>OZ030016.1:72858055-73458055 GCA_964023405.1 Apodemus agrarius
AATAACTGAGAGAAAATTCGCTTCTGCACTGAGTGTGCAGACTGTTTTTTGTCATTGGGTCCCTAAAGGAGCCACATTGAGTAACATCTAGAGATGTCTGAATCTCTGAATCTATGACAAGAGGATCCCCAGCATTGGTTTTTTTAGGGGGGGTTGGGGGACTTCATTTTTGGTTTGGTTTTGGTTTTCAAGACAGGGTTTCTCTGTGTAGCCCTGGCTGTTCTGGAATTCCATCTTTACACAAGGCCTTCCTTGAACTCACAGAGATCTGCCTGTATCTCCCCCAAGTGCTGAGATTAAAGACAAGCACCACCACTGCCCAGCTTGTGTTATTTAAAAGGCCCGAGTGCTTACAGATTTTGCCATCTGCAGAGTTCTGGAACCCTCCCCGTGGACACCAAGGGACTTTGTACATTGCAGGAACTGTAGTCACCAGCTTGGCCTCCAAGGGTGAGAACATGAGGGCAGAGACAAATGTCACATTGGGGAAGTCACACCGGGTCTCAGCGTTTCTACCCATGAGGATGCAGGGATGGGCTGGGGCTCAGCTCTGCCATGCTCTGAGGGTCAGTGTTCCTCGGGAAGAGGAAGGTTGGGGACAGGGTGAGTTAACATAGGAGAGCAGCCTGCGCAGGGCTGGGACATTTATGCCATAGGCATCGCTTTGGGGCCCAGCGCTCGGGGCGGCTTGCCAAGTGCATTTGTCAAGGAAAAGGATGCTTGGCTACTCAGAGGCTCGTGATGACCCAGAAGCACGCTGAGGCCCTGCCAGCGATGAAGGGACAGGGAATGGAGCCAAGGCCAACAGCCTGGCTGAGCGCAGCAGCCCTGACAGAGGCTACTGCGGCTAGAGATCCCCAGAAGGAAGCCTTAGTCTCCCTTCCAGCAGCCCCGGAGTGTCGAGGGACAAATACAGCAGGGAACTGTGTGGCCGCACGGGTCAAGAGTGCAGGTCCCCACACACCCTCTGGTCTCAACTCCCAGGGACTTCGCTCCTCCCCATCTCCCAGTGGGGTGAAAGTTCAGACCAGAGAGCTGCACTCGAGACCCTGGACACTTAGCAGGTGTTATGGAAGGGATTGGGCCACCCTTTACGACTCATATCAGGGCCCCAATCCCAGCAGTTGGTCCCTACTCTGCTGGAGACTGATGGGGCCCCCTCTGCTCTTTTACTGGCTTCTTTCCACAGGCATGCCTCAGGTCACAGGCTTCAACAGAGCCCATAGTATGACCAGAGACAGAACAAACAAACAAACAAACAAACAAACAAACAAACGATGAGCCTTCTTGACTAGAGGCAGAGGAAACAAGTGTAGAAATCAAGTCAGTGAGCGTTACCATCGACAGAACAACAGTGCCCGTGGTCAGCATTGCCACAGAACCTCAGTCTGAGGAGCAGAGCGGAGAGACACAGGCTCAGGTGGGCCTGGTGGAGGCCACCAGCCTGGACAAACCGAGGTGTCACCTCCAGGTGAATGTCTGAGTGACCGAGTGGAGGCAGTTTGGCTTTTCTGTCTGCCCAGGTGGGAGGCAGAGGCAAACGTGGAGCACCTGCGGTTGAACGGCGCTGCAGACTTCCAGCTTATCCCTGGGGAAGGCACCTGCCCTTCTGCAGGGCAGGGCGTGGCAAGTCTGACTCTGTGGAAGACTGGGCCGGGTTCCCAGGAGGTTGCTCTAAGTCATGGTCCTGGTTCTGTCTGAATGACAGGCTTCTGTCTCTCAGCCCAGCTCCTGGCCTGGCTTCTCTTTCAGGGTGTGACCCTAGAAAGATGGTGGGGAGATAGAACTGAATGAGAAGGTGATTGTGAGCTTCCCAAGGGATTAAGGCCAAGAGCCCATTCTCAGAAGCACTGTGTGGATCCAACCCTCGGGACAGATGGGTCACATTCATGCTGTTCTGGGACTTCCAGTCCTGGGTCTCTAAACTTGGGGAATCAGCAGCAGAGGTGATTTCTGGAAGAGCCCACGGCTCCTTCTCTTTCCCTAGGTCTCTCTGCTCACAAGGGGGTCTGCTTCTCACTTGAGGGGGACTGGCTGATAGAGTGTTTCCCCAACAGCAGAACACAGGTTAGAACAAAGAAAGAACTGAAGGAAAGAGCGCAGGATGGAAGGATGGGTGTGTGCAGAGCAGAGGCGTGAGTGCAGCGTAGAAGGGTGGTAGGGGAGACGAATGCCTTGGGGACAGGGCAGGAGCTTCTGGGCAGGAAGCTGGGAGGCAGGGGCCCGAGAACTCACAGAGAGCAAGGGCTGCCCACCCTCCACACCCCACCCCACCCCACCCCCACACATTGGGAAGGACCCACGTGACTAAGCAGGAGTAATGGGTCAGGTCAGAGGGGAGGAAGTAGACAGAGATGGAGCTGACACAGACAACAGCAGGGCCAGGGCTGAGAAGGAACCAGAGGAGCCAACAGCTGATCTGTGGACCAGGCTGGCAGAGACAGGGAGAAAGGAGAGGCTGGGGTCAGGAATGGGAGGATGTGGAGGGATGACTGGGGTAGCTGACAGAGTCTGAGAGGGATGACTGGGGTAGCTGACAGAAGTGTCATTCTGTCACGATAACGAATATCATGACCAAAGGCACTTGCTGGAGGAAAGGCCTTCTTTGGCTTACACATCCAGGTCACAGTCAGTCACTAAGGGAAGTCAGGGCAGGGGCTCACTCACTGCCAGGGAAGTTCATCAGGAACACTAGGGAACACTGCTTGCTGGCCGTTCCCAGACATGCTCAGGAAGCTGCCCAGGACCACCAGCCCGGAGAGCGGGAACACCCACGGTAGTCTGGGACATTTTACATCTATTAACCATCTCTTTAATGTAAAGACAATCCCCACACACATGCCCACAAGCCAATCTGACCTAGGCAATTCCTCTTCTCTCAGATGACCCTTTCAGGGGTCAAATGATCCTTTCACGGGGTCACCTAAGTCCACCAGAAAACACAGATATTTACATTCCATTCCATAACAGAAGCAAAAATACAGTTTATAAAGTAGCAATGAAAATAATCTGTGGTGGCGCACGCCTTTAATCCCAGCACTTGGGAAGCAGAGGCAGGTGGATTTCTGAGTTCAAGGACAGCCTGGTCTACAGAGTGAGTTCCAGGACAGCCAGGGCTACATAGAGAAACTCTGTCTGGAAAAACCAGAAAAAGAAAAAAGAAAAGAAAAAATGTGATGGTTGGGGATCATCACAACAAGAGGAACTGCATTAAAGGGCCACAGTGTTAGGAAGGTTGACAGCCACTGCTCTAGACTGTGTCAAATTGACAAAGCTAACGGTGGCAAAGGGGTCCAACAAGAGGGGCAGCACCCCTAAGCCTAGAGGGCAGATAGGAAATGGAACGTCTACAGGTGTGGGGTGAAAGTGGAGGGCCCAGCAGGAGCTCAGGCAGCTCAGGAAGGACAGAGCAGCCTTTGAGGAAGACCCAGAGAGATGAGGCAGGCAGGGAGGAGAGTGGCTCTCCCCGACACACACTCCGGGTGGAGGCTGAGAGAGAGCGAGCAGATGGACAGAGGGGCGGGGCGGGGCTTGGGAACGCTTAAGGGTGTGGTGTCAGGCAGTTTGATAAGAGAATTTCTGTTTCCCCTTGTTCCCAAAGGAGAAGGGAGAGTTGACCACTGCTAATGAGCAAAAACCCAGCAGTATCCAGGGAAAACTAAATGCCCCCAGAAATGGGGGAGAGAGAGCTGGTTGAGGCCGGCTAGTGGAAGTGCCCCAAATACACACTCTGGGAGTCTTCACACACACACACACACACACACACACACACACACCTGGTATGTGTGTACTTGACTATGCATATTTGCTGGTACATGAAGATGTGTGTCTCTGTGGTCCTACAACACCATCATACATATGTATGGCCACACACCGTGCACACCTGTGCAGATCTGGACACGCACACCTGCTTCTTGCTTCCCAGCACTAACCAATAATGAAAGCAGTGCCCCGCTGAAATTCCCAGAGCCTGAGGCAGGAGGAGAGGTGCCCTGTTCTCCAGCTGTAGAGAAAGGAGGTCTTGGGAAGGCATTAAGGGCCGAGCCAAGCAGGGGCCCAGAAACAACACACACACACACACACACACACACACACACACACACACACACTCAAGACTCAGAGCAGGTTGTGAGTGAGCATCAGCACCCCCTTCCCTCTGGGAGCAGAGCTGGGTGGGGCCGGGGGGTGGGATAAGAAACTGTGTTCCGTGTGCGCCGCGGCAGCTGGCAGCCCTGTGTGGGGCCCTGACTCAGGCCTATTCTGAGCCGGCCCCTCATCACCACTTGGGAATTCGTGACGCACTGCCCTCCTAAGGGTGCCAGCATGAACTTACTTGGTAGTTCAAGTGAATTCAGCATGTTTTGATTTGTCTTTTTGTTTTGTTTTTTGTTTTGTTTTGTTTTGCTTTGCTTTGCTTTGTTTGTTTAGAAATTTTTTAAAGAATTTTTGAAAAATGTTTCAGGATGTCCAGGACAAATTCCCAAACCAAAATTCATCTCCGATTCCCCACCAGTAAGGCGGAGGATGGATCCATCAAAATTGGATAAACTCAAAAATTGTCTTCAACGTTGCCTTGTAGAAGAAAGAAAAATGAACTTATCCTCACTAACATGTGAAGGAGTTCATTGTCAGAAACATGGGTGTTCAGTGTTTTATGGACACCGGAGTCAGTGAGATCTGAGCGGGCAGTGGGAGAGGGCTTGAGACAGACAGCCATGGACACAGGCTGGAGCTTCCCACAGCAGGCATCCTCAGGGCCGAGGCCTGAGAGTGGACAGGCTCTGCCTGGCTCCTCGCCTTCTGACTGTGTGTGACCTCCCTCTTGGGACTTTGCTCCTCTTGAAATGGTACCAGAGGAGAGTGGTAGCGTCTTCATGGTGGTGATGAGGAGACCAGCTGGGAAGACCACAGGTTTTTGGGACCCCAAAATAGCATAATGTACATTATATGTACATTCTCCACGTCGTGTGCTGTTAGAGCTCTCTGAGAAACTAACTCTGAAAACCAGTTTGCATCCTTACCCCTTTCCAGACCAAGGTATGCTGTCTCCATGTCCCCCCCAGGTCCTTTGTCTGAGGATAGGCTGTCTCCCTGACTCTGTGACAAGGAAGGCAGAAAATAGCAATCAGTAGGGAGTTAAAACTTTGTCCTTGAAGTACTGAATGGCTGTCTTCATCCATCCCTTATCTCAGGCTTAGGGATCTATGCAGAAGAGCAGGCAGGATGGCCCAAAGGAATCAACAACTTCCAGATACAGCAGGACTGACACATATGAGCTCACAGGAGACTACGGCAGTGGCATGCTCAAGGTCTGCAAAGGTTCGAGCCAGACAGTGTCCTATCACTGACAGGAGGAAGCATACATGGGGTCCCACCCCTAACCAGGAAGCTATTTGCAATCAATACCCATTTTCTCCAACAGAGCATCACTGGGCTTTTGTTTTCTTTTGGAAGTTTAAGAGAGGTGAGGAGTTGTGGGAAATATGGTCAAGACATATCGTATGAAAAAGACAAACATGTCCGCTGCCACCATTGTTTGTCCTGCAGTATAAGCTGTCCGTGATAAAAACAAGAGCCTGGAAGCATATCATGAAGAGAAAAAGATTCAGGGTCCCTAGTGACTGCCTCGGTGTCCCCAGTCAATCTCGACTCCATGTCTCAAGCCCCCAATTTGACGGTGTGACCTTCGTTTGCTCTCTCGGTCACACCACACCGTCACCTGGCGATGCTGTTATCTCCTGACTTGATGATGTTTCCGTCTACCTGATGCTTCTGTCTGCCCGTCAGTTGTTATTTGTTCTTTAACTTTTGGTTGCTATCTGCTTGGTAAACTCACTTATTCAAAATTCCAAAGTGTGGCGATCAGAGATCCCAGAGAGCACTGGGCCTTAGCTTAGTGCTGGGCACTCACCTGTCCATTGTCTCCTTCGCGCATGTGTATTGGAGGGGAGGCACTCCCCCACAGCCAGTTGTATTTGCATAAAAAGAGTGCTGGCTTTAGGACACACTTTGGACATATATGGTCAATCTGTTTTAATAAAACAGGAAGTGCCTCAGGAGCTTTCTAACACATGTGGCTGCGAAAAGCCTCTGCTTGGCGCAGGGCCGCCTGCTTTGCTCCCCACTTGTGGCTTTTCCATTCTCGGTGACAGGGTCGACCGATATTCAGTGACTTGATCTTCCCTTGTTTTGCACTGAGCCAGGGCATGGGCTACTAAACAGAAAGCAGAGGACTCAGGCACTGCTCACAATTCTAGTGAACATGAGACTCGGGCCTGGGCAGGAGCTAGGGCCTCCCGCAGGTTGTACTGCCTGGGCCTCATACTGCCTGTCTGGCCAACAACACTAGCCCAGAGCACAATCCTGTCATTCTGCCCAGTAAGAACTAGACATATGGCAAGAACAGTCCTAAAAATCTGGAGAGGCTTTGCATGGACTTCTCCATGTCCTCAGGGTGATGTTAGCTTGAAGAGGATAAGTGGCCAACCTTATTTACATTGCTACTTCTCTGAACCTAGAGCTGGACCCTGGGTGTTTCCCATGAGCACGGCAATATGGACTAATGGATTTCGGGAAGTGGAGAAGGGGGCATTTTAGAGGATAAAGATAGCTGTGACTTTATCAGGCTTCAGGCAAGAGTGTGTGCAACTGTGGCGGCAGCAGCTCTCACAGCAGCCACGGAAGCCACCACCTCAAGTCAAAGGAGAAGTTCTCGACAGCATGAAATAACCATCACCACCATTTACAAAGCTGGAGCTGTGCACAGGCCCAAGGCAAACACGTGCCCAGCTTGGATTCCAGCTTCTATCCCATTTACGGAAACACTGGAGCCCAAAGATTTTTTGTCGGGAGCCCTGGTCTCTTGGGAACCAAAAGAAACCACGCCATAAGAGGAATTTCTGAGGGACAGGAAAATGTCAGGCGCTGGCACTTTCCCAGCTCTGTCTTCAAAAACTCCAAGGGTGGAGAAAGCACCCAGTGCCAGCAGTGAAGACAATCAGAGGACCCGGGAACTAAAATGCCACAAGCAACACAAGTGGGAGTGACTAGCTCTCAAGTCTCCATGTTGGGAAGCCACCTGCCTCCGTGGGCCCTGGACATAATGTCCTCAAGGAAGGAACCTTCATACAACCAGAATGTACAGCTGCACAATTTCTGACTGTGCCCCCATCACACAGCTTTTTGGGACCCAAGGAGGGAGAAAACCCCTTTGGGAATGAGAGTGAGGGTGGTTAGATGTTATACTGTCTATTTCTCACATCAGCTTGACACAGCTAGAGCCAGCTGGGAAGAGAGGACCCCAGTTGAGGAGGGTCTCCATCTGATTGGCCTCTGGGCAAGTCGACAGGGGTATTTTCTTGATTGATGATTGGTGTAAGCTCACTCTGGGCGGTACCACTGCTGGGCAGGTGGTCCTGGAGTGTATAAGAAAGCAAGCCGAGCAAGCCAGTGAGCATCTCTCTACTGTGGTCCCTGCTTTAGTTCCTGGCTCCAGGTTCCTGCCATGCGTTCCTGCCCTAACTTCCCTTCATGATAGACTACTGTACATTGTAAGCAAAATAAACTCTTTGTTTTTGGTCATGGTGTTTATCACATCAATAGAAACCTAACTAAGATAGATAGAGAGAAATTGGAAGGAAGGAGATGCCACAAGCCAGATGGAGAGAAAATGAAGACATCAAAGGAGGTGTCTGTGAGGCAGGGGAAAATGTCATCCACAGCTCTCCTCCTTGAGAAGAAACCAAAAATGGCAAACCTCTCCACACCTCAACTTAAGGGAGACAGCGACTCGAAACAGCAGAGGGAAGAGGACAAGCAGAGGGCAGCGTGGCCTCTTCACGCCAGAGCTCATGGAGAAGACAGAGACCTCAAGACAGCAGAAGATGAAGGAGACTGGAGAGAAAAGACAAAGCCAGAATAACACCACAGAGAAAGTTCTCTCTCTCTCTCTCTCTCTCTCTCTCTCTCTCTCTCTCTCTCTCTCTCTCTCTCTCTCATAGGTGTTGTGTATGGCTGTCTTCATACTATCTCCACAGAGGTAAATAGGGCTGCAGAGACCAACTACAAAGCCTGAAGCACATATCATGTGATGTTTCAAGGCCCTGGCATACAGACAGCCATCGATGTGTCTGCCATATAATAACAGGAATAGGTCATTGAATGAAATCCCCAATGATCCTATGGTATATCTCCTTATAGGCACGTCTATGGAGTGACTCAAACCCTGATAAAGACTCTCTTAAAGCTCATGGATTTCTAAAACTGGCACTTGGCCACCTTGGTCTGTTCTCTACTGATGAGAACTTGGAAGAAGTAGGTACTCCCAACTCACTAAACCACTGTATACTTTCATGAATCAGAGAGTACATGTCTCCATATGTCTTGTGTCTTGGGGACCTCCATTGCACTGCCTTATTCTCAACCCTGTTGGCACCCTAGTACTAGGCTCTGTGGTGTGCTTATATAGTGAGGAATGATGAAGTATCTATCAGATGGACAGACATAAATGAATGCATGGAAGGGTAATAAGAAAGAAGGATTGAATATAAAAAAATATCAGATAGATTGAATAGATGAATAGATGTTTAGATGGCCAATTGAATGGATGGAACAATGGATGGATAGATGGATGATTAGATAGCCAAATGAATGACTGGATGGGTGGAAGGACAGACGGAGGGACAGATGGACGGATGGATGGATGGATGGATAGATGAATGTCTAGATACGTAGACAGATGGATGACTAGATAGCTAGATAAATAATAGACAATTGAGTGACTGGGTGGATGGATGGGTGGATAGAATATTAGATTTATGGATGGATGACATGAAGGGCAATGAGATGGATGTATGGATGGACAGACAGATGAACGGATGGATAGATGGATGGATGGATGGATGGGTGGATAGATGGATGGATGACATGAAAGATGGAAAACAGCTGGGACTCACTGTAGGAATGGATAAACACTTGCTGCTTTTGTAGAGACCTTGGTTCCGTTCCCAGCACCCATGCAGTGCCTCACAACTGCCTGTAACTACAGTTCCAGGGCATCCAACACCTCTGAACCCTGGATCCATCCTCTGAGGCACACAGTGGTGTAATACATGTATAAGAGCAAATACTCATCCACATAAAATTGTTTTAAGAGAGAGAGAACCATTTGGCACACAGACTTAAGAGCTCAGGATCAAGCCAGCTTAGCACTGGGTCCTGCTACAGTTTTGGTATTAGATGTCTCCTGTGTCTTGAAGGCTTGGTCCCCAACCCATGTTCCTGTCGGAAGATGGTAAAACATTTGGAGTATGCACGGAAGCTAGGTGACTGGAAGACGTGCCGAGGATGGGTTGTGAGAAGCAGGCCCTTCCTCCTTCTCTGCTCCTAGCTGAAATAGCGCAACCTGCTCTCACAGTGTGCAAAGCCTCAGAATGCGGGAGACCCAAAGCCATAATCCAACTAACCATGAACTGAAGCTAAAACCGCTAAGTCCCAAGATAAGCCTTTCCTCCTTAGAAGATCATCTCAGGCATCTTGTGCCAGCGATGGATGCCGACACTGGCCAGCATTGTGTTTGGAGCCTTGCATATCTCTCTTGCTTCATTCCACCCCCTCTGGCAAAAAGAGGAGTCCTGGCCTACAAAGCTAAACCAGAGAGTCCAGGGAGATGGCTCGGCAGGTGAAACACTTACTGCACAAGCAAGAAGGATCTGAGCTTGGATCCCCAGAAACAGAAGCTAGGGGTGGCAGCTCCCGTGCATAACCCCAGCCCTTGGGGTGGGGACAGGTGGGTGGCCAGCCAGTCCAGTGGAAACAACAAGTTCCAGGTGAAAGGTCAGGTTCAATGAGAGGCCCTGCCTCAAAAAGTAAAAGTAATAATAAGTTAGAGAGCTATAGAAGAAGACACGTGATGTCAACCTTTAATCTCCATGTCACGTGTGCATTCACAGGGGAGAATGAGAGGGAAGGAGGAAGAGAGAGAGGGAGAAGAAGATGGAGAGAGAAAAAAGAGAGACTTTTAAAAATGGCTGACCGATGCTGTTCCAGGATCCAGGCCACACCCAGGAGGAGGTGTGGGGCACTGGAAGCAGGTCCAGCCCTGGCCTTTACCCTGTGCCCTGCAGAAGCCGAAGAGAAGGTCCTGGCTGTGGCTAGTGAATGCTTTAGTAGACTTCCCTCTTGCTAGCACGGTATGCAGTAACAACACAAAGCCAGCACATCTCAGATCAAATATTGTGAAGAAGGACCCAATGGGAAGGGACAGTCACAGTGGGGGAGGCTGACCTTGTCCTCCCCTTCCTAGGGATAGGGATGAGTCACAGTGCTTAGGGGGTGACTAGACAGAGGCTATGACAAATGACTGAAGGCCCTCAGGCATTCTTCCTGTCAGCTGGTCCCAGCCATAGCTATGGGCTACGCCACCTGTCTGACAGTCCCTGAGCAGGGGAGGGGCCACCCTGGTTTGCCCCCATCCATCCCCTGGCAGGCTGTAGCAAGGAGACCCTGGGCTCCAAATTGCTGAGCTGAATCTCAGGTCTCACCACCACTCAGAATTGTAATCCCTCAGGTGACCAGGGCCCAGGCAGTTGAGGCAGTCCAGGGCTCTGGGGACCACCACATCAGAGCCACCAGGTGGGGTAGGTTTGCCTTGGAACCTGCCTCTAAACCAAAGCCCATATGGTGTGCAGAGCCCCAGGACTGGTAAGTCAGGTTAGGGCCTTTGTCCCAGTCTGGCTGATGGGGTGTATGTCACCTAAGTGTCTGGGACCACCCAGCTCTCCCAGAGATTTGAGACCCTATCCCAGGCTGTGCTGTGGGAGTGGACCAGGTGGTTCTTTACTGGCCGCTCTGCTTCACCCTCACTAGTTACTGCTTTGACTGATGGTTTCATCCTCCAGTGTCACCAGCATCTGGCTCATTTCCCACTCATCCCCCATGGATCCCTGAGGAGCTCCAGCATCTCCAGAGAGGTCAGCAGCACTGGGTCTCGGCATGAAGTTAAGGGTCTCTCTCTTTGGACCATGTGGAAGTGTTGGAAGATAGGCCCATGGCTGGCCCATGAGGGAGCCCTCCGAGGGAGAGAGTGGACTCAAGGTCAGACTGGGGCCTCTGTGTGCAGAGGGAAACTGAGGCTCAAACAAGGTCATAAAGCTGGCTCTAGTGTCCTGACGTGAGGGTCCTGCTTGAGGCCACAGGAGGAGGATGGCGTTAGGAGGGTTCTAAATAGCAGAGCGCACTCAGATGGTTCAGCACTGGTCCCAGGCAAGTAGCTTCTCCTAGTGTGATTGTGGGCCTCCCTCCTCATGTTTTGCAGAGCATAGCCTGTAGACAAGACAAAAAGAATCAGGTTGAACTATGCGGAGAAGGCTAGGCTAGCAATTACTCAAAAAGCCAGCTTCCACTCTCCCAGGACTATGAAGGACCTGCTGGGCCGTTCCCTGATGACTGACAGGCAGCCGCTAGAATCAGCCCACCTATGCTATACTTAGACAAGCCACTGTCCTCAGGAAAGCTCCTGTTAGAGGGCATCTCCCTGGGGACCCTATCTCCCCTACCAGCTATAAGAAGATGCTGTCTGGGGAACACAGCAAAGACCCCTGGGGCCTCACACTGGGGACCTCACTCCGCACAAATCCCCCCATAGTGGTGGAGGCAGGAGTCTGAGATGGAAGCGTAAGCGACTGTGCCCATGGTGGCCCCAAGCGACAGCCCTTTCTGACTCTTCCAGCCCCCAGAAGCTGCGAGCATCCTTGGCTTATGCTCACACTGCTTCCTACGGACACATTTGCAGGCCAGCCCTCCCTCGGCATATTTTCTGGCCCCCTCCCCCAATCTAGAATCATGCTTCTCTTAAGGACTAAGTGCACCACAGGTGCTAAGAGCCCTTCAACACATCACACTCATGGGCTCAGCGCTAGAAGCTGGTGGCCTTTGGAGCCAGCCGTCAGGTCCATACCCCTCCCCCACAGCAGTCCCACAGCCTCAAAGCAAGGACCCACACATACACCTGAGGGCAGCTGGGCCTGCACTCCTACCCATTTACTTTTCTTTCTGATGGAGTTGGTGTCGCATGCCCACCATCTGAGACTGTCCTTCACCTCTTCCTGCTGGGCAGACCAGCCAGTGCTGGCACAGACTGCCCCCGACCTGTGCCCCTATGCTTCAGACAATGGCCAAAGTGAACTAATTAACAGAGCACCTACTCTGTGAAGGGTCCTCTCTAGGAATGCCTTACTACACTCTGGACGTGTCAGCACAGGTCTGTGACTGTCCCACTTCACAGGTAGGAAACTGAGGCTGAAGGAGGTGGCTCACAGATGCCACCTGGTGGGGAAGAGCTTTCAAACCCCAGCCAGCCAGTCTCTGCTCCTCTTGGGGCCATCCTATTGTCAGCTCTTACAATAGCGTAGCTCCCTTCTCAAGGCCAGAGGACAGTGTCTGCGGGTTCCCATGTAGCTCTTGCCCCTGGTGAGTGCTCACAGGATCCCACTTATCTGGAATTGACCGTGGTAGGCAGCCTGGCCCCTGGCTGCCTCCAGAGCCCTAGACTTGAGAAAAGGCAGGAAGGTGGCACGTTCCTGAGGGCTCCCAAGCCAGCAGAGCTAGGTCCCAGCCAGCCCTCAGCCACTGCTGCCCTGCCTTCAAGACTAGCCCTCTTATGCTGGGCTTTGAGGTTCAGGATCCACATCGTCCAGGGGCCAGCCAGCCATTTCCACACTGCCTTCACTTGGGAAACCAATCAGCTCGAAGACAAAATGACCAGTGAGTTCTAGTTAAATGGCTGAGCAGAATGAATGTGCCTCCTGGTATTAACCTTTGATTTTGTCAGTTTGAGGAGAAAGGTGAAGAAATCGGAAGCCGTGTTCGTTCGCACAGGCGCTGGTGCTGGGACCTGTATCCCTGGGTGACAGCAGCAGAGCCAGGGAAAGCTCCACAGCAGAACCCGAGCCTTTGCTAGCCTGTCTGGAGTCTGCCACTTCTCACTGAGCAGATGAGAAAACTAAGACACAGGCAGACACGGCCAGTCACAGGGCCAGAATCCAAAAGCCAAGCCCAAGCTGAAAAGGGTAAAGGGCTGAACGGTGTCACACACCTCCACTGCATTATGCAGATTAACAAAGAGCCCTCCGCCAGGGCTGATAGTAAGGGACATCACATACATGTGAAAGAACAATCATAGGGGGCAGTGCTATGCAGATGATATGTAAATGAAGTGGGCGGGTTAAGCCTCTCTGGCCCACTCCCATTCTCAGGAGCCTTTCCTTTCTCATCCTCAGTGATCTGTCTACAGTTTCTTTGTTCCAAATCTAAGGACAGTGGCACACTCTCAACATTCAGGGACAGACTGGAGCAGCGGGCAGAAGGGACAGTCCCACAGACAGGGACCTGTCTCAGTTCAGCACTACCATCAGTGGCAGAAGCAAAAAAACAAAACAAAACAAAAAAACAAAAACAAAAACAAAAACAAATCTCAAGCTCCAGAGGTCAGAGATGTGAAAACACTAGTCACAGAGACATGGTCTCTCCCCGGATTATTCAGCTTCCTGTTCCTGTTGCGAAACCTGAGACGATTAACTTAGAAGGGGAAAGGGTTTCTGTAGGGTCATGTTTAAGAGGGTAAGGTTCATGGTCTGTTCACTGCAGGCTTTATACCTGTCAAAGCACAGTTTGTCACTGAGGGATCATGTAGCAGAGGAAGATGCTCACATGCTAGCAGCCAGAAATCAAAGAAAAGAAAGGGAGGGGCCCAAATACGCCTTCAAACACACGCACGCAATGATGCAATCCCCTCCCACTAGTTTCACCTCTTAGAGGATCCATTAGCTTCTAATAGTGCCA
Source organism: Apodemus agrarius (assembly GCA_964023405.1). NCBI lineage: Eukaryota > Metazoa > Chordata > Mammalia > Rodentia > Muridae > Apodemus > Apodemus agrarius. The sequence goes on from OZ030016.1 coordinate 72,871,895, forward strand.
GAAGCTGGAGACCCAGTCTTTACCAAATGGCCTCTGAGAACATTATCCAAAACGCAGCGCTCCCTCTGTTTTTGGCAGTCCCACTATATGATCACCTGTTCAGAACAGAGGTACAAAGCTGAAGTAGGAGACTCCATCGTCCCTCCGTCTTGGCCTCAGGCTGATCCACAGCTGCCTCCAGTTTGATGAACTGAGCATTCCTCGACCAGTGGCCTTGTCCCTGTCCCTACACTGGGGATGCAGCAGATGTCTCTGGTTGGGATGCTGGGAGGCCAAACCTTCACGGCAGCTCTGCAGGAATGCAGCACAGTGTCTGCAGGAATGCAGAGGATCCACCGTGCGGACAGCACTCGTGCTTCGGGTATAATGAATGAGTATGGTGGCATCCGTGTTGACCATGTGATGCTTACATTCTTACTTTGGTGTACACTCCTGCTTATAAAAACATATGCTAGCCAGGCTGGAGTGACAACTCTGACTTGTGCTTGCTGTCCAAGCATGGGGGCCTGCCTTCAGACCCTCAGCATCCGCGTAAAGCTGGATTTTAACCCCAGCACTGGGGGCAGATCCCGGGAGACTCACTGGCCAGGCAGTCTACCTGAAAAAGTTCACTGGGAGACTTTGTTAAAAGGGGGCATGGGGGATAGGGATAGGAGGAGGAGGGTAGGAGTGGGTTAACTAAAACTAAAGATGTGGAGCCATTTTTATTGCCAATGAAAAGGCATTATGGAAACCCACTACTTTCTGAGCTAATTTTAAAAATATAATTGCTGGGACTGGAGAAATGGCACAGTGGTTAAGAGAGGTGGCAAAGGTCCTAAATTCACTTCCCAGAACCTAGACCAGGAGGCTTATAACTGACTGCATTTCCAGCTCCAGAGCTCTGTCATCCTCTTCTGACCTGCATAGGTACCTGCAGACATGTAGCATACATTCAAGCACACACACACACACACACACACACACACACTAAACCTTTCAGATGTGTATAAATTTTTAAAAGTAATTTGAACAACAGTATGGGTAGGCAATGCCATAATTAAATAACAATATCTGTGCCAGGCATTGGATACCTTTATATGATCTATTGATCCCAAAGGCTCCACAAAGCAATGCGGGCTATTGTTATTCCTCTTGGATACCCACCATAGCTTAATGGTAAGACTCTATTGCTAAAGACATACTCTGGTTACTGGAAAATACAAAAATCAAGCTTGAACTAGCCTAAAAACTCCCCCCTTACTGGCTAGGCTTCATACTGCTAGAAGCTTTCTATGCAGGCTAATGGAGGAAAAAAGTTATTAATGGTCTTACCTAGATAAACCAACCATAAATATGGCAACCATAAATGCCACAATATGGACCTGCCCAGGAAAGAGGTGTCTTCTGGTGCAATCAAAGCATGAAGGTTATGGGGTAATCAGCAACCATTTTCTGGTTTGATCTGAAGCTTCTTCTACAGGAGGAAATTCCCTTCCTGGGGACCCACATCTGCTTTCCCAGTGCCCACGTAGCTGGCTGTTTATAATCATCTGCCACTGTAGGTCCAGGGGACCCAACACCCTCTTTTGACATCTACAGACAGTGCCTGCATGTACGTGGCATGCACATGGTATGCTTACATGCATCCTGAGAAAGCACTCATATGATAAATAAATCTAGAAGGAGGAGGAGGAGGAAGAGGAGGAGGAGGAGGAGGAGGAGGAGGAGGAGGAAAAGCTGTGACAGAGGACAGAAAGAGAGAAAGAAAAAGAGGAAAGGGGAATATGTTATAAATGTTGCCACTGTAGCCTGCAGTCAGCTCACACGTGACATTTCTCGTGCTAGCGTCCTGAGTCCAGGCCACAATGCTCACACATGGAGAGAGCCTCTGATAAGACAGTTCTCAGAGTATGTCCCTTCTGGCTGCTCAGCTGGCCTTGTGCCTCAGACAGCATCCACCTCCACGCTGGCCAGTGCTCACTGCTGCACCTGTGCCAAACTCCCAGCCACTAAACCACTGGCAGGCTGAGCCCCACTCAGGAGCAATTACTGAACAAAATGTTTTCTTTTATTTTTCCCCCTTAAAAAAAAAGTTATGCAGAGCCACATAATGGCCATTCTTATTGCCATTCTGCAAGCCGAGGGTGACAGCTGATATTTAGTAATGTGAGTCACGAGGATGTTTTTGCGTCGGAAAAATCAGTCGTCTTCCTGGGGACAGAGAATCCGTCAAAAACAGCATCTGACAGACAGTGTTTGTCAAAGTCTGCCTCATGTCATCTCGGTATACTCTGCACCGTGTCTCCAAATCACCATATGCAGAAGATCCTGGTAGCGCCAAATTATGTATAAATTCATAAAATGAACTAAAAGGCTTCCTGCCTCGTCAGCTTGTGTTGCTGGATTGAGATGTCTGTGATCGGCGACTTGGGGAAATTGTTTATTTTGGTTCACAGATTCAGAGGTGTCAGCCTGTGACCAGTGGCTCCACAGTGTTCATCTGTGGTTAGCAGTACAGATGTGCAAGTCTGTGGCCAGGGGGAACAGGCCAGGCCACACCTCTGTGATCTGTTTACCTAACTAGGCCCCACCTGCCAATAATACCACTGTTTTACAATCCAGTCAAAGGACTAATCCATCGACTGTCCAGAGGCCCCAGAATCCATTTACTTCTGCAAAAGCCAATGAACCCCAGGGGACAACTCAGATTCAACCTATAACAGAGTCTGATTGATGCTGCCCAAGCCTGCAGTGATTCCTACACAGTGGAGAATGTGTCCTTTTCCTTCCTTCCTCTGTGCCTACCTTACAGCCCTTTCCCTCTCCTCTCCCTCCCCCAAACTGCGTCTCTTTCTCTCTTTCCTGTGGTTTTCATGCATGTGTCTTTGTCTGCTCCAGTGTAATAAAATAGCTCAGCCTGGGCACATCAGCCTCAGACGCTGACTTCTCCAGGTCTGGTGTCTGCCATTAAGGCTAGGGCAGATCCAGTCCCTGGCAAAGGCCTTGTCATGCCCAGCCCTCTTCAGTGGAGCGGAGAAGTGGGTAGCTCTGGTGCTCCCTTATGAGGACACTCTCCCATGCCAACAGTTCCACTTAATGGCTGTATTGTTCTCAGAGTTCTTTCTGGAATAAGGATTTTACCACTCGAGTCTCAGTGCACTGGCTCTTAGCAGCTGTGTGTGACACACACACACACACACACACACACACACACAGTCTGTTCTGTTCCATCTGAGCTGGCCACCATAGAGCACACAGTAGGCAGATTTCTGAGCAGGATGAGATTAAGGGCAGCCTGAGCTACACCCGTGCCTGTTTGGTGGTGGACACCGCACTGCCTTCCCAGGAGCTGGTCCTGTCTGATTGCTGTTGTCTGTCATCCCAGGTCTCAGTAACTAATCAGCAGAGCTCGCTGGGGTTCAGGGGCTCTTGAGACTCAGGCCCCATGTTTTCTGAGGCTGTGACCTTCCCTGCAGAGACGGTGAAGGCCAAGTCTCCGAGTGAGAGACTGTTTGAACCACAGCCACCTGAGGCATTCAGATAACTAAAGCGGGGGACTTGTGCTGGCCCCGGGGTTACATGGAGGTTGTGAGACACCATCGTTTTGGAGGAAAGGAAGTCACCCAGTCAGGACTGGAGACTAGATGGCCAAGTTTTTATGGATCTGAGAAACTTCATCTGCCATGTCTGGGCCGGCCCCTACAAGTCCAGCTGCAGCTCGCAGAAGCTCCTGGATACAGTGAGACCTTTATCACTTGGTCCCCTCTGAATCGTCTGTCTATACCCAGCTTTGGTTCAACAAGCACCATTAGTCCCAGCTTTTTCAGCGTACAGTGAATCCACAGCAGAGTGAGTTCTGGTGCAGAGCGGGCCCAAGTGATTACAGCAAAGAAAGGACAGGATTTCAAAAATAGCAGTGGGTGAGAAGACTGACAGATGCTGAGCATTTGACAGGGTGAATCACTCCGTGGCAGCTTGGTCCCCCAGGATGACGGTGAGTCACACGCAAGAGGGGCTGCCTGTGCAGAGTCTCAGGGAACAAGGTGGACACAGGTTGGCTTGAGAGTGAAAGAAGTCCATGGGGGTTGCTGTCGAGGCTCTGGGCCAGCCTGGATTCCCTCAGACCTTAGGGGACAGGCAGGGCCCAGGTAACACCAAGGGCACCAAGGGGTTTCCATGACCAGGTTTGTACACCCCAGAAGTAAGGCTCTCTGTGGGAGGACGGATACCATCAGAGTAGAGCTGCTCCAGTCCAGCTCCTTCCCAAGTCCTGGCTTTCTCAACCAACTGAGTTCCCCCAACGCCATAGCTGGACCATAATTATCAGACAAGCACCTAATAGTCTGTTTTGAGCTACCACCCAGCACTCCTTTGGGCCCCCAAAAAAGATCTGTCCATAAATGTCCTCCATGTTGGTGAGAGTCCCAGGCCTCCTGCGCCAACCTTCTGCCTGCCAAGGTGTACAGGGCTTCAAGTCACCATGACATATGTCCCAAAGAAGTGTTCAGCATTGGGCTCCTTCCCAGATGTACAATGTTAAGGCATTGTCTGCCCCTCCATCAAGTGATCACGGTATCATGCAACCCCCTATGATGGGCAAGAGTTGAATAAGACATGGCGTGACTGAGGAGCAGGCAGGGAGAGACTGGCGCCCGGAGCAGGCTCTGGAGAGACCTCGGAACTGCGGCACAGCCGAAGCCATGCTAAGCTGACCTGGGAAGAGGAGGAAGAGGAGTTGTCCCTGAGACTCAGGCTGGGGTCTAAGCACTGGGCATGTGTAAGAGAGGGGTGGAGAGCCTCTGGGGTGAGTGAGCACATTACACATATGTGGATGTATACACACACACACACAGAGGAAGAGAGACAGAGACAGAGAGAACACAGGCTCACTCATACACACACAAGCATGCACACGCAGGCACACATGCATACATAGCACATACCCACAGTTCGTACAAAGAGAGAAAACAGACTTTCACACAGTACATACAATACATAAACAGAGAGAAAACAGTCACACCACACACACACACACACACCACAAACCACACACACACACTACACATCACACACACACACCACACACTACAACACACACACACACACACACACACACACACACACACCACTGCTCCCTCCGTGTGTAAGAACTCAGATCTTCTCAGTCAGGCTGTTTCTCGAAGCTGAGGAGAGGAAGTTGGGACTCACTTTAGGAGTCCGGTTCAGCCTTGGGTGGGGCGTGTTCCAGGAGGAGGTGATGCCTGGTTCTGAGAGAAACTCCAACCTTGAGGTGAACATCTTAGGAGGAAGTAGAGGAGTGTGTTGAAGGCTCATCCTCACCCACCACAGGAGAATGTCAAATATCCCAGCACAGTCTCCTCCCTCCAGAGCTGACGAGATAATTGTGTGGTCTAGAGCTGAGCAGCTATGAGAAGTGCAGTCAAGAAAGGTGGGTCAGCCGCTCCTCTCTGCTGTGACAGGCCGCCTGACAGAAACGGCTGTGAGCAAGATGGGTTTATTTTTGGCTCTTAGTTCAAAGAAGGTCTCACATCATCATGATGCGTGACACGGAGGCTGGAGAGTGGGGTCACATGATGCAGTCAGGAAACTGATCCACGGAGCCTGGGCGGGGCCCTAACCACAACTATATTGCACGTGGGTCCTCCAGTTAGGCCCCGTGCTCAGGGTTCCCACAGCCTCCCAAAACACCACGAACTGGGAACCAATGTCGGCGTGCAAGGACTTCAGGGGACATTCTACATTCAAACTATACAAAGGGATGCGGCTGTCCTGGGAATACTGCAGGATGGGAATGGGGTGCAGGGGGGAGGGCCTGTGGGCATCTTGACCTTTGTATGGAGGCACGAGTTGCTCTTGGATAAAACCAAAATGGTTTGTGACAGGAGCACTGACCATCCATGCCACCTGGGTTCCCCGGGACCACCAAAGGGCTAGACCTCCCTCCCTCCGTCTGTATCCTGCCTCCCCATGCCTGCTGACTTCCGCCCTGTGGTGAGGTCACAAGCTGAGGGAGAGCCACAGCTTAGTCAGGTGACCCTCCCTGCTCTCCTCAACTCCCCTCTGCACCTCTTCTCCCAGGCTGCCCCAGAGCCACCCAGCAGACTTTAAAACTAACCTCAGGTTGAACCCAGTGGCCCGTGATCCCAGCTGCTGGGGAGACTGAGGCTCAGGAAAGTGGGTCCAACCTAACACAGGAAAGCCCCTTCAACAACAACTGACACAACCTGATGTGGAGGCTGACCTACCTGGCAATACCCTCTTCCAAGATTCCCAGCCCCGCTTTGCCAGTCAGACCCCTCCATGCTGGTGCCATCTTCCGCCCCCCCTCAGCTTCTCAACCCCTCCATTTCTTCACCGCCCCTCAGCTTCTCCCCAACTTCTCCCCAGCTCCAAAGCTTCTCCCTAGACCCTCAGATTCTCCCCTGGGGCAGAAGAGAGGTGGTTCCTCTCCCAAAGCCTTCACTCACACCCCCAGCCTCCTAGATCCACGTGCTCCTGGCATTAGACCCTGTCCATCCAGGCCTTGCAGGTACCTTTCTCCTACCCCAGGCTACCCTCGGGAGAACTCTGACCATTTCCATCCCTTTGCCAGGGCCCGGCTCCTGAGACGTGTAGGTGGATCCATGCCCCAGCCGCCCTCCGCGCTGTACCTGGTCTTCCTCCCAGGTCCTCACCTTAGCCGTGCCAACTATGACCCAGGGTCTCAGCAGGCTCTTACTTTCTGTCACCCCTGCCCAATGCTCAGACCAATCCACTGGGACCTGGGTCTGCACCTAACGCCTCCTGCAGTGAATCCCACGGACACTAAGCCCGTGAATCCCACGGACACTAAGCCTGTGAATCCTACAGACACTAAGCCTGTGTATCCCACGGACACTAAGCCTGTAAATCCCACAGACACTAAGCCTGTGAATCCCACGGACACTAAGCCCGTGAATCCCACGGAAACTAAGCCCGTGAATCCCACGGACACTAAGCCTGTGAATCCCACGGACACTAAGCCTGTGAATCCCACGGACACTAAGCCTGTGAATCCCACGGACACTAAGCCTGTGTATCCCACGGACACTAAGCCTGTGAATCCCACAGACACTAAGCCCGTGAATCCCACGGACACTAAGCCCGTGAATCCCACGGACACTAAGCCCGTGAATCCCACGGACACTAAGCCCGTGAATCCCACTGACACTAAGCTTCCCATTCTGTGCCTCACTAAGCTATGTCCCTAACACCTTCCTTGTGTTCCCACCTGACTCTCGACCACAGCCTTCCCTATCTCTCCTAGGCCAGTGTGTCCCGGGACCCAGAGACCCACAGCAAACCCCACAACCACTGTCACAAGGAACATGATGGGATTAAACAATATGATGGGAATCCTGTGTCATCTACACACTGAGCGTCAATATCCAAGTCACTACGGTTTCTTTTTTGTTTTTCTTCTTCTTTTTTCTTTTTTCTTTCTTTCTTTCTTTCTTTCTTTCTTTCTTTTTTTCTTTCTTTCTTTTTTTTTTTTGAGACAGGGTTTCTCTGTATAGCCCTGGCTGTCCTGGAACTCACTCTGTAGACCAGGCTGGCCTCGAACTCAGAAATCCGCCTGCCTCTGCCTCCCAGAGTGCTGGGATTATAGGCATGCACCACCACTGCCCGGCGTCACTACGGTTTCTTAATCTTGGTCTCTTTATCTTTAAAGTCAAGAAAAAATTTTCAAAAGGCTGGTTTTGAAGACTCAGGAAGGCTCGTGAGCCTCACCTGGAGCAGAGGTTGGGACAAAATGGAGCTCACTGGCGGGGCGGGGGGGGGGGCCCGCCAGGGAGGACGGGGGGGGGGGTGCTCCCTAACCTTATAATCCAACAGTGAATGAAGACCTCGAGAGGCAGTTGTCACTTCTGCAAGAGCCTTGACTCCTTGTCACCTTATGAACACCTTGAGGGAGGACATTATGCCTTTCCACCACCAGTCTCAAGGGCTTCATGTTGTCTAAGCCATGGCAGAATCCCAGGAAATGCGGGAACTGTTTCTCCCTCTTTGGTTTCCTAGAAAACAGTGAGTGGATTTGATTGGCCCCTCAACCTTAGTGTTTTCTGGAAGTCACTGGGGAAGCCCCCTCGGGGCCTGGGGGCTGGCTCTGTGTTCTGATTTCTATCACCTGGGTGTGGCTGCTCAGAGGCTGCACTTCTGGGAGTGTCTTTTGTGGACTGTGTCCATGTCCCAAGTTGCATTTATCGCTTGAACTTGTCCGCAGTCTTCCCTCATTAAGACATCGCTATTGGTGGGATCCCATAGGGCCCTTGTTCCTAACCCTGGCTCTTAGCATCCCCCTCTTCCTGTGACCATAGCCAGCGACATAGATTTCATCATCCTTCCAAAGAGCCATCTGATGAGTTTAGTGGTTTTCTCTGTTACTTTTTCTCTTTCCTTCCCTTTCTGTTCTTGCTTCATGGTTCCGGGTCTTCTGATCACTCTGGACTCAGCCCATTCAGCTCTCTTCCTGCTCATCAGGGAGGGGGCTGGTGCTTGAAGACCCAGCTCCTTTTTGTCTTTTTATTTTCAAATGTATTTATTTTAACTACATTGTTTTACTCATGTATAAGTGTGCACCTGTACATGCAAGTGTTCCTGCGAATGTGCATGCATGTGTGGAAGTCAAAGGTCAGTTTTCACGAGTACATTCCCTCCTCCCACCATGTGTGTGTGTCCTGGGGACCTAGCTAGGGTCATCTGCCAGCCTCCAGTTTACTTCTTACTTATGTGTAGCGTGTGTCAGTGTGCTGTGAGTATGCATGCAGGTACCTGCAGAAGCCAAAAGAAGAGGTCATTACCTCATGGAACGGGAGTTACAGGCAGTTTTAAACAGCCAGACTTGGGTGCTGAGAATCAAATCCAGGCCCTCTGGAAGAGTGCTTGGCGCTCTTGCCCACTGAGCCATCGCTCCGGCCACGTCTTCTTTTCTAATACAAAGGTTTTAATGCTACGGAACTCCTGAGAATGGTGTTCAAGTTCCAGTCTGTACATTTCTAGCTTTTAGCCCATTCAAAACCCATTCTAATTTTTCTCTCTCTGATCCAGGATGGAAGAGTGTTGGTTGATTAACAAATATTTAGGGATTTCCTCAATGTCCTGTGCTGGTAAAACAGATTCCTCAACTAATCTCACTGGGGACAGAGAACACACTCGAAATGACTTGAGCCGTTTAATTCCTGAGTCTTGCTTGGCAACTTTGGACCTGCTCTGTCATGAACAGGACTCTGCACAACTGCTGGGCACAGTGCCCTCAACGTCCACCAGGATTCTGTCCTCATGGATTCCTGCCACTTGTACCAGTGTTTGGGAGATGAGTATAACTGTGTGTTTCTTTGTCTCTCTTGATCTCCTCTCGCTCCCTGAGTTGCTGGAGGCTCTGGCTGAGCAAAGATCTATCCGATCAGGACAGTTCCATTCATTGTTAAACAAGCCTGGGTGACATTATGAGGTGACCCCAGTCTTTGCTGACGCTCTGTAGTCTGAGACCTTTGCTGCCTGGTCCTGAGTCACCTGTCAGCAGTAATTGGATCACAGCTTCACCCTTCACCACTGTAATCCTTGGTCACTGCCACCACTTTGTCAGCCTCTCACAACTTGTTCTCTGTAAACAATGACGGGTGGCGGGTGGCATATTGCCATCATGTTTCCAGCCCTTACCTGCATCCATGCCTTCTTCAGGGTGAACTGAGCTGTGATTGGGTCCTGTCTTATATCTTCTGCTGGTCTATAGGCAAGCACATCTTGGTTAGTTCCTGGGCAGGGACCTGGTTCTCACAAGCCCCTGCCCTCCATAGTGGCTCTCCATGACAAATGATATTTGTGTCCTGAATATCACGGGCTCATACATTCCCCAAGAATTGTAGTTTTTTTAGCTGTTGCCTAAAACATTTCACCATCACTGCTGAAAGTGGAAAGCCCCTTTAAGCCTTTCTTAAAATTGAACTTGAGTGAACTGCCCACCATCAGTATCCTTTAAAGAACACACACACACACACACACACACACACACACACACACACACCTTCAGCCTCCACCCCCTTCCAGTCTCCCTTTAGACCTCAGCTGCTTGTGGGCACCTCCACACTCCATCTAAGTGTGGTGGCTTTTCACTCTATAAGCAGCTTGCCATCTGCTCTCCGACCACACCAGACTTGGGCTTCACCAAGAGTGTGGTGGTGCGCACCACCTGGTGCAGGGCACGGTGAGTGCTGAGACTATATGGCCTTGTTTACCAGGTTGCCTGATCCATGCGGTTGGGGGCCTCTCTTTCCTGATGGAAAAGAAGAAAGTGCCGGGGAAGCAGAGTGTCCTGGGCTAAGCAGGCCCCCAAGCAGATCCTGGCTTCGCAAGGTCCCAGCTATGGATGCAGGAGGACACGATGTGGGTGCCGGTCAGGGGCCAGCATGCGGGTGCAGGACGATCCATATGGGCCCCGGCAAGCAGCATGAGAGCTTCCTCATCTGTATGGCATCACTGGGGCCACCTCCATGGATTCCTCCACAGACCCAATAAGCCGGTGTGCATTGGGTCCCCTCCCTGTTCCCCTTGCTTCCAGCTCGCTCAGTTCCTTCTGAGGCCCGCTCTGGGCTCAGTGAATAGGCATCTGACAATCAATCAAGCGGTGAGTGATTGGACAGGAGAAGAAACAGGTTATGGAGGGTTTGGGCACAGAGTAAGGATGCCCTGTGGGAAGGATAGGGAGGCCCTATCTGAGCAGCTGTATAGCCTGCCCCACAGGGCCTTGGGCACAGACCTAAGGAAGTAGCTATGGTCACACTTGCATGTCAGAAAAGGTGTGTGGTGGCCTATGAAGATGGGATGGGGGCAGTACTTGGGGCAATGGTGGGGGAGAAGAACTTGTCCCCAAAGAAGATACAGACAGGGGTGGGCATTGACCTGGTTGCAGGCAAAAATTTCTTTCATGACAACTGTAATACTGTGAAATATGTATATATGTATATTCTACAGTATCACATATATTTCATATAATATATATTACATATAATGTATATGGCCTCTTCCTTAAATAGAAATGTGTGCATATATGTATATATCACAGTATCACATATATATTTCACATATATATTATATATTGTATAATGTATATAATGTGTGTGTGTGTGTGTGTGTGTGTGTGTGTAGATACACACACAAATAGGGGCTCCCAGGCCCTATTTCCCTGGAGTTCGGGACATACACTAGAAAATTAATCCTGGAAAGGGTCCTGGAAACCCCTATTAGTCCATTATATGTGTTGTAAAAGGGGCTGGTGCTCACCCTGTGATGCTTGGCACCATCTCAAGTAGGTGGTGTTGGGACTACAGCAGGCACCGGACACTGCTGGACAGCTGCAGACACATGGTTTGGTGGCCAGGCAAAACTGGGAGCAACAGCTTGGTTTTCATCTTCACCATCTGCAAGGGCCTGCGGTTCACCATTCTAGGAAAAAGTCCAGCCTCAACCATCGGCCTCTGCATCTCAGGTAGCTCCTGGCCTCTTCCTCCCCGGTAAGGTTAAGGACCTGGGCTTTGTATGTGTTTTGTTTGGGCCTGGGTTGAACATGCCTTTAAAGATTTATGGAGGCAGGTTTGCAGGCTAGAATTTTACAGCTTGTTCCTAGAAATGATTTTACTTTGTTACATAACACGGAGTCAGCATCTTTAGACACAGGGAGCAGCCTGACCTCACTCTAAGCCTACGAGCCTACCGCCTTACCCCGCTCTGTCTAAACTCCATCTCTAGCTTCTAAGGTGCCTCCAGGTAGATAGGCGAGTGGGCTAAGACATGTCTCAGTCAGAACTCAGAGAGAAATGTGAGGACCCCAGGGGATGCAGAGAGCAGGCCCCTCACCTCCTCAGAAGATGAGCTGGAACCTGTCCCTTGGGGTGTGAGAGGAAGGGAAACTGTAACTCAGCCCAGAGGTATGCTCAGTGGGAGAGAGTGGATGGAGGCAGAGGGCCTGCACACGGCCAGCCCTCACAGCACGGAGCCCCTGGAGGAGGGGCAGGCACTACCTTGGCAGCGGAGGCTTCCCAGAGTTCCCTGTACCAGCTGCAGCCTCAGAGAGGAACAGTGCAGCTCCCAGAACTTGGGAGGCGGGTGAGGCTCACAGCAAAGTCTGTAGAAAGGACCACATGGGAGCAAAGTGAGAGTGACCAGGGAAGTGTGCCACCAGAGTGTCTCCTTGTCCAGCTCTCTGCCTCTGAGGACAATTTGACTCCCTGGAACTCCCCTAAAGTCTCTTTAACCCTTTGAATCTATTCCATAACCTACACATACGTACATATATGAATACCTTTAGTGTGTGGCGTGGCTTGAGTAAGAGTTCCTATTAGAAATTAAGGTTGGACTGAAGGAAACTCATGCTCTCCTCAGTCGCTAATCAAGGAAAATGGAGACTACTTGGCGCATTGCCGCAGTGGAAACCTGGAAGGAAGCTTGTGAACTTATTGTTACTCTGTTAATTTTTGACACTGTGGAAACACGGATGTGTCTTTAGTTCTGCCCCTGTGCCCTCAAGTTTGCTTGTTGTTCTTAACACTTTTCTGGTTTGTTTGTTTTTTGTTTTCTTTTGGGAAAATGAACATTGCCTCTATCAGCAATGTCGGCCCTAATTGGTGGTGTTGAAGTCCCTCTGCTCATGCCCAGCGCAAAGGCTAACTTTCCCTGCCTGTGTCCTCCCAACCCTGGCTTTCTACTCTGTCTGAAGAGCACACCTGTCCCAGATGAGGGTCACCTCTGCTCACAGAGCTGGCGAGGGTGCAAAGGGCCTTGGAGGGATCACATACGTACGACCTGAGCTGCCCGGCAGTGGCCTGATCTGAATTTGGCCAGGACAGTACAGTCACCTGACACCAGGACATCGAGTAACACCGATGGCCAATACCTGATTCCAACTTCAGAAACAAACCCCACTTGGCAAGGACGGAGCTGATAACCAGAGCCAGCTGAGCCGGTTCCTGCTCAGAGCTGCGTAGGGACAGCTGCTGGGGCTTGACACCAACTTCTTCCCCTGCTGTTCTAGAAGCTGAAAACTCAAAATCAAGGTGTCTGGCAGGAATGCCTGCCTTCTGGAGCTCTGAGGAGCCCCCCAGGAGCTCCAGGTGTTCCCGGCTCCTGGCCACACCCCTCCTGTCTCGACTTCTGTCTGCGCATGGCCTCCTGCTTCTCTGTGACCCTTGTCTGATTTTCCCTCTTGTGAGGACATCTGTCACTGGATCTGGGGCCAGCACAGGCTGATTTCTCATTTTTACTCATCTCATTCGCAAAGACTAAATAAGGTCCAGGGGGTTTGAGGTACGCACAATGACTCTGAGGCCAAACTGGCTTCCACCTTTCCCTAGTTCTTATGCAGCCTGAGAGCTACAGGGTGCCACGGCCACACCCACGCCCAACTAAGTGGGAACCCTGGGCACAGGTCCTGGCAGGACAGACAGTGGCTGGAGGCAGGGGTTATCTTTTCCTCCTCCCCTCCTCTTCCTTCTCCTGCCCCTCCTTTGGAAAGTCCCAGGTGGGTTTCATTTATAGGCGAGCAAGGCCGCCCTGGGGAAGCTGCTCTGGGGATGGAGGCCAGGGAAGAAGCCCGCAGCCCACTCTGCCCTCAGGAGATCCGCAGGAGCGGGGATGTCTGGGAGGAGAACGAGGCTGTCTCCAAACCACGCGGAACCCTCCAAGGACTCATTGTTACAGAGCAACCACTTTCTGCCAGCTCCAGACTCAGCCTGATGATGCCAGGCACGCGGGGGCATGTTTATTTTCTCTTTCTGGGCCACAGAGCCTTGAAGCATGGACCATGACAGGGCTGCCGGCTCTCTGCCCAGGCCGGCTGTGTAGGGTGCATGGAGCAAGGCTCGGGGACCCCACGTCACGACAAGGCTTGGTGGCCCATGCCTGACAGCAGCTCTCGTTTGTCACCACACAAGGGAAGTTTTGATCTCAGTGAGTTATTCCACGTGGGGCTGCCAGCCCCCATCAGGAAGTGCCAATGACACAGGCTTGCTGTGAAAATTAACCTCTTGGTCTTATTGGTTTCTGCCCTAAATACACAGTGACCACCAACCTGGGCCACAGTCAGGTTTTGACCCAGATTTGTGTGGGATCAGGACAAATGTCTCTACCCTTCACAGTGGATCCAACCTCACCTGACACAACCCAGCTTGCCCTACTTCCCGTAAGATCATCCTGCCTTGGGGTCCAGCTCCTCTCAGACTCCCATGGTCACCCTCTAGGACCATTTGTGCCCTGCCCCATCTCAACTCTCCTTGGGACAGACTTCCTGTGTGCTTGTGATGGATGGAGCAGGAGCCACCTGCTGGGTAAGGAACTGTCTCTGCTCTCTGGACCTCAGACATTTGCCCACTCCACACACCCAGAATTCTCCCGGCTTCAGGAAAAACCAAGCTCTCGAAGAGGCTGGCCACCTCTGATACATGACAGAAATGTCTTCCGAGTGCTTCCGAGGGCAGGGGACCGGAGCACCCACACAGAGAAGGCAAAGCCAGGATGGGTAGCTGCCCCACCCCATCTGCTGCCCTACCCTCTCAGGGAGAGAAGCCAGGCTGATGTGGCCTGCCTCCTGCTCCCTCTGCCCCAGTGGTTCCAAGTCTCCTGCCCGCATCCCACCCCACCCCCCACCACGCCCCCACCCCACCCCACCCCCATGGCAGAGCAGCAACCCCACCCCCAGCTGGAGCCTCGCCCAATGGGGCAGCCCAGCAATTCCATGCTGGAGAGTTCACCCTCAACCTTACTCTACTCCTACAACCAAGACTTCCCAAAGCAACATGGGGCCGGCCCTCCTGAGCCCCTAAGGTTTCTGGAAGCCATGAGACCCCACCCCCACTTTGCTCCACCCTACCAACCCCCAGAGGACTTTAAACATGGCTGTCACTTAAGAGCTTGGGCAAAGACTTCTCTCTAGATCCAGAAGCTGTGCGGCAAGAAACCGCCACCGCTTCCGACTGCCGCCACCACCCTTACTCTGCCTCCTTTGCGCCTCACCTCCGTCCCTTGCAGGGGGGGGGGGTGTCCCACTCTGAGCCACTGCCTCGAACAAATCCATATACACCCGTATGGATGCCTCTGCCATCCAGAACTCCCAGCACAGTAAAGGACAATCCACACGCAAGCAGAGTAAGGCAGGGCCATCAGGGTGGAGTGCTGGGTGGAAAATGAGGGCCCTCTAAGGGCCACGACCTGGGACGACACTTGTCTGGCCAGGCCATAGCAGCCCACCTGCCACTAAGCATGCTGGGTCTGGAAGCACCAAGCCTCCATTAAGAAGTCAGCTAAAACACTTCAGTAGGGCCTTGGAGAATATAGACGTTTTTTCTTGCCCCGAATTCCTGGGTGCTTGCACTTTGGTGGGATCGCTGCTCTGTGTGCCTCGGCACGTGTTAAATGTGTCCTTCTCCTCTGGGTCCTCAAGGCCTCTGTCCCGTCCGCAGGAGGTACCCCCCTAAGATTCTCTTGGCTGGCCTTCGCAGCGCTCACAACCTCCCTCAAGGCTGGGCTCAGACTTTTCTTTTTGAAATTAGTTTTTAAATTTTTATTTTATGCTTATGGACAGTTCACCTGCACGTATGCCTGTGCGCCATTTGTGTGCCTGGTGTTCATGAAGCAGCCCACAGAGGAAGTCTGATCCCTCGCGCTGGAGTTACAGAAGGTTGTCAGTGCCACGTGAGTGCTGGAAACCGAACCTGGGTCCTGTGGAAGAGCAGCTGGTGTTTTTAATCTCTACATACACACACACACACACACACACACACACACACACACACACACACACATTTTTATCTTACAGCCTATGGACTCTACTTTGACAGCTCTGACCTCCCAGAATTGCCATGCCCACATCTGGGCCTAGTTTTCTCTCCCAGCAGCCTGGGGGCTCTCAAGAAGTGAGGAACAGCCTTCCCGGCACTCCTGAGGAAGCCTGGCCCAGGATGGGCTCTGGGATGGAATGCTATGGAATTCAGTTCAAAGTTGCATGGTGAGTCAGCACAGCTTCTGGGGCTCTGCAGTTCAAACTCCATCTGGGGAATAATTCTCTTTCTGCTCTGGCCCAGTTATGTCCCCGGTTTCTGGGCAAAGCTACTGAGTGATGTACTGAAGAGAAGACGGTAGCAGGCTGAGAGCTGGCGGCAAGCAGGATCTCCTCCACATGCTGCCTGGCAACATCTCCAAATCCTAAGGCCCCACTTCATAGCCCTCTACCTCTGCCTGGGCCACCTCTACAGCCTGGGGCAAGAAACCAGCCTGGCTGAACCCCCGTGTCTCTTTTGATAAAGACAGGACCAGTATTGAGGTCACAAGATTGTGCATGTATTAGCACATACCAGACTCAAGTGTGGATCCCAGAAATGGACTCTCAGGATCCAGACATTTGGACCCAGGTCTGCTGCTTCTACCTGCTAAGTGTTCTGCCTGAAGACACCAATATCCTCTGAGATGAATCTTGGCTTCCCCAGCTAAGAGGATTCAAAAATCACAGATCAAGAATCATCTAGAAACTCAGAGGGCTGGAGTAGCAGAGAGGTTGTCCTGAAGCACTGGTTGTGACACAGACAAGAGTCCTCTATAGTTAGACTCTTCAAGCCTCCAAGACAGGCATACGAGGAACATGAGCAGTCATGTATGTACACAGGCACATGATGCACACACATATGCAACACATGCACACCCACACAAGCCAAACCTAGAGCTAATAGGTAAGGGCCAGCCTCCCACCAGCCTTGCCTGGCCAGCCTGAAGGGATTTGTGAAGACATGCTGGGAGGAGGAGCCCTGCCTCTCTAGGAGTCAGGGGTTTACAGCTCAGGGCATTGTTTTGGACTAGGCCAACCTACCCTAGTCAAAAGGGGTTGCAACAGGGGCTGCCCCTGCCAGAACAAAGCCCCTACGACCCAGGGGAGGTAGCAGCTCAAAGACAGACAGCCACACACATGAAGACAGGCCAGGAAAACCCCAAAACTTTCTGGCTGCCAGAGAGAGTCATTTAAGAGCCTCTGAGAGCAGGTATTGGACCCTTCTGCCTCTGTGCAGTAAGATGACTTGAATTTCACTCCTGAGTTCTCAGGCAGCCCAGTATCTGGCTCAAAGAGCTGAGGAACTCTATTTCCGGGTAACCAACAGTCACCTAGCCTAGCCACAGCTGTCTATGCAGGCCTACTCCCTGGAAGTGCACACTGGGCCACATTCCCTTGGGTCAGGACCCTGCTGGCAGATAAGGAAAGGGAGCAGGAGGCAAAATGTCCCATCCAGACCCTGTAAGGCCTGAGGTACAGCAGCCAGGTGGAGAGCCAGGCAGCCAGCCCCACAGCCACCTCTGACCACCATCCACCCACCCAGGATCTTCCACTACAGCCCCTAGCCAACTCCCCACACACCCACTCAAAGGCTATACTCTGAGACTTACCTGTCAGACACCCCCCATGAGCCCTGCTTCTATCTCTCTCTCTCTCTCTCCCTCTCTCTCTCTCTCTCTCTCTCTCTCTCTCTCTCTCTCTCTCTCACACACACACACACACACACACACACACACACTCACACAGAGTCTTATATTTTATTATGCCTTAAGCAGCTCAGTGGCTGCGCCACTCCAAACCTCCACTAGGCTAGCACACTATCCCCTCTGATATTCCCGAATTATTACTTACTAAAATCTATATTCCATCCTTCCTGCCCTGGACCCAGTCGGGGCTGGGGGTAGCTGGGCTGCTTTTCTTGGCTCTTACATGATCGGCATGCTCTCTCTTCCACAGCTCTCGAGCTTTTCCTTTCCCTGCATGGCAATTCTAAATCGTCCTTCCTCTCTCAGTCCCCTTGACTGAGAATCCTAAAGTCCCACCTCTGTCTCCCTGCCCAGCCATTGGCCACCAGCAACTTTATTTACCAATCAAAGCCAACTGGGGGCAGTTGCCTTGGTGTCTCACGTGCAGATTCTCTTTGGGAACCCAATTAACATAATGCAAGTGTTAGACCAAATCCACAACACACACCTAAAAACTAACCAGTCACTAGACACAGCACCCACCTAGGGACAGTACATCCGTTCTACCATCGAACCACCTGATGGTTTGTGCCCATGTCCGACCACCAGGGAGGGCAACCATCTACTAAAGAACAAACACAGTGGTACACCAATCAGCACACCCCACCATTAGCCCACCGGGCACCCCATCCTATAACCCACACCCATTCAGACACTTATCCACCCATCCGTGTCTTTCCTACACTGGGCCATCCGTCCGCCCATTCTGTTTATCTGCCCTCCAGGACCTGCTCCCCTCATGCCCCACTGAACTCTCAGAACAAAATGACCTGCTTTTCTCTGTTGGATTCTGTGTTGGATCGCGCCAGCACCAGGCAAGCTTTCTCAAGCATGAACAGAGAGAAATGTGACCGATCTCATGAAGTTTTCAGAAGCAGTAAACATTAGATTTTGGCTTCAGAAATGAAAAACTGAAAGGAAAAAAAAAAGAAGAAGATAACAGTTCTAACTTCACATGAAACAAAAGACGCAGCTGGGCCTGGCGGGACACTCCTGACAAGCCAGCACCCAGGAGGCTGAGGTAAGAGGATCCAGAATTTGAGTCCAGCCTGGTCTATATAGAGCAAACCCTGTCAGAGAGGAAATAGAGGAAGAGGAAGAATGGTAGAGTGGGAGGGAGGGAGGCAGGGAAAGAGGGGCAGAGGGAGGGATGGGAGAGGGAGGGAGCAGGGAAGCAGATGAAACGGAAACTGGGGCAGACAAGATGTTGGAGTACAAAAACAATGACCACAGACATAATAGAAGAAAACATTCTAGCTCTTGAAACTGAAGTCCTGGGAAGACTAATGCAGAAAGCAACACTCAGAGAACAGTGCTCCCATCTCATCAGAAAGATCTGTGAAAGATTTGAAAGCACAGATAAACAGATTATCTTTAAAACAGCTCAAATTAAGCCTAAATCATATGTCCTTTACTGAAAGGTGTCTGGAGACTGTGGATAAATGACCCTGGCACATCAGTCCCAAAGCCTTCTAGCCATCTAAGAAGGGTCCAGAATGATACTCATAACCTCATTCCATAAGAGGTTGGTGACCAAGGCACCCATTCAAAGGAGCCCCCTTGGGGTGGCCTCTAACACCCCCTGGGGATGCTGGAGCTAGAGAGAAAGGAGAGAATAAAGCAACCGCAGCCACCGGGAGGAAGCTTGCAGCTCACACAAACTTAAATAAAATCACAACAATGACAGCAAAATAGAGTGCATTACCAAAGAGCAGGGCATTTAAGTCTGAGGCAGGCTGGGTTGCAAATCTGTGGAAATTAATGCACCTAGAAAAGGAAGGGTGGGGGACAGAAAGGAGAGGCGTTGGCTCCCTGTTTCTTGCAAAATGGAGCCCAAAATAGCTGCTCGGGTTTTGATTATTAACTAAATAAAGCTTTAAGACTGTTTTAAAAACAAGAGTAGAGTCGTGAACAGGGAGGGGAAAGACAGGAGCTGCCAGTCTGCAAGATGAAGGGGAGGGCGGGGGAGGGGAGAGACGCTGCACACCCCTGGGACAGTCCCAATCCAAATTCAACCCACAACCCCCCACCTGTGAGAGACACCACAAAACAAAAGAATGCAGAGCGTTTAACTATGGAAGGCTGGGGAACCGAGAAGGCTGGTCGGGGAATTCGAGCCACGGAACTGATTGACAGCCAAAAAGCCTGGAACATTGAGGGTCCTTCTGTGTGCTCTAATAAAGGTGGCAACGAACACTTGTGAGTTAATTACGAAAAACACACAAGCAAAGGAGGAAGAAGGAGAGAGAGAGAGAGAGAGAGAGAGAGACAGAGAGACAGAGAGAGAGAGAGAGAGAGAGAGAGAGAGAGAGAATATGTAATTATTACAAACGCAGCTCCTGTCTTTTCCCCTTCCTATTCGGGATTCTACTCTTATTTTACTCCGAAGGCTGAGATAAGAAAGGCAGAAGCACCTCAGTGCCAGCGCTGCAGAGGAGAGGCCCAGCCCAGGCGCTGCAGCACAGCCGCGGAGTCATTTAGATGCAAAGGGAATAAATATTTAAAATGAAATCTTACACAGCCCCTGCTTCTTTAATACGACAAAGCTACAAATAATAAACATAAAAACAAAACACAAAAAAGATGCAGGCACTTAGAAAAGTAGGCGTCTCGGAGCAAGACAGATATATAATAATACATTTGTAATAAAATAAACATCAGGACCTCCCTCGGGAAGCATGAGGCAGGGAGACGAGGCTGTAACCAGGCCCCAGCCACATCTCCAGCAGCTAATGTACTTTTTAAAAGTAACGTTAAAAAGTCTGTGTTTGGCCTTCACCTTGAGAGCACAAGGAACTCTTCTGCCTTAAAGGGAATCTGGCAAGAGACCTTGACCCAGATGCCACCAGCTTCCTGTGGGACCTCTCTTCCTCAGGAATACAAATGACATGAAAAGAAACATCAAGATCGAGCGAACAGTTCCTCCATGACTACAAACTACAGACAAGGGCCGAGAGCGAAACCCCGTGCCTGGGATGCTGAACAAGCTTAGAAGATGCCAATCAAAGTTTTAAAGTGGGGTGGGGAGGTGGGAGGATGGAGAGTCGGGAGCGGGAGGGGATGAGTTTGAGGCCTGTCTGGTCTAGAGAGCCAGGGCTACACACACACACACACACACACACACACACACACACACACAAATCCTGTCTCAAAAAACCAACCAAACAAACAACAACAAAAGGTTTTTAAAAGGGAAGGAGGTGGTTCTGTGCTTAAAGCACTTGCTGCTGTTGCAGAGGACCAGAGTTTGGTTCCCAGGACCCTCATCCTGCAGCTCGCACCTGTCTATCACCCCAGCTCCAAGGGAGCCATTGCCCTCTGCTGGCCTCCACGGGCACCTGCACTCACGTGCTCAGACCCACACATAAATAAGATCGATCTTTTCACAATACACATGGCAAAGACTTGGGAGGCTCCAGACTCCAGGCCCCTGTAAGGTCTCTGACAAGGGCCTGGGTTCCTTCCAGAGACAGATCCCTTCACAGTGCAGCATAGTACATGGCTGCCTTGAAAGTTTCATGCAGGAGGGACAGGTGCTCCAGCTGGAGGCCAGCTTGGACTGGAAGGCAGAGGGAGCACTTCCGCTGGGCATGCCTGACCAGCTCTTAGATTAGGGGAGTCAGGACCAAGGAAAGTTAATTGATGCAGGAAGATGGACCTAAAATGAGGCTTCATTCTTGGCAAAGTTCAGGCTGCCAGGAAGCCAGAACATGGTGGAGGCTGAGGCACAAGACCTGGTATCAGTCGGCTCTGCTGCATCACAAGTACATGCAACTCCTCACACAGCACCAGCCAAGGACTAGGCTTGCCTGGAGGCCAGCTGACACCAGCAGGTGAAGCTGGGTCTGTTCCTGTTTCTTCTTTTTGTGGACAGTGGGCAGATGAGAAACGCTTCTCACAAGGCGTCTCAGGGTTTATATTGCTGCCATGAAAAACCATGATCAAAAAGCAAGTTGGAGAGGAGAGGGTTTGTTTGACATACACTTCCACTTCGCTGTTCAGCACTAAAGGAAGTCAGGACAAAACTCAAATAGGGCAGATCCTGGAGGCAGGAGCTGATGCAGAGGCCATAGAGAAGTACTGCTTACTGGCTCAATTCACATGGCTTGCTCAGCCTGATTTCTTATAGAACCCAGGACTACCAACTCAGAGATGGCACCACCCACAATGGGCTGGACCCTCCCCCATCAATCAGTAATTAAGAAAATTCTCTACAGCTGGGTCTCATGGAGGCATTTCCTCAACTAAGGCTCCTTCCTCTCTGGTGACTCTAGCTTGTGTCAAATTGACACACAAACCCAGCCAGTACCCAAGGTCAACAGAGGAGAACCTTCTGCCAAGGCCCTGGACACACAACACCTATTTGCTCCCCGCCCCATGTTCTTCAACACCGAACCTGTTCTGGGTGTAAAGAGTGCTCTCTTCCCACAGGAACATGAAGGGCCCCCCTGGCAAAGGACAAAATGCAGAAAAAAATAATCTGTCTATATGTCACCTGCCATAGCAGCCTGGGTCAAGTTGGTTTTGATCCTAGGGACAAGCAGATGCCATGGGAAAAGAGTGGAGAGAGCTGGGGGGCAGGAGCAAAGACATCATTGTGGAGGGAGGTAAAGGAGCCTGAGTCAGGGCGATGAGCCGATCGAAGGACAGAGGGAGAGGCGCTTAGAAGGTGGGGCCTCTGTATTCAGGAGTTGATGAGGCCAGGCATCTGGCTGTGTCGTGGCACAAGGAGACAGGGCACATACAGGAACCGCAGGAGAGGTGAGCAGCCCTGTTCTCTGGTGCTGGCCTGAGACACCTGATTCTGCAGTGGAGCCTGCACTATGTGCAGAAGGGGGGCAGAGGTAGTGATGCCGGTCCAGGACACCACCCCAGAGTACATTGGGTCTCAAAGGAACCCCATCCCTGACTACCCCCTCAGAGAAATATGCCGTAAATCAGCAGTGGGTTTCCACAGCAACCTGAAATCCAACTACTCCCTACCCAGCAGTCTGGTTGCCAGATCCTAGGTGGGCAGGGGAAGGAACACACGGGTCCCGTCACTGGGGAACATCTAGCTTGTGTGACTTGCTATGCTCTAATAACAACTGGGTCCCCACAGCTATTCAGCCTCATAGAGAAGCTGAGGCCCAGAGTCCCATGCTTCCAAAGCCCAGTACAAAAGCACTGTCCTCTCTGCCCTGGTCACGTGTATACACCTAAGGTCCTGTCCTCTGTCCATGTTCCCAAGCCACAGAACCACTCCGTGCATGCACGCGCGTGTGTGCACACACACACACACACACACACACAACTTTCAAATAACTTAAATAGCTTATATGGTTATTTGTGGCAAGATAAACCCACATCCTGAGAGATCTAGCGGTCCCGGGGGGTTTCCCACATGTAAAATATGATACTGGGGAGCCTAATGTCCCCCAGAGCATCCTGTCCATGAAGGAGGGTCTCGTTCTCTGAGTTCACATAGACCCCACGTTTCCATAGTTACAAGGTCCTTTTATGACCAGGAAGTCTCCTTGCCAGGCCTCTGCCTTGGCTCTGTTGCTGTTGCTGTGATAAAGCACTGACCCAGTTGTGGGAGGTTTATTTGTCTTACGTTTCCCTGTTACAATCTATCACTGAAGGAAGTCAGAGCCATAACCCAAAAAGGACCCTGGAGGCAGGAACTGAAGCAGAGGCCACAGAGGAATGCTGCTTACCGGCTTGCTCTCCACAGCTTGCTCAACCTGCTTTCTTATGTAGTCCGGGACCACCTGCCCGGAGATGATGCTATCCATAGTGGTGTGGGCCTTCCCACATCAATCATTAACCAAGAATGTCCCCGTTGACATGACCCCCAGGTTTCCTCTTCTCAGGTGACATGTTCGTGTCCAGTTGGCAGAAGCTAACCAGCACACCCCAGCACTCTCTAAGGACCCTCCACCTCTCCAGTCTGCTCCCTGGCCTGCCTGCCTCTTCAGGCCCTCACACCCTGCAGACTTTCCCACCTTGGCCACGCCCCTCCTCTGTCCCACCCAACCCTGTGCAGTAACCCAGTGCAAAGAAGGCTCTGCAGAGCAGCTCTAGACTTGGCTTTGGTTTGGAAGAGACCTGCCACACCCACCTAAGAGCCAGCACAGCCCAGCAAGCTCGATATGGACTCCTTCCAGACCCACACAGGGTCATTCCTGGTAATGGAGTTCATAAAGTAAGGATTGGCGGTTGGATAGGGATCGGTGTGAGGGAGGACGGAATATGTAAATGGAGGGGGACAGACAGATGGATGGTAGATGGTGAGGGGACAGAGTAGACAGACTGAATGACGAGTGCTTAGTGAATGGGAGGATAGATGGACAGGAGGGGGGTGGGAGGCGGAATAGGCCATGCATAAGTGATAAATGGTTCGTGTGTAAGGACATACTTGGCACTGCACCTGTCGAGCACCCAGACTGAAGCTGAGATCCATCTGCCCATGTTATCTGTTTGGTCAATGAGCAGGGCCGTGTCCAGGCAGCTCTGACGGGCTGGCCGGCTGTCAGAAACCCTCCTGAGGGAGAGCTGGGAGCGAAAGGGATCTGGATGAACGGCTGCATTTCAACTGCTCCTGCGTTTCTGTATTTCCACATGGGTATGTGTGAAATGTGAGTGTGTGCTGGTGTGTCTTCATGTGCACATGAGCATATCTGTGTGTTTAGCCCATGTGTGGAGTTTGTACATCTTGGTGAATCTCTGTGTCTGCATCTGTCTGTCTGTCTGTCTGTGTCTATTTGTGTTGGTGTGATCTTCACACCCCGTAGCTGTGATAGCTGCTGTGTTTCTTGCTGGCTCCTGCCAGCACTCAGTGATGATAAATGTTTGACAATTGGCTCTCAGAGCCAGGGCTGAGGATCCCTGTGCCTTCTGTTCGCTGATTCCCAGGAGGCAATCACCCCCAGACACACTCCGCTGATCTGCAGTCACTCCACCCAGAAGGCAGTGTTGCTGGTCAGGGCAGGTCCCGTCTGGCTCTAGGGTACTTAGGCCTAGGCTTGGCTCCCTGTTTGACAAGCCTCGGGCCTCCCAGTCTCCCTCATGCACCTCATTCTCCATTGGCGCTCTGCCCAAGCAGATTCTTCTATAGCCTGTCCTAACTATACAGTCAAAATCAGTCCAGACAGTTCTTTCCAGCCTGTCCGATGTCATAGGCCACAGAGCCCTGGGTAAGCTGGCCACAGGCAGGGCACTGCTCTGCAGGTGGGCCAGCTGCTCCTGGAGGCCTACACATGCCGGCTGCAGCCCTGGAGAAGCGTGTCGCCCTAGCCATTTCCCCACTGTGTCCAGAAGCCCTCCCTTCTGCTCCATCTCTTATCAGACAGTAGCACTTCCTGTGAAGCACACGCAGGAAGCAGCGTCCTGAGTCGGTGGCTCCATTCATTCATCTAAAAACCCAAGTCCTTTGCTCCAGATCCCAGGGCCCGTGCTAGATGCAGAGATGCAGAAACAGCTAAACAGCCGCACACAGGCACACAGAAAGGCAGCCTTGACTCAGACCTGCCCACCCACACGGGAACGGGGACATTGGGCCCTCTGCCCCTTGACCACACAGATCAGGAGCGTGCCCACTCTCGGCAGGGAGGCCGGAGGACTGGATACAGATGGAGGAGGCCCTCTCGCTCTTCCCCCTTCGGACTAGCTTCTCACCCTCTGCATTCAGTTGGCTGCCAGACCTGCTGCCTTAGCCTACCTAGGTGAACAACATCCTGTCCTCTCTCTCCACACACCTCCAGCAGCCACCATTTCCGCTGGCGGGGGCCTTCTGTGCCTTCCCAGAGCCCCCCATGGCTCCCCAGGCCCGGAAGTTTAAGCTTCTCTCCTGAGCACAGGCTGACTCTGCCCTCCCTGCCCAGGCTCTGGCTCTTCCATTCTCTGGTCTCCGTATGCCTTATTCATTCACTTGTTCCTTAAATCTTTCATTCCTTCACTCACTTATTCACTCACTCATTCATTCACTCATTCCTTCACTCATTCCTTCACTTGCTCATTCATTCCTTCATTTACTCACTCATTCATTTATTCACTCACTCATTCCATCACTCATTCATCTTTCATTCATTCAACTCACTCATTCACTCATTCATTCACTCATTCATTCACTCATTCATTCCTTCACTCACTCATCATTCCACCACTACTCGTTCCCTTACTTATTCACCCCTGCCTCATTCTCTCAGTCCCTTACTTACTTGCTGTGCCTCATGATCCTGGCTCCTGGCTCTGCCCTTCCCTAGACTGCGCCTTGGAGGCACAGAGAACATGGGAGCATGGCAGACATGGGTCATGTGCTTTGAAAGCGTCTCTGTTCTGTGGGTGGGGCTGGGGTCTGCATCACCTGCGGGTTCCATCCCTGTGAGCCCCCGAGCACACAGGGCCCCCATCTCATTATCTCCTGTTAAGCAAGCCCCAAGTACCTGTGTCACTCAGACACACACACACACCCCAGCAGGGCATCCAGACTCAGGAGGTGGAATGGGGACAATTAGTATTTTATCTACACCCTGGCTGGTCTGGAGCTGAGCTTCTGGTGTCCCCTGGAAACACGGAAGCTGGCCCTTGGTGGGTAGAGGTGAAAAGCAAGCAGTAGCCTGCCTCCCCCAGCCCAGGGTCTCCACAGAGCCCCGTAGAGTGTGACAGAACACTGTCCGCTGGGATCATGCTGCCAGCAGGGTGACTGGACATTCAGTGGTATGCTTCACAGGAGATCCTGGTGCAAGTCCTCTGGCCACCTTCTGGGGAACAAGACAAGAGGGGTTTCCTGGGACCCATGGCCTAAAGCAGGGCTATAGGGGCAGGGAGCAGGCTTAGGAGCTTCTGAGGAGCTGGGAAGGCCTGTATCTTGAGGTCATGGCTAAGGAGAAGTAGACAGGGAGGGGCCTGGTACCTCCATCGCTCTCCCAGAAGAAAGAGCCTTGGATCCTGGCATATGCAGCCACCCTAGCGGGCCACCATAGTGAAACAGTTGGCCCTGGGGCCCCTATTCTTCATTGTCTTTGGTGAGTGGTCACATGTCCCTTCTCTCTACAGGGCCTGAACCGTGATGGGTTTGGAGGCCACAGCATAGGAGACGATAGGCTTCTCTGAGCGACATTCTCAATGTATGCGTCCTGCAGACACAGCTGTGAGTCTGAGGATGGAAGTGGCAGGTTGCAATCAGGAGGACAAGGTGCTCAGTCACCACTCCAGACACCCCTTGTCACAGCTCCTGCTGCCACCCTGAAGAGCAGCACTCCGCAGGGAAGCCCCCCTCTGGCCTCCCTCTGGCCTGCCTGGTGTCTAGAACCCTCTTGGTGAGATGAGCTTAACTGTGGCCCATATGGCCGCCTTTGCTTTCCCGTTGGGTGGAGGCCAGGTCACCTGGCCCCTTCCCATGTCCAATTGGCTCAGTCCCTGCCTGAGATCTGGCCTAACCAGACCCTGCCTTCAGGCATCTATCAAGGGTCTGCCAGGCCCTGCTGGACCCACCTGTGCCTGTCTGACTAGTCCCTTGGAGTCAGTGGTTAGCAAATATCTAGTGCAAAGGAACAGGCAGGCTGGCTACACCATATGTGGCTGTGTGGGGTCAGACTAGGGACACGGAGGAGGATGCACTGGGGACAGGTGGCTTCAGAGTCTAGTATCCTTTAGACACTGGAAGGAGAAATGGAAGGTTTGAAACTAAGATGGAGAGGGTGCCCACTCCACACGGGGGGGAGGGCATGCTACTTGAACTGTGCCTGGAGGAGAGTGTCTTCTGATTTAGCTACATCTGAACTTTCCTTCCAATTGTCCTTGTCCGGTGTCACCAGGCTGGGGACAAGAATGATGCACCCCAGTGTTTTCTGCTAACCCCAGAAATGGATTGGGCCAGGATGATCTGGGTGAATGAAAGATGAGCAAGTGAGTGAATAAATGAATGAATGAATTAATGAATAAGTGAGTGAATGAGAGAGTGGATAGGTGAATTGGTGAATGAATACATGAGCAAGTGAGTAAGTGAATGAATGAATGGATAAGCATTAATGAGTGAGTGAATGAATGAATGAGTACATGAGCAAGTGAGTGAATCAATAAGTGAATGAATGAATGAATGCGAGAGTGAATAAGTGAATGGGTGGATGAATGAGAGCTAATGAGTGAGTGAATGAATGAATGAATGAATCAACGAGTACATGAGTAAGTGAATGAGTACAAGTGTGAGTGAGAATGAGTGAGTGTGTGAGTGAGTGAGCCAACCAGTTCACATGAGATAGCAGATTGTCTGTTCAGAGGTGCAGAAGCAGCTTTGGGTGACCCATCAGGCCGTCCATGTCCCACCTGTGCAGCCACCTGGCCTGGTGCCAGCTGAGGTCTTTGCCCCTGGGTCCCTCTTGCTGCTGTTATTTTGTACAGGAGACTATTAAATAATTGGGGGTGCAGGAGACCACAGCTCCTAGAGGGCACAGCAGGATCTGATCTGGGGGCCTAGCCCTGGCTCCTCCCACAGCATCCTCCCTCTGCTGGAGAGACTTCAGACTTCAGCACGGGGCCCCTCTCCCAGGACACCTCCCCTGACCACCTGTCCACACAGGGCTACTTGTGCATCCGTGTCTCACACCCAACCCAGAAAAGGCCATTCCAATGACAATTTCTGGCTTGTTGGACACAGTGGACACCCAGCATGCTTCTGCTTCCTGGCCACCCCCTGTGCACAACAGGCAGGCACCCTGCGGCTGGCCCTGATGGATTTGTCCTGGTCTGAATAGCTCCCATCTTTGGGTGGCTGTAAGTTTCCAAGCCCAGCTTTCAGCCAAAAACCTTTCATTAGCTCTGTTTGTTTGGGCTGCTTTTGCCCTTTTAAAGTGAAAATAGTTTATTTTTAACATATGGATGCTTTTGCTTTCTTTTTAAGACGGTGAAGGGAAAAAAAAAGCTTCAGCCTGCTTCTTTTCTTGGCCAGTTTGTCTGAACAGCCCCCCTTCATGAGAGAGACACCCTGGACGCCTTCAGCCCCACCCCAACCCCTGCTCCACCCCCACCCACAGCGCCCGCCCGCTGCTCCACCAGCTTCTCAGAGAATTGCAGAGGTGCACAAGAAGATGAGATTAAGCTCTGGAAACAAACCAAAGGGGCTTGGCAGATGACCCGGGCGGGGACAGAGGCCTCCGAGCAAATCCAAGTGCTGGAGCTGTTGAGTGGCCACCACAGCACAGAGCCCACAGGAGCAGCCCTGCCTCTGGAGAGGAAACAGAAGAGACAAGGGGGCAAAGGGGACATCTTCTGAGCTGAGCCCTGAAGGTTTAGCGGCATGGGTAGACCAGCCAGGCTCAGGATAGGGCCACAGGGCCAGCCCGGAGTGAGAACAGTGCCCCGATGGCGCCAAACGCAATGGAGTGTGCTTGTAGTACCAACCTTGGGAGGCAGAGGCTGGAGTTTGAGGCCAGCTGGGATACACACACACACATACACACACACACACACACACACACACACACACATACATACATATATACATACTACATGCATACATAGCAACAAAACAAAAAGACGCTGATGAGGGTGGAGGACAAAAGACAGAAACAGCCAGAGAAAGGACCACGCCATGCACACATGTGCCTCTCAGAGCCAACAGGGTTCGCCTGCTGTCTAGGGTGGCTCTCGCCTGAGAGCACAGAGAGCGGGTGCTGCTGGGACAATCAGCCATGCGTGACTGAAGCACAGACACGGAGCCCCCCCCTCCCCCCTTCTGCCCTCCCCAGATATGTGACTTCACACCGAGGACAGCCACGGCCATGCTGTTAGTGACAGCACAATGAACATGCCTTCGCTGTCCTTCTGCAGGTAACCAAGGTTCGGCTGCACAGTGGGGCTCTGGGCATTCGTGACAGAGGGACCATCCGCTTTCCGTGTGCCCTCGAGCTATGTTCCCTGGGATGTTCGGAGAACAGCACAAGACACCGAACGAGGCATGCAGGATGCCACCAGCTAAGAAGGGAAATACACCAGGCTGTCGGCTCCTGCTATGACGGACAGTGATGGCTCCTCCCAAACGCAGCCCTAAAATGTGATGGTGAGTTACAGGTGCTGGAGACAAGGCTCACGCTCTACCCAGAACATTTTCTGAAACATCAGAAAGGACGGTGGCCCCGCAGAGGCACGGTGACACTAGCATATAGAACAGGGAGAGCAAACCCCGCTGGGATCCATGTGCAGAAGCCCCGGGAGGAGGAGGTCACTAGGTTGGGGATTCTGATAGGTGCACAGGGGCCCCCAGAGTCCTCCACACAAAGCCACCTGAGCAAGGGGACATGGGGAGTCTCGCCATGTGTTCTGGGAACAGGGGCAGTCTGGTGGCTGCACGGTGCTGAGAGACACTTGCACCCTGGCCAGTCAGCCCCTTGGGACTCAGCAGAAAGGCCAGGCATGAGGAAAAGGACACCAGGTCCCAGAGCAAGAAACAACAGCAGTTCATCCATTAAGAAGCTGCAAAACAAGCCTCCCAAGGGCCATACTGGCAGAAGGACAAACAGCCACCAGCAGGACTCGCTGCAGCCAAGCCAGGACTACAAGGTATCACCCAGCAGCCCGACCACAGGAAAGACCAACTGTGAAGACCCAGAAACCGTGAGCATGCCCGGGGGGAGAGCTGCCCAAGAGGGGCACTCAGAGATGTGGGGAGCAGCTACTCGATACAGAACGGTTTTTCAAAGAATTCAGAAAGCCAGATGGTCACCGTGTGCGAGCAGATGGAGGCTATCAGCGGAGACATGTCGCAATGCCCCAAAGGACAAAACAGGAATTCTAGCCTGCAAAGTTCAGTATCTGGAATGGAAATGCCACTGGGTGGACTGCAAGAAGCAGACAGTACGACTAGGGCACAGCAGCAGCAGCAGAGGGCCTGCTTAGAGTGCACGAAGCCCCAAAGCCATGGGCTGGATCCACAACAGTGGGAAAGAGAAAAGAAAATCAGTCAGTGGATGGAGAGCCAGAGCCAAGCACTCGATCCCATCTTAGAGATTCAGAGAAAGTCAGGTGTGCTGAGGGACCTTGTGACCTGTGACCTTGGCAGCACATGGCGGGCCCCAGATTGGGCCTATTAGCATCCCCTCATGGAAAATGAAGGAGGGCTTAGCAGGTGCCGCTCACAGCTGTGCACGAGGTCTTGCTCTTTCTCGAGAAACATGCAAGCGGCGAGGAATTGCTAGTGGGGAGACCTTTCTTCAGTGGCAGAGCCTCCTGTAAGTAACTCATCACCCATGTCCCAAAAGTAACTCCCCACCCAAGCTCCTATAACGAAGTCCAATTAATTTCATTGGTTTGTTAAGCTAGACCAGGGCAGGATGGTTTCTTTGTCGTTATTGACTCTCTATCTGGGATGAAGAGATGGTCATTCACACCTACCCAGGAAAAGTCATTCAGCTCTTGGTACATAAGCAGGGACAAGGTGGAACCGAGGGGCCTGGGGAAGAGCCTTTGCATGGCCCCTGCACTGGGAGCTACGGTGTGTAACAGAAGCGGAACCGTAGGAGGCTGGAGCATCAGATCAGTCCCCAGGGTCCTCCCATGCAAAGGGAATGGCATGTCTCCTTGCTGCAGTAGCAACTATAGTTTTCCTGCGGAGTATCTGTGGGGAGAACCCCAGGATGACCATCTTCCTCTTTGTCAGTGTGGGGTGGCGACCTCCTTGGTGAACAGGCTTCACCGTGTGAGCACGGAGAAGCTTCGGAGAATGTCACATCTGAAGAGGTTACTAGGTCAGCCATGGAGTCGGTTCGGCCTCGCTCTGAGCGCTGAGACACAGCGGAAGGGCAGCGCTCCACCAGGGAAGAACATGCCCAAGAAGAGGAGGGACCGTGGCAAGACGGGGGATGCAGGGGCCATCCTCCACGCCAGCCTCCGCCCTGACAAGAAGATGGACAGAAGGAGGATGAGATGGGGACACCTGCTGGGGCAGCACACAGAAGTCAGGGGAACCTGCAGAGCTCACTCCTCTCCTACCTCCGCGTGGGTCCTGGGCTCAGATGCAGATTGTCAGGCCAGTGGTAAGTTCGGAGCCGCAGCGAGTCCTGCTGGGGACTGTTTGTCCTTCTGTCAGCATGGCCTTTGAAGGCTTGTTTTGCTACTGCTTCTTCTTCTCCCTCTCCCTCTCCCTCTCCCTCTCCCTCTCCCTCTCCCTTTTCTCCTTCTCCTCCTCCTCCTTCTCCTCCTCCTCCTCCTCCTCCTCCTCCTCCTCCTCCTTCTTCTTCTTCTTCAGATTTATTATATATAAGTACTTATTTAAGTATTTATTATGTAGAAGTGTAACTGTCTTCAGACACTCTGGAAGAGGGCGTCAGATCTCATTACAGATGGTTGTGAGCCACCATGTGATCGTTGGGAATTGAACTCAAGACCTCTGGGAAAGCAGTCAGTACTCTTAACCACTGAGCCATCGCTCCAGCCCGTTTTGCAGCTTCTTACATGGATGAACTGCTGTTGTTTCTTGCTCTGGGACCCAGTGGCCTTTTCCTCAAGCATGGCCTTTCTGCTGAGTCCCAAGGGGCTGACTGGCCAGGGTGCAAGTGTCTCTCAGCACTGTGCAGCCACCAGACTGCCCCTGTTCCCAGAACACATGGCGAGACTCTCCATGCCCCCTTGCTCAGGTGGCTTTGTGTGGAGTACTTTGGGGACCTGTGTGCACCTGTCTGAACCCCCAACCTAGTGACCTCCTCCTTCCGGGGCTTCTGCACATGGATTCCAGCTGCGTTTCTTCTCTCCCTGTTCTATTTACTAGTGCCACCATGCCTCTGTGGTGTCCCAGAAGGAGAAGACATAGAGAAGGGATAAGAAGAAGTATCCTAGGGAGTCCTGACTAACCTTTGCCAAGCTGGTGACAGACACCAGATCACAGAGCCAAGAAACCAGAGAGCCTCAACAAGGATAAAATACCAAGAAAATGATGGTGCGCCTGCACATATTTTCAAACCACTAAAAACCACAGACAGAAAACCTTCGAGGCAGATAGTAAGAAAGGCCAGGCTTTCTACAGAGAAGCCAACACAAGACTTTACAGCTGGTCACTAACTGTGCAAGCAAACAAAAAAGATAAACCAACAAACGCTAAGGGTGGCCATTACCTGAAGACCCACTCCATGGGTAACGCTTCCGTCCTCCAGACAGAGGGGATGCTGAGTGGGAACACTAGGAACTGAACGTCCTGGAGGTCAGACTGTAAGCATGAGGGACAAGGACAACAGGAAGGAGGCCCCATTGCTGCCCAGGGAGAGACATGATACCCTTTGTCTGTATGAAACCTGTGCAAGATGGGCCCCTCACCAGGCTGTGAGCCCAGGCTCCTCCATGAGGGTCTATAGGCAATTAATGGTTGTTGGGGGAAGAAGAGACATTTTATATAGAAGAGTAGCTACTGGCAAAGTGTCATGCTCCTGTAAAGTAACTGATTAAACTCATTGGGGGGAAAAACAGACATGAAAGTAGAAAGCAGTCTACTTGGGAGAAAGGAATGAGAGGGGCAGGCATCGGGCTGGAGAGATGGCTCCGAGGTTAAGAGCACTGACTGCTCTTCCGAAAGTCCTGAGTTCAAATCCCAGCAACCACATGGTGGCTCACAACCATCTGTAATGAGATCTGGTGCCACCTTCTGGAGTGTCTGAAGACAGCTACAGTGTACTTACATAAAATAAATAAATAAACTTTTAAAAATAAAAAAAGAGGGGCGACATCAAAATGCATCTCATAATGCATGAGAATATCATAATGGAGGCCATTGTTGTGAGTAATTAATATATGCTAATAACAGCATTGTAAGTAAGCATCACGGAAGAAAATGGAGCTAATTTTAATCTGGAGCTTTTGATCTGGAAGGAATGGGACTATTCTTGGCTAAAAGACACTAAAAAGGTACACCGGTGGCTAGTGTGTAACTTTTTGACCACATGGGAACATGAAGGACTTGGGGACATTTCAGGCACTTGTGATCTGGATATCACATGAGCTCAAAGAATTCATTGTTAGCCTGCTTGGGTGTGGAAACGGGTCTGGGTTCTGTGGGGCACGATCTTGCTTTTGACAGAGGCAAACTGAAGGGTTAGGTTACCAAGTGCTACAGTGCCGGGAAGGTCTGGTAGCAGCTCCGCAAGACTCCGGGAGGGCAAGGCTGCTTCCTGTCACTAGTGGGGAGAGGGGAAGATCGGTGCTGCTGTGTTACTCCTCCACTGTGTCCCACCAGCATGACAATTTTCATAATTAAGAAAAATCCTGATTCTCCATAGATGAGATTTCCAGGAGGCTCAGCCATCTGGCACATAGGCGTATGCCCAAAAGCGAGCAAAGGACTGCTGGGCGGCCCGTCATGCCGCCACAGCGCCCGCCCGCCCGGCAGCCTGGAGCCCGCGATGGACTTACTGGTGGAGCCTAGCATCCGCTCCTCTCCCATCTGCTCCGACTTCCATGAAGAGATCTGTGTGGCTTGGGAGAGGCTGACTCCACCCCACCTGGAACATTCTGTGCCCCTGACCAGAGAGACTCAAGGACACTCTGTGCTCTGAGCCAGCCCGGCCACTTCAATCTGAGCATGAATGAAGCCCCAGTCACCTCGGCAGGTGCTGGCACAGAGCCAGCGACCACAGGGCCTAAGAGAATGCCAACCCCCCCACACACACACACACACAAAAGTGGAGCCCAAGGGCACAGGGTTGATCGTTGGGCACTTTGGGAGCTCTGAGCATGCTTCACCTAAAACCAGCATCGGGTCGCTTATTAATCTGTGGCAGAAGTCGACAGAGCTGCAAAATGGTGACATGAGGCCCTCTGGGTCTGTAGGCTGTGCCTGCCAACCCTCATTGGCAGGCACAGAGCAGGAGACTGTGTCACATGTCACACACACACACACACACACACACACACACACACACACGGCTACTCTGAAATAACTTCCTAAGATTCAGGAGTGTGGATCTTGCAAATGAAGAGTAGAAAGGGCAGCTGCAGGCAGGCACGCCAGCGCCACCGCCACCACCACCGCCAGCATCCACCAGCAAGCACGCGAGCAGATGGACTCCTGGCGAGGGAGGAGGCCCAGATGCCTGGCCACATGCAGAACTGGGGAAATGCAAATTAAAGCCACAACAAGACGCCTCTTTACGCCCACTGGCTGGCAGAACCCCCAAACTAGGATAATATCAAGTGCTGGCAAAGACATACAACCCCGAGAATGCTTCCATCCTACTGCGGTGGGGAGGGGTGTGTAGAATACTCTAAGACAACAACAATGCACGTGTAAGGGCGTGTGCATCCATGTGCATGTGTTCACACACGCTTGTGTAAATCTATGTGTTGTATGTATGTGTACATCTGTAAACACACTGATTAAGTGTGATCATGTTGTGTATATGGATGTGTCTGCACTTGTATGTATTAACACATGGGTAGGTAAGTATCAGGAGTGTGTGTATACAAGGAAACATAGGCATGTTTATGTGCAGGTATGTGTCAGGAGCATGTGTGAAGAAGTAGACAGAGGCATGTGTATGTGCAAGTATAGTCATAGGTATGCATATATGTGCATATATGGACATGTCTCTGTACAGATGTGGCAAAGCTCCAGCAATGTACTCACACAGAGAGACTCGAGTGTAGGTGCGTGCACACACACACACACACACACACACACACACATGAGTACACTAAATAGATCATTTTTAAAGCTGTCATATGGTGGGTTCAAAGGTAAAGATGCTTGCAGTGCTAGCCTATCTGAATTCCACCCCCAGAACCCATGCAAAAGTTGAAGGTGAGCCGGCAGGATGGCACACACCTTTAATCCCAGCACTCAGAAGACAGAGGTGGGATGACCACTGTACTGTGTTTCCAGGCCAGTCTGGTGTACTGTGAGAGATGCTGTCTTCACAACAAACAAACAAAAAACAAGCCAGGCAATGGTGGCACACGCCTTTAATCCCAGCACTTGGGAGGCAGAGGCAGGCAGATTTCTGAGTTTGAGGTCAGCCTGGTCTACAGAGTGAATTCCAGGACAGCCAGGGCTATGCAGAGAAACCCTGTCTCAAAAACAAACAAACAAACAAACCAAAAAACTAAACAAATGAAGCAGATGGTGAGACAACTCAGCTCCACAAAATTGTCCTTTCACCTGCATGCATGTATTATGGCATGTCCCCACCACACGCATCACACACGGGTGCTCGAAAACATGTACATGCATGCATCACACACATACACAAAACACACACTAATAAAAATTAAAATAAAGTTGTTTGTTTTTTAAGATTTATTTATTTATTTTATATATGTGAGTACACTGTAGCTGTACAGCTGGTTGTGAGCCTGCATACGGTTCTGGGAATAGAATTTAGGACCTCTGCTCACTCCGGTTAACCTTGCCCGCTCAGTCCCTGCTCGCTCTGGCCCAAAGATTTATTTATTATTATATGTAAGTACACTGTAGCTGTCTTCAGACACACCAGAAGAGGGCGTCAGATCCCATTATGAATGGTTGTGGGCCACCACATGGTTGCTGGGATTTGAACTCAGGACCTTTGGAAGAGCAGTCGGTGCTCTTACCCACTGAGCCATCTCACCAGCCCAGTTGTTTGTCTTTAAGAAGAGTGGGTGTGGCCCTCTGCAGCTGTCAGGGACATGTGCACTGGTGGGCAGACTTCTCTCAGGTGGCATGTTTGGAACAGTTTCCTCAACTGTGACTAAAGCTTCAAAGCCAATGAGTTTGGAAACCATGACACTTGCAGAAATCACTTGTTACTCACCCTGGACAAGCCTAACTCCTAAAACAGTCACCAGAGTCCAAGGTAAGAAAAGGGGTCACACATGCAATGATGCAGTTACCTGGGAGTGCCACCTGAGAGGTCAGATGTCCCAGGGAGTGTCAGCAGGTCACATGGGCACACCTGGAGGGTGTGCCCTGGAAAGCAGGTACACCAGGGACTCTCACCCGGAAGACTGGCCGTACTGGGAAGTCAACACTCCTTACGCTAATCATTTCTGGGCCCTTTTCACATGGTTCAGCCAGCCAGCATTCATGCACCACACGGCTCCCGGCTCTGAGCCCACAGTCCCCTCACTCTGCCCCTAGTCTGGCCAAGAAGCACTGAGGCACAAGCACTACTCCTTGCCTCTCCCTGGAAAAGAACGCAACGAGTTTAATGGAGCACAATACAGGGCTGTGTGCTTCAGAACAAAGAAACGCCAAGTGGAGAGTAAGCGGAAGCAGACGCGGGAGCTCAGTAGTTCTCATGAATACGCAAGTCAGAGCCAGAGCCACAAGACAGCCCAAACCGTTAAAGCCTGGGGCGGGGCTTTAACAGTCCGGTGTCAGAGGCAGAGCACAGGCTGAGCATGTGTGACAATGTGCGCTTGACCCCGACACATAAAAGACACTTTAGAAAGGAGTTGTAATCATCACAGTCGTTTATGATAGCCACAGTGCCCAGCTTCACCGTAAGCAATCAACACCGTGGAAGTGAAACCTTTTCATTTTCCAAGATTAATTGTAGTGTTCTTTTGATTGTGTGTGTGTGTGTGTGTGTGTGTGTGTGTGTGTGTGTGGCTTGTGCGTGTGCGTGTCCGTGTGTTTGCACATATAATCACGGGTACTTACAGAGGCTGGAGGCATCAGATACCCCTGAAGCTGGAGGTACAGGCAGTGACATCTAACATGAGTATCGGGAACTAAACTCGGGCCCTCTTTACCACTGAGCGACCTCTCAAGCCCGAGGAGTGAAACCTTTCAGATTTTGTTCCAAGTATAATTTGTACCAAATATAGGTGGATTCACACCTAGTCACCAAAAACAACCAAGAATGGAAGAAGCATCTTGTT
Organism: Apodemus agrarius; assembly: GCA_964023405.1. Lineage (NCBI taxonomy): Eukaryota > Metazoa > Chordata > Mammalia > Rodentia > Muridae > Apodemus > Apodemus agrarius. The sequence goes on from OZ030016.1 coordinate 72,909,290, forward strand.
GGTTCTCTACAGTTGCAAAATTCTGGTGTCACTAGCTGGGCACTGGGAACATTCCTACCCACCACACATATGTTGACATGGCCCGTCTTAGGTTGCATTACGGGGGCTTCAGGCCATAGAACCAGGCGTGGTGCCTTCTGCCCCATGTGGAACATGGTCCTGCTCCTTCCCCATCCACTGCAAACCTTTCCCAGAAGTCCAACTGGCCCTCATAATTAAGCCAAGTTCTCCGTGACTGTAACAGTCTTCCTGGCAAGCCCAGACACGGCACATCTCAGGGCTGAGTTGGAATCTGGATAACTCATCCAGGACCATAGCGCTGATGTGTGGTGCTCAGGGAGGGTGGAGGGGGAGGATGGGACGTAGAAAGGAAATGGTGTATACAGAGAGGTGGACGGGTGGATAGACTTACTGTCTTTGCGGGAGGGGGACAGATGGATTGATTGATCAATTGATCATTCAAAACATGGTTGGATAAAGAGGTTGATGGGTGTGTGAGTGGGGAAATGAGTGGCTAGGTAGATGGGTGGGTGGTGCATGGTGGGAAGGTAGGGAGGTAGACTGGTGGATAGACGAGTGATGGATGGGAAGGTAGGGAGGTAGATTGGTGGATAGACGAGTGATGGATGGGAAGGTAGGGAGGTAGATTGGTGGATAGACGAGTGATGGATGGGAAGGTAGGGAGGTAGATTGGTGGATAGACGAGTGATGGATGGGAAGGTAGGGAGGTAGACTGGTGGATAGACGAGTGATGGATGAGTGGGGGGCAAGTGACTGGGTTGAGAAGTGGGTAGATGGATGGACAGCTTGGTGGCTGGCTGGCAGGTTAAGAAAAGTAATAAAACTAGCATCCTCAAAGAACTCTCTCAGGAGCCCTGGGTACCACGAAGTTTGCTTTCTGATTTTTCTCCCTCTGGATTCAGTTTCTCCATCTACTGCCCCAGGATGCCAAATCATTTGGACTAGTTAACTGGACCAGTTTCCATTCCCCAACCCAAGCTAAGGTGTCTGGAGTCACGCTCTGAGACACTTGGCTTCTACCACTTGATGCCAAGGTCACCAGCCTCCGGCCAGCACTGTCCTCTTGGGACAGGCTCAGAATGAGAAAGCCTGGGTCCTGCGGCTGGTTGCCATGGGAACCCTTCATCTCTTGTTTTTGTCCCTGACTGATTAAGGAAGGAGACTTGTAAAATGACAGCACGTCACTGGGCCTTGTCTCAAGCCAGCTCTGATTTATCCCTGACATTTCCCAAGAGCCAGCTAACCTTTCTGCCACAAATAGACTGATGTTGGTTCCTCAAGGCAGCCTAGCAGGCACTAGGTCCTGTCTCCGAGGAGTTGTGGACCCAGGGGACAGAGAAAAGGGAGCTTCAGAGGGATAATAACCAGGCCAGAGAACAGGCTGTCCTGTAGGGCCAGGCCACTGCTCTGCCGGACTATAGGTGAGCAGCCCACCCTGGACATATGCAAGGTCACGTGACCGCCAATCAGGGGCCAGAACACAGCTCTGCACTATATCTGTGTCTGTGGACCTAACTTTCTCACAGAACTCTAGAACTCTTTGATTTTTCTAACTGGAAGAGGAGAACTGGCCATCCACCATCTTGTCAAAGGACGAGATGATGTTAGCTGGGGTATTCAGGGAGGTCATCCAGTAGGAGGATATGACATGTCAGCCAATTCTCGAGAATGTGGGGAGCCATTTAAGAGGTGAGCTGGCAGGATGAGCATCGTGGGAAGCGGAAACAGTGTTCGCAAAGGCATGCGCGGCATGAGAGGTGCCTGTGTAGGGTCTACGGGCCTGGCTTCCTGGCAGTGAGCAAGAGAGACAGCCAGCAGCTCCTTGCCAGCTTCTTGATCTGCCCTGATGATCCTCATTGGCCACAGATGTCTGCCCTCATCTCTTTTTCCTGACTGAAGGTTTGGAGGCAGAAAGCTGGAGCCTGTCCAACCCCATGTTGAGATCCGATGCCTGCTTCATCCCAACTCACAGCAAATGAGGTCTCCTCCACAAGAACTCACATCCACCACTCCCGGGACAGTGAGGGAAGGGCTGAGTGGGGAGAGGGCTCTCCTCAGCCTCCAGCCCGGCTTCTCATCCATCCACTCTCATGACCACGCCTCAGTGAGGAGACAGAAGGGTGCCCCTCTCAGGTGCAAGGCAAGTTGACTGTGAATTGTCCTGTGAGCTAGAGTCATTTGGGAAGAGAGAACCTCAACTGAGAAGATGCCCGTATCAGACTGGCCTGTGGACAGGACTTTGGCACACTTTCTTGATTGATGATTGGTATAAGGGCCCAGCTCACCATGGGTGGCACCACCCTGGGACGGTGGTCCTGGATGCTATAAAGAAGCAAGCTGAGCACTCTACCAGCAGCCAGTCAGTAAGTGGCACCCCTCCCATGGCTCCTGCTTCAGTTTCTGCCTCCAGGATCCTGCGCTGGCTTTGCTCGGGGATACACTGTGGCCAGGCCCAGGAGTGGCACCTGGTGCAGGCTCACTGCAGTGGGAGGAACATGGAAGGTTACAGTGCTGTCTGTGTGGCCGGAATGAAGCCACCAGAAGGAAGTGGGTAGCACTGCAGTCACGGCTGTCTCCCAGACTGAAGATGTCCAAAGGTGACAGGGACACTAGAGAATCTGTGGTGACACTAGGGAAGCTGCCCCATGGGATATATGCTTCCCAGCCCTGCATTCTCACCCAGAGCTTTCTCCAGAAAATGGCCACGCTGTGGTTTTTTTAAAAGGATCAGAAAACAGGGACATGATCCCAGCTAGCCCAATTGCTGGCTCTGTCACCTTCTCTACTCTCCCGGTCTAAATCAGGCATTTGCCTTGGAAATGAAAGAGTGAGTCAGATCTGAGCCTCACTCCTAGACCCTGCTTTCTTCGGCATCCAGATAAGAGACTGTAACCCTGAAAGGCCTACCTCGCCATCTGCCAAGCCCTCAGATGCTGAGGGAAAAGAGAGCCAGAGGTCTCAAACGGGACACCACAGGCCTCTGCCAGAAGAGGGCAGCACTGAGACAGAAGTCTGAACCCACCCACCACTGCCAGGACTGTGTTTAGTCAAGCGGTGCCTAGGCCTGCAGAGGCCGAAGCCAGGCAGGGACAAGAGGGAGGGGGTGATGGGGGTGCGGGGAGGGTCCCAAGTAGTGAGTGAACGAACAAGGAAGACAGAAGGAAGGGATCGTTCCAAAGGCCAGCTCCGCTGAATCCAACCACATCCCCCTCACCAGCTGCAGCCTTCAGTCCTGGAGGGGGTCTCGAACCCCCTAACCTGGACCTTCGGTTCGGCCTGTAAGCAAGCAAGGCTGAGAGTCTCCACAGAAACAGTGATGCCAGCTCCTCTTGATATCCTTAGCCACAGCCATCTCTGATGCCCTCTGAGCACCCCCTACCACCGCTCTCTACGAGGCCTTCACCCCAGCATCTGGGGTGCCCAGCTCTCAGGTCCAGGCATCCTATCTGACAAGCCTCTGAAAGTGCCCGCCACCCCTGCCTTCTAGGGTGGGAACCGTCCTAGCCCTACCTAGTCCTAGGAAGGCTCAGCAAGGCTGCTGGGTATCTGGAAGTCAAGTCACCAGCAGATGGGTCCTGAGCATCCCAGGGAAGGGATGGTCCGACATGATACACATTGGTGGCCCTTGGCCGCATAAGCTTTCTGCAGGTGGGTCCTAGGGACAGACTGTCTTTCCTCCAAAACGGGCCCTGCGTTGGTCAGCGTCCCTTCATCATAAAGAATCACCTGCGCTAGGAAGGTGGCACGGTGAGCAAAGCACTTGCCACACAACCATGAGGACCTGAGTTTGAATCCCCAGAATCCACATAAAACCGTGCACAGCAACGCAAATGGTTATAATCCCAGAATTCCTGCAAGGAGATGAGAGGCAAACAGGAGAGCTCCTGAGCTCAGGACCCTGTCTCAAAGAAGGTGGGAAGCACAGACTGACGTCGGAGGCCGTCCTCTGACCTCCATGTGCATTGACAGGAACGCTCGCAGTTTCAGAGGGTTCGCTCTACAGTCACGGTCACGTGACCCCATGTTTCTGAGTCTGTGGCCAGGCAGAAAGTCACAGCCACAGGGGTGTGCAGAGGCCGGAGAAGATGTGTCTGCCACAGTCCTCCATCCTCCTCCCTCCATCCTCCAGGTGAGTCCCACACCTCCTCCCTCCCTCAATAACACAGTAAAAACTCATAAAGGAATGGTTTCAGATCCCCCACAGTCTAGTAGACCCTGGGGACAGAATTATTCAGAGGATGCTCCAAGATAACCTGTCCCAGTCAGGACAGGGGCCTGGGTCCCAGTATCCTGTCCATGAGACACCCAGTGAGCTAACTTCCTGCAGACCCACCTCATAGAACTTCTACTTCCTCACAGCACTACTCTGGGGGCTATGACTTTGACCCACAGCCTCTGTGGAGAGAGTTAGCATGGATTATAGCACTACTCAGCCTGGAGCCTAGGACCAGCCTGGCATGCAGATAGAGGAGCAAAGAGGCCCCCTACTTGGTGATAACTGCGCCTTGGCCGAGTGTGAGGCAGGAGGATTATGTGCTCTGGGCCTGTTACATGTTACGGGCTTGTTTTAGAAAAGCCTGGGTGCAGTATTGTGAGGTTTGGGTTCCAACCCCACCACCAAACAGAACGTAGAAGCTGAGTCTTTTCTTCCGCCCTGGATGGAGGCTCGACCTGTGACTACTCTGGTTAAGGGTGATGGCAACTGTGGTACCGGAAGGCACGGGAAGCACCTGTGCCAGGGTTGGCTCTCCTTTGCTCCTGCCCAGCCTGGGACAGCTCCCTCTGTGAGGAGGTGCTAAGGCTGGTCCCTGTAGCCCTCCAGCTAAGTGGCCCTCTTCTTGTCAGCTGACACAGGGCTCAGAGACAAGGAGTTATGGAGAGCAACCATCTCCAGCTGAGCCATTAGCTCGCTATGAAGACCAGTGAGCCAGACAAGGTGCCCTACTGATCTACATCTTCAAGAGCGGCCAGCGTTCTAGGCTACCAAGCCTCTGGAGCGTCTGACCATGTTAAAGCCAACTAGCGTAGACTCTGCTTCTCCCAAGCTGCCCACACAGGGGGCTGGGCTGAGTGGCAACGCAAACCACTAGGAGGGACAGACATGGCACCTCTGCGCCCAGCTCTCCTGTCTCCCTCCTAAACGTTCCCCTCCACAGTTCCCTTCCATGACTGCAGGACAGAGAAGCCACTCCTCCCCTCCTTCCATACCTCTCCTCCTCTTCTCCGCTCCGTAAATTCTCTCCTCGTCTATTTCACCTCTCTTCCTCATCTTTCCTCTTTCTGGCTTCCCCTCCAGGACAAAATGGCCACCCCACACTCTGCCGCCACACACACACCCCCACGGAGGGAGCTCAGTTGCCAAGTTACTCAGCAGTAGAGTCCCACGCTATGACACAAACATGCTGCCACTTGACGTCCGCCATGTCTTCCCAACCAAGGACAGATGGTGTAGTGATTTTTCATTTCCCGGCTCTTCGGTGAAAGCACTGAAGAGGAAGGCAGCGGGAACAGCAGGTGGAGAGGGAAGGGCGCCCCGCTCAGCCATGCTGGCACGCTGCACACTCAGAAGAGGCGGGAGGCAGCCGCAGCCAAGAGAAGCACGCGTGGGCACAGGGTCTTTCAACAGGCAAAGCTGGGCTGATGCCTGTCTTACTAGGGTAAGGTTCTCACACACACACACACACACACACACACACACACACACACCTATCACTCGGGTTACCAACCCTGACTGCTCTGTCCTAGACCTTGATCGGGCGGAGTGAGCACGTTAGAGACACCTGACATGAGGGAGCTTCCCCGCAGCACCACTACCACCCCAAAACACGTCGTGCTCCTATGCACGCCTCAACGCCTGCCTGAGTCCTCACAGCAGTGATTCTGTCCCTAGGCCTCCCAGGCTCAGGCAGGCTGTCAGCTAGTCCCTCAGGGCCAGGCCAGGACAGAGAGGGCAAATCCCAGAAAGCAGGGAAAGGCTCCAGAGCACAGCACAATCCACAGCCGGGTGGGTCAAGCTGGAGGAATAGCCCCCAGGGTCAGCACCAGGCCTGAATCCTCTAGAGCTTCAAGTGTCTGAGCATTGACCCATACATTACAGTCGAGGCACGAGCAGAGAGTGGTTCTGTGAGCAACTTTCCACCCGCGCTTTAATCTACACCTAATACAAGTGGCCCTCCATGTCTCAGGTAGGCTCTTGTTGCTGTGAAGAGTCACCATGACCATGGAAACTCGTAAAGGAAAACATTCAGTTGGGAATGGCTTACGGTTTCAGGGTTTTAGTTCATTACCACGGGAGGGGTGGGGGGCCAGAGAGGGTGCGGGGGGAGGGGGGGAAGCATGGCAGTGTGCAGGCTGACTTCGCGCTGCTGGAGCTGAGAGTGCATCTTGATCTGCAGGCAGCAGCAGCAGACTGTGTGCCACACTGGGTGTAACTTGAGCATGGGAGACATCAAAGCCTGCATCCACAGTGACACACTTCCTCCAACAAGGCCTCAGCTCCTAATAATGCCATTCCCTGTGGGCCAAGCATTAAAACACGAGTCTTTGGGGGCCGTATCTATTCAAACCGCCATACTCCTCGAAACAGGTTCTTGCTCCCTCCTCCTCCTCCTTCTTTTCTTCTTCTTTCTTCCCAGAGTTCCTTTCTCCCTCCCAGGAAGGTCCACCTTTCACTTCCTGCCCACCTAACTGACCAACAGATTTTTATTAAAGCCATCAGAGAATGACTTAGGTAGGTGAGGAAGGACAAAGACACAATTCCATACAGTGTACCCCAACACAAAAACTTTATAGAAATCAGATGTACTTTCATGTCAAACATGATGTCCCCACTTGTCACTAAATCATAGCATCACTGTCTACTCAGTGCCAGTGTCACATCAGATCCCCTGTTGAGATGGCTTAGAGTCTATGGGAGATGGACACAGGTTTATGCAAACACGTCGCTGTATTAGCCAGAGTTCTCTAGACTCACAGAACTTAGGGATTGTCTCTCTGTATTGAGGGAAATTGTTGGAATGACTTACAGTCTGCAGCCCAACTAACACATCAGTGGGCAGCTGTGAATGGAAGTCCAAGAATCTAAGTAGTTGCTTATCCCCATGAGGCTGGGTGTTTCACGTGGCCTTCTGTATAAGCTGGAATCCTGAAGAAGTAGGTTCCAAACAGATGTGTCAGCAGGTAAGTGCAAGCAGACAAAGAAGACTTTTCTTCTTCCAATGTCCTTATGTAGGCCTCCAGCAGAAGGTGTATCCCAGATTAAAGGTGTGCAGCACCACACCTGGACCTAAGCTGTTTTTTACTTGGAACTTGCTCGGTCCCAGGCTGGCCTTCAACTCAGAGAACTGCTTGCCTCTGTCTCCTGGGATTCAAGGAAGATACCACCTTGCCTGGATGTAAGCTTTTCATGACCACTCTGCCTCGGATCTGGATCAAAAGCCTATGTCTTAAGCCAGGCGGTGGTGACGCACGCCTGTAATCCCAGCACTTGGGAGGCAGAGGCAGATGGATTTCTGAGTTCGAGGCCAGCCTGGTCTACAGAGTGAGTTCCATGACAGCCAGGGCTACACAGAGAAACCCTGTCTCAAAAAAAAAAAAGCCTATGTCTTCCAGCCTCAAGATCTTAATCACAGGTATGCCCTCCATTTCTGGATTGTACTTCATTCCAAATACAGTCAAGTTGACAAACAGAAGTAGCTGTCACAGACACCATCTCTAGAAAGGTCTGTGAATTTTGGTCTCTGTGGAGGGTCCTTGACTTGTGGATCCCAAGGCGTAGCTATTCAGATTTGCAGAAGCACATGAAGCTGTTAAGTCAGTGCAACACAGATGCAAGAACATCCTATAAGGGGTCTGGGGAGATGGCTCAGGGGTTAATTGGACTGGCTATTCTTCCAGAGGTCCTGAGTTCAATTCCCAGCAACCACATGGTGACTCACAACCATCTGTAATGGGATCCAATGCTCTCCTCTCACCAGAGGAGAATGGCAGTGTTTTCACATACATAAAATAAATAAATAAAATAATTTTTTTAAAAAAGAACACTATATAAGAGAGGCATTCAAAGGTCTCAAATGGCCCTTCCAGCTGCAAGTGTGTGGGCACAATGTGTGTAGGTATGTACATGTGTTATATACAAGGGTGTGCCTGTGTGCTCACATTCATGAGTGTGTGCTAGTGTTCATGGTAAGTGTGTATTTGTAGAAAGCACTAGTGTGTGTGTGTGTGTGTGTGTGTGTGTGTGTGTGTGTATTTTGATCCAGACCCATGGAAGAGCACATACTGCTTGTTGAGTTTACAGTAAACACCTCTTCTCCTCCATTGATAGCTTCTCTAAGGCCAGTTCTAGAGGGCTCTGGACCACATAGAATTCCAGTTACACATTTGGGGAGCTAGCACTTGTAAGAGCCGCTGTGTCCATGTTAGCTCGTCACACAGGAACACTTGACACCTGTCTGGCCTGGGCAGAGGATGCTAAACGGACCGCTCTGGGCATGTGTCCCCTCCCTGGAGAGGTTCCTGTGCCCTTCATGATTCTGTCACCGTTTCAGAATCCGATGGCTGTCGTTGCTGAACTGCCCCTGTCCCTTAGCTCTCCCTGAAGTGTCTAGGTTTTCTAGAGGTTGTTTTTTCTTTCTGTGGTCCCCAGATGGGGCCTAATGGGAGGCAAAGAGATCCCAGAAGAAACCACACAACACCAATAACTCCCTCACAGAAAGGCACCAGAGTGGGTGTGTCTCTTTGGCTCTGAAAGCACTGGAAGAAAAAGAAAAAAAGACACTCTAGAGAGTTCTGGCCACAAGCTTGGGTCAGTGGTGTGGGCACAATTCATACTTGCTGAGTGAGTCCAACACCAGGGCACAAAGCACAGCCCAGAGAAACCTGGTCTACACCGGTGTCTGGCAGTAGTGAAAGCAGTTTCCAGAGGAAAATATTTAAGACTCTGATCTTAAAAATTCCCACAGACTCAATTAAGTCCAGGGGATGGACACACTATGAGAAGCCACAAGCAGAAATCTAAGCACAAGACTATAAAACCGGGCCCACAGATGGGGATGCACAGACTAGGAAAATTAGTGTTTGATGTGTTTAAAGAACTAGAAAAGAACATTGAATATACAGACTGTTCAAAACTCCTGAGCAGATTTAAAGGGAGACCAGAAGCTGAAATTAGAAACTCAAATGGGTGAAGAAGAAGATAAAAGCTAGCTGAGGAGAAAACTCAAGAACTGGAGAGCGGAGCTGAGGAAATCACTCAGAAGGCAGAAGAGAAAGGCAGAAGGATGGGAAAATGAGACCTGCCAAGGACTGACCTGAGGAGACTCTCCCTCAAGAGCTCTGACTGGGGCGATCCTTCCTGGGTAGGCCTCTAGAAGGCGTCCCTCTGGGCAGCTTAAATGTGAAATGTCTCCCATAGGCTCAAGTGTTCGAGAAAGCTCCCCAGGGAGTGAAAGACAAGCATGAGACAAATGTCCTCAAAGAGAACTTCCCTGAAAACAACTGTGTGGAGTCTCTAGCGGAGGAGAGTTCCCTGACGCTATCCTTTGGGGAAATACCTTCCCAAGGAAAAATCCCTGAAGAAATCGCCCTTCAAGGTATGGCTGCCTCCTGCGACCCCACTTCCGCCCTCCCCCCTCACTCTACCCAAGACACTTCCCAGATGACACTCTCTCTAAGGAGACCTCCCAGAAGAGATATGCCTCAGGCAACCTAACTAGAAGTTCCAGAGAGATAAGACCTCCCTCAGGATCCCATTCCTGAGGAGACTCACTCTAGGGACATCTCCTTAAGGAGATCCCTTTCTGTATGGATGTCACAGGTGAGGTCTCTCCTGAGAGTTCCCGGATAAGTCTACCCAAAGGAGACAGACCTGCCTTAGGAGACCCTTTTTAAGGAGACTGCCTGTGAGAGACCAAACCTACTCCATCTTAAAAGAAAAGGAGCCTAAGAACTTGACCTGCAGCTGAACCCAAGCTGCACCCCAGTACCAGGAAGGACCCATGGCTGGTGGCTGGCCCGTTCCCAGAGTTACTCCCTAGCTACTTCCTACCAACAGTCAATCGAGAGAAGTCTGATTGTTTCAGATGTGCGTTCAGACCTTTTGCGATTGTTCATGGTTTTGCTTCAGAGCACCCACCTGTTAGCTTACAATAGCCATTCAGTTAGATGCCTGCCGGCCGGAGCCGCTCCCTCGCTCACCATTTCCACCAAAAACCTGTCCTGCTGAGGGCTCAGGGCTGCTGCACCGTCCTGCAGCATCAGGGCCGGCGGTGAGCCATCCTAAGCTTGAGCTTATAAAAGACCCGAGTGTGATTACATCACAGTCAGCTCCTGGGTGGTCTTTTGGGGTTCTGGGATGCTAATCAGGCACAACAACACCTGAAATGGTCCTTCCTTCGGGTGTCTTCCTGAGGGCTCTCCCTAAGGAGATCCTTCAGAGATCTGCCATCTCCACGCAGTCTCCCCTAAGAAGACCTGTGTGAGAGACTTTCTAAGGGGATCTCCCTGAGGAGAATCTGTCCGTGGACAGCTTCATAGGACCCCTCCATGGGGAGACTTGCCTAAACAAGTCTTGGGGAGGAAGAGCTGCCTTTAGAAGGGATGCACAAGTCCTACCTGTGGATCCCTGTGAGTAGATTCTCTATGACAAGACATCCCCGAAGAGACGGTTATGACTCTGAGTACATAATGCCCTTTATGGGCTCACATATTGAATGCTTGGTGCCCAGTTCATGCCACTATTTTGAATAGTTCTGGAAACTTCACAAGGTGAGATAATTTTACCACCACCTCCTCCTCCTCCTCCTCTCTCTGTCTCTCTGTCTCTCTCTCTCTCTCTGTGTCTCTCTCTGTCTCTCTCTCTCTCTCTTTCTCTCTCTCTGTCTCTGTCTCTCTCTCTCTGTGTCTGTCTCTCTCTCATCTCTGGTGTGTGTGTGTGTGTGTGTGTGTGTGTGCGCGCGCGCGCGCGCGCGCGGTGTCATCCTGTATGTATATGTCTGTCTCTAGTCTCTGTGAGTGTCTTTCTCCCTCTCTCTCTCTCTCTCTCTCTCCTTCCTTCCTTCCTTCCTTCCTTCCTTCCTTCCTTCCTTCCTTCCTTCTTTCTTTCCTTCCCACCATGAGGTAAACAGATTTCTTCTTTATACACTACATAATATTCTGCTACAAATAAAATCTCTGGAACCATGAGGCAAATAAATATTCCCTTCTTTTAAGTGCTTCTGTCTGGTTTTTGTGCCACACTGATAAGAAAAGCTAACACTGAAAACAGAATTGAGATCATTTCTGTGACTAAACCTGATCACGTGGCTTGTAAGCCTTTAGAGTCAATGCCTGAGAAGAAGTGTTTGGAGATGCAGATTAGGGAAGCCCTACAATGCAGCAAGTGGGCGATTCTATTGGGAGCTCAAAAGAAAAGAAGCTGACAGAAACAGGGATGGCCCAGAGGCTAGGCGCACTCGCAGAGAACACACATGGCAGCTCACACTTTTCTGTAACTCCAGTTCTGGGGGATCGGATGTCCTCTTTTGGTTTCCACAGGCACAGGCACAGGCACAGGCACACATGTGGTGCACATACTGTAAGATCTGAAAGAAAAAATGGGGGTACCCCAGCACCCCATGCCTCAGAAACCGGTACCCCAAACACTCATGTGAGACAGACCTGATGCAATTTGCAAGAGGAATTTTAATTTCCAGAGCTCTGGGGGGGTAACAGTCCTACCATGCAGGGTAAAAGAAGTGAGCCCCGCCGTGGGCTGGCTTGGATTGGCCTTTTATAGGCTTATAACAGAACCCACCTACCACAAGCTTCTAAGCCAATCAGTTCAAACCATCCGAACCCGCGCTCTCTGACAACCTATTAGCCTCTCACAGAGGCCGGAAGAACTAGTTAAGTCATTTCCACTTACATGGCCACCACGCACAGGGTCGCGCCCACCCTCCCCCACTGGCGTTGGGGACCCAAGAGCCCCCCAGGCAGGAGCCCCGCAGCTCCCGCGGTGACTCCACCAGCCCCCAGCCGTGCCCGTCCCTGCCACAGCCACTCCGCGGAGGGAGACGGGAAAAGGCGCCAGGGACACTCCCAGAGGTTCGTGGTCGGACCCTGGAGGCGGGTGGGATATGTGCACACTTCCAGGCCAACAAAGTGTGGACTGAACCTCTGCTCCTTTGAGGTCACCCTAGACTCAGGCACGAGGGATTCCTAGCTTGCAACCTTATCCTTTCAATACATATATGCAGGCAAAGTACTCATACATACAAAATAAAACTGTAAGAAAAGAATTTATCTACATTTTTCTGTGTCTTGAAATCTTGAGCGAGACAGAATTAAAAAATCATGAACTCTTGGGCAAAGCACATTTCAATGTAATATAAAGCTCTTCTTTGTCTGTCTATCTGTTTGTCTGTTTGTTTGTCTGTTTGTTTTTCAGGCACCAACGTGTAACAGTTTTTGGACCACTGAAACCTATATTTCAAAGGCCTGGGACACCTGGCAATGAGTAGCCAGGTCAGAATCCCTACAGGCATCCCGCGGGGGCACTGCACTAAATCCCAGGGGTAACTCCTAAGCTGCAGTGGAAACTCCAGGTCTTAGAGATGTCAGGAACGCGGAATGTCTGTTGAGAGCTGGGCAACTAGTGGAGCCAGCCCAGGAGCCGCTGTGTGGGTGAGCATGGCTGCCCACGCTTCTGATGCCCGTATCACACCACCACTGAGATCCTGGGCCTGGAGCGAATGGCAAGGGTGGTGCTCACCCTATTGGGTTTTGGTGTCACTTTGGCTCTTTTGGAACAGGGACATTTACTTTATCATGTATTGAAAATGTGCAACTTGTATACTTTTCAAAAATATAATTATAGGCATTCACAGAGTCCTGGAATTCAAACAGGAGCAGAGCCAGGGACCATGGGGGAAAGCTGTGCAGTGGCGTACTCTAGGCTCACGTTCAGCTACTTACCTTATACCATCGGGGATCAGGACTGCCTGCCCAGGGCTGATGCTGACCACAGTGTCAGGCCCCCCTACACCAATCATTAATCAACAGAATGCCCCCACAGACTTGCCTATAAGGCCAGTCTGATGGAGGAAAGCCCTCAGCTGGTACTCCTCTTTCTGGATGACTTACTCCAGCTTGTATCAAAATGGCAGAAAACTAACTGGCACACACAGATCAGAGTTTGTGTTAATCCTCAGGGTCTAGAGAGAAGCTTCAGTGGTTAAGAGCACTTGCTGCTCTCCCAAAGGACCCAAGTTCAGTTCCCAGCACCTACATCTGGTACCTTACAGCCTCCTGTAACTACAGCTCCAGGGGAACTCCATCCAGACATGGCATGTCCATCATCCCGGTCACCCCACTTACCTGTCAGTCCCCCTCCCACTCCCTTCAGAACTGAGAGTCACCCTGAGTTTCCACTGCAGACAGTGTAGCCTCTCTGTGACATCATACAGACGGTGCCTCACAGCCCTGGCTTGTCCCAGCATGAGGGGCCAGCGGATACTATACAGCGGTACACCACAGATAACTCAGGGGATATGGCATGAAATTGGCCCTTTCAGATTCCTGGTATAAAACAGGCTCCTGGACCTTAGCATAACTTACTCCATGTTAGAGGTACCAAAGCATCATTCTGACCTAAGAGCCCAGCATGTAGAACAAAAACCCAGGCCATCGTAGTCCACAGTTCTAGGAAAGTCCTTAAATGTACTAACCTTGCTTTTTGGCTTCTATAGCTTTGTTCATTGCTAACTGTCTTGATAATTGTAGCGTGTCAACCAGGATGTGGTGTGTGTGTGTGTGTGTGTGTGTGTGTGTGTGCATTAAAATCCAAGAACAGTAAGGCTCATGGCTCTATGACTTGTCCAAATAATAATTAATAAATAATTTTTAAAAACTTGTTATTATCAGCCGGGCGTGGTGGCGCACGCCTTTAATCCCAGCACTTGGGAGGCAGAGGCAGGCGGATTTCTGAGTTCGAGGCCAGCCTGGTCTACAGAGTGAGTTCCAGGACAGCCAGGGCAACAAAGAGAAACCCTGTCTCGAAAAAAAAAAAAAAAAAAAAAAAACAAAAACAAAAAACAACAACAACAAAAAAAAAAAACTTGTTATTATCTTGTAAGAGGTAATAAACTGATGTTGCACACCATTTTCCTGGGGCACACAAGGAGATGTACACACCAGGAAGCTGAGGTTTTGGTACAGAATGATCAATCCAGGCATTGCCTTGGCACAACTGCTGGGTTTTAAATGCTAAAGGCATACTCCTTTGCACACCACACTCCAAGACAGAGAGCATCACGTAAGGAGGGAAAGCCAAACGGCACCAGACTCCTGCTCAGCAACCTGGAAAGAAAGGAAGCAATGCTTCATCTGAGAGACGCTTGTCACGAGTAGAACTCCACCCCCATCTCTCCCCACAAAATATGCTTGAGTCCTAACCTCCAGCCCTGTGAATGTGACCTTATCTAAAAGTGGGGTCACTGCAGATATAATCAAGTTAAGACACAGTCATACTCTATATGGTGAGTAAGTCCCAGCCCATTACACCTGTTGTCCTTATGAAAAGAAAAAGAAGCCAGGGAGACAGGCATGTGACAACAAAGTTGGTTAGAGGTGATGACCAGCAGGACCTAAAATGACTACACATGGCATTCAGCTCCTCCAGCAAGAGAACAGAGCCCTGCTGGTATTTGGTGGTAGAACTGTGACCTCCAGAGGATGAGATGCGCAGTTCTGCTGCCTGGAGATCCCTGTTGTAGCACTTGATTAAGGCAGTTCTAGAAAATGAGCACCCATCTCTCCTGCTGAGCTATCCTTCAGACCAGGGCTGCTGTGGGGGTTTCCTGTTTGAAGGCATGCAAGAAATCAAGCCCCAGTGCAGATACGTGCTCATTGGAGTCATGCTGAAATGGGAGTCCTCTGTGACCCAGAGCACAGTGGAGAGTTTTCACAAAGGGTCGTCAGAACTCATTAAGTAACTGATTATAGACCAAAACAAATACACAAGAGTAGGGATGCGCGCTGCTGGCGTAGTGTGGTGACCGAGTGCTTGCCTAGCACACATGAGGCCCTGGAATAAAAAAGCATAGCAGAAATGGAATAAAAATGTTGCACAGTCCAACAGTACAGGAATCAGTAACAACAACACAGCAAACGCAGGAGGTGAGACGCGCTCAGCTGCTGGCCTCCTCGATGACTGCCAAAACTCAGAGGATAACGATGCGGACAAATGGAGGAGACCAGATGGCCAGTTTACAGCCCAGACCGAGCACTCCAAACAGAAGTGACTAATGCAGGGGAAAGGGGGGCTCAGAGCTACAACTGAGTCTCCCCACACTACACATCCACATACACACAATGCCCAGATGGGTGAGCCTGGGACAGAATGAAATCACTGCTCAGAGAACAGTTGGGCAGGTACAGCCAGTTCAGGAGATGCACTTGGCATCCTAGGACCGTCACAAGTCCTGTGCACACACACTCCTCTCCTAACAGTGCACCAGAGCAACCTAGACTAACCTCCTGCACCAAGTTACACGCACACAGCTCTCGAAACAATGAGAAAGGTTTCTCTCTATTCTAATAACCTTCAAACCAGGGCAGTTCTACTTAAACATATCCCTGGTGTGTCCAGTAGGCATGCAGCAGGGCCAATCTGGTCTGAACTAGTTTGGGGCTTACATGCAGCACAAACTGTGTCCTTCAAATAAACGTTTAGGAAAAGTCTGCTGTTTACCATCTTGTGTCTGCCCAAAGTCAGATGAATTGTGGGAAAAGATATAAGCAATGAGCAAGATCAAACCAGAACTGCCCTCCCTAAAGCCCTCAGCAACCAACTCCCCCTTCTGCTGAACCCCATGAAAAGAAGCCCCCAAACAATAACCAGCGGCCTGAGTACTGTCTCCCAGGTGACCTTTGTCCCTCTTGATAGGGAAGAAAATTCTTTTCTGCATTTTATTTTTGTCTATGTGTATGTCTGTGTGAGTGTCTGCCATGTGTGTGCAGTGCCTGAGAAGATGTGAGAGGGAGTCAGATCCCTTAGAGCTGGAGTTCCAGGGAGCCCAGTGTTGGGACTGGGAAGTAGACCTCTGTCCTCTGCAAGAGTGGCAAAGTCTTAACCACTGAATCAGCCCTCTAGCCCAAGAACTAAAATCTGAATATATCCATTTCACTCAGCTTTCCTTCAGAAGTGGTGTGTGTGTATGTGTGTGTGTGTGTGTGTGTGTGTGTGTGTGTGTCCACATTTGTTATTTCTTTCTGATCTAAATTGCTTTTCTGTGAATAAAATTTCCTTGCTACTTTGTAGTCTGTATGAACTTTTTTTTCTAAGATTTATTTATTATGTAGAGTACACTGTAGCTATCTTCAGACACTCCAGAAGAGGGCATCAGATCTCATTATGGATGGTTGTGAGCCACCATGTGGTTGCTGGGATTTGAACTTGGGACCTTCAGAAGAGCAGTCAGTGCTCTTAACCACTGAGTCATCTCTCCAGCCCTGCTGTATGAGCTTTTTTTTGTTTCAGTTCTTTGACTAAGAGCACAAACCCCTGGAAACAGAGGCTTAGATCCAGACCTCCAGTAACATGGAGGTGGGTAAGAACCTATGGCAGCCAGCACATAGCCCCAACCCAGTTCCAACTGAAGACATCCCTCCCCAACCACATTTGAATTCCAGGTTCTCCTCAACCCCATCTCTCTATATATCATACTCAGGCAACAAATGTTGAGGGACCAACCCATGGCGTCTCTTTTGCATAGAACACTAGCACTATTATCCCTACAACTCTAGAGTCACAGACCTTAGATGAACCAGGCATCTTCCCTGCCTGAGGCTGGCTCTGTAGGGCCAGCTGGATAACCTTATAGCTAACTCTTCCCTTCCTCTCCCTCTTCGGGGATGGTATGCTGCAAAGCCAGAGAAGGAGCTTGAGGTCTAAGGCCTGGGGCCTGGGGGAAAGGGTCCTGGGGTGAGTAGACGTCGGGACCCCTGTCCACCAGGTCCCAGGGAGTGGACTTGTACTTAGTGAATGGAAGATGCTATGGCTTGAGTCCAGCTGGCACGCCACGCTGAATCCCTCCAAGGGTGACAACCATTCCCCAGAGTAGCCACTCAGGAAATCCTTGATGACAGGAAGCTGGCTGACAGTCCCAAAGCACCAGAAGGGATGGAAGGCAGGGAGGGGGTGCAGATTCCAGATCAGGGTTTCCTGAGATACACTGGATGTCCACACCCTTTGCTTTAGATCAGAAGGCAGTACAGAGCATAGGATCAGACCGCAGGAAAGGCATGAGCCTCTTGAACTACAGCTCAACCCTGGGATTAAAAGACACCAAGTAGAAGGATTCAGTAGCTTAAAGAAACACAGGTAGGGGGCTGGAGAGAGCTCAGCGGTTAAGTCACTCAATCCACCCAGTTCATCCTGCCTCTTCTCTTCCTTTGCCCAAGTCTTTTTCTTTTTTCATTATTTGTTATATATAAGTACACTGTAGCTGTCTTCAGACACTCCAGAAGAGGGTGTCAGATCTCCTTACGGATGGTTGTGAGCTACCATGTGATTGCTGGGATTTGAACTCATGACCTTCAGAAGAGCAGTCAGTGCTCTTAACCACGGAGCCATCTCTCCAGCCCGACTCTATAAGCTTCTAATTCAGAAGCTTAAGGAAACACAAGTAGGGGGACTAGAGAGATAGCTCCGTGGTTAAGAGCACTGGCTGCTTTTCCAGACGACCCGGGTTTGATTCCCAGCAGCCTCATGACGGCTAACTCTGTAACTCAAGTTCCAACAGATGCAACACCCAAAGAAAGACAGCTAGAGGAAAGAGCCCCTTTTCTTGCCCAGCTCCGGGGGATGTTCGAGGGCAAGTCTCTGAATACTGCCCTGAGGAGAGTTGCCAGTAGAGATCTGACCCTCTGTCTTTGTCCCTGTCCCCCAGGTTGACTGTGCTCTACTGAAGCCACAAGGACTCTGGCAGCCAGCTCATGTGGCTATCTCAGTAGATAAGGAGAGTATTTGAAAAAACTCAGGTTTTGTTCTTAAGAAAAAGTCTTAGCCCTCCAGAAAGAAAAAGACTCACTGTCCCTCTGATAAAGCCTGTCTGGCAAAAGCCACAGGCAATAACCACAGTTAATGAGAAAATGCTGAAAGCTCACGGGGTGAGACTGGCAAACGGAGGTGCCTGAGTCCACTGCTGCCCAAGGTCAGCCCGGACGACGCTCACAGTTCTTGGAGTGAGCTGGGAGAGCCCGTAAGGAAAGCAACAAAAAGCCCTACCAAAGCCCGTGTGGCTGTCACAGTAAAAGACCCTAAGGAATCCTCAAGAGACTAAGAGGGGTTCCAGTGCCAAGGTCGGAAACAAGGCGAGGCAGTTGGTTCTCTCTGCTCATCACGCGTGGCTGGCCGGGACTCTACCCTGCTCTTCAGCATGGCCAGAGTGCACGTGGAGTCCAGCAGGGCAGTTACCTAAAACCCCAGGCAAAAAAAAAAAAAGAGAAAGAGAAAGAAGAAGCAGGGTGAATGGCTGGACTGAGGGAGCGCTGGCAGAAGCCAGCGAGGATGGCACAGACGGAAGTGGGAAACAGTGGGGGTTGGGGGCTACTGTTCTTCATCCTGCACGGATAGTTTTGTTATCATGGGAAAGTGTGTGTTTGTTGGGGGTTGGGGTGAAAATTCATTAAGAGTTTAGCAAACCTATTGGATTTAAAAACCATATGCTTGATTTTATTTGCCACTCTAATATTAGCAACAATGTTAGGAAAATCACATTTTGGAATCTCCGGCTGCAGAGAGGGCTCCATTAGCAAAGCACGAGCCTCACAAGGATGAGGACTTGAGTTCGAACCCCAGAACCCGACTAAAAAGAACTGGGCATGGTGGCCTGAGCTTGAGGGCTGAGGAGGCGAAGGCAGGTCCTGGGGCTCACCAGCCACTCCAGACACCCTACTTCATAAATTCCAGACCATCGAAAGACTGTCTCAAAAAGGGAGGTGGATGGATCCTAAGGAACAACACCCTATTCTGGCTGGGCAAGGCACACCTTTAATCCCAGGGTTCAGAGGCAGAGGCAGAGATAAGCATACAACTATGAGTGTGAGGCCAGCTCAGTGAGTCTAGTGAGATAGTGTGTCGATAAATACTTTTTTTTTTTTTGGTTTTTCGAGACAGGGTTTCTCTGTGTAGTCCTGGCTGTCCTGGAACTCACTCTGCAGACCAGGCTGGCCTCGAACTCAGAAATCCACCTGCCTCTACCTCCCAGGTGCTAGGATGCCCAGCTTAATAAATACTTTTTTTAATGAGAAAAAAAAAGTGAAACGCCCTGTTTAGAAAGAGCATAAATACTTTGGAAAAACTAGCAGTTTTGTTGATATTTTACTGCAATAAATACTTTGGAGAATGAGCTGATAAACAGGGAGGCCTCCTTGAAGGTCACATTTAGGAGACTCCAGAGCAACTAAGACATTCTAGAAGCCATAAAGGTGGGGTGTGCTCTGTTAGATATCAAGGTGTATTTACAAACTCTTCATAGTCAGGACAGCGTGGAACGGATGGAGAAGCCAAAGGACTTTGCAGGAGTGACTGTGGACAGCCACTGCAGGAGGGGAGTGGAGTTGTTCCCTGTCCTCAGAAGCCACATCAGGGACCTTCAGACTCGACAAACAAGGCAGAACCATAGTGTGTTTAGAAGATACAGAAATACAGAAAATGCGCTTATGACCTTGAACCTGGAGAGATTTCTTAAAGGTGCAAGGGCTGGGTGCTGTGACACAGGCTCTGTAATTCCAGAGCTCAGGAGGCAGAGGCTGGTGGATCTCTGAGAGTTCAAGGCCAGCCTGGTTTACATAGTGAATTCCAGGACAGTCAGGGTTATTTAGAGAGAACCTGTCTCAAAAAGCCATAAATAAAAATATTATATAAATAAATGCAAGAAACAGGAACAACTAGAAGGGGAAATGCTGATAATATCAAGTGTATTAAAATGTCTAGGCTGAGGGTAAAGCCCTCACCTGTGTGGGGCTCAGGCCCAACCTGCTGCATTGCAGAAAGACAAAGGGGGTCGTCTGTGCATCCGAGAGACTCATGATTCAAGTGAGCCTCCTCTCGGGTGGGAGTAAATATTTGCAACAAGTAAAACTGCACCAGCACCAGTGTCTACCGAGAGAACTTCCCTGAGTCAAAGACAAGAGGCAGGAGCTCGGCCTGGACCCCAACAAGCAGCTGACACACAACAGGGCTACATTATTGTCATGGTCAATTTGAAAATCAACAGCTGCAGATTAAACCTGCAGGAGGTGTGACAGTCAGAGACAGTCAGCCAACCTCAGGGTAGATAATAGGTCATCCGCGCCCCCTCTACCCTGCTGGAAGACAGCTCTGAACTCTCTCTCTCCAGGATGAGGAAATGCGAATTCATGTTCCAGAAATTCCATTCCTAGGTCAACAAATACTCCCGAGGAATGCACACCTGTTCTTGGAGCACTGCTGGCAACTGCAAAAGGGCCCAAAGATCAAGGGAGTGACTGGTCCTAAGAGGAAGGGAGGGAGTAGGGTCGGGACCTGCCCTTGTGACCCAGCTGTATGTACCTGGGTTACATGCTTCCTCCGTGTGTCAGATTTTACTCTACATGCTTTCCATGTCCTGGACATGCCTGTTCTGTTTTAGTGCTTTGGTCCAGGAGCTAGGTCACCTCTCCAGGGCCCTACATCTGATTTTTTTTTTTTTTTTTTTTTTTTTTTTGGCTTTTGGCTTTTGGCTTTTGGCTTTTGGCTTTTGGCTTTTGGCTTTTGGC
Organism: Apodemus agrarius; assembly: GCA_964023405.1. Classification (NCBI taxonomy): domain Eukaryota; kingdom Metazoa; phylum Chordata; class Mammalia; order Rodentia; family Muridae; genus Apodemus; species Apodemus agrarius. The sequence continues at coordinate 72,930,092 of OZ030016.1, forward strand.
TTTTGGCTTTTTCAAGACAGGGTTTCTCTGTGTAGCCCTGGCTGTCCTGGAACTCACTCTATAGACCAGGCTGGCCTCAAACTCAGAAATCTGCCTGCCTCTGCCTCCCAGTGCTGGGATTAAAGGCGTGCACCACCACTGCCTGGCCCTACATCTTAATCCAGAAGGGACCTGTTTGAGGCCTGAATGATGGATGCACCCACCCCTTGCCCTCGTTGAGCAGGTGAATGACTCCGGATAGACGGAAGGCTGGGCCCAGGCAGGGAAGGTGGCTTCTTATTGGTGTCTGTGAGGAATCCCGCCAGGGCTACTCTTGCACCGGTTTTCTGAGTGACAATTGTCTTTCCACATGAGCCACCTCCGCAACCTGCTAGGAGGCCCTTGGGCGGACTATCCCTGCCTTTTCTGTGCAGCTGTCCAGATGTGGAAGTAGTTCTCTGGGTGCTGAGACCAGGCTCTCTGTAACCTCACTGAGGAGATACAACCCCCTGCTCCCCAGCATGCCTTGGGCACCCCTGTGACAGGAAGCAGACTCTAACAGTCTCAGACCTCTTGGTAGCTGCCTCCCATCCTCAAGCCTGACCCTCTCTAAGTGGCCACCTGCTCAACCCACCACCAGATATCCCACACCTTCCTGCCTGAAGATTCCTGCTATGCATGAGTCCCAGGACAGGCCACGCAGGCCAAAGGGAGTCTGACCAATGACCTCTGTGCCACTGTATCTCAGCATTTACGGATCCTTAATTCCTGCTCCGAGCTGTGAGCCCCCTGGAGGTACATTCTGTTAATGTTGTATTGTATCTTCTCATTTGCACAGGAGCCTTTTCAGACAGTCCTGTAACGATGGCTCAGTCCCTAGCCAAGTCATGTCCCCATGCCCATCCCTGTCTGTAAGCTGCTTTCACATCCATGACTTGTAGATGACCACAGACCTGAAGGTGTCCTCAGAGCCGAGCTGGGAGGCAGGTCCACCATGTGAGAAGGGAGGTGTGAGATGCCATGGGGTGGTCAGTGCGCCGGTGGAACCACACTTCCAATGCCTGATGGGAATCCCCATAGAGAAGCAGATACAGTTGATACAACTGCCCATCCCTAATGCCGGCCGCTCAGCTGGCGTTTTTTGTTTTCCCAGACACTGACCTTGGCAAAGGAGCATGCCTCCCACAAGACTGTCCTCCCAGGTTCCTGCCTGGCACACAGGAATGTTTGTCTAATCCAAAGCAGTGAACCCTAGAGGGGTCTCAGAAATGGAGATCTTGGCACAGCTGGTGCTTTGCAGGGCAAGCCTAATGACCTTTGTCCAATCCCTAGAACCCACAGATACCCACGCTAAGTTATACTCTGGCCTGTATAGCTGTACCCTGGCACACAGAGGCCCACACATGCACATCATGTGTGCCTAATAGAAAATAATAATAATAATAATAATAATAATAATAATAGATACAAATTTAAAACTAAAAGAAATTTGGGGGTGCTGGTAAGATGGCTCAGTGGTTAAGAGCACCGACTGCTCTTTTGGAGGTCATGAGTTCAAATCCCAGCAACCACATGGTGGCTCACAACCATCTGTAATGGGAAACAAATAAAGAACCCATGGTCCAGAGCGAACAGGGGCTGGGGTGAGTGGGGCTGGAGCAAGAGGGAGAAAGGGACAGGGGGAGGAAAGAAAAGAAAGTGGGGTCCGAGCTGGGATGTAGCTCAGAGTGTTTGACCAGCACAGATGAAGCCCTGAGTCCCACACAAAACCAAGGTGGTGTATGCCTGTGATCCCAGAATTCCAGAAGTGGTCATCTTGGCTATAATGGAGAAGTCTAGGCCTCCCACACACACAGTAAGAGATACCACACACACACACACACACACACACACACACACACACACACAGTGTGAGGATCCAGGTAGGAACAGAAGGCAGGGGGGGGGCAGGAAGGGATGAGAGAACTCATAGGGCATTCAACCTCTAGTCTGTAGAAGATCTGCTGGTATGGGTTCAAATCCTGCCTGACCCTGGAGGGATGGCCTCCCCTCTCCTTCCCATCTTTAATTTTTGTCTGTAAATCTGTAAGATGAAGAGAGGGCAAGCTCTTATCAGACGCTTCTGAGCAGAGCGTTCACACTGCAGCCTCTTTGACTGTTGCAGCCCCCACCTGTGCAAGCAGCAGGCCCAGTCATCGTCTGCTCTCGTGTGACCTTCCTAGGGCCTTATAAAGTGACTCCTGTCATCTGGAAGGGAGCCCGCAGTGCCCACCTTAGTTACTGCGGTCATAGCGCCATCCTGTCTTTGAACCTCCGCTGCTTGGGATGAGAAGGCAGCCCTGGTGGAGGACAAGTTTCCCAAGGGAGCCGTGGGGAGTAACTGGGCCCCCCACCCACCCGAGGCCCCGGCAGGGAGCAACAGCCAGAGCCAATGTAACTGCAACTTTGGAAGTCAGACTCACACAGAGAAGACCTAAATAGCTGCCTCCTGGGGGAGGCTGGGAGCGGGGGATGGCGAGCTCTCACAGAAACGTCAACTTTTTTAAAAATATGTTTTCAGTAATTGCTGTTCTGTGTCAAGTTTCAGCCTGGTGGGAGTTTCCTGTCAGAATTACTAAGTAGGTGTTTCTGACAGACAAGATAATCACCCCTGTGTAGGGGTGAGATGCTCAGCACTGATCCCTGATCCCCTTGCCCAGGTGAGGTGCCTCCTGGGTCTGCTAGAACAGGCGGCTCTGACAGGGGGAGGCGCCTGTGTGGGGCAGAGGCCGCAAGGGCTCTGCGGGCAGCTGCACACCACAAGTGGAGAATGCAGCCCACACCAGTCCCTTCAGGACCAGGACCTCCTTGCCCTGTCAGCAGTATACTAGAGGGGAGGGCTATCTGCTCTGAGAGGCCTGGAGGGGCCTTCTCTCCCCGACCTCAACCCCAACCCCTTTCAGCAGCAGCAGAGTCGACCTGACTGACCTCTGGTGTTTAAAAAGACACTATCTCCTCCTCTCATTGTCACCGGGTGCTTTGGGATTTTGTTGTTTCATTTTGCTTAGATTTATTTTTATGTGTATAAATGTATGTATGTATGTATGTATGTATGTATGTATGTATACTTACCTGGTACTCAAAGAAGCCAGAAGAGGTGCCCTAGAACCTGAGTTTCAGATGGTTGTGAGCCACCACATAGATGCTAGGAACTGAACCAAGGTCCTTTCAAGAGCAGCCGGTGCTCTTGACCACTAAGCCATCTCTCCAGCCTCAGCACTTTTGGGGGGTAGGGGGGGATTGTTTGTTTGTTTGTGGATTTGTTTGTTTGTTTTTTGAGACTGGGTCTCACTCTGTAGTCTTGGTTGTTCAGGAGCTCACTCACTATGTAGATCAGGCTGCCCTGAGTTCACAGAAATCACCTCCTTCTGCCTCTGGAGTGCTGGTCTTTAAGGCATGTACTACCATGCCCAGCATGACAAGTTATTTTTGAGGAGAGGCAACATACTCTGTGACAGAAGTGAGAACAAGAGAGAAATTGATCATCTGTCCTGCCATCTGTCTATCTATCTCTCTATCTCTCTATCTCTATCTATCTATCTATCTATCTATCTATCCACCCACCCACTCACCTATATACCTACCCACCCCCTCCTGGATCCATCTAGATATCCGTTTGTCTATTCATCTATTGTCTATTCCTCTATTTATTCAACAAAATACCTACTATCTACCCATTTACCCATCTACCCACTCACCATCCACCCACGCACCCATGCATATCTATCCACCCATTTATTCATCCATCCATCCATCCATCCATCCATCCATGTATCCATCCATCCATGTATCCATCCATCCATGTATCCATCCATCCATCCATCCATCCATCCATCCATTCACCCATCCATGTATCCATCCATCCATGTATTCATCCATCCATCCATCCATCCATCCATCCATCCATCCATCCATGTATCCATCCATCCATCCATCCATCCATCCATCCATGTATCCATCCATCCATCCATCCATCCATCCATCCATCCATCCATGTATCCATCCATCCATGTATTCATCCATCCATCCATCCATCCATCCATCCATTCACCCATCCATGTATCCATCCATCCACGAATCCACCCATGCATCTGTCTTTCTACTCAACCAGCACTCCATCTCTGCACTCATTTATCTACTCATCCGTCTGTCCATCCACCCACTCATCTATGCCTCATATCCCTTTCTGAGCAGCAAGAAACATAATCCCTGCTCTCAGAGAACACACAGCTGGGAAAAGAAAGACACAGACAGAACCCACAGAGGAAGATGCACAAGAGACGACCATAAAGTCGACTGTGTGGCTGTGGGAGAGAAGTGAGCAGCTCGCCGTTCACAATCTCCAAAGGGGCACAGATGAGGGTCTTAGAGGCATCACCCAGGTGAGACCTGAAAGCAAGCTCAGAAAGGGGCTAGAGAGAGTGACACTGTCATTTGTATTTAGGTTTTAGGTTGTTGTGGGCTTTTGGTGGTGGTGGTGGTGGTGGTGGTGGTGGTGGTGGTGGCTTTTGTTTTGATTTTACTTTCTTTGAGTCATGGTTTGACTCTATAGCCCAGACTAGTTTGAAACTCGCTCTGTAGTGTCCAGGCTGGCCTCAAATTCATGATCCTACCACTTCAGCCTCCCAAGAGCTGGGGTTACAGTTACAGATGTGCATCTCTACCCCTAGTTTATTTTTGAAAGATAATATAGAACCCATTTCCAGGTATAACAGGGTCAAGGCAGGGCCCAAATGTTAAGGATACAGAAGGTCATGGCTGGTCATGAGAAATGTGGAAATTATAGAGTACCACAATGTCACATGTTATTAAAAGGGGGCCTATGACATCTCCCTGGGGTGGGATAATCAGTGGTAGAAAGAGACACACAGAGCTATGTGAGATGGGGCAGGGGGTAACTCTGAAGACCTTTATTTGACACACAGAGAAACATCACAGAAAGATTAGTCCCAGGGTCTGGAATGGTAAGTGGTGAGAAGCAGTGAGGGTCCCAGGTTGCCCATGAGGGAGGTCAAGTGAGGATGGACTTATTTTAAGGAAGCTCTGGAGTCCTGGTGAAAGGATAAAAGCTGAAGACAGGGTAGCCAAGACATGGGTCTGGCGAGTGACAGAGATGCCTCTATGTGTGTCTGTCAGCCAGAGTCACTACCCCCAGCTGCTCTCAGCTGTCCCTCTGGAGAACCTTGGCCAAATCTTTCCCCGTGACCCAGTGGAGCAGCAGCATGGAATACCTAATGAATGGGTCTGCCCTCGAGGTGGGGGAGTGGGAGGTGGATCTGAGTCTCCTGGGCTCCTACTTGATTAGATGGAAACTGGGTGGGGCACAACCTGGAAGGAATCTGAAGTCCTTCACACTTCCACATGCCCTCACTCCTCCCTCTCACCATTCCTTCCTTTCTCTCCCTTACTTCCTCTTTCTTCTCAGGGAGAACTGGCCTCCGCAGTAAGGAGATAGAAGCTAACTTGGGTATTCTTTCCTTCCTTCCTTCCTTCCTTCCTTCCTTCCTTCTTTTTTTTTTTTCAAGACAGGGTTTCTCTGTATAGCCCTGGCTGTCCTGGAACTCACTCTGTAGACCAGGCTGGCCTCGAACTCAGAAATCCGCCTGCCTCTGCCTCCCAAGTGCTGGGATTAAAGGCGTGCGCCACCACCGCCCGGCTTCTTTCTTTCTTTCTTTCTTTCTTTCTTTCTTTCTTTCTTTCTTATTTATTTTGTGAGCACACTGTAGCTGTCTTCAGACACACCAGGGCATCAGAACCCATTACAGATGGTTGTCAGTCACCATGTGGTTTCTGGGAATTGAACTCAGGACCTCTGGAAGAGCAGCCAGTGCTCTTACCTCTGAGCCATCTCTCCGGCCCTGGGTATTTTTTTCTTAAGGTTTAAGAGTACAGACTAGTGGCAATGGCAGTATTTGATCTGTTTGTCCCTTGAGTCAATTCTCTATTGGGTCACCCTCCCGTTACTACCCTCTTAGGGATTCCTTCTACCTGTCTCTTCAATCCTTTCTACACTGGGTCCTGTACTTGTCTGTTTATTTTTTGGTTTATTTTCCTAATCTGGGTGAACCTTTGTGCCTGATGTTGACTAATCTCTCATGAAGTTTTCTCCCATTTTCTCAATAGTTTGGCTGGGTATAGAATTCCAGGTCAGAGGTCATTTTCCTTCTAATATGAAACTGTTGTTCTGCTCATCTTTCCTTTTTATTTTAAAGACAAAGTCTCACATTGCCCAGGCTATCCTCAAACTCACTATGTAGCTAAGGATATACCTGAATTAATGATCCTCTTGTCTGTAATCCTCAAGTGCTACAATTACAGCTTCTACATGCCTTGGGCCAGGCAAGCACTTTAACAACGGAACCCTTGCCCCTCACCCACCGTCTTTCTTTTTTAAGTATTGTTGTTGGGAATTCTAAAGAAGGTCTATGACCTTTCTGTTATTTATTTTTCTCTTTTAAAAGGGGCTTGTAAAATCCTTTTGCCTCCTGCATTACATACTTTTACAGTAACATGTATGGCTATAACATGTATGGTTTATTTTCACTCTTTCTAAGAGTCCATGCCCCATGACAACTGTCCATCCCTTTTGGGCCTAGAAGTTATCTTGAATTGTTAATTTTGTAGTGAACTAGTTTCCATTTCCCCTGTGCCTTCTTGCAGAGTAGGTGGGTGCAAACACTCTAGTGGACACACAGATGGCCATTGGAGGACAACTCATGGCTAGTTAACCTCTCTCCTCTCACCGTGTGGATCCCAGGGTTTGAACTCAGGTAGTCTGGCTTGGCTGCAAGCACCCTTACTTCTTGAGCCTTCTCACCTCTGAGCTGTCTGAAACTTCTGGTAAGTAAATACTAGGTCTCTTGGGTTGGAAATCAAGTTTTCCCCTTTCTGTTGACCATCTCCTTGTAACCTGAGCCCACTTTCTCAGAGTTTCCTTCAATCATCTTATCATTGCTTAGGGTTTTGGGTCAATAGCTCCTTTTGCTTTCCACCATGTCTTACGTTTCACATCATCATGTGTTATATATGTCCGTGACTGTCTCTGACTGTGCCAGCGACTACGTCCGTGGACTCATCCCACGGTCTCACAGTTTCTGTTGTCTCGGTAAGGATAACATCTCCTGCCATTTTCTTTCACTGTGCACCCTTTAGCTCCTATTCCCACTTGGGCTTGTTTATTTGTTTGTGTCCCTGAGGACCAGACCCCAGGCCTGTCTCTGACCTCCCAGTCTTACATCCCTCCGTTCTGCCTCTCCCGGTTGCTTCTCTGTGGCCGGCTGTTGCCGTTTCTCTTTCCCACCAGGAGCATCCCTTGGGCTTGAGAGACCCATGGTAAGGAGTATGGAGTTTAGAGGCTGACAGGAAGCGTCTTCCACGGTACCCATCTCACTGTGGATTCTCTGCAGACTAAGAAATGGGCTGGTAGCCCTCCAGCCTCTCAAGCTCTCTCCCTTCGTAACTGCTACAGCCTTCCCAGCCTACAGCACTCCTGGGAAGGATGCAGGCAGCGAGTCTTGAGCAGAGGCATTACGGCTAGCCTTCCAACCACCTCTGCCTGTGGGAGGCAGTCTTGGAACCTGAAGCTGAGTCAGCCTGGCTCCAGCCCACACCTGGAGTGCATGCACCAAAAGACTGGAGAAGGGTCAAGACCAACCTCTGTCCTCTGAGGCCTTCATGCCTTGCTAGGCTTGTTACAGTTACACTAATCTGAGCAAATACGCAAGGCTAGTGCATTAAACATTGACAGCCACGCAGCTGGGAGCCTGTGCTTCTGGGGAAGATAGACAGGTAGGGACTGGCTTCCCTTCTTATCTGAAACAACTAGAGAAAAGAAATGAAGCAATTGTCCTTAAGATCTCAGACCACTGGAGATAGCAACAGGTGGCTCTCAGAGTTCAAGGCAAGCCTGGTCTACATAGTTGAGTTCCAGGGCTACTGCATAAGATCCTGTTTCATCTAAACAAGCAAACAAACAAAGACAAAAACAGCCCCCCCCCAAAAAAAAACCCTGGAAAAACAAACAACAACAAAAACCCCCAAACAAAAACAAAAACCTCTCTCCTATCTGAAAAGGAGATGTTTTTTAGGCTGGGCATAGTGGTGAACCCATTTAATCCCAGTACCGGAAGGCACAGGCATACAGATCTCTAGTTTGAGGCTAACTTGGTCTACATAGTGAATTCCAGATAACCAAAGCTACATGGTAAGACCTTGTTCTAAAATCACCAAACCAAACCAAGCCAAGAAAAGATTTCAGAAAACAGGTGCTAATGTCTGCAAACTACCAGGGTTCCAGATAGCCTGAATCCTTTCTGTGGAAATGCAAAATACAGCTTTAATATATATATCATGGACTCCCCTAAATATCCCCTACCCTTGTCCTCCATGTCTCTCCCCACTGGAGACCCTTTCGGGTCATCCTTACCATTTGACTCTTCTGCCTGTTCCTCCTGGGCCCAAACTATTCTGGTGCCTGTACCAGCCCAGCCCCCCTGGGTTCCTTGAGCACCAGGTTGTCTCCAGGCCAGGCCAGGTCAATTGGATTTTCTCCAGGGCTGAAGGAGCAGAGACTAGGCAGGTACACAAAGCCTTTCAAACAGAAAGGGGAAGTGTCTGGGATGAGATTGCTGCTCCCGGGTTTAATGACAAAATCATCTCCCGCCGCACTTCTTGCCTGATTACAAGGAGTGGGGCAGTGCGTAAGTCCGCAGATGAGACCGAGTAGTCCCAGTTCAGCCGCAGGGCCCGGCTTTCCCAGCTCCTTAGGGGAGCCCAGGAGCCCGGCTGGCGAGCTCTGAAGGTTGCAGCCCCAGCGTGAAAAAGCTTTGGGATCTTTGCTCTCTGCGGGCGGTGGGCAGGGCGGAGCCAGAGACCAAAAAGTGGGCAGTCATATGGGCGGGGCCTGGGGTGGGCGGGATCAGATTGAGAAGGGAGGCGGGGCCTGGAGGGGAGTTATTGGTGGGCGGGCGGCAGGTGGGCGGTCCTACAGGACCCAGGCCTGTCAGTCTGCTAGCTCCGCAGAGGAAGATGGCGTCTCGAAGAGAGAGGGTCTCTACGTTGCCCCGGCTCCAGCTGCTAGTGCTGTTGTTGCTGCCGCTGCTGCTTGTGCCCCAGCCCATAGCAGGCCATGGAGGCAAGTACTCGCGGGAGAAGAACGAGCCCGAGATGGCCGCCAAGCGCGAGTCCGGGGAGGAGTTCCGCATGGAGAAGCTGAACCAGCTATGGGAAAAGGCCAAACGGGTGAGCGGGGCCAGAGAGATGCGCGGGGATGGGGACTAGGAGCTGTGTGTGAGCGAAGGAGAGCAGGCCCCAGATCAAGAGGCCAGCGTAGCCGCTGGGACGGGGGACGGCCTACCCTTTGGACTGCCCCGCTTTAAATGTCAGGTGGGCCGTCTTGACCTCACTTTCAATAAGAGACCCAAAAGCCCCAAAGGGAATTGGTACTGGTTATAATGGGATGTGGTTGCCTTTAGTGCAATTCGGGACCCTAAAAAATGAATGATACCCACCCGTCCTAGCTGTGCACACCTCTGCCCCAAAAGCCAATTTTCCAAAGAGCCAATTATTCAGATGGAGACAGCCGGGTGCTTTGTACATAGGGTCTGGCTTGCAAGTCTTTTATCTATATTTACTTCAATGAAAGAAGAAAAACAGGTGACTTGAGATGAGACAGTACAGAGACAGCAGAAGCCCCAGTTGCTAGTGGAGCTGGTAAATTTGGGTAAAGTATTTCCTAAGGGGGTTGGAATTCCTTAGTGTAGGTAGACAAAACCCCAGACCTGGGGAATGCTGAAGTCTGATTTAGCTTCTATGCTAATCTCTCTTCCTTTTGAAATGGAGATATCCAGAGCCTGAGGCTGGCCTGGAATTTGGGTCCCCTCCCTAATTACAGTAGGAGTGTTCTTGGGCTTTTGTTTAGGTATTTATTTATAAACTGACTGTCAGAGCCACTGTATATCTTCCTTGATAGCTTGAAGGGGGAAGAGGGTCGCCCTTTAGCCCCCCAGCTTAAACATTCCTGAGTCTGAGAGGAGAGTAAATAATTTGCAAACTAAGAGTGAGTTTTAAAAGAAAACTGTGGAGAACTTTGGCCCTCGAGGATTAGGATGGAGAGAGAGAGAGTTGGGAGGCTGGCTTCTGGGGAAGGGGAGTTCCTCCCAGACCACCCCACAGCTTTGTGCCTAGCCAGTGTCTTTGGGCAGCTGCTTCAAGAGGGGACCAGTGTGCCTTGTCCAGCCTGCAAAGGTTTGGGACAGCCCTGTGGCCTGGAAAAGCAGTTCAGCTTTCTGGAGAAAGAGTCCAGCAGCACAGCTAGGAGTGGATGTGCGAAGAGTTTCCGAGCAGTGGGAGCCTGGAGTCAAAGGCTTGCTGTCCGAGGTAGTCGTCTCCAGGTGCCCGCCCACCGTGGTGAGTGTGCTTCCAATAAGACGAGGACGGGGCCGTGACGTTAGCAGACACCCTTGAAGACTGTTGGGGAAGTGTAGCCTGGTATCCATAGATCCCGGGACCCCTTTTGCTCAGAAGGTGGCCCCAAGTCCTCCACATGCACGTTCAGGTGACTTTCTCACCTGTGGCAGGTCACCTGTCCTCCTTGCCTTCGTGGTCCCTTGGGCCTCTGCCATAGCCACTGGTCTGTGGGAGCATCCGATTATATTTCTCCTGATTGTTCCTAGTTCCAAGTCACTGTTCTGATGGCTGCTCTCTTCATCCTGTCGAAGCCTGTCTGTCCTTCCAGCCTCCAGCCCTAAAGTTCAACAGGGGATGCGTGTTCACTTTTTCTGCTGAATGGATGGGGCGGTCTTCCAGGTGGCTTCCTTCCCTTAGAGAATGTCTTGTGTCTACACCTTCTACTTCCAAGCAGCCTAGGCCTTGGCAACACAGGTTGAGTTTTGCCGTGTTACCTTCTAGACATGGAAGCTTCCAGCTAGGTCCTACCTGCTAGGTTACCTCTGCTCAGGGGGAGAGCACCAGGTTCTTATCTTTCTTTTTTTCCTCTTTTTTTTTTAAGATTTATTTACTTATTATTATATATAAGTACACTGTAGCTGTCTTCAGACACTCCAGAAGAAGGAGTCAGATCTCATTACAAATGGTTGTGAGTCCCCATGTGGTTGCTGGGATTTGAACTCAGAACCTTTGAAAGAGCAATCAGTGCGCTTAACCCCTGAGCCATCTCTCCAGCCTGGTTCTTATCTTTCACGTAAATATTTGGGCTGGGCTTTCTGCCCTTCCGGGTGAGCCTGTTATCAGAGCAATCGACTCCCATCCTTCCTGCTTGAGGTAGATAAGGTGTTCATCCCGGCCTTTCCTGGCTTGTAGCCTCTTGGGGGTTCTCAGTGACCTTCCTTCACCCTCCTGGGGAGGCTTTTTTCTTGTAGTTATTTTGTCGTGGATGAGGCTGAAGAGAAAGTGTGGCAGGGCCTCTGCCTCGCCCCATTCCCAGGCCTCCTTTAGAGGAACTGAGGTCTGTCTTGATGCTCCAGGAAGTGGAGTCGGGTATGGGAGAGCTCTGCAGAGGCATGGAGCCCACCTCCATCTCCTCCACCGTGTGAGATTGGGCAATCTGAGACTGGGGGGACGGGGCATTGCTTCATGCCCTGACTCTGGCTTTACCCAGTTCCTGTTTCACAGACAGGCTTAGGATGATGAGTTGGGAGTCATTCAGTGGGGGATTTGGGGCACGTCTGTCCTGACTCAGGGATTAGACGTGCCTAGTGTGTTGCAAGATGAACTCTGCCGGGCAGTGTGGGAAGCAAAGGACTCTCCTTGGAGTTGGGGTCGGGGACCCTCCACAGGTTACCACATACTCCCGGAGACCCCGTTTCGTCCTCTTAGACAAAACGTACTCAGATCACAGGAGCTGACTCTTCAGGTCCTTCTGACTGATTGGTTTTGAGATAGGATCCCTCTGTGGTGGTATGCCTACTATGTACAAGGCCCTGGACCTGGTCCTAGTACCTCAAAATAAAAATGTAAGATGATATTGGCAAGTGTTTTATAAATTTAATCTTCTACTATGTGGTAATTCTTTTTTTCTTCTCCTACTTCTTGTAAAAATTACTCATTTCTGCCGGGCGGTGGTGGCGCACGCCTTTAACCCCAGCACTTGGGAGGCAGAGACAGGTGGATTTCTGAGTTCGAGGCCAGCCTGGTCTACAGAGTGAGTTCTAGGACAGCCAGGACTACACAGAGAAAACCCTGTCTCGAAAAACCAAAAACAAAAAACAAAAAAAATTACTCATTTCCCCACCAGCCCTTCGCTGGTGTATCCTCTACCTGGTCTGTAGCTCCGGGTGTCGGTGTCAGAGTGGGAAAGGTGTACTCTGCTGCAGGCTACCGACAGTCCTTGGCTTCCAGACCTGAGATTTCCAGACCTTGCCTCAGCCGAGTCTCTAGCTGGGCTCCTAACATAGGGTGTCATCTCTGAAGTCCTTGTGTGTCTTGTCAGTGACTTCCAGCCCTGTCCACTCTGAACTCCCAGCTCCCCCTCGCCGGGGCAGCCTTGTTGCCCATGGCCGGTCCCACGGCGGCTTGTCACACGCCTCTCCTTTCTTCTGGGCAGCTTCACCTGTCTCCCGTGAAGCTGGCCGAGCTGCATTCTGACCTGAAGATACAAGAAAGGGACGAACTCAACTGGAAGAAGCTGAAGGTGGAAGGCTTAGACGAGGACGGCGAGAAGGAAGCCAAACTGGTCCACAACCTTAATGGTACCTCTCTGTTCTCGTGGGTGAGGTGGGGGGGGGGGCGGGGAGCCATCAACCACCAGGCCAAGTTGAGGGATGGGGGACATGTGACAGCAAGTGCAGCCTGTGAGGTGGTTCATCTGAGGACAGATGCCCTGGGTCGTGTCCCAAGCTCCTGTGCTGCTGTATGTATGTTGGGAGAGTCAGGGATAGGGACTTAGTACATTGATGCCCAGGCAACCAAAGGCTCTGGAGCTGTTTGGCCAGGAAGGAGACATAGGATGCTGTCAGCCAAAGGAGGAAGTAGGTCTGATGTCAGAACGGACTGTGCTGGCAAGGCGGGTTGTGAGCATTTCTTTGTGTGGACATTGACGGTGGGTATAGTCTCACATGTGCGTACTTAGTGCACACGTGGGTCCTTAGGTCTAGTGGATGGGTGTGTGTTCCACTTAGATTCTCCTCCCATCCTCCTCACGCCCTCAGCCCACAGTCAGGCGTCATGTACCACCCTGTGGCATTTAGGACATAGCCCATAGACTGGCCACCAGCCCTTCTGCATACCCTGGGCATTGAGGTTCTGTCCCAGCTCTGCCTCCAACTAGCTGACCAGTGGCATGTTTGACCCCCATCACCGCCATATTCCCACTCCTTGTGCTAGCACACTGCTTTCCACGTGACCTAGGCACGCCATGCCTATCACGGTAGTCCTAAACTGAGTGTAGTGCCCCTGTGAGGTCCCACTAGTGTACAGGGTAGGTGATGGGAGTGAACATTGACTGTTATAAGCAACACAACTGTAACCAGGATTCATACAGGCAGCTTCTGCAGAACTAGCCCTCAGCGCTAAGGTCTCTGCTATGGCAGGAGTTACCCTGTATATAGTCCCTTCTTCAGGCTTGGTGCTGAGTGTGGCGTTGGTCCCCCAGGAGAGGAGGCCAGCTCTGCAGAGATAGAGTTGGGCTCAGACATAGAGGAATGCAGAAGGCCAGGAAGAGAGCTAGTGACCACCATCCCCTGGCTAGCCAGTCCTGGGTGGGGTTTAGCCTCTAGCCTGACAGGGTCTGGCCACATAGAGCAAGCTTTTCTCTTTGGGACATACTTCCTCTTCACTGGTGCTGGTGGCCCAGCAGCAGACCTAACAGGATTAGGAGCTGACACGTGAGGTTGACCCTTCTAAGCACTTGGTGGCGCTCTTGCTGCTGGAGATGGGTGCTCACTGATGCTGGCCACCTTCTGGGTGTGGTCCATGTGGGCCCTTCCTTCACTGCTCAAGTCGATACTGGTCCCACGTCTAGGGGACCAAAATGTGAGTCCGGACCCAGAACCTGGGTGTAAGAAACAGATGCTGCCGGTTATCATATGAAGGGTTGGGCCCCCTAGCTATAACCAGCTCGACCCGGGTCAGGCCAGATCCTTAAGAGCTAGTCTCATCAAGACCCGCAACTCTTGTGCAAAACGCCACATGGACTCAGTCCTATGGGGGCAGCTGTTCAGGGGCATGCCCACTGTCATTCCCAGGGCTACCTCACTCCCAGGCTGGGCCTGGGCACTGCAGGGAACCATGTGAGGTGCTCAGCCCCCTGGGATTCCATTTCATACAGAGCTTAGCACTCCAGGATCCAGAATCTTGCTCAGTCTTAACTCCGAACAGTCTTGAGCGATTTGCCTATGGGCCCGAGTCTGATGGACCTTTTGTGTTCCCCTCTTCTCTAGTTCTCCTCAGACCCTGACCCAGCTCGGGCACCGGGGCTACCCAGGTCGGGGGTGACAGCTCTTTTTCGTGGTAGTGAGCAATGAGCAGGTGTGGGCTGGGCGGCAGAGCTGCAGAGGTAGTGCCAGGCCCTGGCTCTGAGGCTCAGAGGCATCCAAGCTTAGTGATTTTACTGTGTTGCCCAGGCTGTGCCCAAACTCCCAGACTCAAAGCATTCCTCCCGCTTAAGCCCCCCAAGTATCCTAGATTAGAGGCTCAGCCACTGCCCACTTCTAAAATGGCTTTGTAAGATCTAAATTAGATCTAATGGAGTCCAGACTAAGTCACAGTGTATGTGCCCGTGCTGCCCGCTGGCCCACAGATACTTCCTGACCCGTCAGTAGGAGTGGCTTTCTGTGGTCATCAGAGATGCTACAGACCACTCCGGGAACACATGCAGGACAATGGGAACGCACGCCTCGAAGCACATTATCCCAGCTCTGGGGGCAGAGTGGGGTTCAAGCTTTCAGGCAGGGTGAGGCACCATTGTTCTTAGGCCTGAGAAAAGGGTAGCCATCCCCCAAAAACTGAGCAGCAGGGACACTTGCAGGGTTGGCTATGACTGAGAGCAGAGCCCGTCGGAAGGAACAGCGTGGGGAGGCTGCACTGTGAGCCGTGCGGCCCCTGATCAACCAGGGCATGGAGACCATGGTGCCTGTGGAACTGACCAATGAGAGTTGTGGGATGAAGGCCCCAAGAAAATGCTGGGGATCAGTGGGTCACCAGCTTGGAGATGACTAACACAACAGAAATTCTGTACCCTTTCTGGAGAAGACAGGGCCACAGGTGAGGGACAGATCCCCAGCAGCTCAGCAGAAGTTAGGCCTAGGAGTCTCTCTGCTCTTAAGAGCAGGTACCAAGCAAGCCCTCTCTCTCACCAAGCAGGCGTGGGAGGGCTGCTCGTGGCATGCGATTTCCAGGGAAGCCTGGCCAGCGGGGGCATACAAGTTACAGGACGGTCATTTTTGAAGTCAGCTAGCAGGTTTGCCCATTATGTGTTGGTGACAAAAGGTGCCAAGACTTCCAGAGTGGAAGGGCTGTGGACACGCATAAAGTCTGGACATCTCAGAGGCTAGGTGCCTATTGGCCAGCCTCTCCAAACCTTCACCTGACACCCAGGAGACTAGTCAGTCCTGTTTTTTGTGTGTTTGTTTTTTATTGTTGTTGGTTTGGTTTGGTTTTTGTTTTTTTCCTGGGGTTTGGCATATGCCAGAAATGGAAGCATCAAGATAGAGTCCGAGCATCAGCCCACATCCTCCCTGCCCATGAGCTCCTGATTCAGGTGGAACCCAGCATGCCTTGCAAGTCCCTGGCCTTGCACACCTAAGCTGATGCATGTCCTCCCCAGATCTTGTGTGGCTACTCGTGTGTGTGTGTGTGTGTGTGTGTGTGTGTGTGTGTGTGTAAGGAACCTAGAAAATGAGAAGCAGACTCATCATATAGTCTCCTGTGGCAGCTTCTGCCTATTAAGGGAGTCAGTGTCCAATAAAAATCAAATGCCTCTCTAGTCATCCTGGCCAGGTACGGACTGGATGGGAGGAAGGACACCCAGACGGTGCACAGCAACGCACTCAATGAAGACACCCAGGAGGAGCTGGGGGACCCCAGGCTGGAAAAGCTGTGGCACAAGGTACCACTTGCCACTTCCCCCTTCTCTTCTGAAACTTGTGCCGACCTGTGGAGAGCTCCGATGTGGGGCTGGGGGCTCTGTCTGCTGTTACCTTGCTGCCTCTTCTACAGCAACTCAGGCTGCTGGCTTCACCGCGAGTCATGATCTGTGCGTCTATTGTCCTTTCTGTGAAGTCTGAGCTGCCCTGGTTGGCTACTCGGCTCAGCAGAGCTGCCTCTCGCTGTCAGGGCTGCAGTCTTAGATGTGCTCGTCACAGTGTGTGGCTAAACCACACAGGCGTCAGGCCGGGCAGCTGTGTTTCCATTATTTTGTCTGGTCTGTGGTCCTGCCTCTGGGCTTAGGAAAGGGACCCTCAGCCGTGTACAGATTTTGGCATGGGCTCTTGATACTGTGATTGTGAAAGTGGGCAGTACTGGGTCTGACCCGTCATTGCGTTGTGGTGCAGACCTAAGCAGGGAGCACAGGTGTGGGGTGGACATTGGAATGTGGCCTTGGTTCGGTGCCACAGGCTCGCTGGTCCAGCTCCTGGAATAGCCTGTCTGGGTTACATTGATCTGGTCCCTGCTGGACTATCGAGATGGTCCTGTTGATCTCAATGTACACAGCCAGAAGAGTTAAGCAGATGTAGGCACCGTCCTCAGAGTCCTTCCCTGCCCTACTCTGGCCAGCCCTGTCAAATCGGGGCATCAAGGAAAAGAGACACCGCCCATCAAGAGCTTCCAAATTGATTTTTCTTTTCCTGGTGCACACACCTAGTAGAGGGGCACAAGACTTGCAGGGGATGAGAACAGCCCGCTCTTTGCCCTGGAGCAAGGGTACAGCCGAGAGGCACCTGGACTCCACGGGGTGTGCTGGGGACGGGACGCACATGGTCACCCCAGGCTCTTTCCTCTTAGGCAAAGATATCAGGGAAATTCTCCAGTGAAGAATTGGACAAGCTGTGGAGAGAGTTTCTGCACTACAAAGAGAAGATCCACGAGTACAACGTGCTGCTAGACACACTGAGCAGAGCTGAAGGTCCGCCCACGCCCGCGGGTTCTCCGCACAGTGGAACACGGTTGCCTGGGGCTGTGGGAGGAAAGGGGGACACTTATGTTTCTACCCATGTCCATGAATGCATACGGGTTTTTATATCAGTTGTGTTATGTCAGTACAGCTATACAGACTGCTTCTGGGGTGACTGAGGTACCCTGATGAAACAGGCCACCACTCTAACCTAAGCCATCATGAGTTCTGACTAGTGTGACCTTGCCAAGGAGGGGGGGCCTGAGAAAGTAGGAGCCATTAGCGACCGCGGAGACCCCTGGGGCAAGCCTGTGGGTACAGGTGCTGAGACATTCACACTCAGATGTTTCCAGAAAGCACATCTGTTAGCTAGCTCTGAGGGCTGCTGAGGTATGGCCCTGTGGGGGGACTTGGGGCCATCTTGGCCACCAGGATGCCAGTTATTATCAGACGTTCTGTGTTCTGTTCCACAGAGGGGTATGAGAACCTCATCAGTCCGTCAGACATGACCCACATCAAGAGCGACACCCTGGCTAGCAAGCACAGTGAGCTGAAGGACAGACTGCGCAGTATCAACCAGGGCCTCGACCGCCTGAGAAAAGTCAGCCACCAGGGCTATGGCTCCGCCACTGGTAAGTCCCGGGGACAGGTGCACGGACCCAGGAGTTTGGGGGGGGGGAGGCTTGCCATACTCGGTTGTCTGTGTTAAAGAGTGGCCTGTCCTGCGCCCCACTTCCTGGAGCTGAATGTAAATGTCTGGGCCGGGAACTGGAGAGGGCGCAGTGATTCAGAGTCCTGGCCTATTGCAGAGGACCCCCAGCACCCACATACATCTCACAGCTCTGTAACTCCAGCCCCAGGAGATCTAATACTCTCTAACATGTACTGCACAGACATATGCAGGCAGAGCGTTCATGCACATAAAATAAAGGCTAATTTTTTAAAAAATGTCCTGGGCCGGCCGTCAGCCCTGTCACCTGAATTATTTTGAGGTGGCAGCGGAGTGGCCCTCCGTCTAGGCTGTCGTCTCTCAGCCTTGGTCATCGCACACAGGACTGTCTCTGACTCCCCTCACCAGCGGAGGCCAGCTTTGCCATTGATCCCATGGTGGCCTATGGCCCTTGTATCAAGCAGGGCGTCAGCATCTGCTGCAGTGACAACCCTACCCTCTCAGGACTTACATGAGTGATAGGGCCAGCCTCGCTGTCTATCCCTGGGGCTCCAGGTGGTGGCAGGGTGGTGCCTAGTTTTGTGTCCAGCAATGGACAAAGTCCTACATGCACACAGCCCCAGACAGCACGGGCCCAGGCGGAACCTCCTCTGGGAGCACCTGCAAGGCCTTGCAGGCATGCTGTGCTCTTGGGCTGAGCTTGAGGACTGCTGTGAAGTCATCTCTCCCTCTCCAGAGACTGCTTGCTGTGGAGATGACCAGCTCTGAGGACTTACTCTTGGGTTAATGGGGCTATGAGAAGGAGCCACGGTCAATGTGTTGGGTGTCACCACTCTCCATGATAACCTCCATCCTGACCTCCGTGGGCCATCTCCTAGAGAGCTGCGTCCAAACAGTCCCTTGGCTTCTCCCACCAGCCTGCCTGTGGGACAGTAGAGACCTAACTCCTATATTCTTTGGAAAGCCAGGTTCTCTAGGGTCATGGACAGGGAGGGCCCTGTGGACAGCAGGATTTTCTAAGGCCAGGGAACCTTGCTGGATGGATGGCTGTTTACCCCAGTCCAGAGATCATGGGAGTTAAATGAGAATGGGCAAGCCTCAGCTATGACTGGGTGACAGCCCTCCCCAGCAGCAGCTGGATCTTCATGGTCCTGTCACACCGCTGCTCTCACCACACCCACCTCGAGAGCCAGGAGCAGGCTGACGGTCCTGGGCAGAGGTAGCAGGTGATTCTGGGTCTTGAGGATGTGACCCCTCCACGTAGCCAGGTTTCAATCGAGCTGCATCTGAGCTGGTGCTCTGAGCACAGACCAGGTACTTAGTGCTCCCAAGATGCAACACACGCTGTTCCCTCGGGATGACAGGCCACTTGGTCCCCAACACCAAGGTGTGTCCTACCATGCCATCTACCCAGACAGCCCGCCCTTGCTCTCCTGCAGAGTTTGAAGAGCCCCGAGTGATAGATCTGTGGGACCTGGCTCAGTCTGCCAACTTCACCGAGAAGGAACTGGAGTCGTTCAGGGTAAGGAGACTGGGAGACAGAGCTGTGTTGCCTTCTCTTGTGGTCTCCAATAGGATCAGGTTCTCTCTTCCTCTTCCTCATCCCACAATGCATTTGTGGTTTTGTCCTGACCCTTTTCCTTCCCGCCCCTGGCCTCTGCAGTCCTCGTCATCCTGGTCGGCGGTCAGGTGGTAGCAGGTGGGGATACGCCTCTCACGCCAACAGTCTCAGAGCTTCCTGTGCGCAGCATGGTGGGTGGTCTGCACTGCTCTGTGCCGTGAGGTGCTGAGAGGGATGTCCGGCCACGTGCCTTGCCAGTGTGCGGTGGGAACAGAGTTCCAGGAAGCTGATGGGAGGGAATATCTTCTGAACAGGATTGTTGAGTTACTTGCTGTTTAGGGTAGGCTAGGACATGCTTGGGACTTGTATAGATTGAGTTTCCCCAAGGCTTCTCCAGTGTATCTGTACCCAAGGAGCTCCAGAGGTGGCGTCTCTGGAGGCCACCAGTGACCTCCCATGGATCACTAGACCCATGAGATAAAAGGGAGCAGGCAGGGAAGATCCCAGCAGCAGGCAACCTGTGAGAAACAAAGGAGCCCGCAGGGGCAGGGGCAGGGGCGGGGGCAGGGAGGTCCACATAAGGCCATCCTCAGGAGGGTTCAGCTTTTGTGGCCCTGGGAAGAGACCTTAGATCCCAAAATCCAGCCTGCCTTAGTCATGATCTCCTGAAGGCGGGAGATAGTGACCACCTGGAGTCGGTGGGAAAGAAGGTGTCCCCGGATGAGAGTTCAAAGGTCCCCGCTGCTACCAGGTTCTGGTGGACAGTCCCTGTTTAGAGTTCTTGGGCGTGCAGGACCATCCCCGAATGAGAGACAGGCCCCTCAGGGTCAGGGCTCTGAGTTAGCGGAGAATAAGCTCCTGACGCCTCCTAGGAGGAGCTCAAGCACTTCGAGGCCAAAATCGAGAAGCACAACCATTACCAGAAGCAGCTGGAGATCTCCCACCAGAAGCTGAAGCACGTGGAGAGCATCGGTGACCCCGAGCACATCAGCCGCAACAAGGAGAAGTACGTGCTGCTGGAGGAGAAGACCAAGGAGCTGGGCTACAAGGTGGGCCATGCCGTCCGCCACACCTCCGTCCTCGCACCCAGCCCTGTTCAGCCTGCCCCGGGGTCTCAGACACATGTCCTCCTCACTTGGGGAAACACAAACGCAGCCCACTGGGACCATGAGTGGCCGGGTACTCAGCATGGGAGGTGCCGGCGCTGCCAGCAGACAGCGTGCCTGTAGACAGCATGTGAGATGTACATGCCTGTAGACATGTAAGGTGGCCAGCATTGCGGCATCCAGGGAACCCCTGGACAGGGAGCTGTCTCCTGGCCTGCTGAGGTGTGGGCTTGAATCCCAGGCTGGCTGCACTGGGATGTGACGTAGGTGGCCTGCAGAGGCAGTGGGGTCACCGGGAGCCCTTTAAGGAACAACCTCTGGATTAGTAGAAGCAGAACAATGCGAACAGGCGAAGGCACGCCAGCTGCATGGGCAGCCCCGAGGACCCAGCATACCTTGCCTCTGGAAGGATCTGGGGCTGCAGCCAGCATGGGAGAGTCCCTCCTGCACCTTCTCAGTTGAGCAGAGTGTGTTAACTGCAAAAATAAACTCTTGAGAAGTGGAGTAGTACATAGAACAGTGGGGGTCTAATTTCCTGGGGCTCAAAGGCCATTGATAAGGTTACCATAGGATTTGGGGGTTTTCACAGGGCTAAAATTCAAGCACATTCCTGCCTGCCCCTGCCACTAAAAGACTTGTTGCAATGAGGGGGCCCTATGAATCTGGACAATAAACTAGGGGTGCTGGGACCCCATGGTATGCTTTGAGACCTGCCAGCTACTGACGTCAAACCACAGGTCTCATATGAAGAGCGGTGCTAGCAGCTGCCACTTTGAGAGAACTCACTAAAACCTCAGATGAAGCCAAGTCTGTGTCTGGTAGGTTTGTGCCCTTGTGGTATTGAGGGGTCAGAAGTGGAGTTCTCTGTGACCCCCTGCAGGTATCCACTGCTGTGCGGAAGAGTTACTGCCTTCATGGGCTACCATAGGGTCTCCACAGTGTCATTATCTTTTGCTTTGGACACGTTCTGGTGGGTGTGCAGGGAGCCAGAGTGTTTAGTACTCGTTCTCAACTCTCCTGTGAGCTCATGACAGCAGGCTTGCCGTGGTGTCCCCCACTGACAGGTGTCCCCTTACACAGGTGAAGAAGCATCTGCAGGACCTGTCTAGCAGGGTCTCAAGGGCTCGGCACAATGAGCTCTGAGGACCAGAAGCCACCAGCAGCAGCCTGGAGAGGCTCTTGAAGACACCGGGAGCTGTCAGCATGTCATCGGCTTGCATGGACCTGCGGTGACAGTTTGTGGCTGACCACAGTGGCAAGGAGGATCCTTTGAAATACCAAGCTGATCCTGCAGTGGCTGGCAAGGACTTCTTTTCTTTCAAGCAAGTGTAGCTGTCACCGCCCTGGTTGAGGGCCTTGGGGACAGCTACCAGTGAGATATGACTGGCCTCCACGCTGCGGCAAAACAGTTTACACTGAAATTACAGAAATCTGCCACTGGAAATGCTCTGTACAGAGTCCTTAAATACACGCCGGGGGTTGAGCCATCTAGTCCTTGCCTGGTGTCTTGAGGGATGGGGCCATTGAGTCATGGCAAACTCAGTTACAGATGAAAGGGGGAAGGGGAGACTAGTCCAGCCCCTGGAAGCATTTCCCTCCCCACTGCACTCACCCTCTCCCTCCCTGGGGTCTGACCCCAGACAGTTTTAAATCAAGAGATTTCAGGACAAAGATGGCAGAGGTGAAAGCCCACGGGTCTCGTAGGGAGAACATTTTCTGCCTCCCAAAAGACCCTGATTGGCTCCTAGTATCATCCCTCACGGAGTAGCCAGAAGTCCGTCTGGCCCCAGCAGCTGATCCTGGAAGAGCAGGCCATTGAGTTTGTTAGCTGCTGAAGCTCAGCTCAGAGGTTGCAGTCCGCCTATCAGGAGTGCACCGTTGACCACACCTAAGAATATCAAAGCTGGAAAGCCGCTCGGTGAACAAAATGCTCATCCTACAAGCGCGAGGCCCACAGCTGAGATCTGTAGGGCCTTGGTAAATTTACTTACCTGTGGTCCCAGCACTTGAGAGGCAGAGAAAGTACAGCCAGGGCAAGCTGGCTAGCTGTCCCAGCCGAATAAGCAAGGGTGGAGTGTGCTGGGAGGAGGCACTCGCTTTGATGTGCGCACATCATGTTACCTATACACAAGTGAGCACGCATACTCATACATGGGTGAGACCTCTAGGGTGTCATGCAAGAAGCCTGTGGGTTAGGGACAGCAGGCAGTGTGGTTCCCTTGCCCACACTGTGTCTGCCGCCATCCCGGTCAGCTGGAATGTGTCCCCCTTACAGCACTAGTAAACATCTTCCCAGAGCCCTCAGCAGTGTCTGAGGCCCAGAGAAATTCTTGTCGCTAGGGTCTCAGCTCTGCCTCTCTGGTTCAACCCAACATATATAATCCAGTACCCACTGAGTCCTCCTGTGCCACACAGTCCAGGGGACTGGGATGGCACTGGTCCCCAGACACCAGGCTCAGAGTCATCTGCAGAGGGAATTGTCTCCACCCCTAGAGCCAGAGGCCGTGGCTGTATTCTAGGGCTTACGTGTTTGTAGCAGTACACAGCCCAGCGAACCATGTCAGAGTGAGCGATACAGAGCCCACAGCTAAGTTAGGGAGCCAGTGTGGCCTGTGTGGGTGCTGCCTGCTTCTGGAGCTGACTCTAGTCAGGCCACTCCCGAGGAAGCTCTGAGAGGTAAATCAGAGCCTGCAAATCTCCCTGGGTGAATGTGACGCCCATGCAAGGGAACCTCAAGCTACAAACCTAGATGGCTAGCAGCGCTCTGCTGCCTAGCAAAGGTGACCGGAAGTCCCCCAGCCGGCAGGCCATCAGTCACCGTATGGTGAGGGAGAACAGGTTCGAGCAAGTCATCCTTTGACCATGCGTGCTGTGGCACACGAGTTCACACAATGAATAAAATCTTTTTAAGCATTCTTTCTAGGAAAATGTCCTATTTTTCCAACCCAAAGGTAAGGTCGCATGATCCCAGGGTGGCTCACGGTTAAAGAGTGACAGCAGAAAGGAGCCAGCGGGTAGGTGGGTAGATGGCATAGATGCTGATGACCTGCGGGGAGACTCAGAGATGCAGGGACCGGAGTGGCACTTGTAGATTCAAGAGAGGCGACTGGGATGAGAAAAGTGTGTCTTCATAGTAAAAGGAGCCGGTGTCACTTGGCTCACCGGGGAAAATTAAGGTCCCCTTGCTTCAGACACAGTGCAAAATGGGTCATAGGCTGTGTGCAAACCTTGTTGCTAAGAACTGGAAGAGGAGGAGGAGAAGGAGCACATGTCTTTGATCCCAGCACTCAGGAGGCAAAGGCAGCCTAAGTTCAAGGCCAGCCTGGTCTACAGAGGGAGTTCCAGGACAGCCGGAACTACACAGAGAAACCCTGTCTCGAAAAACAAAAAAAAAACAAAAAAAAAACAAAAAAAAAAAAAAAAAAAAGAACTGGAAGAGGAGGAGAAGGAGCACATGTCTTTCATCCCAGCACTCAGGAGGCAAAGGCAGCCTAAGTTCAAGGCCAGCCTGGTCTACAGAGGGAGTTCCAGAAAACCTGTCTCCAACAATAACTACAAAAACCCCACACAAGACAGCCCAGGAAAATGGGGCTCTTAAATGAGCTAAATGGTTTACTCAGGAAGTTTGCTGGACTTCATCAGAATTGGAGATCTGCTCAGTAAAGGTTCCACTAAGAAGTCAGCAGAGAATGGCTAGGGCCCCACTGGCAAAGGTAGCATGTGCGGAGCCCTGTGGTCGGTCTCCAGCCCCTCACGAACTAGGTGTAGTGCACACACCTGTAATCTCAGCACTGGGGAAGTGGAGACAGGAGGATCAGAAGTTCACGTTATCCTGGGCACAGGAGATCTTACATCCAAGAAGCAAATATTTGTAGTATATCAGAAATGGCTGACCTAAACAGCACAGAGAATTGTCCAACTAGATCTTTTTAAAGAGCAAAAGGATCACATAGACTCTTTCCCAGTGACACATCCACATGGCCAGCAGCATGAGAAGGGGCAGCCAACTTATACAGGTGGTGGGGAATTGCAGATTCTTCCAGTGAGATGCTGTTAAATACCACTCCCCTGAGATGGCTGGGTGCAGGCAGAGTCCCCATCTGTGTATATGTATGGGTGTGGATTTGTGCCTGCACACATGCAGTGGAGTGTGCAGTGGGGAAGCCACACCACTCTACCGTACAGCCTGTTCCAAGACAGGAATATCATAGCAAGTTCACTCCTAGCTGTCCTAGCTGCAAGCGATGAGCAGAAATGTTAGAGGCATAACGTGTGTTGTGCTTGTGTGCCCTGCCGGGACGGTATCTGAATGTGTGAGTCTCAGCACGGTGCTGAGCTAGCACGGCTGGATGCAAGGTAGAATCCATCTCTGGCGATGGGTGCCAAAGCACCAGGTATGCACCGGTTTTCCTGCAGTTCCGGATGCTCCTGAAGATGAAGGCTTCAAGTCAAGAATGAAAACATGGTACCCAGCCCAGGAGGATGTGATACCAACAACAGCTAACAGCTCTCACTGGCATAGTTCAGAAGCTTGGAGAAGAGACTCTCCACCATTTAAAAAAAAAAAAAAATGGTCGCAGCCTGACCTGAGATATGCTGAGATGAGACCACACAACTAGAGCAGTGTGGCACATGTGTGCATAGTGGTCGCAGGAAATTGCATTCCAAGGATAACTGCTTAGCAAGGAAGGAAGAGTAGAGATGCTAGGCCCCGCTGCCCTGGGGTTCCTGGTCACGTGACCAGAGCTACCAGCAGCAAGCACAGGGCACGGGCACACAGGAGGCACAGACCATCCTCGTGGCCCACGAGAAGAATGAATGGGCTGAGCCTGGACTGAGAGTGGCCACAAGATGGACGCACTCATATAGTGACATATTAACAAGAACCCTTCAGAGAGTTGGAGTTGCAGGCTGGGCAGGGTTGCTATCTTTAGTAACGGGTCTCCTAGATCCAGGTAGCCCTAGTTTGGTCCCTGGCTGCATAAGCTGGGTGTCCTGGTGCAAGCTTGCAGCCCTGGTACTTGGAAGAGAGATGCAGGAAGATCAGAAGTTCGCATCATCCTTGGCTATATGGTGAATCCGAGGGCTGGCCTGAGCTACATAAGATCCTATCTTGATTCCGCCCCAAAAAAATCTGATGACAAACATTAGCAAATGTCTGTCTATGCTGTCTTAATAAACAGCCGAAAGCAAGAAAGCTAAAAATACAAGCAGGACATGCAGAGGGACCATTCTGAGCCGTGGAGCTATTGGAGTGCCTGAGAATCTAATGTTCCTCTGATCATGAAAGAAATGAAAATAGGAACACCACCAGCACATACCCTGAAGGCAGCAGGCACATCTACCGAGGTCTCCAGACGCTTGGCTTTAACAAATGAGGAATAAAAATCTGAGGAAAACAACAGCAACAACAAAGATGTGCATCTGCTCAGCCTCCACCCACCAGGGGGCAGCATCTTGTAGCAGGACAAGCCACCTGAGCCTCCACACCCATCAGTAATGTCCAGTGGCCCAGCAAGGTCCACATGCACAGTGTGTTACCAGATCCACTGGGTCTCAATGGCAGTGTGGCTTCTCACAATGACTGATGGCAGGCGGGCAGGGTGGAGGCAGAGCTTCTCAGTGTATTGAGAGATAGGCAATGCCTACTTAGAATGTCATTTATGTGAAATAAAAATGCTGGTGTGTGTGTGTGTGTGTGTGTGTGTGTGTGTGTATGTGTGTATGTGTGTGGGCAAATAATCACATGTGTGTGCACTTATGTGGAGGCCCGAAGTTGATACTGGATGTTTTTCTTAATTGTACTCAATTTGGGACTGTCTCTGTCTGAACCTGGAATTCACCAATTCTGCCATATCTTTTGAGCCAGCTTCTGCCTGAGGAAGTTTCCCAGGTGCTGGGATGACAGAAGAGCCACCACACCTGTCTGCACTTTTGTGAGCACTGGGGATCTGAATTCTAGTTCTCCTGTTTGTTTTGAAAGTCTCCTGATTGTTCCAAAGCACACCAAGTCACTCAGGCTGGTCTCTGATTCCGGCACCCATTCTGGCTCAGCCTCCCGTGAGCTGGCATCACTGATGGACGCCCCCGGGACCCCCCTACACACACACACACACACACACACACACACACACACACACACACACAGAGTTCCTAAACTTTTAACTCCCCAAAGACAGTCATATATGACAGGCATATATGTATCGATGCCCTTGGGCTAGCCAGTGGACACCTGTGGGTGGTGTGAGGGGGCCCTTGAAGGAACAGGATGCTTCTTACCCCCACAGCGGGCAACCACAAACTGGACCTCCTTGGAGGCAGAAAAGCAGGAGAGAAGAGGGTGTGATCGGTTTCTGGGAGGAGTGCCTGCCGAAGCTTCTCCCCACAGTGCTAAGGCAGGGCAGGAGAGTTGCCACCCCAGAGGCTCCGTCCTGGAAATATCAAACGATAGGGACATCTGTAAATGCCAACCTGGCACCACCACACATGCCCATCCCTAAACCCCATGGCTCAGCAGCAAGAGGTTGTTCCCATCCCGTCCAGGACACAAATCACGTGCGAAAGACCTCGCAGCTTTGGAAAATAATATAAATTGTTAAAAATATAACAGTGGGGATTTAAAACCATTTGGCCAACTGCTGGAGTAGGTCCCAACAAGATGACAAGTGGAAACAGTCCTGTCCCCACCATGGCCTTCAACCCAAGGGCCTTGCTCAAGGGGAGACACTGTAGGAGGAGAGGGAGGCTGCAGTGTCCCGGCAGCAGGGCCGGCTGAGGCACAGCAGGCGAGTCACAGGTCCCTCTGCGTACAGGACCAGTGCAGAGTGTTCTGCTAGTACAGGCTGTCACCGTGGTCACCTCCTCCAGGACGGGTAGCACAGCTTGTATTCCAGGCCTGGCGGACTTTCCATTTCCACTGGGCGGCTTAGCGGTGCTGTCATGGCAGACACTGGGGCTACCGACACCTGGAGATGGGTCTCTTGGTGGCCCCATGGCCTAGGAGAACTTGTTCAGGTCAAGTCTTGGCCACCCGTGAGGCAAGAGGCCCTGCTGGCAAAGAGGAGGCTGCTACACAGCTTTCACACATTGGAATGAACTGATACGGTGTGGGCCCAGAACCTACGACCACTCATTCCAACGCACAAAGACCTCAGCCTCCACTGCAGCAGGAGGTCAAGACTCAGCTTCAACTACTGACCACCAGAGTACACAGACAGGCCAAGGCCTCTAGCCCCAAAGGCCATCTTTCACGAAAGGAAGCAGCCTGCCTGGACATTTTGGACAGACCAGCTGGCCATGTGCCCAGCCAGCGCCCAGCCCGAGCTGCAGCCTCAGGGACCCTTCTTCCGCTGCTCCAACTCTGGCAATCGCTCCTCCCGAGTCTGCGCGTGCCGGACCCCAACGCGATGCGCCGTCTCTGTAGCTGTGATGTCAATCTGGGCATAGCGGGAGGTGCTGGCCCCTGAAAGCAGCCCACAGTGAGTGGACCCAGCAGGGACATCTTCCAGCCCAGCTGCCCCTGCTCCAGCCTGCAGGTCTCTCTCCTCTGCAGGTACCTCAGGTGATAAAGCTAGTGGGCACTCTGATCCATCCATTCCCACCCCAGCAATCCTGTCAGAACTTGGGCAGCAGCACTAGGGGGCCGGGGCGGGGGCGGGAACCGAAGGCCTTGGCTCTTTGGGAAGGACACTGACAGGCTCTGAGGAAGGGCTCTCTAGCCAGGGCTGATGCATCTGGGGGCTCAGGCCCTAAGCTAAGATGTCTGTGAGGCCTGTGGTTGGAACCCACCTCGCACACACCCCCTGGCCCCCGGGAGCTCCAGGTCCATGTAGTGCAGCTGCAGTCTGGAGGTGGGGCTGGTGGGGATATTCACATACGTGGGTGTCTCGCTGTGTGGTCGCTCAGGCCCGGGGCTATCAGCAGCCGTGGGCCCTGGAGATCCTGCGGAGAGAAGATCTCTGAGATATAGCCGGGAGGAATAAGGCATCCCCAAGGACCATTCAACAGAGCCTCCCCACCCCTCATGAACCACTGCCCTCCCCCTCCCCCTTCCACCTCACTTTGGAGACCCTCCCCAGTTCTCCCATACCCACTGGGGCCTGTGGTGGGATCCTAGGACTCAAACACTGGCCCCTACCTGGTCCAGGCGCTCACCCCTATAGACCCCACAAGGTCTGTTCTCTGTCCCAGACACCCTCGAGTGTATCCTTTCTTGCCTCTCCAGGGCCAGCCTATCCCTGCTGTCTCTGCCTGACTCGCTTCTCTGCTGCTGCTGCTGGAGTAACTCCCAATAGATCGGATCGTTCCCACCAGGATCCCACTGCAGGTGGAGCCTCGCCAGCACCTCCATCTGTGTCCCCGGCAAAACGGAAACCCCCCTCCCTCCAGGATACCTCGACGGTTTGAATTCTCTTTTAAGAGTCCACCCCTACCCCTGTCCCATAGCCTAGCAGTTGATGGGCAGTGTGTGCATAGTCCAAGGAGCAAAAGGGACCCTCCATGCCCAGCAAGTGGGCTCGTGGCAGACTCGCTGCTAAGTGAAGGGACCCTGCACACAGTTGGCAAAGTCAAGACCGCTCTCTGGTGGCACTCTCGTAATCGTGTCCCTATGGGGTGGGGGACACCCACAGAGAATGGGACACAGAGCACCATTTCAGAGGGCCAAGCAAGAGCAGTCACTCCTTTGCCCTCTATTCCAAGTACTGGCAGCCCGGACACTGAGAGGCTGGTGAAGTCCCTGCCCCATAGCACATGCCGAGAGTACAGAATCCAGTTCAGGGCTGGGGCTCAGACTGCGGACATTGAGAGGCCCTCGGGTAAGCTTGTTTCTGCACCCCATATTCAGAGAGAGAGAGAGAGAGAGAGAGAGAGAGAGAGAGAGAGAGAGAGAGAGAGAGAGAGAGAGAGAGAGAGAGAGAGAGAGAGAGACCTGGCTTGCCTGTCTGTCCCAGGGATCCTGACCATCCTGCCATGACCACCCTGACACAGCTTCGCCTGGAGATTTCAGTCAGGACGTCCCTCCTTCCTCCCCATCCCTGGGGCCAGCATGGCTATGGTAGTAAGTGGCAACAGTTTGCTCTTCACAGAGAGACTCAAGTTCCCAAGCCATGTGTCCAGCCAGTCCAGCCGGATGAGCCCCCAGGGTTGTGGGGTGTACATTCTGACCATTCACTGAAGCAAGTGAGCAGTTCTGTCCCAAGTCCCCAGCCTTGGGGACTCCAAGGCTGACCCCCCTACTACACAGCGCACATCCTTGGAGATCTTAGAGTCCTGTACTGCCCAAGCTATGGTGAGGTTCATCTGCTGCACAGGGCCACGTGGGACATCCATTTACTGGCCTCAGATCAGAGCTGGCTTGGCTTGCTCACAGAACGTCCTGTCTTAGCCCTTGGCAAGCAAAGACAGGCTCAGCGTTTTCAATCCCCAGGAAATCTCTGATCTGAGGAGAAGGATTTCTGAGAATCTGGTGCATCTGTAGCACAGAGAATCCATCACAACAGAAGCAAGCCTCCCCAAGGAGGCTCAGCCAGCAGTGTGGAGGGAGAGCTAGTACCAGCCTGCATTGCCTGTCCAGGGAGCAAGGAAGTGTCCCCAGCAGGCCTTCCCAGGGCAGGAGAGGCCAGGCCTCAGCACAGGGCCTTTGAAGGCAGAAGAGGGAGAGCTGGGGCTGTCTCAGTGGGCTTGAACTTGCTTCCAAGCCTGGGCACTTTGGATTGGATCCACTCTTTTCCAAGATTGTCTGGACAGGTGAGCTGAAGAGGAACAAGGAGAAGCAGGAGAAGCCTGAAGCCTAAACTCAGGGAGATAGATGGAAGGTTCAGAACCAACCGACAGGCCAGAGGGGTGCTGTTTAGACCTCATGAGGTGCCTCCTCTCTAGCTAAACTCACTGTCTTCCCAAGAAGGCACAACCAGCCGCTCAGGAACGTGTGGGTCTCCTATGTCCCATGTCCTTCCTGGTCCTTTAATTCAGTTTTTAGCTTTGGCCAGCATTGTCTTAAGACTCACATACTTGAGCAGAACGCAACACTGGGATATATTGCCTGACTGTCTCCCTTCCTGCAGCTGCAGGCTGATCACCTGCCGTAACCTGGCACTTCTCTGGTCCTAGTCTGGTCCAGAGCAAACTCACATGTCCCTCATCAGAGTCAAGGTCCTACCTCCCATGTGACCCCACCCTTGTCCTCAGAGGGAGAGAGCCCTGTCCTCAAGTGGTGCCCCCTTCATCTCTGCCCCTTTGATCCTGGAGTGAGGTATCCACCATATCAGTGAAATACTGGCAGCCTTAGTGAGGTGGTAAGCAGAGGTAGATGCCTTAACAGTGAGAGCCAACTGTGCTATTGTGTTGGGGAGGACCCTGGATCAAAGACACCCCATGGACCCAGAGTTTAGGCTGAGCAACTGAGACATAAAATCCCAGCCACAGATGGGATTGGGCCTCTCCTGTTGGCCAGTGTGTGGTAGCCCCACCCACCGCTTCCTACCACATTGCCTTCTAGGGTCTGATCGGGCTCTATCTTACCTACAGGGCTTGGCCTTCCAAAGGCACCACTCAGCTCTTAAAAAAAAAGAGACCCAGGGATCTGTGGCCCCCACTGGTGAGGAGACAAGGGTAGGGGTATCTCTGGCCTCCAGCCACCCGGCCCAGGGCCAGTCACCCAGGACCTATAGCCTCTCCCAACCCTCCAGGGTTGACCCGGTCAGGGCCACGCCCTCCAGCTTTCCTCTGCTGATGGCCAGGCTTCTTCCAAGGACTCTCCCATCCTGGTTGAGTCCTTTGACATTCCCACCTCTTCCACAAACCCGTCCTGAAAACCCATCCTGGAACCCCTGGGCCAGTTTCATTGTCCCGTGTATCTTGCTATCTGGTACATACTTAGGGCTTGGACCCAATCCTTCAAATCACTCCTGAGCTACAGACCATGATCTGGCTGTCCACTGTCCACTCCTGTCTACCCATCATGCTCCAGAGCCATTCATCTGTCCTAAGCTCACCACCTGCCCCTGCTCACCTCTTCCAGGCTCCCCAAATGCCACTGTTTCCCCACTGCCCATACCCTTCCCCATCCAACAGGGATATCCCCTTAACTCTAAACTCTTCATCCCTGCACTGAGTGCTGGGGTCCAAAGCCAGGCGCCTACCTGGATGCGTCACAGTGAGTCCAGGGGATGAAGTAGCCATGACCTAGACCAAAGACAACAAAGGTCAGTGTGTAGATCCGCTCACCCTTTGCCCCACCCCCTGAGCCCCAAGAAATGGAATACTAACTCCAAAAATGGCATAGGTCTGAGGCTCTAGATCACCCATAACCTGGAGGGACACAGCGTCATCCTCCAGAGCCCTTTGTTCTTAGACCCCATAGCCCTGACAGCCCAGGAGACAGCTGAGGCCAGGGGTGTTCTGAGGAGGTTTACAAACAAGGGTTCCCAGGGTTCCCTTCTAGCTTATGGTTCAGCTAGACCCCACTGCCCCTCATCTGAGTAGCACGTGATTGCACAACGACATGGCCACATGGCTCACAGTGACCACAGTGTTCACTCTGTCCCTGGACTGCAGTCCCATGCCTTACAGAGCCCTCCTGGGAGTCCACAGTTGAGACAAACAGTCCCCAACCCCGGAATGAGTCCTAGGCCTCTGTTTCAGGCAGGGCCTGACTAGAGAGTAGACAACATGAGAGGAAACAGCTTGGAGTAGGTGCACGGGAGGGTGGGGGAGGACCACAGCTGGACACGTCCACTCCTTCGCGCACAGACCTCCCCACTCCAGCTGGGAGAAAGTAGAGACTGACAGCCCAGGGTTCCAAACAGCCCAAGCACCTGCTATGAAAGAGCCGTCAGAGCAGGTGACCAGAGAGTCAATGACTCTAAAGGAACAACTTGGTAGTGGGACCTCATGACGGGGGGGGGGGGGAAGAAGGAGGAACTTTATACCCAGCACTGTTCAGGCCAGCCTTGAGAATGATGGCTACATGCCCAAGATATATGCAGGGATGCCCCTGGACAGAGCACACAGATCTACCTACATCACCATTTATAACAGTCTGCTGCAGCCTTGGGGACTCAAGGAGATGTTAAGAGTCCCCAGGATGAGAGTTGGACCCAACCTCATACAGGCCTCTGAGGGTATACTTTGTCACTAAGCAAAAGGCCAAATCCTTTTGTTCCCCCACAGGACATCTGCTCAGGGAGGCCATGTCTACAGGATCAACTCTAGACCCTAGGCATGGGTGGATCACAATGGGATAAGAAAAACATGATCTGCTTAGACCCTCCAGTGGGCTGTGTGTGAGGAGGGAGATCTGAGACCAATGTCTACCCATTTCCAGGCCCCTGATCTTAGGAAAAGGACAGGGAGCCCTAACCACCTCTGGAACCTGGTCTCTGCAAACTCCTGGGGGCATATGTATATGTCTCAAGGAATGGACTGGACAGGAGAAAAGTCTGGAATGGCCTTCCTCTGGGGACTTTGCACCTTCTCTAAGTAGGTCATGGTGCTTCCTTTCTCCCTGAAGCAAGGACTTCTTGTCCCTAGGCCAGTCCCCATCCACCCAGGTTCAGGGTCCAGGCCAGCTTTCCTTAGTAGCAGGTGGGCATCCAAGCTACAACAGCATGGATTCGACCTTACCAGAACCACCCACCCGGGTGCCCCTCTTCCTGCTGCAGGAAGGACCTTTGTAAGTAGAGACAGCTAAGTATGGGAAACAAAGGGCTCAGGCCCTGAGCAGTGCCTCCCCTTTGGCTGGCCAACCCTCTAGCTCCCTGGTCCCAGGATCTACAATTGCAGGCCTTTTGCAGGAAGACTGCTTGGCTTGCTCTAGTGAACACATGTCAGCTGGATGCTTCTATAGGGATCCCACCAGACCCTCAGGCCAGCCCATGAGGTGAGCCGATTACCCATCGACCGAGGAGGAAACTGAGGCTCCCAGAGGTATAGTGACTTGCAGGGCCACCCATTCAGTAGGTAGTGAATGTGGCCAAGCCCCAAACCCTGCTCTTCCCTACACAGAGGCGTGGGAGAGCCAGGCTCCCAGCTTCCAGCAGGGCTGCCAGCAAGACTGGAAGCAGGCAGGCAGGAAGGGGCTGCTCCCTGGAGCACTCTCTGCCCAGGGAAAATGAAATGGGTTAGGGGCTGGGTGAGTCTGAGCTCAGGGCAAGCCCTGAAAGGGAAGATAAAACACTGTATGGCTATATGCGCCCCACCCCCTCCACATCACGTCTCCAGCCCGGGGGTGGGGGGAGACTATCCAAAGTCACTGGTCCTCTTTTCCACATACACACCACCCAGACCTCAGGCTGAGGGCCAGGCCCCTGGAGTTCCCTCAGTGTCAGGCCTGGTGGGGAGGTGGGCCAAATGGAACAAGGCAAGACAGTAAGAAAAGATAACTTTATTTCCAGTCTGAGAATGTATTACAAACAGAGTTTAAAAACGCAATAGAGCAACACGGTTGGCCGCAATGCAGGTACAGATGGAGGCGTTCACAAGTGAGTTGGCCTGCCGGATCAGAACTGTAGGTGCCGATGGAGGGTGGGCACAGCCACACCAACCCCCTGACGCAGGGAAGCGGAACACCTCTGCTCTGTGCAAGGGAGCTCACAGCCTGGGGTGGTAGACACCCGAGCCCAGAGCCAGGGTGACCTGTGGGCGGGGCCAGAGCCCTCCTTATTTCTTCCACCTGGTCCTGGCCACCAGCTTCCTGGTCCCAGCAAGGAGGCACACAGGGGAGCACTACTGGAAGGTTCTGCAGGAGACCCTCCAGCAAACTGATCTCAGGACCCTGGGCAAACTCAGCCTCTGGGGCGACGCACACGCCCGTCAGGCAGCCCTCTTCTCAGAGCCCTCCAGGGGCCCAGGAGCAGACCCCGCAAGTCATGGAGCCTCCTGAGCGTCAGTTTCCTCCCCGTGGGATGGGATAGTGATCCCACCTGTGGGTGCCGCGGGGTGACATGTGAAGCAGATCACATATAGACTGTGCCCAGTCTGTGGGCTGCACACACAGAGCTGTGGGCTCACGGGCTAGGGAGTCTGGAGGAGCCGTGGTAGAGTTGACTTTGGACGGGAAGTGTGACAGTACACTGCAGAAATGACCAGTGGCAGAGGGCCAGTTATCCAGGAAGAGGGACAGGTCAAGCCTTGTCACTGAGAACTGACCCCAGCCATGGAGATCTTCTGCCCCCAGTGGTGCAATAGGTAGCAGGAGCCCATGGGCATGACAGCCTTTTGCCCGATGCAAGGGGGTGAGAAGATCCTGGAAAAGCTGGATGAGGGACTCTCCTGACCTCAGCCTGACCTGCCTCCAGCACTGGCAGCCACAGCACCACCCACCTAGGGGAGGACAGCCCTTTGTCACCCTGCCCCCCCGAGGCCCTTGCTACAGGTCTGGTGGCTTCTCAAAACAGCACAGAGCACCTCTTCTGCAAAGAGGCTAGGGACCCTCCTCCCCTGTATGGAAGGGCGGATCCAGCTCTTGGCAGCAGCGGCCAGCCTGCTATCTCAGGGAGGGGGCTTTACCTTGAGTCCGCCACAGATTGAACATGACAAAAAGAAAGCTGGAGGTGGCCCTGCGTGGGGGCTGCCTGCTTCCCAGGACTCGCCAGGGGATGGACTGGGCGACACAGCTTCACTGCCTGGCCCTTCCGTCGCCTGTCCCCGTCGTCGAGCTCCCAGCCAACTGGAGGGACACCCCGTGGGTGCCTGTCCTCCCAAGTCTGTGGCTGAACTGTGGTCAGAGCTGCCCTGAGCAGCTGGGCTTGGGTCTCTGGGGGCCTGGCGCAGGCTTCGAGGTGTGTCGTAGTGGTGTCGCAATGAAGTGGGCACCTGGTACTCGGCCGCCCCAGGTGGGCAGGCGCACAGTCTGGGCTCAGGGGCGCTGGCTCCAGGGGGCAGGCTGAGGAGAGAACCGAATTCCTCACCGGCCCGCCACACGTCCAGGTTGCTGCCAGCGTAGGACGAGAAGCTGCCAGAGTAGGAGGAGTGGCTGCCCGTGGCGATGCCACTGTCAGAGGAGCTCTGGCGGCCGACCTCCTGTAACTGCCGAGGCCGCAGTGGCTTGAGGGGTGGCCTTGAGGCTCCCAGCGTGGCTTCTCCTGGGCCTTGGGCAGCCACCAGCCCTGGTCCTTCTTGTGATGTGCCGGCTGAGGACGAAGACTGCTCTGGCCACGCAGTGAGCCGGCTGCTGGCGCTGATGTCTGAGTGGCTGGCCTCAGAAGAGGAACTGGATAGACTTCGGTCATCCCCTGAGACAAAGCAGAAACCGAGGCTGCCGTGGGGTCCGAGCAGGAGGGGAGTGGTCTCTAGTGAGCACGCTACGGCAGTCCACTTCTCCCTAGCCCCCGCACCCGGAAGCTGGAGCAGCAGGCCAGAGTCCACAGGGCAGCCCCTTCCTCATCCAGCCCCTGCCACTTTCAGTGCCAGCCGTTTTACAGCCTCTATCCCCCCGACAGCCATTTCCTTGGTCCCAGTCTTAGTCTCTCCATCTGGACTCCACCCTCTCTCCTCTACAGCCCCTCCCTGAGGCAGGTACCTGCTTACAGTCCTTCATACTGTGGATCTGTGACCCAGCTCCTGAGTTCCCCCCTCCCCTCCTAGGCCAACTATTGTGGCTCCTGTCCTGGCTACCTTCTAGCCCAGCCAAGGCCTGGAGCACCCTCCTTCATCTTCCCAGTGGGCTCTCACCCCAGCCTGCCCCGTCCAGCCTGTCTTTCCTCTGACCCCATCACTGCCTCCTCTCGTCATGAGGACTACAGGCCTCTGAGGACAAGAACATTCCTGGGATCAGATCCTGTCCACCACCCTCCCATCCTGCCAGGACTGCCTTGCCTCACCCTGTCTGCATGGAAAAACAAAAACATACCACCATGCTTTTCCTCTCTGCTTGCCTGGCCTAGCTTACAGGCCTTCCTGAGCAAGACACCAGACGCAAACCTTCTGAGGACATAAATCTTATTGCAGGCTCGAGAGCCTCTACTTCTAGAGGGAGGGGTTGGGAGTGGGAAAGGGCCACAGTCCTCCTGCGCATCCCTGGGAATGGGGACAGTCACCAGACAGTACTTCTCTGGCCTAGGAAGACCTGCTATAGCCCATCTGCCAAGCCAGCCTCCATCCTCAGGCACAGCTGCTCCTGGCTGGGCTTCCGTCCGTGTTCCCACTGACAGTAGCTGTAGAAGGGCCTCTGCTCCTGGGAAGCCAGCTTGGTTGGCCCCTGAGCAGTTTCTCAGAAAAATAGTAAAACTAAATTGCAGAAAGCTTGGGGCTTGCCTAGGCCAAATGGCTAGTGTAGGAATGAATGAAGGGGAGAATAAATGAATGAATAGAAGAGAGAATGAGTAGGGATGGAGGAAATGAGTGGCTAAGTGGATGGATGACAAAATGAATGAATGAGCAGGAAGAATCGTGGGTGGATGGGTGGATGGATGGATGCATGGATGGG
Source organism: Apodemus agrarius (assembly GCA_964023405.1). Taxonomy (NCBI): domain Eukaryota; kingdom Metazoa; phylum Chordata; class Mammalia; order Rodentia; family Muridae; genus Apodemus; species Apodemus agrarius. The sequence continues at coordinate 72,966,941 of OZ030016.1, forward strand.
TGGATGGATGGATGCATGGATGGGTGGATGGATGGATGCATGGATGGGTGGATGGATGGATGCATGGATGGATGGATGGATGGATGCATGGATGGATGGATGCATGGATGCATGGGTGGGTGGATGGATGGATGGACGGATGGATAGATGGATGGATGGATGGATGGATGGATGGATGGATGGGTAGATGGATGGATGGATGGATGGATAGATGGATGGGTGGATGGATGGATGGATGCATGGATGGATGGATGCATGGATGGATGCATGGGTGGATGGATGGATGGATGGACGGATGGATAGATGGATGGATGGATGGATGGATGGATGGATGGATGGGTAGATGGACACATGGATGAATGGATGGATGGATGGATTGATGGATGGATGGATGGATAGATGGACGGATGGATAGATGGATAGATGGACGGATGGATGGACGGATGGACGGATGGATGCACGCATGGATGCATAGATGGATGCATGGATACATGGATGGATGGATGCATGCATGCATGAATGCATGGATACATGGATTATGGATACATGTATGGATAGATGGATGGATGTTGCTATATGTTTCCAAACCAATTATCTAGTAAAAGAAATTTCAACTCAATCAGTAACAATACAAGCTCTAAGCCTGGATTGGGCAGATCTCCCGCTACACTACTCTATTCCCATCTATATTATCCCATATAACTTGCAGTTTCTCCAGGCCACAAGCTTCTCTCTCTGCAGCCTCTCTGTCCAAAATCCTCCGTAGCCCCTCCCCCTTCCTGTCGATCCTCGGCAGCCCCCTCCTTTCCTCCCCCTTCCTGTCGATCCTCTGTAGCCCCTCTCCCTTCCCCCAGGATAACACAGATGGATGATGAGTGGATGATGAGTGGATGGATGCATGAATACATGGATTATGGATGCAATGCCTGGATAGATGGATGAATGATGAGTGGATGAGTGGGTGGATAATAGATGGATGATGGATGGATGGATGGATGGTGGATGATGAGTGGATGAGTGGATGGATGGATGAGTGGATGGATGGATGGATGGATGATAGATAAATGGATGGATGCATGGATTATGGATGCATGGATGATGGATGGATGGGTGGTGAGTGGATGCGTGGATGGATGGATGCATGGATGGATGAATGAGTGAACAGGATGGAAAAACCATGACCAAGATAGATGACAGCTAACTGCACAGGTCAGAAGGGTCATGAGTGTGGACCCAAGGGGACCCCAACAGTCCATGCAGACAGATTGCTGTAGCCCAGAGTGGAGTGGGGAGGACAGCAGTTAGAGAGAGGTCCCTGTAGCCCAGACAAGACCAATCACTGACTCTACCTCCACTGCCTGGCCGGCCAGAGTGTGAAAGCAGGCTGAGTCTCTTCTCTAGCTGCAGGGCTTCCAGTGCTTCCTGGGCAACACGCTCTTCTGAGGCTGAGGGTCCCCCAGAACTCAGGTCTGTGCAGAGGAAAAGGTTCAGTGAGGCAACAATCACTCCTGCACCTCAACCTGCATGTCACCCCTGCACGCCACCCCGGCCTCACCCCTGCATTCCACCCCTGCACCACCGGGACACCTGGTGAGAACAGAACCTTCAAGCCAAGGCATCCTGAGCTAGCCCCTAGCAGGCACAGCCCTGTCCAATGCCTTCACCCAGTGACTAGGCATCAAAGACAGGATACCTATACCAGCCACTCTGGCCTCCTAGATGACAAGCCCAGGTCTCTGTGTCTTCCCAGTCCACGTTCTTGTTCCTGTGGACATGCCCTTGAACTACCCAGCCTGAGAGTCTCTGTCCCTGTGACAACCCCTACTAAGGCAACCAGATCAATCTTCTCCACACTCAGCAGCGTGAGCCTCTGCTCACTGGTAATGGTACCTCCTCCGTCCCACAGCCCCCCTGATCCAGGACAGGTTTGCTTGGCCCTGGCTCATCACACCACTCCTCAAGAGCCCCACTTTGGTCTGAATGAAATGCTTCCACATTTCTGTCACTGCCTGCAGCTCCCTGGCCCCTTACCACCTGCCATCCATATGGCATTCCATACCCTCATAAATGACAGCGAGGAGATTGTCCCCTGTCCTCCCCATGAACCCTGTGTCTCTGCTGGGGTGCTCCTGCAAGGTCCTCCTTGCCCATATCCACACTGCCTGTCCCCTGACAATGCCAATATCTGTCTGAGAGGCAACCAGGCTGCACACAGTGGGGACCTGCCCTCTTGGCCCTGTATGTGTTCCCTGCATAGCCACTGCCATGTAGAAAACCTACTCTGTAGAGAAGCCTCAGCCACCCCCCTTCTAGCTCACAGCAGCCTCCCTCCTTCTTCCAGAAATACCTTAGAGCACAGGGGGCCCCAGAGAGCCCAGAGGGAGGCTTCCATGATTGGCACCTGCCGCCATGGGCTTCCTGAGCTCTGAAGGGCAAGCCTCCTGCAGTAGTCCCCCCCCCCTTCCTCCAGTTAGAACAGGCCACTAGAACACCCGAATGCTGTCCTCAGAGCAGGAGCTTCCAGAATCCTTGACCCTTCCCTTCCCGTCTGCACCCCTAGGTTCTGGGTCCTCATGTGGAAGGCTGCGGCCTCGGTGGGTGGGGTCACGAAGAGTCCGTACAATAGCACACCGGCAAACCTAGAGAGTGGGGCACTGCTCCAAAGTGCGCATCCTAGGAGCCTCTCACAGCTGCGGACTTTAATTTCACAGCACCCCCAGAACCCCCGTTCTCTCATAACCCCTCCCTTCATGGGGCCAGCCCTGTAAGACTCCACAGTTGCTCTAGCTGGACGCTGACCATAATCCACGCAGGGAGCATGCCTGGGTGACCCAAGGCCCCGTATCCTGAGGCAGAGCATCTAGGTACAACTCCGGCAGACCCAGGCCCTGGCAGAGCCATGTTTTGAGCAGTCCCAGCCGATCTGACAGGGGCAGCCGTGAAGCAGGTCTGGGATGCACCAACAGTCACCAATGGCTCCGCCCAGTGCTGCGTCCAATACTCCCTTCACCCAGAGCCATTTATAAAACAAGCTGGAGAGTGGGCACCCCAGTAATCCAGGTCCTGCTCCTAGACGCCTCAACAGTGGCGCACACACCAGGGTGAGCTGTGGAGTGAATACCCTCCCAGGAACCTCTAGTGGTCCCCGACACCCTCACATTCTGGTGCCCCCAGCATAGCCCCTTCTTGCACATCTGCAGCTGCAGTGTAAAAAGCTCCCAGCGGGGGCAATGTCACATTGCCTAGACGCCTGGGCAACAGGAGAGCTCTGACTACAGGGAAGGCCTCAGGCTTGCTAGCGGCTATCTCACTGGTCGCTCTAGGGGTGGGCCGGTATGGAGGGCCTGGTGCGCATGGCCCTGTCTCAGCATTTGAGACTGTATCCCTTGACCTGGCAGGATGACCATGTAAGAACACAGCAGACGGGAGCGTTGGCCATCAACGTGTGGCCACACCTGGACGCTGTCCTTATTGAGAATCGTCCACATGAGACACCCCCCCCCCAACTCAGGGCCTACCAGAGTCCGGAAAAACCGTTCTGCTCTGGGTCCCTCAGTGTCAGGGCTATGAGCCCTTTTCTCTAGCAGAATACCTGAACAAATGCCCTTAGCCACTGCAGGGATGAGGGGTAGGACAAGAGGCAGGTTCAGGGGTGCCCCCACCACATACACCTTGAAACCCCACACATACCAGATAACCTCCCACATAAGAGAGTAACTCCTAAACCCAGTGCCAGGCTCAGACACCCTGGACCTGACCCCTAACTGCAGAGACAGATCAGCCGCCCACACGCCAGGGACCTAGGACCAGGCTCTCTCTGCTCTATCTCCAGGGTCTTAGGCCTCTAACTGCCCAGGCCCTGCAGCTGTGGCTCACTTGGGTCACCTAGAAGGTCGTGGGCTCTAGTGTCCCAGTGGTCCATGTCCTCAGAGGAAGGGCACCTACAGGAGAGCCAGGCCTGAGACCTGCCAGCTGACCCCCTTAGGAATCCCACTGACTAGAGTGCTAAGGCCCCAGGCCAGTGGACTCTAGGATCCGTAGTCATGGATAGGAAAGGGCATGCCTCCCCGCTAGGCTGACGGAGCAGGTTACCTGTCTCTGGACCAGCAAGCGTACCTTCCCTGACACATTCCCACACACACCTGGGAGAACTGGCCGAAGCCCAAAGGGGCCTTTGGTCGGGGAGATGCCTCGGACAATGCAGTCAAACAGGAAGCTGATCTGCTCTCCCTCAGCTGAGGACAAGAAGAAGACTCCAGCCCCTGCGGAGGAAGGACAGAGAGATGGGGGTGGGGGTGTCAGTCAGCTCCAGCAGCGGTTGGAGAGACACCCAAGGTAGGACTGGGGATCTGGGATGGGTGCATGAAACCCGCAAAATCCGCAGCCCAAAGCCAAGTGACTTAATACAACGTCATGAAGCCACACGCCCAGAGCCCCGGAGCCCCGGGGCCCGTGTAGCTCTCTGCTGCTTAGCGAGCCCATTAATGCTTCCACGCGGAACCAGCCATAGGCACCAGGCTCATACCACCCTAGCCTGCCATTTGTGCCCAGGGTGCCAAGCTGGGTGCTGTCCCCCTAGTGATGCCTAGAGACTGACAGAAAAACTTGTGCCAAAAATGCCAGCCGGTAGGTGTCCTTCCCAGACAGTGCGGCATGGCCCAAGCACAGTGGTCCCACACCTCACGAGGGCATCCTGCCCTGACTGGCTAAGACTATTCTCCTAAAAGGATGTTGACCAGCCCGCTGTATGCCCCTGCTCTGGGGAGGCACTCAGGCTCTCCCCAGGCTTCCTGGGGTTCCTCCTCAGCCTGTCACCTCAGTATGGTCATCACTCAGGGCTGTGCGAGTCACCCGTGGATGTTTGTCCCATTGTGGCACAGTGTGGAGTGCCCACCCCACAAATGATCAGCTGTCATTCTGTTTACTGTGTCTGAGAGTGTGTCTACGAGCACACTGAGTGACCTCTCCCCTTTCTAGAGGCCAAAGGGTAAAGATGAATCCCTTGAGGTAGCACATACATCCCAGGGCTGACTGCCCCACCTGTCCACTCAGCAGAAGGAAGGAAAGGCATACAATCGGCCCAGGATCACTCGGGCAGAGGGACCACATAGGTGCTCAGAGTGTCTGTGCCCAGAGAAGGCCAGAGCCGTGAGTCAGCACGGAGGGCACCCCCAGGCCATCTGCCAGCAGGCACCGGGCTGTGCCTCCACCAAGGGTGAATGAAGTCCGTCGCTGGCCGAGTGAATGAGAGCCCAGCCAGGCTGGCCGCACCCACCTGCTGAGCCAAGGCCACGGGGCTGGACACACGGTGTGTCACCACACAAGAATCTCTCTCTGCTCCGGGCTTCTGCCGTTGCCCAAAGAAAGGCAGGCAGGGTCGGTGCAGGAGGATTCTCAGGAACAGAAAGCAGGGACAGCTCTGTATGGCTGGGTAGGAGTTGAGAAGTCCCCTCACTGAGAAGTCCAGGTCACACTCCTGAATGTGTGTGAGAATGAGGCTGTGGATGCCAGGGATTCTGCTAGTCCCAAGACACACAGGTGCCCCTGCGTGGCCACTCCGGTGACAGCATCTGCGGCTACGAAAGCCTCGTGATGTCTTAAACCATTCTCGCTTTAGACATAAGCAAATGGAACCCACAGCAAGCAAGAGACAGACTCAAGACTAGAGCAGAGGCCACTGGGACAGTGCCCAGCACTGCAGAACTGGTTCTACACCAGGGACCAGGAGAAAAGGCGAGACCCAGAGCAGAAGTGGACAGCTACCCTGACGCCCACCCAGGAGCCATCTCCAGAGTTCACCAGCTCAGAAAGGCCCCGGAGGATCTGGTGGGTAGGCTAAGCGGAGATCTGTGCTGGGCCTTGGCTAAGTGTAGGATGCCGGCCATCATCTGCTGGCCAGCTCACACAAAGCACCCGTGCTTGCTCCTGTCCCCATCCGCCACCCCACCCACTGCAGGGCGCAGTCAGTCTGGCCCCAGCTCTCACGGAAGGCCAATCCTCTAATCCTGAGCTTACAGGCAGCTGGCAGAAGCCGCAGGACAATCAGTCCCCCGACTATAAAAAACCACATTACCGAAGGGAGTGGAGCCGGCCCTGCATTCCACCGCAGCCGAATCTACGGAGTATCAGGCTGCCCCCGGGAGATGCAGACAGGCAGACAAGGCCCAGGAACCTAGCCGCCACCAACCTGGGCCCCAAATGCCCACACGGCATCCCTATTAGCTACCTCATCTACAGCCGTGAAGGACAGACCTCTTCCAGGGCCCATCAACCTTGGATCCAGGGATAACCCCCCTCCCAGGATACAGTTCTATCTCATACCCTGTCCCTTCTGTCCTCCCATGGCTCTCAGAATCACTGAGGGCTCCCCAAGTACGCCTGCCCCCACCCGGCATGCCTCCACGCGGGAGATGCCTGTCATATTCCTTAGCATGTGGTAAAGACCTTTAAAACAATATCAGAGGTTCTCAACCTTCCTAACTCTGAGGCCCTTTAACAGATTCTTATGTTGTGGTGAGCCCCAACCACAAAATCATTTTGTTACTACTTCATAGCTGTAGCTTTGCTACTGTTATTAATTGTAATGTAATTATCTGTGTTTTCCAAAGGTCTTAGGTAACTCCCCCAAAAAGGTCTCCACCCACAGGTTGAGAAATGCTGCAATATCTCCTTCTGTTACTTCCAAACTCTGACCTTTACCTCCATCGGAAGCCAGATGTCCACCTTGAGGGACTTTGACCTCTGCCACAGCCCTGGTGAGGCTTACACTGCCGTACATCCCTTTATCTGCCTGCTGCTCTAGACCCCAGACCAAACACCATGTGACAGTGACTCCAGTTTCTTCCAGGATCCGATGCCAGGTCCCTCCGGTAAAAATAAAAAGATACAAGGATCTTCTCTTTGCTGCTTGCTAGCTTATAAGTTCCAAGAAAGGGTGAAGCCCAGGTTCGTTATCCACGAGACTGCCCGCCCATGAGGCTAGGTCCCTTTCCTCAGCATCCTCTGCCAGCCTGAGCCTCCTCGGAATAGGATAAAGTGGCAGAGGTGACACTCTGCTATTCCAGTTCTGGGATGAGGTCACTGAGGGTGCCTGGAGCCACCCCTTGTGCCCACCATGGAACTGCCCACCTTGCAGAAAAGCCCAACTAAGCTGCTATGAACAACCACAGGACCCACCATCATCCTGGTTTCCGCTGTTCGAGTGACCCAGTCTGTGCCTCAAGGGACAGAGATGAGCTACCTCAGAACTCCGACCCAGAACTACAGAACAGATGTTAGAGTCACGGTGTTGACTACGTTGCAACAGTTAACACAAGGGCCCAAAATGGGGTACCAGAAGCTCCTAGGATCTATCAGCTTTCGCTCTAGCACAGTGTGTCCTTGAAATCACCATGGCAATGACCTTTAGATACACACACACACACACACACACACACACACACTTCCAAATGTCTCAGGCTCGTCCCAGCAAGGGCCAGCACTTCCTGAGTGGAGTACGGAGACTTTAGACACACCATGTCAGCTTGTCACTGTGCACCCTTAAGAGCACCTTTACTGACCCAGATGAGGCCACTCCTTCATTCCTCTGCCTGTTCCTTCTGCTCCCCAGCACCTGCTTTGGGCCTCGGGGTTCCTGCTTATCCACACAGCCTAACCAGTATGAGCCTCCTCATAGGCCCTGACTCGTTTGTTTCTTGAAGACCAAGTCCTGGTCCTCAGGAAGAGAGCGAGTACCAGGCTCAGGTTAGGCATGGAAATCCCTTCCAGACTCCAGGAAGGGGGACTCCCAAGCCCAACCTCAGGCACACTGCAGGTGCACAGGCCACTTTAGGAGGGAGTGGCATGCTGAGAGGTGACCCTTGCTCTCCTGTACAGATGAGGAAGCCGAGGCATTCTGAAGAACTGCCGTCAGTCATTCTAGGAACCTGATTTCTCAGCCTGAGCTGAGGCACGAAGACGAAGACACCGTGTACCCCAGGAGATCCGATGGCCTGTCTCAGAGGTCAGAGGACATGGTGCCTTTCCTCTCTCTTCTGTCCCAAACAAACAGCTTGTAGCAAATCAGCCCCAGAGGACACAGATGGTAGCCGTTGACAGCTGGCAATGCCTGAATTACCTAGCAGCTGGTTCTGCTCCCTGGCTCCCAGCTTGGTGCCCACTCTGCCCAAGAAAGCCTTTTGTTCCTCAAGAGGAAGGAGGGCTGGCACGTGCCGGATGGAGGCCCGGGGTAAGCAGCCAGCCACGCCCTGCCGCAGGGACAGCTGCACAGACAAACGGCAATACATGAGCTGAGCCATCCTGCCACTGTCCCCACCTGGCCACAGGCAGCCATGGCAGCCCACGCCTCCATCGCCTCTTCTTCAAACAGAGCTGGGGGGAAAGCCCCAGGCGGCGGGGGAGGGGGACCCAAGAGCTAGGGCACCTGAGCACTTAGATGTATCCCTCTCTGGGTCCAATAGGGCAGCTCTCAGGAGTCCTCCCATGGCCAGCCTGGGCCTTGTGTGACAACAGGTTCCACTCTGACGGGGACTCATTCTATATGCAATGTCACTATAGGACCACACAAGAGGGAAGGGTCCACTCCAACCCAGGCCAACGGAACCCTAAAAGCCAGCAGAGATGGGACCGCAGGCCTGGGGCATTGTGACAGTCAGGGACCTGACTCAGAACCAGCTGCTGACTGCAGGATCTTCACTGGAGACCCCAGAGAAGTCCCCCTGAAATGGCCACATCTCTTGAATGTCACTCCACGACGACTGAGTCAAAGGGCTTTGGACCGCATGCCTCCTGTCTGGGACACCTGCGTCACCATCCCTGCAGCCCACGAACAAGGCTTGAGAAGAGCACTGAGCTACTCCACAGACCAGGAGTCCTCGTCCTGCTCTGCTGCTGCTGCCCCACCTCAGCAAGGGTCCTGCCTCTCCCACAGTCAACCTCCATCCAGATGGCGCTCCTGGAAACCGCTGGCCACCCTGCTACAGCTACTGCACAGCATGGCCTCCCTGTCCTTGTCTGGAGAAAAACCAGAACCTGGTAGGCTCCAGGTTCTTCTAGGCCTTCCCTTCCTGGTTTACCATCTCCTGGGTTGCCTTTCTGCAAGCGGCCCTGGCACTTCTCTTCCCCACCAGGTCCCTGACCCCCAACTAAACCAACAAGTTTCAGCAGGTGAGAAGCAACTTTGGGACAGGGTCATCTCTATACTGTCTGGGGAGCAGGCCCTGTCCCCATGGCTCTGGAGGGGCCAAGGTCTGTCCTTGGGGAAGGAAGATGTTAATTCTATATTCTTGAGATCTTCCAAGGTCTTCTGATACTGCCCACCGGCCATCTGTCCAGCTAGACAAGGCCAAGCCATATGCACCATGACTCAAATCTTATAACCATCATGGTTAAATGTTGGCTCCCCAAAGGCCTGTCCATGTATATGTGGAAGGCTCTTCGCTAATGGGCTGGGTTACATTGTGAGCATAATACTCTCCTGACTGATCGAGGCGGCTCTTCAGACAGTCCTTGTCAGAGACAGAGGAGACACCAGCTGGGACTCCAGGAGTGCAGGTAATGAGGAAATCAGAAATAACCCCAGGGGCCCTAGAAGAAGGCCATACTAGCCCTCTCATTGAGGACTGCTGGCCCCAAACGGTGAAGGAGCTGATTTCTGTTGCCTTAACAACCCCATTCCGGTTGTGGTGACTCCAGACGCCTGCTGCTCCCTGAGTCACAGTGGGCTGCAGCTCCTTTCCAATGTCTGCCCACACGTAGGGCAGAGGCATGGGCTCCAGTCACATCGTGTGCCCTGTGTTGTTGTCAGGGAGTCGCAGCGTGGCTGCAGCAGTTTCAATGACCACCTGGAGCAGGGCCAAGTGTGTCCCTGTTAGAGGACAGAGCCTCTGGGTACTGTCATGGACAGAGGTGGGCTTGCCTGGTCAGTCTCTCCATCCTGGCCTTCCCAGAGAGAGGGAGGCCTCACTCCCAGAACTCTGTAGATATACATCCAATCAGGCCACGCTGAGCCTAGCTATGCCATACAGGAGCTAAGCCTCAACCTCTTATATCTTGCACTGTCTCCACAGCCCAGTATTGGTCGGGGGTACACTCCTGATAAGGGGGTGCAGGGTGGGCAAGGTGGCAAGAGTCTCAGTTGCCTGTTCTAGGAATTCTACTACTCAGGGTCTGAGCCTCTAGAAAACAGGGGCTCTCTGCCCCCAATGCAGCACCTAACCATGGCCACCACACAGCCTTTTCCAGCAGTCAGTGACTTTTAGGCCACTGTAGGATTTGGGCCAAGTAGGATTTGAGCTGGAGAGAGAGAATTGCCAGCAGTGCCAGTGCCAAGGCTATGAAGCAGGACCCAGACTAGCCGGCTCCGGGCACAGGGGTTCCAGGCAGCCTCCTGCAGTTGACGAGCTAATTCCGGACCTTGCTCAGAAGCCGGGGAAAACACAACGGCCCAGGTCAGGTGCTCACTTTCTCAGCAGAGCTAACTCGCAATGCCCAGGATGGTGACAAGCAGAACAGAGCCCAGTGGTACCAAGAGACCGAGATGTGAACTCGGAGGCCACAGAAATGTGTGCCAGGCCCTAATGCACTGGTGCCCAGACAAAGCAAACAGGCCTCCAGGGAAATGGGTCCTCCGGCCCAGCCCCCAGGGGATGCCAGCCTGGTCTGGAGAGCAGGCTGGCCAGCACCGACCCTAACCTGCCCCTGAGAATCCCACAGACCTTGAAACAAGAATTCTGTCCTGCTCCATCAGAGTGATTCCAGGAACTCCTAAGTCTAGAGGCTCCCAGGAAGGAGAAGCCACTATATGACTGACCCATTGGCCTGAGGTTTCCATCAAATGACAGAGGGGACCAACTGGCCATCCCACTACCACAGCCGCAGGCCATCCTGGAATCCTCTACTCTTGAGACCTGCCAAGGAAGGAGGCTGAACACCATGGGAAACGGCTGTGCTTGCCACAGCGCCATGACGTCACGCTGCCTCTGTCTGGGGAGGAATGCTGCCTTGCCTCATCTCTGCATGTATTGCGCTTACTAAGCATCTCCGTAGATCACACCTCATCCCCTCAAAGGTCCCTATGCGACTACCTCCCACTCAGAGCCCCACCGTGTGTTCCCTGTATCCAGCAGAGACTAAGCAAGGTACCCTCTCCCACTCAGCCCTTTGCAGAACATGAGGTCCGGGTAGTCAGTGACCAGCACAACAACACGAATCTACACCATCCTGGGGAGAGGGAGACATCACTCCAGGAGCCCTGTGGATACACATCCAATCAGGCCATGTGGAGCCTGGCTATGCAGGATGAGCCTGGCTATGCTATGCAGAAGCTAAGCCTAACCTCTTACATCTCGCGCGTCAGCATAGGTCAGGGGTACATCTCTGACAAGGGGAAGAAGGGTGGGCAGGCTATAAGAGTCTGTGCTGCCTGATCTAGGAATTCTACTACTCAAGGTCTGGGCCTCTAGACAACAGGGGCTCCCTGGCCTTGATATAGCAACTACCCACAGTCACCTCAGGCCTATGCCAGGTTGCCAGGAGGATGGGCACCTAGACAAGCTGGCCTCTCAAGAGAGGAAAGGGCTCTGTCCCTTCAGTGACTACAGGTCTGAAGCAGCTCCTTAGAGAGCAGGATGGGGGGTCACTGGTACACCTCATCTTGTTATGAAAGGCCTCGCTGTCCTCCAAATCCCACCCACCCACAGAGCTCCCATCCCAGCTACAAGACACCAACCATCATGGCTGCCGCATGGCCTCCTCTGCAGTCTCCACACCTGATCACTGTGAGTGGAGACCTGCAATGGCATGGCCCTGGGGACTCGGGGTAGGACTTTTACAGCTCCCAGGGCCAGACCCACCCTTCCCACATGTGGCCACGTCACTGCTGATGTTCAGGAAGCTCTGGGCCGCCCAGCAGGCAAGGTAGCTGGTGTGTCTAGGGCAGTGGTTCTCAGCCTGACTCTGTTGGGGGTTGAATGACATCTTTCACAGGGGTCACACATCAGACATCCTGCCTGTCAGATATTTACATTATGATTCATAACAGTAACGAAATTACAGTTATGAAGAAGAAACAAGATTAATTTTATGGTTGAGGGTCACCACAACATGAGAAACTGTACTAAAGGGTCGCAGCACTAGGAAGGCTGGGAACCGCTGGGCTCGAGGACTTTCGGACCAATGAATGTGCTTCTCTGGCTGACTGTGGCATCCCTGGGACCTAACTCAGGGACCTTTTTTTTTTTTTCATCTTTTTTTTTTCATTCAACTTGAACAGAAGGAACTCTGACGCTGACCTCACACACAAGCCACACAGTGACACGAAGCTGCTCTCTGCAGTTTCCCAGGATCCCTCAAGCTCCTCCCATCCCCAGAAACAGCCAGCGTTCAGGTTCGTGCTGAGAACCATGCCCGGCTGAAGCAACTGCAGCCCTGTTGCTTGGGGAAACAGCCCACCGCCTCCCACCAGGCCCCCAAGCCAGCATGCACAGGCCAATCAGCTCAAGTGTCCCCAGTGTCCCCCACGTGCAGCGTACTTACAGTACCCACACCTGGTCCCGCCTTCAAAGATGAATCCATTCGGCACAGCCCCATAACGCCGGAGATCAGACAGCTTCCACTGACCCGTGACGGCTGGGGGGATGTCTCTGGCCAGGACCAGGATGTCATTGCAGAGGTGGAGGGTGGCTGGGCCACTCTCCAGTTTGGTGCCAGGAGCTACGGTCACATGGAACCGATGCACTGAGGACCAGACAGTGAGAAAAGGGCATTACCAGGGGGTGGCTGCGGTGGGAGAGACAGGCAGGCAGGTAGCCGTGCCCCTACGGCCACTCGACCAAGAACAAACGACACACGCCGTGAAGTGCCAGGACGCCAGTGGGCCGCACTGACATCCCACCCACATTCCAGGATCTCCCCTAGTCAGAAACAAGCAAGTTCTCTGAGGGGACTGCCGAGCACTGAGAACACTCCTCGCGGGCCCTTCCCATCGAGATGGGTCTCCCGTTTCAGAGACGGGAAAGCAGAGTTCAGGAGTGGAGTATGTTTCATCCTGTGTCTAGACTAGGAGGCAATGATTGGCAGGCCTGCCTGAGACTAAGCATGGCTCAGAGGCAGAACGATGCTACGGTGGTCCTGCCTGTGGTCAGCTCAGCCCTTTGCCTGGAAAGTCTTTAAGGAACACAGCCAAGCGTTTGGAACCTTCCCCCACCTCTCCAGGAGCACCCCATTTCATAAGTGCTTCCCCGGGAGCCAGCAGCAGGGAAGCCCACCACCTTCATGGGATGACCCCTGCCCTGTCTGAATTGGGGGGGGGGCGTGCAAACAAGCTATGAACCACCACCAGAGAACTCTCCAGAAAGACGGGAGCTTCTAGCAAACATAACATTGCCTGCCCTGTACCTCCACTGCACTGTCCACACCACACCTCTAAAGGTCTACCAGGCTCCGTTGTTCTTGGATGGATGAAAGCAAAGCTACCACGTCAGCTGCCTAAATCTCAGCATGTGTGGGTGATGTATTTTATCTGCTCATTTATCACCATCACCATCATCATCTCCACCATCACTATCACCATGGTCATGATCTCATCATCACATCATTAGATCATCATCATCATCATCATCATCATCATCATCATCATCGTGTGTGTGGGGGGGGGAGTGCAGATGCACACATGCCACTGTGAGCCTGTGGCCAGTTTTCTGGAGTTGCTTCTCTCCTTCTGCCCTGAGCCTCTGCAGGTCCCCATGGCTCCCTCGTATGGGCTCTGAGATGGTACAGAACAGGTGCCGCACAAAGGGTGGGGTTAGGGAGAGTCCTTCCTTAAATGGTTTGGGGCCAGCTAAGGGTTCCAGTTTTAACAGGGCCATTTTAGGGACTTCAACAGGCCACGGCACTGAGTTCATTCCCAGCCCCCTGCCCGAGCACCCACAAGGGCCTGCCTGGCACTTTCACTCCGACATCCACCCATCTGCATCTGTTCTACAGGATCCCCCGGGGTCTCGTTCATCTCTGCGGCCCACACTGGTGACGGACCCTGGGGCCTCACCTCGAGCCCCACACCCGTGGCACTCACCCTCGCCCAGCGCATAGCGGATCCGAGTGTCCCAGGCACACATGGCCTCGTGGCTGTCGAAGCCCAGCATGACGGCCTGTGACAGGCAGATGATGGCCAGAGTGTGGGCCAGGCCCTCGTAGGGCAGGGCAGGCTCCAGGCCGCAGATGTCCTCCAGGGTGAGGCTGCTGCGCTCCCGGAGGCCCTTGGTGCGTTCACACCTGTCCTTGTAGACCAGCATCAGCAGACAGTCTGTCCAGAGGGGCAAGAGCTCATCAGGGTGCTGCCTGTCCTGTTCACCGCCCATTCCCTTACCGCTGTTCCTAGACGGCCTCAGCACAGCCGAGGACAGAGAGGCTGGGGTTCAAGGCTGACGCTGAACAAATGACTTACCCACCCCACAGGACGAGAGCAAGCCCCGCCCTGGTGGGTGGAGCTTACCAGGTATTCATCCCATCAGGACCCTGGGCCAGCTCTGAGCCCTGTGCTCTGGCCCCTTTTGCCCAGTTTGTGTAGTGTGGTGATCAAGTCTAATCAGGCTGCAGCGGAGAGGAGAGACTGAGTCCCGGGCCCTCCAGAGAAAGGGTACCTTGGAATTCTACCCCAGGTACATTTTTCATCTGCCTTGGAGTTGTCAACACTGTGCCCCAGGGGTGCCACTCCCCATGTGGCAATCTTCCTGGGGAAGCTGGGTAGGCTAGCACAAGCCATGCGCACACCGCTCTGCCCTCCACAGTCACCGGCAGCCTTAGTCAGAAGGTGCCCCGGGAGCCAGGCCTTCATGCCAGCCGCACCCGGACCGAAGGGCCTTCCTGTGGGGGAGGGTGTGGGCTCATGGGCCCAATGCAAACACCTAAACACTTTTCATGCAAGGCAACCCAGACTTTCCTGCAATCAGCCCCAGCAAACCGACACAAGGACCCATATCACAACCATGACTCCCAAAGCCTCTGTGGTTTTCCTTCTTTCCCTAACCAGAGCCCGAGAGCCAGGATCATGGAGGTGCCATCATGCCCAGAGCCTTGGGCATGGGGGGCATAAACTCTCTTCCTCTGGGGCCCAGCTGGGTGAGCCAGCAGCCAGGCAGCACATTCACCAGTAAGCCCAGATGTATACCATGGACAAACCCCAGGGGAGGTGGAGGCAGGAGGGCAAGGAGCTGGAGTCCAGCCTTGGCTACATTGCAAGTACTGATGATTGGGCCCACTGGGGCCAAATAGCCCTGCCCCTTTCACTTCTCAGGTCCCTCCCTGGCAGGCAGGACTCAACAGTCCCAGGCCCTACCTCCCCTGAGAACCCAGTACGACAGTTGTAGCATCTGAGCCAGTGTCCTGCTGCTGCTGCTGCTGCTGCCGCCTGCTGAGGCTGGCATGGCTCCCCTCCCAACAGACACACCAGCCACCCCAGTCTGGTCCTCAAACCTGCCTGTCCTCCAGCCTTCAGCATCACCATCCTGGAGAACTGCCCAGCCTCCTCCCACACTCACCTGCAGGCCACCCTCAGGTCCTGGACCATCCTCCTCACATTGCATTCCACCTCTGCGAGTCTGGCATCCCTCGCACGACTATCAAGACCAGCATCTACCTGCGTGTCCCTTAGTTCCTTAAGCTCTTGGTGACCCAACCTCAACCTGTGCTAGCATAGCAGAGTCTGATACTCATCCGGGCACAGCCTGCTGCTTCAGGGACAGCAGATTGTCACCCCTTCATTCTGAAAGTTAACACTCCCAACGATAGGATCACGAATGGTACCAGTAAACTTTGCCTTAGAACGCCAAGCAGTAAATACCTTAGCCCTGCAGGGACAGCAGCATCTATCACAGCCATTCCACTCGGAAGCACCCAGTGCAGTGTGGGAAGGCTGTGGGGCTTCCGGTGACACCTCAGAAGCAGGCAGCGGACTTGGTTTGGTCCATGTCTACCCTAGAGTAGAATTTGCTCACTTCTGATGCTAAGCCTGACTGGCTGGTTTAAAGAGACACACGAAGGGCCCATATTTGAACCTGAGACCTTGTCCCCGATAAGGTCTGATGCTACCGCTCAATCTATCTGATCTCTGGGGACACAAAGCTGTGCCTCAGGACAGTGGGAGTCAGTGACCCCTTCTTGCATCTCCAGGAGATGAATGGTGGCCACTTTCAGCCTTAGGGACCTGTAAAGGTGACGTCTGGGGAAAGGCTTAAACTGCAGACTGGGAGGCAAGCCCCTCAGTTATCCTGAGGACACTGACACATTCTCAGATGAGACATGAGATCACAAGACTGGGTATGAGAAAGGCCCCTTGGACACAGACAGGGGTGGAACGACAGGACCGCGCAGGTCAAGGATATTTAGAGACACTATGAGCAAGAAGAGGCAGCGAGCACGTGGGCCTGCCGTGGCTAACCTCACGCCTCTGCCCTAGACCTGCAAAGGGACGAGCTCTGCTGCTGGAAGGCAGTCTGTGGTGCTCGGGCTTCCAAGGAGTGGCTACAGGAAGGTAACACAGGCGTCAGGACAGTGTCTCCATTTTCAGCAAAAACAGGACAGTGTAGCATTTAACAGTGCCAGAAGGGCGCCTTAACTGGCTACAGAAGCCACAGCTACTGGGGTCTTCAGCCTCTGGCATGTGGCTCTGGGGGCCTGGGGCATAGTGGCAACTGGGTGGAGAGATGACAAGGGCTGTCTTGACACATCAGCTGCCCCAGATGCCCCACCCTTATCCTACTACTCCAAGTTCCGTCTCCTAGGAACCTGGACCAATGGGTGGAGACACGGGGACATACAAGCCAACAGCTAACTTTTGGCATAGTATTATGTGGAGAACAAGAACGAAGCCAACCTGATGCTGTGGGGGTTGGGGGGCTGAGTGTGTGTGGGGGTTGGGGGAACCTCCCTGGAATGAGCAAATAAATGAACCTTCTGGGACAAAGCTTAGCAGCCCCATAGGAAATAGTCGGATCAAAAGCCCAGGGGTCTCTATGAATACCAGGAGCAGAAAAACAAGAGAATCAAGTCACAGGTACATGAGCCAGGAAGACCTGGTGCTTAGAAGTTTGCTCTAAGGGTACTGGGTACAGAAGGTTGGCCCAGCCTTGGCTATTGGATAGAGACCAGACTCCCAGGAACAGCATGGCTTCAGACACTCCTGTGCTGTCTCACTAAGGGATACTGTGGGCCTGGGCTGGACGGGGAGCAGGGGAAGGAACAGCCTCCGAGCCACTATGTGAAGCTGCCCCAGTCCAGGCAGGAGCCACAGCAAAGTCTATAGGTTGACAGGGGCCCGTGAAGGCAAAGATGGCTTCTGGGATGAGGGCAGGAAGAGGATGCCAGGGGAGGACTCTCGGGGATGCAGTTGAGACTGGGGTCTTTCCTGGATGGACAGAGCTTTGAAGCCCATTGGACATTGTACGGCCATGTGGGCAGGCAGCTGGAAGGCATCTAAAGATGTAAAAATAACCATGGGGTTGTCATGAGCTCACCGAGGCCTTCTAGCCAGGGCCCAGGGCCACACAGAGGGCAGGAGGGACAGGCAGAGCTGAAGCCCCTGGGTGGAGGGACACACAGCAGGGAAGACAGAGTGACCAGGGCCTGGAGGGGGACAGGGAGGGCAGAGTTGGGAGGAGGTAGAAGGGAACCGTCACAGCTGTGGGCAGGTCTAGCCCCAGAGGTCACAGTAACCTTGGGGCACTAACTACCCCCAGAAGTGATACGGATAGAAGCAAGCAGCAGCCTGAGATCACCCTGAGGACCACTGGGACAAGATGGAGGCCCAAAGTTTATCTTAGGAAAGACACCATCATGTTTACTGCTCCATACGAGTGAGGGAGACACATAGACATGGGTGTGCCCAAGAATGTGTGGCCGGGGCCCGGAGCTGAGGCCCAGGCAGGACAAGGCCCAGCTCTCTCCTCCTCCTCCTGGTAGATGTGGGAATAGCCAGGTAAGGAACAACCTAGAGCATCCGCTAAGTACAGGTACTCAGGGGAGATGTGGCTGCCCGGGGGGTCACACAGCACAGGAGCTGAAGCAAGCCTTGACCTCAGTACTCCTGTTCCCTGTGATGTTCCCATGAAGAGAGAGGTCTAGCTGCCATCCTGCCCTGTCCTCAGCCTTGGGCTGAGGTGTCACACCCTCCCCCTGGGAAGGAGGCAGAGGACTAGATAACCCAAAGGCAGAGGTGGCCACTCAGGAAGCGCTGGCCACCAACCGTGGGCTCTCAGTCTCGCTGACATACACCTGCCGCTACCAGAGCTGCCAACTCTGACGAAGGGTTTCTTGAGCACTGGCTGGCATGGACTCCAGCTTCCAGGCTTCTGTCCCCATGTGTGGGCTTGAGACCTCTGCTGTCCTCATGAGCAGGGGGTGGGGTATTCTCGTTGTGCCTCTCGGGGACAGTCACACCGCGGCTGCCTATGGATGGTGCTGACCTAGGGATCCCTAGCCTTCAGGAACAAAGGCCCAGGCCCTGGAGAGAGGCAGGGTATAAAATCTCTCGAGCGCTATGTGCTGACCTCGGCTTCTCTGCCAGGGGCAGAAAGCGGGTCCCCGCTAGCGGATTTCCCAAGCTAGATGAAGCCCCTGAAACAGCCCGCATGGAAGCAGCGGATTAGCGCCCCTGAGAATGCTGTCCAGCTGTCTACATCCACGGCCGCGGACCCTCCACGGGCTGCCCGGAGCTCTCCTCCAAGAGACCACACCACGAAGAAGACAGGCTGAGACCCAAAGTTCTGGTCTCAGTGAGCCACTGGCCAGGACAGAACCAGAGCCCCCCTCTCCTGAAGGTCATCCTTCACCAGGCACACAGTCCCACGCTGAGATCCCACACTGAGACAGGCCTGGTGGGAAGAACTTCCCACCAGTGGGCCCCTCGGGGCGCTGTGGCCTAGAGGCTGTGCTGGGGGCAATGCTTTACGTCTTTATTTAATCACTTCTGCCAGCTCCTGTGCCTACCTATCCAGCCCCGTGGAACACGCCTCTGATCAAAAGCTTCCCCCTTTTCTGCCAGCTAAATCCTTCCTATAGAACAACTGCCAGTGTTGGCGTACACACACGAGAGAGGGCATGCTGACACAGAACTCTGTGGTCCTGGTCCCTCTCCACTACCTCCCATGGGCCTCCACGAAGGAAGTCACAAGTTTAAAGCCAAGGACCCATTGGTTTCTCAGGACAAGAAAACAGAGCTGTCCTCTCCCTTCCATACCAGATCAAGAGTCCAGACCACAGGTCCCCAAGGACGCAGGTGTCAGCCTCCCTCTCGAGGGAGGGAGAGGGTGGGGTAGGGAAGAGCCAGTCTCCAGAGAGATAAGAAAGCCACAGTGAGGGTGCGGGCTGTGAGCTGTGCAGCTCAGGAAGAGGTCTTGGGACGGCAAGCAGGTTCGGGATGGACAGGCCCAGAGAGGCAGGGCCACGCCCTCTACTCTGACTCTGTCACCTCCTACCCCTAATACATTCCGGCTCAACTTCAGAGCCCCGTCTGTGGACAGTTTGTAATCCAGGTTCCTGTGCCAGTCCCACTCCTGGGGACCTCTGGCCTGCCCACTACCTAGAATACAGGAAGTTCTCAGATCCCAACAGAGCCGGTGAGCACACTTCAGGATGCTCTCTGGGACAGACCTAACCCCACAGTCTTCCCTGTGACCCCTCACCAGCCAGACTGGTCAAAGCCCATGGACCACAGCAGATCAAAGCCACTTCAATTCACTGTGGCCTTTACTTCTCTACTGCCCCATCCGGCCCCCAAGCCTGGCAGTGTCTAGGGTCCCTTCCCCTCCCCAGTCTCCAATTGTCCTCTCCTGAATATCCCGGAATGCCGAGGACAAGGAACTCCAGGCTTTGAGCCACAGAGGGTCTGGGCGTGAAGGACTGAGTGAAGACACCAGTGTAACCAGGGCCCTCGGGGAGCAAGCTGAGACCCAGGCTAAAGGAGACTGCCCACCGAAGCAGCTCGTGAACTGTGCCACCCCTCCTGGAAGCTGACAGGCACCAGCATCCTGGAAGTCACTCTGGCTGCCTGCACATGTGTGAGGGAGTCACACACACGCCCCCACCCAACTTCCCCTACAGACCCCTGGGTGCCTGGGCCCGCTCCAAGGCACCTGTCTCCTGAAACAGCTGCGGTCCCAGGCCGGAGCTGCAGGGCTGCCCTGGCTCCAAGCTGAGGGGGGCAGACCCTGGTACCGCTTTCTTTTCTCAGAAGTGTGTCTCCCCCAAACAAAGTAAAGGTCCTGGGACACAGAAACAGGACTCTATCTAGCTGGCAGCCCACCTTTTCCCTACCTGAGAGTGTAGGATTGGGGAGGGGTGGCCCAGCCTGGGATGCGGCTTGGGAATTCTCGTTACAAACATTTTCACCAGGACACCTATGTCACCGTGGCACATTCCGCCTGCTCCTCCACCGCAGGGCTGCAACCCCTCTGGGCTTCTGCTGGTCTTGGAAAGGGGTTGGCCCACACAGGAGTTGGGACCTCCACAATACCACACTCGGGGACAGGTTAGGTCTGTGTTGCGGGTGGCCAGGTCCCAGGGTCCGGGCGCCGGAGCGGCTGCGACTCTCCGGTTACCGCCGTGGGGCTGGGTTTCAGCGGCTCCCCCGCGGCTATTTCGGGCGAGCTGGCACCTCAGCTATGCGTTGCAGGGCCGGCAGGGTCCCGATGGCTCGCTGAGACCCGCCACCCGCCGCCCCGCCCGTGGCCCGGCCGCTCACCTGCCACCGGCGATGGCTTGCGCAGCACCAGCCACCTACTCTTCCACTGCGGAGACAGGACAGCGTGAGAAGCCGCCCGCGCGCGCCCGCCCCGCGCCCCCGCCCAAGCGCGCCCCCGCCCAGCGCCCCCGCGGCGCCCCAACCTTCTTGCCGTCCCGCAGCTTGACCTGGCCCTCCACCAGCGCTGCCTCGGTCATCTTCTGTCATGGTTCCCGCCGCCCGATGCGCCCTCTCCACGCGTCCCGGGCGCCCGAGCCCAGGGTCACTTTCAAAATAGCTCCGGGAGGGCCTTGGGCTGCGCCAGGAGGGCGGGCCCGGCGCGGCGGGCGGGGCGCAGCGACACGGGGACCTGGATGCGGGGGAGACTGGGCGGGGCATCCTTGGCCTCAGTCTTTAAGACCCTAGCAAAGTGCAATCCAGTAGGTGGCAGTGGCCTGGGACAGCCTCTGCATTTGGCTTGCTGCTAGCCTGCACGGTTCCTACCAGAACCACTGCATAAGACCACCTGAAGCAGCCTCGGGAAAACGAAACTCAGCCTGGGAGGAGAAACTGGGGCAGGAGCAGTTTCCCAAAGGGAAGGAAATTGTCCCAAGACAACCCCTCAGAAGGCTTGGTGGCCGTGGGCCTGCTCAATCCCAGCTTTAGTTTGGCTTCAGTGACTTCACCCTTTGCACCCGCCCTTCCCCCATCCCCACGAGGCACCCCTGACTACAGACCAACTAGAACAGCCAAGGCCTAATACATTTCCCAGTCCCTAGGCCTTCTCCATTGTCAGAGGTGGCCAGCCTCCAGGCAGGTAGAGAAGGTGGGCATATCCACTCTTCAGGTCACAGTCCCTCCCATTCACTGAGTATCTGGCAGAGCAGACCTCTGTGCCTGCCAGGACCAGGGTCCCGATGCCACCTAATTGCCCCAGGTCTCCCTGACTGGTATCTCCCACTTCTAAAGTCCAGCTTGCAGCAGCCTTACTGCATGGAGGGCCTAGGGGGCTATGCTGCCTGGTGCAGCCTCGCCTAGCAGTTCCCTGCCCATCGGAATGCCCTCTGAGCCTCTGGCTTTCTCTACCTCAGCCTGTTGCTCAGGTTAAGGTTGCTTAAGGCCCGTGCTGAGTTTCCTACGACCACCCCAGGTTACTGTGGAGCTTAAGTGCCTTGTTAGGCTTACGGTATAGACTCCCCAGACACATGACTTACCATGCCAGGAAACAGAGAACACTCACAATTAGCAACTGACTGCAATCTAGCAAAATAAATTCAGACAAGCAATGAAGTCCTATGCATTTGCCCATCCCTATCCCCAGCCCCAAGGAGCTCTGACCCGGGGAGAAAGGGGCCACACATCAAACAGTATTCTGTTCATGCAGTGCGTGCTAGTCTGCACTCCGCCCTGCACAGACTCTTCGGGCTGCTTCCTGTCTACCCCTTACAGAGAAACTGAGGGTCAGAGTGGTGTCAGGACCATGGCCAGGACTGACCCACATGCACTGACCCCAGAGCAGTACTCAACCTGAGAGTCCTTGCCACAGCCCTCTGGGGAATCTGGAGGGCAAACCTTAGGCGGATCATAGGGCTGATTTTAATGTTTTCCTGGTGTCTTTCTGGGGAGAGGGTACCAGGTCTAGGAAGAAGCTCTGTATGTTCCTCTACCCTGCATAACCTGTGCGGCACACCAGTGCCTTCCACTGAACAGTTGCTGGCCACAGAGCCCATTCATACTACCCACACATTGAAGGCCCCTGGGGACCAGCTCAGGACAGCCGGTGTGGAGTCAGTGGGGGTTGTAGCCATGCATGACCACATCCTTCAGCCCAGGCGCCTGGCACTTGCTCTTCCCTTCAGGGAGGGGCCTCATCCTGCTGCATTCCAGGCGCTGGCCCTGGCCCAAACTCCAGCCATGCCTGGCAGCTGCACCTGCTCCCGCACTGGCCCCGGAAATGCGGGCGCCATGGGGACAGACAGCTCTCTTCTCCCACTCCACGTGACCTAGAGGACAGCACTGTGGTCACCGAGTCTGCCAAAAGTCTGCCAGTGGAGGACGAGGTCTGGCCTTGTTGCAAGAATTCTTGTGACCTTGGCCTTATTTGTGCCTCAGTTTCCCCAGATGTTACAACCAGAGTTGCTGAGGCTCTAAGTGATGAAACTCTCTGACCACTGAAGCAGCTGACCAGAGGATGTTAAGCCTCTTGAAGAATCAAAGCGACAGCTGGAAGGAGTGGGGTGGCAGGAAGGCCCAGTCACATGTGAGACAGGATGACACTTAGTCCCACACGCCTCTGCCTGGTACCACTGGACACTGGACGCCATGGGAAGCTTCCAGCTGTGGTCACAGCTGCACTGCTGCCTGAGCTCACCGCCACAGTACTGTTGCTACACACTGTGGCCAGCCAGACTGCCGCCACCACACCCATGATCTCAGGATGCTGCTGTCCCATCAGTGGCTCTGCAGTCACAGACCTCTGTGAGATGCTGAACTCTTCACCTACCAGACAAGAGCATGCTCACTATATCGTGGCCTCAGTTTCCTGCTGCAGCCTGGCGTTGTTACCATTGTCAGGGGTGACTGCATATGCAAGAGGTTTTCAAATGATCAGTTTACAGACACAGGGGAGGGTGGAACTGGGGGCCCTGCCTGCCTTAGGTAACTGGAAATGCTGGGCAGACATACCCAGGGGGGCTGTGGCAGGCACCCAGCCCTAGGTCTACTGATTCACATCCCATTATCCCCTGCAGTGAGGGAAACAGTATAGAGGACTCCAAGAAGTGCCGAGTGACTAGAGTTGACTACCACTTCTGAGCCCAGCCATTACACAAACTATACTATCACGCAAACATTTGCCACTAGTCACATGATGAGAGGAAGGGTATTATGGACTAGACCCCCACCCCCACCCCAGCTCCCTAGGCATTTGCTAATGTTCTCATCCCCATGTGACCATGAAGACATGGAGCCTCTAAGAGAGTATTTTCGGTAAATGAGGTCATACATGAGGGCCCTAATCTGTTAGGACAGGTGTCCTTATAAGATGACAAAGAGATCCCAAAGAGTGCTCTTTCTTCTGCACACAGGAAAAACCATAGGAGGGTCCATCAAGAAGGCAGCTGTCTTCATGGTGGGAGGACCTGGGGGCTGACCCCTTGATTATGAACCTCTAGCCTCTTAAATTGCCAAATATTTTAAGGAAATGGGTCTATTTAGTGTGCTGCAAAGAAACCAGATATGGCAGTAACCGAAAAGCTGCCTGCTTAAATGTCTGTTATTTTCTGGGCTGTTCTGTCCAGCCATCTCCTATCCTTTAGACCTGGTGTGGCTCCCAAATCCCACATATCAAAGCTTGGTCCCAGCTCCTATTGCTATTGGAAGTAGTGGGGCCTTTAAGAGGAGGGGCCTGAGGAGGGTCTTCAGGGCGTGGCAGGGCACACCAGGTTTTCCCTCTTTCTCTTTTGTGCCTTAGCCTTCAAGTGAGAGCACTGCTGCAGACCAAGGACAGGACAATCACAATCATGGTTAAAATCCCTGAAGCCGTGAGCCGGAGAACCTCTCTCTATAAGCAATTAGTTTAGATGGCTAATGACTGCCACTGAGTGACAGAAACAGCAACCAGTGCCACAGGCAGCAGAGGAGAAAGTGGCAGTGCTGGGGTTTGAATGTGCCCCCTGTGACCACCTTTTGGAGACTTTTTTTTTTTTTCGAGACAGAGTTTCTCTGTATAGCCCTGGCTGTCCTGGAACTCACTCTGTAGACCAGGCTGGCCTCGAACTCAGAAATCCGTCTGCCTCTGCCTCCCAGAGTGCTGGGATTACAGGCGTGTGCCACCACCGCCCTGCTACCTTTTGGAAACTTAATATTCAAATTCCTAAGTTAACAGTATTTGGAGGTGAGGCTTGGGGGTGGGGTTAGTGTCATCATGGGAGTGGGACCCCCTGATGGAATCAGTGGCTTTACAAAAAAAAAGAGGAGCTCTATCTCAAGCTCTGACATCCTACACTACGCCACATGACCTACAGCAGAAGGCCTCAGCAGACCCCAGCAGATGCCAGAGCCACACTCGTGGAACTCCAACCCCAGGACTGCAAGCCAAATGAACTTCATAAATTGTCCGGTCTCAGGTGTTCGGTTATAGCAACACAAAATGACCTCAGACACCTGCAAAAAATTCCTTCCCTACACCTACTGCCTTTAAAATGTGGTCATGCATGCCCTCACACTAAGAGGTGAAAGTCTCCACCTTCTGAACCTGGCTTACTTTGATTAAAGAAAGGCCAAGGAAAGCTTACCCCCACTTTTCTTATAGTAGCATTGCTACTATAAGAAACACACCCATGTGAGCCTGTGGTTCCTACGGTCCTCCCACCCTGGGCTCCAGTCAAGAGCCATCCATCCCTGAGGTATAAAAGCCTACAGCCCACTGATAACTCCAAAGCCCACACTATGGAGATTCCCTGCAGAGTCTCGCCCATCTCTAGAGTGTGAACTAAATAAACGGTGTTGTCACTGAGCTTGTTCACTTGTGCTACAGAAAAGACTTTCTGAAATAACCAGTATGGGGGTCGGTAAGCATCAAGACCTGTGGATCTCTGGGATTACTGAAGAGATGAAACCCAAACCCCTGAATCACCATGGGAACCCTAGAGGAAAATGAACCTAGCACACAGAAACAGGATATAATGATCTCACCTGCATACTATGCCTTCAGCTTCATACCAAGACCAGGCAACATATAAACCATTGGGTTGGGGGATATCCTACAGAATAGTAACAGTTATATCCGATTTCTCAATGGGAGCAATGGAAGGCAAGAGCCAGTGGTATAGATCCCAAATGGTGACTCCAGATTCAGAGTAACAGCTGTAATTTAGCAGAAAAAGAATCCCATTGCCATAGCCAAGTGGGTCCCTCAAAGTCCATGCGTTAGCACCTAATCCTCAAATTCTCATGTTTCTGGTATGTAGAGGAGGAAGGTCACTGGGGCTAAATGAGGTCACAAGAATAGGGTCTCTACTGGCATTAGTGGTCTACAAGGAGAGGAGACCTGAGCCAGCGGCTTGCTCTGTCCCACCATGTGATGTCCTATTTCGTGTTAGGATTCTGCACAAAGCCTCAGCAGATGCCCACACCACAGTCTGAGACTTCCAGCCTCTGTTCTTTAGAATGAATTAGCTAGTGTCAACTTGACATAAACACAGAGGCAGCTTGGGGAGAGGAAACCTCAAGGAACTGCAACTGAAGTTTCCCAGATCCTCTGGCTTTGACCATGTGTGTGAGGCATTTTCATAACTCCTAATTGATGTAGGAGGGCCCAGCCCACAGTGGGCGGTGTCAACCCTGGGAAGATGGGCCTGAGCTGCCTGTGAGAGCTCAGCCCAGCAAGCGAGGGAGGCAAGCCAGTAAGCAGAGCTCCTCCGTGTTTCCTCTATGGTCTCCTGCCTTGATATCCTCCACTGGGTTATCTCAATAATGGACAGCAACTTGTAAAATGAAATAGATCCATTCTTCCCCATCTTGACTTTGGTGCTTTATTATAGCAACAGAAAGCAATGGGGGAAGCTTGTCTCGTGCTCAGCTATAGCAGCAGAAAACGAGCTGTAACAGTCAGTACAGCTCTGTGATGATAAGAGTGACGCGGTTTGGAATCACCAAGGAGCCGTACTTCTGGCCATGTCTGTAAGTCCATTTCCAGAGGTTTCCCCTCCCCGTCCCCGACAGGGTTTCTCTGTATAGCTCTGGCAGTCCTAGAACTCACTCTGTAGAACAGGCTGGCCTCAAACTCAGAACTCCACCTGCCTCTGCCCCCCAAGTGCTGGGATTAAAGGCATGCGCCACCACTGCCCAGCCAGAGACTTTATCTTAGGAAGGAAGACCTCTGTGATGACTATTTTCGGTTGTTAACGTGACTACATTTGGAATGAACTGGAATCAAAAGATGGAGGGTACACCTGTGAGGGATTTCTGCTTGGTTTGAAGTGGGTGGATCCACTTCTAGTCTGGGTCTTGAAGTAGGAAGAAAAGTCCAGGCCAAGTAAGATTCTAGATAGATTCTCTCTGAGAGCAGAGCATCCCAGAGCCTTTGATCTGGATCTGAAGGCAGGAGGAGTCAGCTTTAACCTGGGCCACACCTTTTGCGGAGTGCCTACATAAAGGCATGGAAGACGGAAGCTTTTGCCCTTCGCCCACTCGCCCTCCCCTTGCAGGCACGCCCATCCCTTCACTGGCCTACTTCTTCCAGATTCCAGTGTCTACTGAAGGCCAGTTGAGACATCCCGCCTTGTGGACTGAGCGACCCCTGGATTCTTGGACTTCCCATTCCCAGCTGCCCATTGTTGGATTAGTTGGACCACAGCCTCTCTAAGCCACTCTAATAAATCCCCCTTCTAGAGATGAGACTTATTCTGTAAGCTCTGTTACTCTAGAGAACCCTGACCAATGCAAGCATCCTGAGTGTGGGCAGGCCAGTCTGTGGGCTGAGGCTCGGGACTGAATGGAAAGGGGGAAGAGGGGGCTAAAAGGATGGCTCGGCAGCTAAGAGTGCAGGCCGCTCTCCCAGCAGAGCCAGATGGAACTCCAGCATCCACACAGTGGCCAGCAACCATCCTTAACTCCAATCCCAGGGGCCCCAAAGCCGTCTTCTGGCCTCTCTGGGCACTAGGCATGCACATGGTGCAAAGACATATATGCAGAAAAAACATATACATAAAAAACAATAACAAAATAAGTACCTAAAAGAAGAAAATGGGCTGAGTACCATCGCTCTCTCTGCTTCCTGATTGTGGGCACAGGGCAACCAGCTGCCTCGGTGCCCACTACGAAACCTTCCTGCATGATGGACTGTGTAGGAATAAACCGTGAGCCAGAGTGCATCCTTCTGTCTTTCCTTGGCTTGCTTGGTTCTACCAAGCACATTGTCACAGCTACAAGAAAACGAGACAGTCAACTTAAAGTCTACATTTTGGAGGATATAGGCTTCAGAAGAAATAGCATCCACAACTAGAACTATTTAAAACCACGGCTCAGGAGACACCACCCTAAAGAAAAGTCCAGGCCAAGTAAGAGTCTAGATAGACTCTCTCTGAGAGCAGGGCATCCCAGTCCTGTCTAGAATCCTGGAGAATTTTGAAGAAAAGAGGAATCCTCTAGAGCGTATTATCTGAGTCTATAGAACAGTCATTTAAAGGGCATAGGAAAAGGTGATGGGTAGATTACACGCACGTACAATCTGCCACATCCCAGGGGGCTGAGCCCTGGTAGGACCAGCTCAGTATGAGGGGATCAGGAGCAGCTCAGCAGCCCCAGGTGGGTATGGAAGGGAGTGTGTTCACCGGGGGCCACCCTCCTTGATTTATAGCCTCGGTCTCTCCCTGGGTCCAAACAGACTCACCCATCTGCACATACCTGAGCACTAACCTTCTCTTCATGTGCTGACTACAGTCACTCTGGGCTACGGCGTTCTATTGTCACCCAAGAAAACCAAAATCATCATGTCAGCTCCACTGACTCTGAGTTGACTTAAAGGTCCCTATGCTGGAGGTCACACAACTGGGGACTTGCTATCCCCACACTTCCATGGAACAAACCGGACCAGTAGACCAATGTCAGCAAGTAGCTGGCCACCTGACTCCTGTTGCCTGGGCAGAACACACGTCTTGTCTGGATTACACCAGTCAGGTTTCTGGCTGCAGTCCTAAACTCTTCAGGACCGAGAGCTGTGGGCCTGGCAGAGCCAGGGTCCTTCTGCCCAGGAAGAAGGCATTGGGAGCAGACCCTGCTGGACCAGTCCCCTCAGTCTCACAGGATGTCGTAATAGGGGAGGATGAGGGGATGAGGGTCCCCTCCTCAGATCTCCTTCAGAACTGTCACAGAGAACCTCCTGGTACTCTAGGTAGCAGTACAAGAGTTTATGGGTGGGTCGTGAGGCCACAGGCTGAGCACTTGATGACTTCTGAGTGGGCTGGGGCAAAGGCATCACCCAGAGATGAACAGACGCTAGATGGGGCGTGGCAAGCTCCTGTCACCACACGAGAACAGTGGGTGAAGCTGCAGAGGGTATACAGCAGGGAGCACCTCAGGTCAACAGAGGAGGACAGACATGGGGAAAGACTGAACAAGGCGCCATCTGCTGGCCCGACTCAGAGCACAGGGTCAGGAACAGGCTTTCCTTGGTCTCTCCCAGTCTGAGTGTGCTAGCTTTGGGCACCCATAGGGATGGCTGGCCTCTGCCCTGTCCTAACCTTACCTGCCAACTTGCTTTACAGCACCTCTCTGTGCTTGCTCAACTGGCGATGAATTTTCATGCCAGAGACTTTGAAGATCCTTGAGACACACCCAGCTCCTCCCACGGCCCACAGGCTCCCACGGTCCCCGGCTCCCCCACTGCACCATTTTATCCTTTCCAGAGTAAGTTAGCTTCATATCCTGTCTGGACAGAGGCGAGCCTGGCTCCTATGTGCTTAGGACCAGCAGCAGTCGGGTTACTACACCCCAGATATGGGTCCTGCTCCTCAGATCTCCTTCAGAACTGTCACAGCTGGTGAGAACTTTTGGAAGGCGGCCATCTTGAAGCTATCTTCTTCAGCTCTGTTTGGTGCAGGTCCTTGCTCATGACCTGAGGAACTGAACTTGGTTTTACCGTCTCACCCTAGTAGCTTAGGGTGCCTGGACTGTGGACACATATCTGTCTGGGGTAGGGCCTAGAGGAATCTGACTTTGACATCCCACCTGGCCCTCTGGGGCCATTTTGTGAACTGGGAGGCTCCTGACCACACCCAGGAGCTACACTGGCTTCAGGTGCCACCCCATCTATACTGAAGAGTCAGGTCACAGCTTGGACACAAAGAGCTACCTGGTCGGGGGCAGTGCCACTGTGAAGCCAAGTCCTTGGAAACATTTTTATTGTTGGTAGTAGAAAGGGAATTATGAGCATCTCCTCCTGGGGACCAGGGTTCAGGAGGCAGCGGGTCGCTTGAGAGGTCGAATGCGGTCGTTGATCCAGTCCACATAATTGGCCACACGGGTGTAGACTCCCGGCTTGTTGAGCCGCCCACAGCCGTCACCCCAGCTGATGATGCCATACAGGTAGGCCACACCATTCTTCTCACAGACCAAGGGCCCGCCTGAGTCCCCCTGGAACAGAGACCAGGCTCAGCCGCCTGCACACCAGCAACCAGGGTCCTGACTCGGGAGCACCTAGGCTTCCAACCCCGCAAATGTCCTGAAGTAGAAAGCTAGCCAGGCTCTGGTGCTCCCTGGAGACGGGATTTTCAAGGCTGACTGCCTAGGGGCAGACAACGGGCATTTCTGAGAAGGGAGGCGTCTTTCCTGAGTCCAATCGGTCAGGAAGGCATCCTATTTCCCAACAGTCGGGAAAGCTTTCTCACCTCCACACCCCGCAGCTCTCATCCTGTACTCCATGAGGACTGCATGGGCAGTCCCGGTGTGCTAGGCCACCGTCTGAAGCCCCTCCTCGTGCCTGGCATACTATCTCTACATCTCTTAGAACAAGTGCAACTGCTCTCTTCCCCAGGAAGAGAGTGTCCCAGAGCCAAGCCCTGTCCACTTAACCCCGTCTCACCTGTCCCACTTCAGAGAAGGGATCCGAACCTCTCAAAGACTCGGTTTCCTTGCCTGTTTAAAGGGCATCAACCACCCCTCCGTGGTGAAGCAGGTTGACACGTAACCATGACCATAGCCTGGCCTATGACGCCCTTGACAAACATTCACTATTGACTGATGGCTGAGGACCCAAGAGACATCTGGACAGAGCACTGCAGCCTTTGAGGCCCGATGTCATGTGGACGGCCCTAACTGTTGCTGGGACAGTGGGGCTTTGTCTGGACTCTGGGTGTGTCTTGACTCTCCCATTTGCTTAAACAGTTCTCTTCCTACTGCAAGGATGCCCTCCAGGAAGTGCCAAGCGCCCCACAGTGGGTGGACTTTCTGCCTTAGGCTCCCTGCTAGCCCCGGGAGGGCCAGAAAATTCCAGTGCTCCGCCACCTGTGTCACCCTGGCCAGGGCCTGGCAGCAGCATACCTGGCAAGCATCGGACTTGCAATCGAAGTAGCCGGCGCAGAACATGTTGGGGCTGATGTCGGCACCGTACACCTCAGGGCTGCTGCACTTGTGGTCGGCAACGAGGGGGACCAGCGCCTCCCTCAGGGATCTGGAATAGCTGCTCATATCTGTGGAGTACTGCACGTTCAGGGCAGGCAGGCTTGCTGCCTGTCTCCCCCAACCCCGCCCTGACGCCCGCTGGCTGGGGCTGCCTTCCGCTCACTCTCATTCACATGACCCCAGCCTGCGATCTGACACTTGTGTCCGGTAGGGAAGGCGCTGCCCGCCTCAGGCAGGCAGATGGGCTGGACAAACTGGGAACGGACAGCACAGCGCTCTCCCTTCTTCTTCAGCCGGATCAAGACTGGGAGGGAGAGAGGCGAGGGGTCAGCCTGGGCAGTGAGGCCCACACCAGACAGAGACCCACAGCAGGCAGGCAGTCCCATGAAATGGGTGAGGGGAGGTGGCTGGTGGCCTGAGAGACCAGAGGAAGAGCAACAAGATGCCCCTTACCTCCCTCCCCCTGTGTCTGCCCAGCTCCTACCCTGTCTGGGTTCTGGCTTGGGGCACACAAACACCCCCCAACACACACACACACACACACACACACACACACACACACACACACCTTGCCGAGGCCCTGAGCTCACCAAGGTCATGGTCGTTGGGGTTGAACACCGAGTACAGGGTGTAGGGCACATACTTCTCAATGCCAAATGTCTGCGTCACATCCGTTGTGTGGTTGAAGAAGTGCTGACCCAGTACCACCGTGATGCTGTCCCTGGGGGGGCTGCACAGGAAGCTGGCAGGAGCGGAACCCATCCCTCCCCTCGGTACTATCAGGGCTCCCCAACCTTGGCCCCTGTACTTGCTAGTCATGGCCAAGCAAGAGGGTCACAGCCCTGGGAAAGGTCTGCAGACATTTCAACCCATGACAGCAGAATCAAGACTGACAAGGGTGGCGGAGTCGTGGTGACCCTGGCCCAGGGGCCCTCGCTTCATGGGTGTCATTCGTAAGCCACTGGCGCCTTCCAGCGAGGTCTGCTCTGAGAATATGCCCCATGGGTGGAGTTTTGATCTGCCTATAGGCCCTGCCCCAGTCTGGCCTGGCCTGGCCCGGCCTGTAGGGTCCTCAGGTACAACTGCTTTACTCCAGGGGCAGGGGGTTATGGGGAACTGCTGGGGTTTTCTATTCAGTCCAGGCGGTCCTGGTGTCTCAGGCTGCAGCGTTGCTGGGTGGAGCCCTCCCTCCTAGGAGTCCATCCAGTGAGCTGGGCCTCAGTTTCCCTGGCTATGCAGTGAGCCTAGAGGCTCTACTGCAGGTAACTGAGCCCCGTGATTCCTTGCCCAGCTAAGTGCCCCTTAAACACCTAGGCACAGGCACGGGGTGGTCCACGGGGCATGTCTCCAACTTTGGACATCATCTCTGCCCATTGCAGCCCTCGGCTCTGGGAGAGGTAGGGTCTATGCAGATGGCAGGACAGTGCTCCCTCACACCCCCTGCACAGGGATATAAGGCGGCTGCAGGAGATGCTCTGCTCCGATGCCCCGTGACTACCTCAGTGCCCAGCACAAGCATTGGGCCACAGTGGGACCAAAAGGTATGCCAGGGGAACAGGAAAAATGGTCAACAGACAGACGGATGGAAGTGTGCTGATGTTGAAGTGGAGTGTGAGTCCTGGGCAGGGGCCCATGGAATAGAATGAAGGTAGGGGCGTGACATGTGGGTGCCCCCCACCCCACCCCGAGGAGGGCTGGACGCAGGCAGGATGGAAGGAGGAGCATGTGGGAAGGGCTGGAGGGCTGGCTGGGTGGCGGTTGCAGCGATTCTGCCAGCATGCTCACCTGTTGGAGAAGCAGTGGGCTGCAGACACTACCCAGCAGGTGTGGACAAGGCTCCCAGCGCAGAAGCCATCCCCTATGTAGATGGCGGCCAGCCAGGGGTGTGAGCCAGGCAGAGCTGACGAGCCGCCGACGATGCGCGGCCTCAGGAAGGTCCTCTTCTTGTGCCTCCTGCCACAGGTCGGACGTGCAGCTGGGGCGGACTCAGGCAGGCTCACCAGGACCTCCGGGGTTCGGGAATGGACTCTGGCCAGGGATTCTGGGAGTGGAGGTCATCAGTTCATACCCCTGGATTTCCCTGGAGACAGGGAAGAGCCAGAGGGGTCCTGCCTGGACCCATAGCCCACTCCCTCAGGCCTGAGGCTCTGAGCAGTTACCCAGGGAGCCTCTGTTCCATACTCTACCGATGAGGACAGTAAAACGCAGACTGCAGGCTTTGGCAAGGCCAGATCACCTGCTACAGAGTAAGCCCTGTCTCTCCCACAGTGAGATCCCACTTCACATTCCAAATGGCTGGATATTCCCAGCACGAGAGCCTTGGGGCGCAGCCCTCAGAGCTGACCACCCCGGAGTTTAACTACAGGGCACCACTGAGTCCCCTCCACTGACCTGTCTGAGGGTCCTCAGGGAGCACCATCCCTCCTCCACCCCCCCCAACCCATCAGGGTGCCCGCACCACAGGCTGCCAGGCGGCAATACTCCCATGACAGGGCGTTGTCCTTCACCACATAGCACCAAGGCTTCTCGTCCTTGTCTGGGTTCCTGGAGGCAGACAAGGGAGTCACAGCATCACTATCCCCAGAGGACCACCCTAACACCTAGAGCTACGCGCTTTCTCTGCAGACCGTGGTGGGCACACTTGAACCCACCATCCCAAGAGACAGAGGCTAACAGCCATCTTGGCCGTGTTAGCCCCTGCTGAGTCTGGGAAGCCACTCTGTGTCCAATCCTTTGCTTACGCAGAAAGAGGTATAGTGGCCGTTAGGTGCTGACCGGCAGTAAGCATGAGGGCCCAGGCCAAGCAGGGCAGCAGCACCCACTGAGTCCACATGCAGCTCCTGGTAGAGCAGGTCAGAATTCCAGGCCAGGCAGCTCAGACCTGAGGCAGAGGTGCTGGCCACGCCACGGTAGTCTGTACCATTTCCCAGGAAGCAGCGCTCGGTGGGAACTGTGGGCATGGTGGATGTCATGAGGCCAGGTCACGGCAAGCCCCTCTGACACCGTTCCCCAGGTTTGCCCCATAAAACTGGAAAGAACGTGGCTCACTGATGTTGCAGAACCGCCCGGCATAGCCCAACGGGCAGGTGCAGACGCTGGTCCCTGTGCCCACAATCAGGTGGCAGGTGCCTCCATTCAGACACGGGTTGCTCAGACAAGCTAGGGAAGATCCCGGAAGCTAGACCTGGTCCCCAGGAACTCGCGGAGGGGACAGAGCTGAGATCTTTCCCCATGCGGATGTTGCTGGGTAACCTTATGCTTGAGGGAGGGAGGAGCATCTGCCTAAAGGACATGGCTCACTAACCCCACGGGCCGCGGAACCTAGACCTCCCCGAGGTTGGCCGTGACGTACCTGTGTGGTGGGTGTCTTCACACCGGGCCTGGCCCTCGATACAGCTGCACTGCTCCACATGGCCCTCGCTCACATGAGCCCAGTGGTCGCCCATCTCAAAATACTCGTAGCGTGTTGCATCAAAGCATTTCTCTGCAAGTCAGTCACACCGTGTTCCCACAGCACCCATGCAGGTCCCCTCCCCCAGGCAGGCACCACCCACCCCGGGGCCAGACTCAGCAGCTGCTCTCCCATCCTCCCCTCCCAGAATGGCTCCACTCCTGGGTCCCCGAGGTCCTCTCACCTGTGCCACAGTCCTTGCCTGTGAAGGCCAGCGGGCACGAGCAGTGGTAGGACACATGGTCATGGGTACTGGAACATGTGCCCCCATTGAGGCAGGGCCCAGAGACACAAGGATCTGAGGCAGCTGGGTACACACAGGAGGGGATATGATGGCTGGTGGCAAGAGTCTCTGGAGTCCCTCCGTCCTCTCTGTGAACACTCACACTATCCTCTGGGTTGCTGAGTGAGGAAGTCCCCACCTCCCGGTGAGCCCGGCCTGGGATCGGAGAGGGTATCCCATGGCTCTACTCATCTACCTATACAGCTCTGGTAGGCGACAGGGTTCCCTCTCGAGTACCCTGGGATAGCACACCCACAGGTTTCCAGGCTTGCTCTGTTGGACTCAAGGCCTGTTCAAGGGACCATGTATGGCTACATGGCTAGATCTCACCACAAGAGGGAGCCCTGGGATCACCAATGATCACCAAAGCCACCCAGGGTCTAGGGAGGCTAGGTCCTTTCTGGGTGAAGCACCCTATGCTGCCCTCTGGGCTGGCAGCAATTTTGTCCCTAGATATTGCTGAGGGTCAAACTCCAGACCACCCCCAACTCCATGCAGAATCCCTTCCCAGGTCACTAGTATCCTCACCCTGCACATTGACCCCTGTACTCCCAACCCAAGCACCCTGTCAAAGCCCTTCCTGGGGGCTCAGGCAGGCCCCTCCCCATACCCACCTGGGCCTTCCACAGGCAGCGTGGCCTCTGCACAGTAGCCCCAGGCCCGATCTCTGTCATAGTTGTGTGTTGTAGCACACCTGGACGGTTGGAGGGTCGAGTCAGAGGATAAAATTGAGTCCCTGCCCAGAGCCCCACCCATCTCTGCCTGGGCACCCTGGAGCACCTGTTCACGAGATGCACCTGCTGGGCACCGAGACCCACTAGATTCAAGGTTCATCAGAGTCCACAATGGGAACCTGTGTAGGTGCCTCAGCCCCTACCCCACTCCGGGACTCACCACTTCCTGTAGGCACTTCCCTCAGAGGTACAGGAGTGCAGCATGCGGCCACCATAGCGGAAAGGGAACCTGCATGGCTGCCCGGACTCGGTGAGCACTGTGGAGGGGTGTGAGGGATCAGGGTCCCACTGGGTACTCCACCCCAACCAGGCCTCACGCCTCTTTCGCTGCCTCCCCGATGCAGTGTCTCACCTACCTTGGCCCCCAAGGGGGCTGCTGCTGGAGGGAGGAAGGGACCTCTCACTTTGGAGTCCCTCAGTCTCTGTCTCTGCCTCTGGAGCAGTTTCTGTTGAGGTGCTGATGTTCCCAGAGGTCGCAGGGATCGTGGGGATCATGGGGGTGGCTGTAACATTAGGTCCTGGGGGCTCTGTGTGGTTCTAGGAGCCCAAAGGGCCACAGCGGTGTCAGTGTGGGAGAGTCCTTCACAGTTGGACTCCACCAGTCAGATAAGCCACAGGCCTGAACCCCCTTAGGGCAGGTCCAAGAGACAATGGATGTCCCCAACACCTCTGGATTTTTCCTTCCAAATCTGAGTGATTCAACATGCTAGCTTAAGAATTACAGGCCCCCAAGTCACCCTGAGTCTTGAGATTCAACGGTGGGGTCAGTTCTGGGGTGGACAGGAACAGCTGAAGCACTCAGAGGTCTCCTACACCCCACCTCAAACATTGGAATGCAACAGGAGCCCCAGGGCCGCCACACTCCAGGGTCTGGGCTACATAGGGGGCAATGAGAGGATCCCAACCAGTTCAGGCCCAAGCACCGCAGACCTGCCTAGCCCCCACCTCTCAGTGTAAAGGACAACTCTCACCCCACTAGGCCACCACACTGGGCCCCTAGCTCACTCCTCACCCTTTCACTGGGGCCCTCTCTCTGGCCTCTTCCCAGGAACCCTGAATGTGCATATGGAACCCTTGGCCACATGCAAGGGAGAGGGGCAGTGCTCACCCTGCCAGCCTGGGGCTGGGCCCCCCGAGGCACCACCAGCAGCAGCAGGAGCAGCAGGAAGGGACATGGCCTGGGTGAGGAGCAGAGGCTAGGGAGCCAGGCCCGCTGCCCCATGGCTCCTCCTGAGCTGGCGTGAGGTGTAGCAGGAGCAGAGTGGCCAGGGAATGTGGCCAGGGCAGGTGGGGTCAAGGCTACACGATAATGATTAACCCTGCCTCCCCCATGCATCCTGTTAGGATGGCCATGGCTCCACCCGCTGCCCCAGCTCTGCCTGCTCTGCTGGGGCAGCTGTTGTTCTCTGGCAAAGGCTGCACTGCTCCTAGGCCCAGCACCACCCCCTAGTCTCAGCCTCTTCCAGGAAGTCTTCCAGTGTGACTTGGGCAGGACAGTTGCCTGGCTGTGTACTGCTGGCCACTCCTGTCCGTGAGCACTTTACAGGACCTGTTGCATGCAGGGACCTGGGAGTTCTAGTTCTTCCCAGCCAGCTACTGACTCATGGTGGGGACGATACTGTCCCCAATACACAGATGTCAACACAGGGTGGAGGGTATCTCCTCTACCCACTGCCACATAACAACTAAAGAGAGGAGAGCGTTGCTCCCTGGGCCAAGTGCTGTGACCTTAGAATAGTAACTCTCTTAGCTGGTTTGTCTACTTGTCCTAAGCCTGGGGTACCCAGGACCCCCAGAATTGTATCCTTACCAGAAAGCCTGGGAACCTCCCCCAGTCAGCTTTCCCAGTCCAATTACCTATGGGCATAGTCTGCCTGTCTTGAGTTGGGCTGACCATACAGAGAGCGCATCCCTGTGGCTCCAGCCAGGCCCTGGGGGCGGGGAGGGGGGGTGGAGGGTGGGAGGGGTGGGGAGGGTTGGCAAACTGGAGTGACCACCTCACACCCAGGGCTCTAGCTGTCTTGAGATCTCCTCTCCAATTCCTGAGCAGACTAGCCAAGCAGCACCCAAGCTTGCCAAAGTAGGTGCTGGAAGCATGGTGGGGCATGATGGGTACCGAGGGCATGGTGGTTCTGGGCAGAGGTGTTGGGATATGGTGGTGCCCGAGCCCGGTGGTACTGGGGAACAGTGGTTCTGGGGAACAGTGGTGCTGGCGCCCAGTGGGTACTAGGCAGATGCTATGAGTGCTAGGACACTGCGGTGTTGAGAAATGTTGCTGCTGGGATGTGCATGTCGAGGTCCACAGAGAGGATGGATGCTCTCTGAGAAACCTTCCAGCCAGTCCAGCTCCGATTCCAGGGAGAGATGAGAGATTAGCAGCTTGGCAATTGGCTGTCAGTGTTGGGGCCTCTACTGAGGCAGTCTGGGATTGTGACAATGTGTCTTGCAGGCTCAGCCCAGCACCACCCTGTGGCCCTTCCCCTCCCGCTTCTCACTGATGCCCCTCCATGTCAGGCCTTCCCATTCTCTAGCCAGATTCACTCGGGGCTCAGCCTCAGACTCGCTGGCGCTTGCCCACCTATAGACCATATCTACAGTCAGGTTTTAGTTCAGATGCCCCCTCTCTAGAAACTCCCCTGGGTCACCTGAATGAGACTAGGGAGGGGGCAGGGCCAGGGGCAGGAAGGCTCCACTGTGCACAGTGGGTATGGTGGGCAGGAATGAGACCAGTGACCCTACCGTAAATCAAAACCAAGCCCTGCCCTCACCAATGGCCAACCTCAGATGAGATAGAAGAGTACAGATGTCCAAGAACCCCAAGTCATCTGCAAGGCTCATTGTGAATGGACAATATGGGGGTGTGGCTGCCCTCAGTGTCCCAGAGATAGTCATGGCACCCATACCTGATGGGCAGCAATTCTGACCTTCAGTTCCCAAGCACCAAGCTATCTTCTTGCAGCCACCCTTGGCCCCATGTCCAGTACCACTTCCTCCCTGGATGTCTTTCTGCAGGGATAAGGGCTCCCAGGGGGTAGTACGCGATGTCGGCACTCAGCACAATGCAGTACGCGGCAGCTCTTCAGAAGCATTTTATTGGACAAAGTCTGAATACCAAGGTGGGCTGCTGTGGAGGGGTCTAAATCCCCTTAGTTCCTAGTTTGGCTCCTGGGGGTATTGTGGCCGAGGTGACTCTTGGCTCTTCCTGGGCCCCTGAGGACTCATTGCTGGAAAGCCAGGCCCTGCTGTCTCAGAGTCATGAGTTCCTCAAACATCCATCCACATGAACATGGAAGACAGTACATGGAGCAGGAGGAATTGCGGGGTCAGGAGAGCTTCACACAAAGGTGGCATGGTGTGTGCCGGCCCTGGGCTTAGTGGGCTCACCTGGGATGGTGCTCGGGCCAGGACCATTTGGTAACGAGGGTCCATTGGCTTTCACCCTCCTGGGACCCAGCTGCACCCCCAGAATGCTGCCTCCCCACCCAGGAGACACACCCGAAACGAGGTCCACGTCGATGATCCTGTTGACCGGGAGGCCTCCGCTGCCTCGGGCCCTGCCCCCTGTCATGGGGAGAAGAGAAGCTGTCACCTGCTTGGCTCAGCCGTGGGTTTCCGAAACCCACCCCAGCATCCCTGTGCAGACACCAAATCCACTCCAGACAAGGTAATATCCAGCCACAGGCCAGGAACCTGGATAGGAGGGCTGGGGAGGTCAGAGAGCACTCAACCGTCCACACCTTCAGGCCAGTCATCATTTCTAGTGGGGGTAGGGGGCGTAGGGGGTGGGGGGTGGCTCCACAGACAATTCTCGCTGGCTACCTCATGGTGAGTGACCCTGACAGCAGGCAGTGCCACAGAATCTCAGGCCTTTGTGATGTGGTGAGTAAGGGACCCCAGGCTCAGAGGATGGGAGAGCAGGCTCTGTAGGAAGTCAGGACGGACTCCCCTGAACCTGTACACGGGTACTCTAGTTTCATCTGTCAGACTGCTCAGGGGTCTCACACACAATAGGGGGCATCTCAGCAGATGTTGGGCCTTGCGGCTCCTCTGCCCACCAACACATGACACTACTGGTCCATGTTCTCTCTGCCGGGCATCCTCCCCCAGCCCTGTGTGGCTAGCACTCTTCGTCTTCCTGGATGGTAGCTAGACTCCTCTCTGGCAGGTTTCTGGTGAGGATCCTGGACTCCAGGCCAGGGCGGTAAGCAGGGAAGGACGGGTTCATCCAGTGTGGAGCTGGTGTGGCCAGGAGGATGCAGGATAATCCAAAGGGGGTAGATAAACCCAGGGGTACAGTAGCCCCCCCCCCAGAGAGCAGGAACAGGGGCTGTCTAAGGACTTCCCACTGAGACTCCCCTCACGGGCTCTTCCTTGATCCAAGCAAAGCCCTGAAGCAGCGAGCCAGGCTGCTGCTCAGATTCCCAGTCGCCTTGTCCTTACCGTCCATCCACTTCACCTCCAGGCAGTATTTACCCTGGCTCTCCTGGGTGCTGCCTGCACCTTTCAAGCCTTGGGGACCCTAGGATGCCCCCAGAACATGCCTCCCTGCCCAGCTCCCCTAACCCCTCTCCTTTCCCCAGTGTTAGGGTCATCTTCAGTCACACGAACTCTGGGTCTGTGTGCCCTTTGACTCCATGTCACCAAACCTATGGCACCTGTGTTCCTCTTTCACCAGCCTGTTCCTGCATCATCATCTGTCCCTTGCTGGGCCCTTCTGTGCTCTCCTCACCACCTCTCTGGTCTGAACATCTCCCCATTGCCCCAGATGCCCAAAACTGCCTTGGAAGTTTCTAGATCTCAACATAGGTTTAGAAATCTTCACTCCAGGACTGCCTTGATGGATATGGCTGGCTGTGCATGGGGCCCGCACTCAGGTCAGGGTGTGTGTGTGTGTGTGTGTGTGTGTGTGTGTACGCGTGTGTCCCTGTCCTGAGTCCCTAGCCAGGGGCAGTGTCACTAGGGTTAAGATTGTGTGTGTGTGTGTGTGTGTGTGTACGCGTGTGTCCCTGTCCTGAGTCCCTAGCCAGGGGCAGTGTCACTAGGGTTAAGACTGTGTGTGTGTGTGTGTGTGTGTGTGTGTGTGTGTGTGTACACGTGTGTCCCTGTCCTGAGTCCCTAGCCAGGGGCAGTGTCACTAGGGTTGAGACTCTGAGGGAGCCCTGGAGCATCCACTTCCCCTCTACAGACTGAAATCAGGAGAATGAGAGACCTGTCCTGCGGAGATGAGTCCCCACCCCCTTCCACTTCTGAGAGCTCACAGGCAGAGCGGGGCCTCTCCTGCCAAAGCCCACAGTGGACAGACTAGAGAGACAGTCTCTTTCCAACACTCCATTTCAAAAACCCAGTGCATGGGAGTTTACTCTACCAACTATTCTCGGTCTGTTTTCCAACTATAACAGAGAGGGCTTGCCATTAAAGGGAAAAATTTTGCTCCCTTTGAGGTGGCAAGTCCTCTACAGATAGAAGGATTAGGGGTCCATGATGGCCCAGATTCTCTGTGGACCCCAAGACTCCTTCTATCCCACCTTACCCTTGGCCCAAGCTTCCAGAAGTGGCTTCCACCTCATGTAGCGAGTTCAGGCTTGGACACAGCGGTACAATGTCTCCTCAGAGTCCCCAGCTCATCATCTAACAAATCCTGGGGTACATGAAGAGGCTCAGCCGCCTCACATGCTATCAGTAACAGGGTGCCCAGTGTGGTTAAGACTGGAACTTTCCCAGTGTGCTCTATGGTCAATCAACAAACATTTGGCTAGGGCCTGCTGGGATCCAGTCTTACCATGACCTGTCCTGCTTGTCATCAGACCTCCACGGCGCCAAATGCCATGGCGGCAAGATGGTTATGTTAGGAGACAGGGTCAGTCCCCAACACTGGGCACCACTGGGGCATTCGTGTAGAATACCATCAGGTCCTCAAAGAACCAGTGAGGTTCTCCACAGGCACAGGAGACCTCAGTCCCCTCCAGCCCTGAATGTGCACTCAGGAAGACTCCAACCTCTAGCAACCCTGTGTGCCCAGAACGGGACAGGACAGATTTTCTGGGGATCAAGGAAATGTACCTCACGAGGAGGGGCACGCTTATACTTCCTGCCTGCCCAGCCTAGACTTGTTCTGAGAATGTGGCAAGTCTCAGCCAGTGACTCAGACAGCAACCATTCAGGACCAGCCTACCCTCCAAGGCTCCACAGAACTCCCTAGGCTGGGAGCACAACCCCACTGGGCAGGGCCGGTCTGGGTCAGAAAGCCCACGCCACACCTCTGGGTGCCAGTTCCCTCAGGCTCTGATTACTCTAAAGCACCCAGGCAAGGCCATGCCAGCACCTCATTTCCTGCCCTCTGGGCCACTTCTTCACAATGGCCCTTGGCTAATCTGTCCTATTGGGCCGCTCTGTCCCACAGGGTCTTTCCAGAGCCCCAGAGACCAGGAATTACCTAGGCTCTTGGAGCCTGAAGCTTTCCAGTCAGCACTGGTGGCATTTGTCACCCCTAAGCCTCTTCATTTACTTGTGGTCATTCTCTGCTACTGCCTGCTCTGGTCATGCCTACCTCCAAGCCCATCCTTAAGGGTCCATGGCACACAGCTAAGTAAGGTTGAGGGCTCAGCCCCTAAGGTAAGCCCACTCTTGGGGTCCAGCCCTAGTCTTCTGTCCCTCTTCCCCTTCGATCTCAACAGAGCAGGAATACGGCCCTGAGCGATGTCCCTATACTGTCAGGACTGTGTGCATCATCTGGTCCTAAT
Organism: Apodemus agrarius; assembly: GCA_964023405.1. NCBI lineage: Eukaryota > Metazoa > Chordata > Mammalia > Rodentia > Muridae > Apodemus > Apodemus agrarius. Next base: position 73,008,984 of record OZ030016.1, read on the forward strand.
GCCTCCTGCCAAGGCTCCCTGATGCTCCTAGAAAGGAGGAGACCCAAGACCCAGGCACAGGTGAACCATGAACACCGGAAGACCTGGAAGAATTACTTAGCCTTGCTTCGGGCTCACGACCTCTGGTCATCAGACGCCTCCACAAAGACCCCAGCTCAGGGTCTAGCTGGGCTAGATTGTGGTGCCTTTCTCTACAAACACATCTGAGGCTTTGGGCTCATGCTCACCTGTGGCTGGGGTAGATACTGGTACAAGAAGCAATAGTGGACAGGAAGTGGGAGTCCAGAGGATGGCGCCTCGCAAGGCTGGCATGTTGAGGTATGGACATTCAAGAGATCAGCAAGGTTAGGGAGGGCCAGTGCTGGATGGGATGGTGGGGCAGATCAGGGTAAGGGGCAGAAGTAGTAGGGCAGGTACAGGATCTTAGGGCAGCAACAGGAACCTGACATCTACTTGATACCAACACCGGACGAGGCCAGGAACCAGATGTGCTATGGAGTGGCCCCTGGCAGATGCCTTCCTTGGCTATTTAGCAAACCTGAGAGTATCAGGCCCAGGGGTGATATGTTCTGGGTGTGTCTATGCTTCATGAAGGCTGGGCTTCCAGGGTACAAGTTCCTTAGGACATGAGAGGTGCTCTGGGGACCTAGGGGATAGAATTGGATGGGATTTGCCAAGGAGGAAATGCTTCCTACGAACAGTCTGGTCTTTTTGTTTGTTTGTTTGTTTGTTTTAGTTTTTGTTTTTTGAGACAGGGTTTCTCTGTGTAGCCCTGGCTGTCCTGGCACTCACTCTGTAGAACAGGCTGGCCTCGAACTCAGAAATCTACGTGCCTCCCAAGTGCTCTGATTAAAGGCGTGTGCCACCACTGCCCGGCCTGGATAGAACTTGAGTCCAGCAAGGCTGTGCACCCTCACTCCAAGCTCAGGAAGTGTGACATCATGCAGGGTTGGGGAAGCAAGCCCAGGCTGGGGTGGGCTGATAAGCCTGACAGACTGCCTCTGACCACAGGGCAGCAGTCACGATATCTTTACCTCCAGGGTGATAAACTGTCACAAGACTCTGTCCCAAGCCCCAGCCCCCTCTGGATGGGTAGGCAGGAAGGTGGAGAGCTGCAGGGGAGAACTGAGCTGGTGGCCCCTAGACAGCCACCATGACAGAACAAGACCCTGGATGGCTGTGTGGAGGCCCCTTCCACAAGGGCCCTTTGGTAGCCCTGAAACTGGTATTTCTTGGGAGCTCCCTCCAGACCTTCCAGGGCTGGGACCATTTACTGGTCTGCCCTTAGCCAAGACCCTGAGCCTGGCTTCCAGCGGCTGTGCTGTCAAGTGGCCAGAGGGGAGGATGAGTGAGGCAGAGGTAGGGACCATAGGACAGCAGGTGGGACAGTGGTACCAAACCCAGCCATGGTGAAGAGCAGGGCAGCTGAGGACCCCAGTCCTGGGCAGAAGCAGGCCCCCTTCCTAGGCTCCACATTACTGCTGGCTATGTGCACTCCAAGAGTGCTGAGTTGGGGGTGGGGCTCTTGCCATGGTCAGAGCAGGAGACTGCTCTGTGGTTTGCACCTCAGACTCCATCACCACAAGCTCACTTCTGCAAAGCTTCTTTTCTCCTTGAAACAAAGTGTCTTCAGGGCAGAACTCCACACCCTCTCAGGATATGGAGAGAGAGAGAGAGAGAGAGAGAGAGAGAGAGGGAGAGAGGGAGAGAGAGAGAGAGAGGGAGAGAGGGAGAGAGGGAGAGAGAGAGAGAGCTGCGGACCCACACTGCCAACCCCAACCAGAGGCCCTCTTCAAGCCCCCAGCAAGTCTGCAGGCCAGCAAATAGACACTACTAGAACAGTGGACAGGAACGACTGTCAAAACAACTCACAGCTGTGAGTCACAATTTCCAGATTTGTCTGCAGGAACTTCCTGCTTGGCCTCCAGGCCCTGCACCCCTTGTAATGCCTTTGTAAGAAAAAAGAGCTTCCCGCCAAGAGGGCCGAGGAGGAAGTTCTCCCAGGCTGGAGACACCCATCTGCTTTTTCCCTATCGTGAAGGAACTTGGATATTTTGGAATGTCCTATATCAAGACACAGATATACAGGAGATAATTGCACAGAGGCATTTGTACACACACAAGCATCTACACCCATCCCAGTGTCTAGAATGTCAGTAACTACGCTTTGATGCCTTTCCCACTGCAGCGTGAGGCTGAGGCGGCCAACATATCCCTAAAAACTCTCATAGAATTAGAGTAGCTGGGGGGGATGTGGGGCCTTCAGACCCTGACAGCTGTAAGTGGCGGGCAGTTGGCCCCCACCCCAGCTTAGAGATCCAGAAAGGACCGGAACATGGGAGCATGAGGGTGCTCCTATTGGCAGCCGGATTCAATGAAGCACTTTCCCACAGAGAAGCCCCGCGATTGCTGGTACAGAGATACAAACTGGGGTATTTGGAAAGCAAGCTGAACAGTGGAGCTGTGCTGGGACTACTGCCCCTAGAAAATGAGAAACATTATTAGCACCTATAGCCCTCTATAGCCAATGTGCTACAGTCAAAGTCCTCCCCCCCATGCCCAGTCCCTCACCTACTGTCATCTTTTCTAGGACAAAGCCCACAGACCCTATATCTCTGTTTCCCTTGGGCACTAGAGACTTACTTTCTTGAAGTCTAGTACTAACCATGCTCCCCCATTAACACATCCAGGACATGCCAGCAAAGGTCACATGCTGGGTGCCATTGTCCATGTGTCCAGTGGGTAAAACTACATAACCTGGGTCTCCACAGCAGTGACTAACACTCGAGATATGGCACTGACATCTGAGCTGCCAGCCAGAGAGAGAGAGAGAGAGAGAGAGAGAGAGAGAGAGAGAGAGAGAGAGAGAGAGAGAGAGAGAGAGAGAGAGACTCCACAGCCCTCCCTGAGAGGGAAACGGGGCTCAAACCCCAGGACCTGTGTTACTCACCTCTGCTGTGGTACAAGTGCCCAGGCAAGGGTAGGAGGAGGCAGCTGTGGAGACCACGGGCCTGAGGGGAGGAAGACCCTGCCAGAAGGCAGAGTTAGCAGGGACAAGTCTAGTCCCACTTTTAAACCTTTGTGTTCTTGCCACAAAGCTGTGCATGGCAGGCCGTGAGAGGACTTTGTAAAGTGAATGGTCTCTTGAAATCCAGGATATCTGGGCTGGAGAGACGGCCAAGTAGCCAAGTTGCTGCTCTTTCAGAGGACCTGGGTTTGGGTCCAATGCCCATATGGCAGCTCCCAGCCATTTCTAACTCCAGGTCCAGGGGATCTGATACCCACCTCTGGGCTCTGGGAGCACCAGACACATACGTAGAACACATACAAATATGTAGGCAAAACACACATACACACAGACTTTAAATAAACATTTTTAAAAAGGTTGTTTAAGGTAAATCTACTTAATTTCTTCAAAATGGTTAAGATGTAGAAAGAAATATGTCTGTACTACATTCCCAAAGAGAAAACCCACCCTCAAATGAAGAAGAAAGGAGTTTTCAGTCAGTCCAGTGATGAGCTCTAGAGTTTATTTCTCTTAGAAGAACAGAGTCAGAACACAGGTAGAACTGTAAACAGGCAGCTACAAAGGAGCAGAAAGGAGGGTGTGGCCGGACAGAGGTGCCCAAGCATGCACACAGGGCCACTTCCTGGCACCTTGTGCTTCCCCGTCGGGTGTATCCCCACTGGGTGGGGCTGTGCAGTCCAGTCCATGTGTGTGAGAGTACAGGAAACATGCATAGGGCCTGAAAGACCAGGCCCAGGAAGCAGGGCCCAGATGGGCGCCCACACTGCCTGCTGCAGACCACAGCCAAGGCCTTAGACAGGAACGATAGGCAACATGCACTGTCACTGTGAGGACACGGAGCGCCGCGGGAGCCCTGTCACTTGTGTGGGGTCGGGAGTGTTTGGGTGAGACTAGAGCAGCATCCCCACCACTCGTCACACTGCTCCGACCACGCACACTGGACTCCACTAAGAGAAATGCCTGGGCACACCTGAGGCCAGCCGTGACCAGCGCCTTTGCCTGTAAGTCCTGGCTGGACAGAGAGGCTGACCCTGAGAACCTGATCCTTGTCAACAGGGGACCCTTACTGATTTGCTCAAAACAAATACTATTTTGTTTTCACCTTGAGGCTAAAATGCTAAAGTGGCAGCAAGCAGGGTCTAAAGGTGAGATCCACACCCAGAGACCTGGGCCTTCACAAGGTGTCACTGGATGTGCTCACCATTCCCATGGCACCTTCACGGGACCAGCTCAGTGTGGTACATCTGCTTGAGCCTCAGTGACCCTCCCTGGGAGACTGAGCCTTGGCTGTCACCTGCTTTCCTTTCAGAAAAGGCAAAGGAGGCCCCGTAAACATAGGAGGAGGCCATCCCTCGTTCTCGGGAGGGTTCAGTACGCAGAGGTGAAGCAAGGGCTGCCTGCCTCAGCCTTCCCTTTATTAAACATGGAGTGGAGCAGGCCCTGGGCGGTAAGCAGGACAGGTCAAGGGTGTAGAGTCAGAACCTGGAGGTACCTGGTCTTGTAGGTCCTGGCGTGTCTTGGGGTGTGGGGGGTGGTGGTAGCAGCGTGCTGTTGGGGCTGCTGATGTCCCCCTCCCCCATCAGGGTCAGGTCAGCCACCTGCTCATCCTCCAGAGTCTGGATGCCCCCAGCCTCCGTTTCTGGTGACAGCCTCCTCCAGGCCTGTGCAGTGACCTCTTGCACTGTGGAGATGCAGGAGGGCTTTGTAGGCTTCTCTCCAGGTTGGGTGGTCCCAGGAGGCCCAGGGGTGCTGTGGGCGGAGCCGGGGCTCTGGGCGGAGCCTGGACTGTAGGCTGAGCAGGGGCTCTGGGCTGAGGCAGGACTGGTAGCTGGGCTGTCGCTGTAGCTCTCCTCCGTCTGAGCTGCTCCCTCCTGGCCATGGCCCGTAACAGCTCTCTTGCTAAAGCCCTTGACAGGGGGTGGGCTGGACAGGGCAAGTTCTGAGGAACCAGAAGGTAAGCGAAGAAACTCAGGCAGCACCAGGTCTTCCTTCCTTAGCAGCCCACGCTGGTCATCGGCTCTGTTGCTCTGAGCTTTGGAAATGAGCTCAAAAAACTCTATTGGAAGAAAGCCCACAATGACCATATTTGAGAGACTTGCAGATGTTTGCACGCCTCCGCTGACCACTCACTCTTGCCAGGGGCTTCTGCTGCCTTGAGTTGCCACCAGCAGCCAACAAGGGTATGAGGTCAACTGTACTACTTCACCCACAGAGCTGAGGCCAGTGTCTGGCTGCCAGTGCCCTGGAAATCACAGTCAGGCCTGGGCCTGACAACACCCCTCTACTTAGTAGGCAACAAGCTTGCTAGCACTCAGGAGGATGTGCTAGAACTCTGGTATCTATTTTGTTCATACATGGAGCACTATGAGCACAGATGAGTCTGAGGTGTAAGTGATGGTTGACTAGGGATGACAGAGCTGGGGCCCAGCTGCACTCGAGACCCTCCAATGGATGGCTAGCTCTGGAAGGCTGAGGAAGTCCTAGCTGGTGGCACAGAGGGGCCTGAGGTCCACAGGACTTCCAGGGTCACTGCCTCTGCATGGAAGGTGGTGCTTTGGGGCTAAGGGGAAGGAGGCATGAGTGCCCCCTGACCCACCTGAAGCACCCCAGCCTGTGAGCCAGGATGGGCACTGTGGGCTTGCACCTGCCTGGATCTCTCATGCCTGCTCCAGAACCTTTGCTTGCCACCAGACTCTTTGATGTGGCTCAGGTTTACCGTTCACACTTCAGGGATCTGAAATTCCCAACTATCCTAATGGCTGTCTGTGAGCCATACAGAGTCTAACATCTCAACCTTAGTGCTTCTCAGAAATGCACACACTTGACACAATTTACAGTTTACATCTGCTTAGTGATCAGAAAGCCCAAGGGAGACCTTAGATGGCCCTGCTCTAAAAAGGTTCCGGAGTAAGGGACACATCCCACTCTTACAGTCTCCAAGTCCCAGGGACTTTCTATAGACATCCTGGGTCAGGACAGACCAAGCCTTCCTCCAGTCTCCATGCTCAACACAAGTCAGGCCTAGGCCTTTGCCCTCCTCCCTCACGCCCGGCGCCTTCCCCCACCCAAGCTGGGCCCCAGCTCATGTCGGGGTCTGGGGTCTGGGAGAAGGGAGCTGGCTGAAAGCACAGCCAAGGCTGTTGGTGTCCAGCGGCCCTGTGGCTTCCAGCTCATAATGGGGGTTTTATGTTATGCCAACAGCGTAGGTACAACAAGGACCAGGCTATGACAGGGCAGAGCAGGTTTAAGGACCATACTGTGCATTTACTGGAAAACGCGGAAGTTTTAAAAAGTACACATACCCTCTGCTTCGTCCAAATTAATTTTCTGATATTTTTTTTTCCCAATCTTTGCAATAGATTCTTCTCTCTTTGAAAGCCGGGGATCCCTAGCACCTTTTCCATTCTCTCCTCTGATTTTAATAGAGTTAGACTTGCCTAGTGTTCTCTCCTCTCCCTGCATCAGAAGGAAAGTCAAGTTCTACTGCATGCCAGCACACGGTAACACATCACTCATCAGTATGGTGAGGGCCCTGGGGGCCCAGACAGCAGCAGTGAGTCTAGATGCACTTCTAAGACCAATCCCAATAATGGATTAGCATAACAACATTGATGGCTTGCCCACCCACCCAGGACAAAAGAAAGCCAAAGGCTGGCAGCAAGGCGGAGGCTGAACTCCAAAGGGACACAGGAGAAATACCCACGGGGGAGGGGCACAATCCTGAGCCCAGCCTGAGTCAGCCAAATGGGCGACAACAGGCCTGAGGATCCCCAAGAGGTGCACACCACGGGAGTGGGGCAGTGATGGCATGGGGCGGGCATAAGGGGAATTACCATAGCCGAGTGGTTTCTGGGGCTGGAGGTCACAGCTGAGTTTTGTTTGACAGGAGCACCTTTCTGTTTGTCTGTGGACACTAAACACATGAGACAAGCTTATGACCAGAGGCTCGCAGTGCCCTCTGAACAATAAACACAATTTGGCGTGCTCTGTGAGAGCAAAGGCCCTCTCCCTCCATCCCTTATCTAACATGCACACACACACAGGCCGGAGCCTAAGCTTCCTGCTGCCCACCTGACGTAGCCGGGGGAGGGGCGGCGGGGTGTGAAGGGAGGTCTGGACATTTTCTGGGACACTGGAAAGCTGATACTGAAAAACGCATGCCATATACCATGTGCTACACATATTCCTTGAGAGTCTGACATTAAGTCCTGCCTTTGTCCCATCAGGGTGTAGCTGGCCCCTGTGGCTCTGAGTCTGAAGACCACTGTCTGGCTCACTGGAATCCTAGTCCACGGCACCCTGTAAGTCTGCAGCTCCCCGAGAGCTCACTTGCACAGAGCCTACTTGTCAGTCCTGGAGGAAGCTGCTGGGAACCCAGCAGGCTGCGCAGACAGTGCTCAGCCTGCCCAGTGCCAGTGCCAGGGGAGGCCTTTTGGGAGTGGAGGATGACCAAGGAAGGGAAAGACTCTCCTGTAGGGAGTGAGAACTGGAGCAGCTGTAGCCTGGGCCACAGACCCGAATCTGCTGAACGGCAGTAGGATGGGATAGAGGCCTGCATGTGCTCCAGCCTAGGCCCCAGGGGTTCCGCCCACATAAAGTCCTCAGGAGCCCTGGGGCACAAGCCCTGGGGGAAACCTAAAATCACTGGAGTAACTTCATATAGAGAACCTCCATCCAGATCACTCCTCTTCAGTAGCTTCTAGATAGTTCTCTCCCGACCTGGTCAAGTACTATGGGCTATAAGATGGAAGTGCCTCTCTCATAGGTCTCCTGTGCTAGTGTCCTGAACAGTATGGGCCACTGAGGCTTTGGAGGGATGGGCCCTCCCTATGCAGGTATGTGGAGCTTTGACCAGGACTGACCCAGGTCAGGGCTGTGGCTGTTGAGGTGTTTATTGGGTGGGAAAGAGTTGTGTGGTCCACTCAGCCCCACATATGAGGACTAACAGAGTGGCCCAATGCTGAGCCCAGCACCAGTACCTGCTGAACAGGACCATGCCCATCACTGTCTTTACTTCCTGTTTCATCGGAAGAGACAAATCTCAGAACAGGGCACTGGATTAACAAAAGGAGACCCAGAATAGGCCTTTGGTTCTGCTAACAAAAGCCTCTAAAGAAAAGAGCACCGTCTAGTACTTTCTGCACCATAATCACCCTGGGGTGGCACGCAGGCACTGCCACACTTCCTGGAGCTCAGAGGAGCCAGAGCTTTCTCCTGCCCCAACTCTGCTGCCCCTTCCCCTGTAGGAGGCCGGGCTGAGCAAACAGGCGGTGAACTGCCATGTGAGGGTCGCCAGGCCCCACAGAGCTGCCAGCTCCATGCCCATGGTGTGGTTGTACAACAACTACTGGACAACCGAGTGGCAGGCTGGGGTGCTGGCAGCTGGGGACACAACCTTACCTTTCCCTCTGGAAGGCTCCCTCTCCTCTAGGATGACCCGTTGTCCATCCAGACTTGAGATAGGGGCACCAAGATCCAGGGGCTCCTTCTCCCCACTCTAGAGGCAGAGAGCAATCATTTACCCAGATTGGAACTTCCTGGAATAGTTGCTTTTTTATTTTTAATTTTATTTTTTTATTCGATATTTTCTTTATTTACATTTCAAATGATTTCCCCTTTCAAGGATCTCCCCTCCCCGAAAGTCCCATAAGCTCTCTTCCCTCCTCCTCTTCCCCAATCTACCCCTTCCCAATTCCCTGTCCTGGCATTCCCCTACACTGCTGTACTGAGCAGGACCAGATGTCCCCAACAGTGTAATGGATACAGAAAATGTAGTCTATATATACAATGGAGTACTATCCAGCCATTAAAAACAATGAATTCATGAAATTCTTAGACAAATGGATGGAGCTGGAGAATATCATCCTAAGTGAGGTAACCCAATCACAAAAGAATAGGTGCTTTTAATCCAGCCACTGACAATAAGACTAGCCCAGGCTTAATGGAGACTCAATCCAGCAGACCCCGGGGTCAGGTCGCCCAGCCTGGCTGACCTGTAGGAACAGGGAACCCTTAGAAGCTAGAGGAGCAGGCCTTTCAAAGGGCACTCAAAGGGGAGCCAGACGATCCAAGGGCAACCTGGGAAGTCCTGAGCCCCAGAGAAAAGGTCAGTAGGCACGTGTCGACACTCAGTAACATCTTCATCTGGCTTCTGCATGGATCTGCTCAGTCTCCATGATGGCCAGCCTAGAACCACCACGCTGATTGATTCCTGGACTGCTCTGAGGGACCCTAACGCGGGAAGCAATCCGAGCTCTGGAGTGCTCAGACACTCTTGCCCTCCCTTAGGCAGTCTTGCTCTGCCCTGCCTGTGTGACTGCCCCTGCTTTAAGGAGCAGGAGAGGAGAGCATACACCCTGATGCCAGGCTGGGTTGGTCTGTGTAGGCAGATTTCTGAGCTCCAAACTGGAGCCCACAATGGGGAAGTGGCATCAAGTTACACCCAAGGCTAGAGCCTGTGAATAATTAAGTAGGTTCCTCTAGTTTACTTCAAAGCTCCTAAACAATTCTGAGGACAATTTCAGGGAAAATTAAAATTTTAAGGATACTAGAATCCCAGCCCAATATAGTGACATATGCCTGTAACCCCAGTACTTGGGAGATACAGGCAAAGGATAAGGAGTTCAAGGGTAGCCTGGGCTACATGAAGCCCTGTCTAAAAAATACCAAATCAAGGTAGGCAGTAGTGGAACATGCCTTTAATCCCAGTACTCTAGAGGCAGAGACTAATCTTAGAGTTGAAGGCCAGCCTGATCTACAGAACAAGTTCTAGGTCAACCTACAGTTTCTGTTTCTACCCAGAGAAATCTTGTCTCAAAAACCAAACAAATAAAATACCAAAACAGCTTGAGAAAGCTCTGGGAGATGCTATTCCCCAAGTCACTAAGAGTCCACACTGCCTCGAGGCCAAAGGCCAGATCCCTATCCTAGCTACTGGTCCATGGAGACAGAAAGGAATGGGAAAGGCCTGCTGTCCTCTTCCTCAACCTCACCCCCAAGCCCAGTGTGCAAGTGCACATGGCAGTGCTGGTCTGTGGTCAGTGTAGGTGACAGCGACAGTGTGCCTGTGCCCTGGTGAACTGCACATCATGTGCTGGCTCTGCTGTTTTCTTTTCACCCTGGAGACCATGGAGATGCTTCAGGGTGGTTATTGCATTGGTTTGGTTCACCTAAGCAAATATCAGCCTTTCCCATACTGAATGATGTGCAAATAAATAAGACAGAGGAGACAGGAGGTAGAGGCAGGTGCTGTCCCTAACCTGGGGAGGACAGTGACATGAACCGAGATGGAGTACAGAGGTGTGAAAGGGTAAGGTGGGGTATAAGCCTGGCGGCTGTGCTCAGACTCCAAAGGACACTTACCAGCCTCACCAGCAGACTACCCAGGTCCAGGCCATACTTGGCCACCACAGGCCGCAACACCTCCGTGACTGGCTTGGTGGGCTTTGCCTTGAGTCCCACTGATCGGTTAATTGGAACGAGATCCAGCCTGAGGGTAGAGCAGAGAAATATTCACAAAAGAGCCAGTTCTGGCTTCACCACGACACCTCAAAGGAACAGGACCCCAGTGATGCAGCTGTGCCTGGGAAGGAGCAGTCCCCTGCGTGTGGAAGGAGGTCTCTGACACCCTTCTGGGATTTACAACTGGGCCACGGGCTGTCTGTGGTCCTCACCGTCCGTGATGGAGAACTGAGCAGTCAGGCCCCTGCCCAGACTCCTCTGGGTAGCGACTCTTGCCTCTTTCCCCACTATGATGTGAGGGCTAAGCAGCCCATATGTGGTGCCTGCCCCACTGCCAAGACTCTGGTTGGGAGCTGACATTCTTGTATGGCCTGACATGGGACAAGTACATGCTCATTGGGTAAAAAACAGATCAGCAGGGAATAGAAGTCCTGAGGCTCAAACTGTGGAGGCTCTGGCAATCTCCAAAAACCTGTATGCTGTTTTCTTACCGAAACAAAGTACGCTTTTCCAAGCGTAGGTCCCTGGTGGCCAGGATGCTGCTGTCCTGATGCAGCACCAGAGGCTGAGGAACAAAGACACCAGAGTTAACGTGGGAGCATGTGGGCTTGACATGTAATAGCACACAGCTGCAAGAACAAAAGAGCAGTTCAAAATTAGCCCGGCCCCCTCTAGACACTGGGGTGTGCTGCCATGCACCCACCGACCCCCGGGGAGCCTCCACTTGCAGCTGCTCTGCTTCATGGTGGTGTAGGGAGTGTCGCACTAACAAGGCAAGAGAGGGACGTAGACAGAGCTAGGACACTGGTGGCTCACCCATCCCTGCCTGGCACAGCACCTTGTCTCCGCCCACCAGGAAGAGGTCCACAGCAGCCCCATTGATGCCGTGCCGTTCACACAGTCCAGACAGGATCTCTTTGATGGAAAACCCGGACTTGACAGCAACCACACAGGATGTCCCGTCTGGGAGGTGGACACAGCAGTGTTTGGCAGCCTTATCTTTCTCGAGTGCTGAGGTCCTACAGGCCTCTGACTGTAGTAGGGAGACAAGGGTCAGTGTCCAGAGGTAAGGGAGTCTCCTGAGGAAGATTCAGACAGCCCAGTCTCATGTGCCCAATAGTCTGCCTATCCCCCATGCAGTTCCACACACAGAGAAATTCAGAATCCACCACAGGGCATCCTCTGGCCCCAGAACTGATGGTGTGGTAGGGTTTGGAGGCCAGGCAAAGTAATGATCTCACTCAACTACGGTAACCCTATGGCTCACAACTGAAGCATGACTGCTGTCCTGCCAGACGAGACTACCCGGCATACTACTGTGCTCCCCTCTGGAACCGAGGCTGTGATGATGAGCTGCCTCTAGGCCTGCAGGCTGTCCTGACCCTCTGGGTACAGCATTAGATGCCTGTCCTGAGGGCACGGATCTATGAGGCCTGCCTTTACAGCCATCTCAGGACTGCTAATGCTTCTCCCATTGTCTGAAAAACTTTTACTTGTTACTTCAGAAAACTGGCTGGGATGTGGGGACTAGATGCAGAAATGGCCCAAGGACTCCTCCTGAATCACGGTGGCTCCTCCCACAGTGTCGAAGGCTGTTGAAGTGGCAGAGCCAGTTCTCACCCTAGCCTCCTGGTCACCATGGAGAACCTGGGCTGGCCACTGGATGGCGACAAAAACATGGTCCTGCTGGTCACAGTGCCATAGTTCTCTGTGAGCTGTGAGGCCAGAGGACTGGAGGCCCAGGTGAGACACCCCCACCCCCCAGGCACAGGACCACCACCCTGCCGACACACAAGTACAGGCACTTCATGATTTCCAACGCTAAGCGCCTCAGCTTACTGGATAGCAATAGGTAACTGACCCACGGTGGCCTTGACAGGGTATATGGAGAAAGAAGAAATAACCATCCACATTAATGTTAATTGTTGATGGATAGTTTCAGATATCACAGTACTGACAACCAATAACATTTCCTAAAATTCTTATCAGGCAATGGTTGAGAGTAGCAAGTCTTGAGTTCTTCCCAGTTCCCCTCACAGCAGATTAGCAAAGAGCAGGGCAAGCAGGGTGCCCCGACGAGACCTGCAGGACTCCACCTAGCTCTCGAGTAGCAGGAGGCCAGCTCCTAGGAGCCCACACCACAGGCAGACACACACACTGGAATGTTAGAGTCAACAGGAGGTCTGGGCATCACGCTGAAGACAAAGCCCCACTTCAAAGCATACTGTGTACTCTTAGTGGGAGTTCAAAAATTTGAACTAAATCAGAACAAAGGCATTTCACAAATAATCTCAAGGCTAATTTTAGTCCTTACACAGTACCCTTCCCCATCTACTAAACGGTTTCTCTCACTGCCCCAGGAATCCTGGGCTGGGACCCAGGGCCAGTGTCCAATCCTGGCATCTTGTTTATGAAACAAATACTGGGTGTTTAATGAGCCAGGCTTCATCCACCAGTTGGTAGGTCAGCCTTGCAGCAAGGGAAGGTGGCCACTCACCAGGTCTAGGCTCCCTGCAGAAGATACAGAGCCTTGGGACTCCCGACGGCAGAGGCCTCCATTGGCATGAGGGACATCTTGAAAGAAGGGAATGACTGGGTAAATCAGAAGCCACAGCTTCACATGCCCTCACTCATAGAACCCTATATTACCCCTAAGAGGGCAAGACACAAGACGATAAGGACAGAGAGACAGCAAACCATGCGAGGCCCTTCCAGGCACCACCTGTTCCACTGGGGTTTAGTCAAACACCTCCCTCACAGCAGAGGTCAGGCTCACCAAGGAGGTCACCATTGTGGGGGCCCTGTAGGACCTGAGGCAGTGTCAGGCACTAGAGCAGGGGCAGTGCTGTGCAGCCCAGGCTCATGTCCCTGGTGACGTGTCTTCTATCTCAAAGTGCTGTTTTGGGTCTGAAGAAGCCTGTCCCTTGACCAGCTGGCTGCCCACTTTACTTGGGACCCATTTCCCATCTTCTCCCTCACAAATCCCATTCAGAGACAATAGTCCAAGTCCTTCCCTTGTTCTAACCATGAGCTAGGCTGGCCTACATACCATGTTGGGCCTAAACACTGTTTTACCCCAGGTCAGATGGACAGGCTCCTGGATCCACTGACCTACTCTGAACAAGTAGCTTCTTGGGCATCTATAGACCCTGGACCAGACAGACAGAGGATCTGAGCTCTACTGAAGCCCTCTCCAGATGACTGCAAGTCTGCCAGGTATGGGAGGCCTGCACAGGACACATTCCCCATCTCCTAGTGCCCACCCACCAACACAATGGCTGATGCCTATTCAATGGCACAGGCAACAAGCTGTGCCTGGCACAGGGATAGCACAGTTGTGTTTGTTTCTCTTTGCTTGATTCTGTTTTCCAAGTTTTCTACTAAAGCACCTGTTACTTCCATAGCAAGAAGAAAAGGAGCCCAGTCAGGCAGATACCCTGCATCTAGGAGTTTCGGGAAGGTTTTGCAGCAGAACTGCATCATAGGCTGGCTCGTCACCAACCCTGCTGTATTCCCAGGATCTGTGACATTTCCTCATCCTTCCAGGTAATTCTGTGGAATCCCTGCCTGCCCACCATGGTCTCTCACGTCACCACCATGCCAGCCCAGCTCCTGCCCACCACAGCATGGTCTGTATCCACATACCATGGGCATGGTCACCATGGTCCTTCTTCTTCTGGGACCGCCCTGTGCTCCTGCTCCTTGACCAAGAGAAAAAGGCCCCTTTGCGTTTTTTCTCACTATCCTCGTCCCCAACATCTTCATTCAGGGATCGTCCTGATTTTGATTTTCCACTTAACTGTCACCAAATAGAAACATCAGTTAAGACACTAAAGGGGCCCGACACAGCTCTATGAGTAAGGATTCTGAGGAATAATGTAGAGTCTTCGGTGGGCCAAGGGCACAGTGCTCTCTTTCACCACTGAGGTAGCCAGGGGTTGGGGGCGAGGAAAGGGTTCGGGAGTGTCTGTGTCCTACATGCCCACCCCCTGCTGGTGAAGGGATGTGTGGACACAGCCTTACTCTCATCCCCACAAGGGCTAGCCCAGCACCTTTTTTGGTGTGGACACATTGGAGTGGTCAGAGTTGATGCTGTGCTTGGAAGCTGGGCTGCTGGGGACCTGCTGGGAGTCTGGGAGGGTACGTCCTTCCACCTCTGCCAGGACGCATTCTTGGTACAGCTGGGATTTCAGAAAGCGAGTGTAGCTATCAAACTTCATCAGGTTGAAAATCTGTGGAGCAGATGCCATGCAGTAGAGTTACAGAAGGAATGGTAACCCCTTCGGTCTTAGGTGGTACAGGAGATCTGTACCCATGAATGAGTGACATCTGGAAGGGTGTCATTCCTGCCAACCCTCCCTTGGGCCCCAGGGCATTCTGATACTAATGAACTCTCCAGGAATCCTTCTGATGCTCTCAACTGCCTCTCCTTTGCCACTCTGAGTGGGAACAGAGTCCTAGGCATCATGCACAGCCAGAAGGGCAGGCAGACTCAGACTGTGGATGCACGCCTAGCAGGTCTCCATTCCCTAAGGACTTGGAAGGCAGTGAGGCCTGGGGAAGACCTGCTTTGTTCTAAACTAACCCCTGCAACCTAGTGGGCACAACAGCTGGCAGGGCTGGGGAGTGTGTTCTGGATGGGTCAGATCACATGCTCATCCAGAATTAAGACACAAACATGTAAACAGGGTTCCATGTGCATCCTGTGATCCAGCACTCAGAGGCCGAGGCAGAAGTATGTGAGCTTCATGTCAGTGGTGGTGAAACTACAGTGAGACCTTGTCTCAAATGGCAGTGCTACTACTGCTAAGCATATAAGCACACGAGTATATAGACAGGCCCACTGCGTTCTGGATGTACACTAGTGTGGCAGCACTGTGCGCTCATAGAAAGCTGTCTCTGGGCTGGGATAATACAGTACCATCCGCTCTCAGATGCCGGAAGTGACACTGAACTTGCTCAGGGTCAGCCCAGCAATCATGAAAGACCTCTGACCTACCATAATGAGCTGTGTGGCCAAGCTGTACTGTCATGTTCTGTAGGTCTAATGTGTCCAATGCTCTTAAAAATCTTTTTCTTTTTATACTTATTTATTCATTTCTTCACTTATTTAGTGAGAATGTGTAGTGTCAAACACATGCCATGGTCCATGTATATAGATCAGAGTACAACTTAGAGAAGTTGATTCTTTCCTTCCACTATGTGGGTCCCAATGATCAAACTCAGGTTGTCAGGCTTGGTGGCAAGAGCCTTTATCTACCGAGCCATCTCAGCAGTCTCAGTGACTTTTGAAATGTAATATGGTCCCTTACTTTGGTTGACAGTGGGGTACATGGGGTGATCTGTGGCAAAGGCTTGTTTGTTCCTTTTGAGACTGGAGCCCAGTGGTCAGAAGGGTTTGTCACCATGCCCACATTACCAGCAGCCCCCTTCCCAGAAGAGCACATGCTGCTGAGGGAGTCTGCACCCCAAGCCTTGGCTGGAGGCCCCATGGAAGACTACAAAGTCACCTGGAGCTGTTGTTCCTTGAACATGTCAGGGTGGGGTGCATTGAGAATGTCGTCTGCCAGCTGGGCCTGGCTGTCAATGTTGACAGGAGTGGTGGCTTTGCTGCACAGGAATTTACTGAAAATCTCCCGGGCCCTGTAAGAGAGCTGACAGGCAGAAAGGTCTGAGTAGATCTGTGGACACACTCCCTGGACACACATTTTCCACTTGTGTCTCTGAAACATTCCTAAGGCTGACTCTGCTTCAGGGCTGGAGAGCTGAGTCATAGGCCCTGTCTATATTCTGGCTTAGGAAAGTAAATATAAAAGAAAGAGCCAGGAAGACACTCTCGAATTGGCTGCTCTGCACATTTCTAAACGGCTGCTTTGAAAGGGCCCCAGAAACTAACTGAGGGTGCTACCCGGGAGAGGCCTCGGAGCAGGATGAGGCACAAAGTGCACACGACAGGCGAGGGCAGGAGGGCACAGTGCTCGGAGCCCAGGAAACAGGCATGAGGCCACTCTGTGAGGACAGTTGTTCCCTCGAGGGAAATGCCCGAAGACATGGCAGGGCAGTCCTGGGGCAGCTAGAGAGGGCTGGTAAGCCACAGGTAGAGGGTGCAGTTTGCCAGAGTGCTTTTCTGAGTCCCTTCAAACACTGCTCCTTCCTCCCCATCCCAACATCAAGTGCCACCTCTGCCAGGCTCTGTGGCAAGGCATTTATGCAGACTATGTTTAGGCAGAATTAAATGTCACACACTTAAGTTTTTATTCTGAAGCAGAAATGTCACTTTTTTTTTAAAGTCGCAGAAGAAGCATCCCTTGTGGCCTGCTCAAGCAACACCCGATGTAACCGTGTGCCACCGACCCTCATACAGCCCCCCTGCTCTCAAGAACAATTTACCTCTTTTTTGTCATGTGCAGGAACATGACTGAAGCATTCACAGGCCTGCCAGAATAAAATGTTCTCTTCACTGAATTCCTTCCGTAAAAAATCCTGAGGGAACACGGGAAGAAGAGCGGTTGTCATCCACAAGCCCTCCATGCAGCCGAGACCCCATGCCCTTTCCCTGGCCCTCTGTCTATAACATGGCAGAAGAGGCGCCTCTCCAGAGGGCCTTGAAAGCAGGCATGGGGCTGTGCAGCACATGTGAGAGTGCCATCTGCCTCACAGCTCTTTTCTCAAGCGCTGGTCATTTTTTTTTTTAAAGAAATACATTTTTAGTTTCTGGTTAGCATATAAACTGTGGTGTCATAGCACACTGACACTGTTATCATGTGCAGCTTGTAATCACCCCATCACTCACTCTCGCCCCCCCCCCCACTCCTCGATCTTAAGAGCTGTATTTGTCAGCATGCATTTCCATGAATTTTGAAGAAGCTCCAGCTAGGATGATGTCATACAACTGTAATCTTAGTACTCAGAAGAATAAGTCAGGGGGATTATGAGTTCCAAATCAACCTGAGTAACAGAGTGAAATCCAGTCTCAAAACAAACAAAGAAACAAACACACAAAGCCAAGAGACTCTGATGTTCCTTGCTGCACAGACATGGAGAGAGTGAGAGCTCTGAAAGAGGGCTGGCAGGAAACTCCAGGGCAGGAGGCAGGCCAGCAGGGGAAACTGAACTGATGGCCCCTACAAACATATACTCTACCCTGAGCCTGGAGCTTGGAGCAGGTGCTGGAAGACCATTCTGCTAACAAGGTCATGCAGAGTCTCTGGGGTCTGAGATGACCCAGTGAGCTCAAGCCCCCTGGGCACAAAGCGCCAGCCCCACAGCAGTCCCCTACTCACAGAGAAGTAGCGCACACCGACAGGATCCTGCAGCAGACGCTCAAATGACACTGCCCAACTCGCCACTCTCCTCTCCCGTAGGCGCCGGCAGCTCTGCACACTGGGGAGGCTGGCATTGCTGCTCAGGCTGTTGTTGCTGATGCAGTCCTTCAGGTCAGCTCCCGTCAACTCTGCAGGACCATTACACACAGACCTGCACCTCTTGCCTTCCTGGCAAGGAGGCCACAGGCACTGCTCTGATTTCCACGCTTGCTCAGTGAGCATCATGCATTGAACCTGAAACCTAGCCGGGACTTTCTAGACTTCAGAGCAGTGAAAAGAACACATCTCAGCTTCATGGGGCTGCATGAGGATGAACAAGAGAAGTTATCAGCTAAGGTGTGCATACAACACAGAGCAGAGAGAGCGATGTTATGCATACAGTGGCAGGAAGGCATTTATAAGTGCACCACAAAGCAAAAGACCCTGAGTGAAGTCTGGGGAGGGGCTGCAGGTGGCCCCAGCAGCCTCCTGGTGCTGTGTGCTACAACTTGGAATCCATGGCTCATTGCTTGTGCTCTTTGCTGTATGCAGATCACCTTTCAGTGGGAACATTAAGCCATACTATCCAAATTGAGTATTTAACCATGCGTCACCTGGTAGCTCACTCACCGATGACCCCGACACAGGAAAATATTACAATAAAGAGAAGGACGTGTCTAGGAAGACCCCATCTATCACCCTTGTCTACTCTACAGAGTTGTTACACACGTTGCTCTAGTGAGCAGGGTACTTCAAGCTTCCGTAGATGAGGATGGTCCTGGACAGAGACAAGGCCAGCCCACTGTGGGCGGCAGGACAGAAGTTCTACTGGGCTATGCCGTCAGGGGGCTCAGGCAGCAGAGCTGACTAAGGTGATTTTCTGCGTGGCATCATTAAGGAAACATTGCTCAATCACATGTTCACACTGGACTCCATCTGCTCTGAGCATTCAGGACAGGCTACTCAGGATGGTCTGCCCTGGGTCAGGGCACGGGACAGATTCCTCCAGACAAGTTACAAGTTAGCAAGCTCTAGCTCCAGGTCAGCCACTGAAGTGCCCTTCCTAGCAGGGAAGGGAGGAGAGGAAGGCAGGGGCTGGAAGCAGCATGGACACACCCGGAATGGCATGCAGCCGGCAGGTAAGCCAGAATACAGAGGGCCGTGGAGGAGGCCGGCACGGGTACTGCAAGTCTAGAGGAAATGACCCTGAGGGCTAGGAGCCAGGCCACAGGTGTGACTACAGCCTCCTAGTACACCACCTCAGATCAGCATGGCACCCAGGTTCAGTACTGGCCAGGAGCGTTCAAAGCCAGCCAGAATTTAGGATTGAATCAACAAGGGAAAGCCATGTACTGACACACTACAGATATTGGTGTCAGAAGAAATGATATTGTGACATCAGAACTTTGACAATTTTAATTTTTCTTTGACCCCCACCTCTACCCACACACACTGTCTATGCATCAACTACTGTTCTGAGAACCAGAGGGAGGGGCTTGGGCCAGGATACATCATAGGAGCTCTAGCCTGCTCTTCTGGAACACTGTTTAGCAGGGTGGCATGGTCAGAGTAGCTGGCACTGCTGGGAACAGACGGTGCAGGGCCACCACCTCACTAGCTAACTCAGCCACCACAAGCACATGATATGAATACCTCACACACTCTGTGGGGCTGGAATGCCACATGGCTGATCTCTAAAACTGATCTGTGTCCAGTGACCAGAGCAGATACTGATTTTCTCAGAATGCACATTTAAGTCCAAAATAGGTTCTTACAGATTTCCCAAGAGTAGAGTGAGACAAGTGGAATGAGACAGTCTCAGCAGAAAACTAAAGAGAAAGCACAGGAGAAGGCAGGATGGCTCTACCTCGTCCCACTCTATCCCCCAATCCCCTCTATATGCCATGCCCGTTCCCACTGAACACCACTTGCCACAGCACCACACAGGCAGGAAGATGTTGTGCAACAAAACTGGTCAGAGGAGCAGAAGGGAAAGTCCAGGAGCAGATGGGGACAGATGCAGTGGAGGTAGGGACTGAACCACATCTGAAAAACTCAGCCTGGACTCTTGCTTTCCTGAGCACATTAGAGCTGACCTCATAGGGTCCAGGGATTTAGATGTGAAATGAAATTGGAGAAAAACTGGGAAATCTGAGTGAGGAGAGGCCTGGAAGGAGGCTCCCAGTACAGCAGTATCTGAACCCCATGTAAAATGCCCAGGCGAGAGACTCAGGTGACACACAACACACACAGATAGATGTGGTATGAAACGCTCCCTCCATACCAAGACACCCATGTGGGCGGAGGAGCCAGAAGGCCAAAGGAAGCAGGGCTGGTGCCAGGCTCCTGAGCACATGGGCGCGGCTCCTCCTCTGCCCCACTGAAGGCTGGCTAGTTCACTCTGCCTCACCTTAGGTGACTATAGTCATGGGCTCTGTGCAGGCTGGGTGATGGCCCAGGCAGACATGAAGACTTGTATACCAAAGAAGCTATTCAGCACCTCCAGGTGCATAGGATGCTAGTGTCAGAGATGGAGTGACCTATGCCACCCCAGAGGCAGAAACAATGTTAGCACACTGCACACAGGGCACTGTGCTTCATGCAGGGACCAGTCTACAATCCATGCTCCCTCTGAGCTCTGGTCCAAGGGCACACACTACTTTTACTTTTTTAAATAAGACTGTATGAAGGTCAGTGGGGGCCAGGCTCTGCTATGACCCTGGGCACCATTCCAGGAAGGCCAGGTAACTCACACTCTGCTCAGTGAAGGCTTTTGATGACCAGGCTCCCCATGGAAAGCGAGGGTGCTGATGTTGTGGACTACATCTTCTGATGATGACGGCACCCTCATCAAATGAGGCACTAATTCCAGCAGAGTGAACGGGGCAACTTTCCCCCTCCCACTTCTCCCCTAAGCAATGAAGTCTGAAGTAAGAATTGAAGAATGAACAGAAGTTAACTCAGGGCACATGCAAAGGCCCTGTGATAGAAGGAATGCAGCACACAATTTTGACTCAAATGAGCGGCAGAAACACTGGCAGGCTACATGGGTACCTTGGCAATGTGGCCTTCACCTTAGACAAGGGACTGGGAGGGTCCCTTGTGCTCTGCACAGTGGAGGTAGCCTAGAGGACAGGAGGGAAGGCAGGACTAAGCCACCTGTTACCCATAGACCATGTGACCCTACAAGGGTGATGAGTTCTTGTGTTCTGAGTTACAAGGGGTTCGTGATTTCAGATAAGTTCAGAATGAGAAATAACTACTTCCTCTGTGGCCACTGTACTCAAGTGCTGGAGGAAAGGTGGCCCAGCCCTCCATGCTGGCCTGCAGACCTCTCACCCTGCTCATCGGCAGCATGTCCCTGCCTGTCCCCTCAGTGAGATCTCTCCCACTCCCGCAAACACCTGGGTTCCTGTGCACGCACCGTAACAATAAGCCCAGTGGCTAGGGGGTCACTGGTCCCTAATGCTGCAGCAGGAAGTGTTGTGTTTGTAATGGGAGTGAACCTGCGCAGACTGAGTCAGGAAGCAAAAGATGACCAGAAAGCTCATAAGTCAACACTGACACTGAATCAGAGTAAATGAGTGTTCTGCTGAACTCCACTATGTCACTGAGTCCCACATTGTACCATCGGTCAGGATTCCTGGCTGGGGGCGGGGGATGTCTCAGGCATGGACACTGGGCACAGAGGAAGGTGGTGTAGCACCTAAGCAGGAACATCTCAAGTGGCAATGACAACAGTGGAGAGGTGACACCACAGGAGAGGAGGAGGTACAGGGTCCATCTCCTGGCATCTGGGTTAGGGACCCACTCAGGTGAGATGTATGGTCAGCAAGGGGACTGTTTCCATGGCTGCAACAAACCACTTCAGCTATGACAAGAGGAAGTGTCAGATGCTCTGAAAATGACTCCCTGGGGCTGTGGGATCATGAACTTGGCCTGGAGTCCAGAACAGCACAGAGACTTAAACAAATATAATACAAATCCTAAGGTGACACCCAACCACAGTATGCTATGGCTAGGAGTTGCTTATGTGCGTGTGTGTGTGCACACACACACACACACACACACACAGGCAATTCCTGAAACCACAAGAGTGACACGCAGAAATCTTTTAAACAGAGCTGATAGTGGAGGTTTTAATCCACCTGGAGCCTAAGAGGCTTGCAAAACAGAGGGGTAAAGGTAGAGTCCCCTTAGAGGCTTGACACAAGCTGCTCCCATAAGTTGAATCTTAGTGCTTCTGACGGGCCACACACACAGGAAGTTCCCTCTCCTTTGTCATCCATTTCTGAGTTCAGAACTGACAGCACATTCCAGCATTGCTACAGTCACACAGAGAACAATGCACCCCAGGTCCTGACCTGGGACAGTAGGCAGCACCTCAGGTTGCCATAAAATTCCTTGCAAACACCTCTACTGCTACCCCAAGTTCAAGGCCAGGTCAGGAGGTTGACACATATCAAGTCTGAGACTTGCTGATATGCTGGGAGCAGTCCACTTGGTTCTCTACTGTTAATCGTTTGAGTGAAATGCAGGCTTGGCTGAAGAAGATATGGCTTGGTGGTACCTGGTCACCTACACGGTGGCTTTAGTGGACATAATCTAGGTGTTTATTTTACTGTGGCTCTTATTCTTTCAGTCAAATGCTGTCCTGACGAGAACGTGTCTCAAGTCTGTGGCAGATCTGCCGAGGACTGGCACAGCTGCTGGCACAGCTGCTGAGACTGCTTAGAGATGGGGCTGTAGGTACACGTTTCGGTAATTCCGTAAGACTGACAGTGTGCAGTTCCTTCTCTGGTGCACAGCCTCAGCCCACTCTCAGCTCACCATATAGCTCACCCAAACCATAACCCTAAGTATTCCAAATGTTCAAGTCTCAACTCTAAGCCACGTGGCAGCCCATCCCAGCATAACCCCCACATGCAGCAAACATACCTGAGGACTGCACAAGTCAGCCTTCTTTGGCATTTAAGACAAGCTGACAGACAGATGTGGGACTTTACCTGGATAGAGCTGATAAGAGCCACTGTGGTGCCATCTAACCAAATACTTCCAACCATTCACCGTAAACCACCCTTCTGAGTCCATACCAGGCTCAGCCTGGGTGGCTTGGGGTAGAGGCTTGGGCCACCGGTGGTGAGGACATGGCTCCTTAGCTCAGCCTTGGGGGTAGGTGAATTATTGTAGATCCTCAGGGACTCTCACAAAGGCAGTCCTCAGCCTTCCAGCAGTGGCTACTGGAAAGGCCACACAGCCTCACAAAGCCTCAGAGTCATGCATAATGCACAGCCGGAGTGCCTGCTTCGGAGGCCTGAATTATTCACATGGGCAGAGACACTATTCTCCCAGTGCTGGGGAGGAGCCACTCTGCAGTTCATTAAACAGCAGGGGGGGGGACACACAGACAGACAGATGGACTGGACGACACACGAGATGGGGATGCATGGCTCCATGGAATAGTTGCAGGATGCTGTCTTATTTCCACATCATCTTGAAAATCTAAGTTCCATAAACGAGATCTACATTCTCAGTGAGGAGTGACCTAAAGCAATGAAGTCTCAAGGGCGTACACTTAAGAAACAATCAGTCTGGACGAGTCCAATTCCAAAGCACCGGCAGCACAGCCCTGAAAAGCCTGAAAGGGACTGGGAGCTGCCCGCTTTGGAAAGAAAATCAAGCTGCTGCCCTCTCGCATACACCAATGGGCAGGGCAGAGCCTCTGAGTTCTGCAAGGTTTCTGAAGCTGGGACTTTACTCAGGCCCCACAGGCTCTTTCTGGCCACAGTTCCCAGCAATTCTAAATTTGGTCTCTAAGACACGTAAGGGAAGAGATGACACGTAAGGGAAGAGATTTGAAGCTGAATGCTCACTGTCCAACAACTGGTGATTGGGGTGGACACTCCACAAACAGGACTCTCTGTCGGTTCTTTTTTTTTTTTCTTTTGTAAAGTCATCAAAGCAATACTGTCCTCTAGAACAACCCTGTGATGTGACGCTCAGCCTCTGCCAGGCCTCCCTCCCTTTGGCACACTTCTTTACTGTCGGTGTCTGAAGCAGGGAGGCACCCTCACTGCCCAGGAGGCTGCCACTTGAGGCTCACGGGAGTCTTCTCGAGTATGAGGGTGAGCAGTGACAGGACCCCTAGTCTCTTCTGGGCCCTCTAGTCCCCTGACACAGTGTTTGAAGCCCCTTCCAGGAGCAGGGACTAACCTCAGCACCTTGGTGGGCTGGAGGGTTTAAAGTCAGTCACTGGCTTCTCAGAACATCAGGGAGAGAAGCTGGTTATGTAGACACCTTTTTTTCTGTGGGCACCAAGCCATTTTGAGACCTGATCCTGTAGTGAGGGTACCAGTTTTCTGCATTGTTACTCTTTCCCCTTGGAATATACACAGGCTAGGTATCTTTAGTACAGAAATCTGAAATCCAAACTATCCCTAAATTCAAAATGTTTTGATGAACAAAGATACTTCTACAATGTATCAGTTACCAGCAAGCACATGAAAGCACAGAGTAAAATTACCCTTAACGCAAATGAAGCCCATGTTAAGACTGGTGTCCTATCCCTGAGAAAGCTCATTGTACCATGCAAATATTCCCAAAACCTAAGGAAAAGGTCGGACAACTGAAATACTGGTCCCAAGGATTTTGTATAAGGGACTCTCAGCCTCAGGCAGAAACTGCCTCAGTTCACTGAGACTCTCTCACTGCTATAGTGATTTTTCACTAGTCAATGGCTCGCTCTCTGGTGTCTGGTACCTTTCTCCTCCACTCAGTCCTCCCTCAGATAGTCTTCATGTCCCTCTGAGTTATCTCATGCACTAAGCACTGATGGGAAGCAGACACATACCTGCAGGCCTACTGTGTGCTCTCCCTGCTCACCCTAGGGTTGGTCTTTGCTTCAAGATCCTGTTCCATGTACTGAGAACTGTCCCAGATGCCCAAACCTCACAGGGTTCCTCTACTCTAGGCTCCCACAGAGGACAACTCGGAAGTACGACTCCACACCTACTGTCTACCGATAATCACGAGTCTCAGTGATACCCTCAACTATAATTGACACCCCGAGTATACTCTGGTCCCCTTTGGGATCTGTCATTTCCTTTCCAGCAGTGGACAATCTCCCTTTCACTTCTGATACCTTTACATATTCCCTCAACAAAAAACATCTGAACTCTCCAGAGTTCCTTTGCAGATGACATTAACAACAGAGTCCCACCCACGGACCTTGCTGAGCTGTAACGTCCTTTTACCTGGTCAGTGAGCATGCTCCCTTTATTCCCATAATGGGCCTTGTAAACATCAGGCACAAGGTCATCAGTGCAGCCAATTTTGGTCCAGGGAGAAGCCAGGCAGAGACAGCCCCACATGACCTTTTTGGATCGAGGTGACAGTACGATGATCCCTTCTACCTATGTCTTGGCTTTGTTATGGGGAGAAGCTAACACCCACAGGGCTGGGGCCCAAGAACAAAGCACAGAGCCTGAGCTACATGGCCAAGTACTGAATTTACCAGAAGCTGAGACACCATCAAGAATGGCCTTCAAACCACCTGGACGTCCTGCACGAAACACTGACATGAGGAGGACAGCACTGGCCTCACCCCATTTCCTCTGTCGCAATCTGTGTATCTGAGTCTGTCACCTTACTCCAAGAGCTGCAGCTAAGAGCACTTCATTCTCATGGCCAGGCAGATGACACTTCATATTAAGCAGTGAGGAGGGCTCAGGACAGGATTAGCTGCTACAGACTACACGGTGTAAACCAGAGGGCTGCCGTCTGACTCAACACCAGAGAAAACCACAGCCAGCAGTGACCGACCCTGATGACAATCAGGATGAATGCTGTGAGTCCTGCAGCACCTCTTCTAATTCAAGGGGTTCACTGTGAGGGTGAAGTTGCTGAGGTCTCAGGACAGTGGTGGGTACAGCTGGACAGGCACCCCAAACTCTGAGGTGGCATCCCAGTACCCTTTCCTCCCTTTTCCCCCTACACACCGGCCAGCCAAGCCTCACGGGCTCACAGGGAGTAACAAAGCCAGACAGTCCCTTGGGAGTCCAGCAGAGGATGGCTGCTAGATATACTGTATGCATATGATTACGTATTCTTCAAGGCCTCAAGGAGACCAAATGGGAGAAACCGAATTGCTGTCCTAAAGCTGAGACCAGATCTAAGCTCAGCAGAACAAGCCCAGCATGTGAAATGACACTGTGCTTCAGGAGAAGAAATGCCAAGCAGATGGGCAAATGCCAAGAGCCTTCAGGGCTGTAAGAGTGGGTAGCGCAGGAGCTGCCAGGGTCAGTGTGGGAAGTGGTGGGAGCGATAGTTCCTTCACTCAGCACACTGCATTTTCAGGATTCAGCTGAGGAGCCATCAGCTGCCACCATGGGGGTCACTGGACTACAAGAGGCCCAGGGCATGCCAGGAAAGGGGTACCACCTCTTTCAAGCCTTGATCAGATTCACACACTGGCTAGAAACAAAAAGAACCACATGTTTCTTTAACTAGATAATTCCTTCTCAAAACAAAATTATTTTATTTTGACAAACCAAAGGTGATATCATGAAAGCATTCTCCTTTTATGTTCACACCAATGGCCACACGTGAAAAAGCCCCCTGGCCTCAGGACCTGGCTGCAGGAGACAGACACACTGGCCAGTGCATAGGCCCAAGGATCCAAAGGCTGGGCTCAGGGAAGGCTGAAACGTGGGCTGACCCTTCCCAGAGTCAACAGCAGCCACTGCCAACAAAGCCGAGCTGTGCTTGCTCTGGCTGTTGTGCAGGAATGGATGAGGACAGGGTGCTTACGAGACAGGACATGAAGTCACAAAGGGTGTCTAGGACAGACTCCAGTAGCAAGGTCCACTTTCAGTGGCCAGCACCGTAACGTGAAAACACCACATGAGGCCAAGGAACAGACCCATTTCCCACATTTATGCACATGGTGATATTTTCAGCTGGCAACTAAACAGCCTGATTTTCTGCAATTGTTATACTTCACATAATTTTAAAATTAAAGTAATGTTAAATGCAAAACTAAACATGATGTAATATATACCTTTTATTTGACTATCAATGATAATCCTAGGGACAAAATAGGACTTGGCTGGCCTCTGATGGCTCCCGAGTAGGACACACACCCCTACACACACACACACACACACACACCCCTACACACACACCCCTACACACACACACACACACACACACACACACACACACACCCCTATACACACACACCCCTACACACACACACCCCTACACACACACACACACACACACACCCCTATACACACACACACACACACACACACACACACACACACACACACCCCTATACACACACACCCCTACACACACACACACACACACACACACACACACACACACACGCACAAATGCACGCGCACGCGTTTGGCTATTCTCTCTCCTCCTGGGGTCCCATGTGAGGCTCTACAAATCTACCACCTCTTGGCTAGAGGCACCAGGTGGGATGCCAGCATTTTCCTCCAGCTTCTCCCTAAAACTGGATATAAAAGTGAAAAGAGAGAATAGTGGTGTGAGGTAAGGGGTGTGGGTGGTGGGGTGTGAGGGCAGTGGGAGGGGTGGGGTGTGAGGGGAGTGGGAGGGGTGGGGTGGGAGTGGGTGCTCATCAAGCATTTGCAGGCCTCTCTACCCTAGCTGCTCCTCTTTCAGGCCACTTGCCCTTTCCAGCAGAGCAGAGCTAGCATGGGCTGTGGAGCCACATATCTCATGGAAGCTGGTGCTCCTTCCAGAGAGGTAAGGCTTCGCCTTCTACATAAATGACGTCACCAAGGGTGTTCTGGCTGTGCCAAGTGTAATGATGGGGCTAACTTCATAGGATAGGGCAAGCTCCACTCCTCTCCGGAGAGCCACTTAACCCTTCTATAAAACCCTCAATAAAACAGGAAAGCTGTGATAGTGTCAGGCACTGAATGTCACCACCTGATAACTAGGTCATGCTAGCCTTCAATATCATGGGAATGACGAGTAACTCCAGCTGCTACGTCATGATTCATAGAATATTTCCCCCCTAAATTTTAAATATAAATCTAAAACTTACGTTGGTCAGTGTCTAAGATCATGTTCTCGTCTTCTCCCTGCAAACAAGGAGCCTCATTTAAGGAAGGCCCTGCTTCTCTCTGGTGGACTCCATCTGTTCTGAAGGTCAGGGCTGGCTTGGCACTGGGCTCTGGGTCTGTAGATAGATGATGCCAGCTGTGCCTGCTACATATGTAGTTTCCTCCTTCCCAGTCCTAAAGACTTTCCTGTCTTTTTAAGTCTTGCTAAACCTATCACCTAAAGTTGCTGAGAGTGGACGTGCTCAGATTCCCGCCTCTAATAGAAATGCTTCTGATTGTTGAGTATAATTTTAAGACCACCCGAACCAGTGCCTGGCTCTCTCAGCTGCCTCCCTGGCCTCTGTGGAGTGAGTCATTTGGCTTCACTCCTTCACAGATGTGACAGACCTGCTCATGTGCCTACCTACAGTCGTCTACCCTGAAAACAAAGCTCTGAAAACAGGGACTTGATCTGACTCCAAAAGTTCCTGAGTGCCTGTAAGTGCTGCAAAGAAAGCAGAGGCTCCGGAAGTGTCGTGCCCAGTTTTCTGAGATTTCCAGAGTGGTTGTACCAGCTTGCATTCCCACCAGCAGTGGAGGAGTGTTCCTCTTTCTCCACATCCTCGCTAACACCTGCTGTCTCCTGAGTTTTTAATCTTAGCCATTCTGACTGGTGTGAGGTGGAATCTCGGGGTTGTTTTGATTTGCATTTCCCTAATGACTAATGATGCTGAACATTTCTTAAGATGCTTCTCAGCCATCCAAAGTTCTTCAGGTGAAAATTCTTTGTTTAGCTCTGTACCCCATTTTTTAATAGGGTTGTTTGGCTCTCTTCTGGAGGACCCTGCTATACCACTCCCAGCATGTAATAAGGATACATGCTCCACTATGTTCATAGCAGCCCTATTTATAATAGCCAGAAGCTGGAAAGAACACAGATGTCCCTCAATGGAGGAATGGATACAAAAAATATGGTATATATACAATTGAGTACTATTCAGCCATTAGAAACAATGAATTCATGAACTTCTTAGACAAATGAATGGAGCTGGAGAACATCATCCTAAGTGAGGTAACCCAATCTCAAAAGAATACTCATGGTATGCACTCGCTGATAAGCGGATATTAGCCTAGAAGACTGGAATACCTAAGAACACAATCCACATATCAAATGATATCCAAGAAGAAGGAAGGAGTGGACCCTGATTCTGGAAAGGCTCAGTGCAGCAGTGTAGGGAAATACCAGAACAGGGAAGAGGGAAGGGGTGGATGGGGTAACAGGGGGAGGGAAGAGGGATTATGGAACTTTTGGGGAGGGGGGAGCCAGGAAAGGGAGATATCATATGAAATATAAATAAAGAATATATCAAATAAAAAAAAAGAAAGAAAGAAAGAAAGCAGAGGCTCAGTACCCTGCCCCGCACCATGCAGAGAAGCACCCTCCAGGGGCATCCAAGACATAAATATGAACAACACAACAGTATTCGTTTTACCTGCATGGTCTTAGGAAGGGCCAAGCAGAGTAGGACAGAAGTGCTACTTAAAGGGGAGATGGCCACTGGGACGATGGTAAACTCTGTCATCAGAAGATAGCACTGAGAACCAACTGCATAAGGCGTGCCTGCACTGCATGCCTTTCTCAAATGCTATTAGACTTTCTTTCATTTCATCATCTACAGAAAACAAACATGAATGTAATTAAAAATATAAGCTCTGGTACTGTGAAGAAGAACTGTCCCCTGTCCCCATAGGCTCCAGCATTTGGACACCTAGACCCCAGCTGGTGCCACTGTCTGGGGGAGGCTGCAGAACCCTTGAGGGGGTAGAGCCTTGCTGGAGGAAGCGCAGCACAGGGCAGGCTGGGAGCGTTCCATCTGCCTGGCTTTCTGCTCGCCTGTGTGAGCAGTCAGCTTCTGCCCCTGCAGCCAGGCTTGCCCACCACCATGGACTCATCGTTCTGAAACTGTAAGCTATAACAAGCTTCTTTTATAAGCTTCCTTGGTCATGGCATCTTATCACAACAATGGGATAGTTGCCAATATATAAGATTATCATAATTTATTATTTCAATCTAAGAATCAGTCCCAGAATTTATTATTTTTTTCAATTTTCTACTAATCAGCTAACAATAGCAGCGTAAGCCAACCAAATGAGAAAACACAAAAAGCAAGCAACAGCATGTGCGTGCTTACTCTTTGGCAGTGTCTGGGAGAGTGGAGCTGTAACAGTGTTCATCAGGTGTTCTACACTGACATTCCTGTCTAAGCAGAAGTCTGGACTGAGTATTAAAAAAAAAAAATCAAGGGGCTGGAAAGATGGCTCAGCGGTTAAGAGCACTGACTGCTCTTCTGAAGGTCCTGAGTTTAAATCCCAGCAACCACATGGTGGCTCACCATCACTAATGAGATCTGATGCCCTCTTCTGGGATGTCTGAAAACAGCTACAGTGTACTTACACATAATAAATAAATCTTAAAAAAAAAAAAAAAAAGAGCTGGGCGGTGGTGGGGCACGCCTTTAATCTCAGCACTTGGGAGGCAGAAGCAGGCGGATTTCTGAGTTCGAGGCCAGCCTGGTCTACAGAGTGAGTTCCAGGACAGCCAGGGCTACACAGAGAAACCCTGTCTCAAAAAACAAAAACAAAAACAAATCAAAAGGCCATATACAAAGTAGCCATGATGAACATAACAGGAAGCTCTGAAAAGGGGGTTCCTTACACATTGCTTGGTGGTGTACACACTGGAAAATTGAGAGTATCTACCACACACCCCTGGCCAGCTCATCAGAGCGAGTTACACACAGATGTGCACGCAGAGACTGCACAAGCATGTCTTACAGTACCTTGTGACAGCTGAAGTCTAGGCCATCTTAGAAGCTATCAACAGGGGCAAGAGTAGACAGTGGCCGTTTAACAGTGGAACAGGACACAGTGGCCAGAGTGAACGGTCCCTGGCCTGAGAGATGAACGCTCACGTTCATGGAAAGGAGCCAGGCACAGAGAGCACAATGGCGGCATTAGTTCATTAGGTGCAGCAGCCAACCCAGCATCGGCGGGGAACTGTGTGAAATGACTGGTTTATGCTTGTTCCCATCTAGTCCAAATAAGTGTGGCGTAGACTGTGGCTGTTTTATTTGGCTTTGGTAGTTACTGGGGTCACCCCAATCTACTTTTCTTACAGCTCCACTGGCTGTGGAGCCCAAATGTGTGATGTTCCGATCTTTCTGGGTTATCTCTGCTCCAGCTGCCTGGTGTCCTGGGGAGCCATCTCACCTGGGCTGCTGCAGTGCTCCATCATGACTGATGGATGCCTCCTGCTCTCCCCACCCTCTCCTCTGCGCCCTTCTCCCTCCCTATTTTTTCCTTCCCCTCATGGTCACTATCTGTGACCCTTAGCCAGGTAACTGAAAACTTGTGTATCTCTATTCCCTCTGATAATCAGCTGCGGCCGGCTTTTATTTAACTACTAGTTTGAAATTAGGGAGCACGGTTTGAATAACAAAAGTTGGTGTATGTGAGACTTCTTACTTGTCTTGGGGCAACCAGATCTTGGGGATACAGAAGACCAACTCCCAACAGAACTGGTTCCACTCAGCCCCACACTCTTGCTGGTATGTATACTTTGTAGTGTCTAAGTTACTTTTAAATAAAAAGTTTTCATTACTTGAAAAGTTGTGACCAAAACTCACCTCAGGTGTCTGAAGCAAGTCGTGCTGTGAACTGTGAGAAGCACCGTCTAAAAACGCTCCCACAACACAACCCAATTTCCAAGAAGGTGAGCACTCTGGGCCTCTGCTGGTGGTGGTCCTTCTTAGATGCTGCTTACATGTTCAAGTTTGCCAATTCAAGTGGACCAAACAAATGGGGAGTGCATCCACAAGAAAGGAGTCTGCTATGTTGGGTACACACGGCCTGTGCATGACCAGGTGGGGTGGAGCCAGTGAGGCAGGCCCTGTGTGTGTGCTTTCATTTTCAACAGATGACATAGCAGGGATGAGACATCAATCCAGAGTGAAGGTGGCAGGAACAACATGTCCTGGGAACCAGGCAGAGGCTCTAGGGATGAGGCCCCCAGAAATGCCCCCTCCCCCTGTGCCTCCAGTATGTTGTAAAGATCACTAACATCAATCACTATAGTCCCATTAATGTCAACTAACTTGAAAGGATGCCTTTTTAAAGGCAGGAAAGTCATCATTAGGTCATGAATCTTAGGTTTTGTTTTAAAACATTTACATAAAAGCCTTTTTTCTCACAGGATGTGGTAAATTGTCCCAGAAATATGCTGTCTCTAAGTGGCCTTTGCTGGCTGCCCCCAATCCCTTTTGTGCACAGCTCACCAAAAAGCCCATGTAACTCAACCAGATGATCCACCTATGTCTCAAACCATGGCAGGTAAAGTCACTGGATATGGGATAAGCTGACTTTGATCATGTTCAGAGCTGGTGAGGTACCTCAGGGAGTGCCTATGTCCTGTCTACATACCTGCACTGGGCCCTGGGAACAAAGACATCTCTGAGCAAATGGTGCTGCCTCTCCATCAGCTTGTAGCATGGTGGTAACAGTCCTCCCCACCAGTCTGTAGCATGGTGGTAATGGTCCTCCCCACCAGTCTGTAGCATGGTGGTAACGGTCCTCCCCATCAGTCTGTAGCATGGTGAGAATGGTCCTCCCCACCAGTCTGTAGCATGGTGAGAATGGTCCTCCTCACCAGCCTATAGCATGGTAGGAATAGTCTTCCTCACTAGCCTTGAGACCTTGCAGGTCCCTGTCCTCCATGTCTGGATTCCAAATGCAGAGGGACAATATAGTGCCCAAATTACCATTGCCAGGCTGAGGTGAGGGCTGGGTATACTGAAACCTGTACAGCTAAGCATTGTTGCACATCCTTATTAAAGGATACCAAGGATACCCTTGGGTGTCACACCACACAATGCTAACAGACTCAGAGTCCTCCAAGGAAGTGAGCCCAAATATTCTACAGCGTGCAGAAGAACACTTTCAGGAGCCCCACTCTGCTCCCTGGAGAGCTGGGTAGGACATCAAGATCCAGCAGAGTGCAGTTAGGACAGTGGCATCTCAGAAGACAGGTTCTGCAGGGGTCAGGGCCACACTGCCAGTTCATCGTGATGCTCTGACTTTTCCTGGCTGACTGCTTTGTAAAGGCAGAGAAGTAACGGGATGACCAGGAAGGCAGGCCTCCTGGATTCTAGAAGAGGTACCAGCTCTGAGTGAACGAGGAACTGGTGACCTCCCATGCCTGGAATGTGTGGGATACGGGATACTCCAGACATAGTTGGGGAAAGACCATGATTGTAAGGCAGTGTTCATCCTGTGGGATGGGAAGCCAAGAGAACTCTTGATATTGAACTCAAATTTTATCTTGATCTTTCTACATCATGTTCTAGACCTAGGAAGTGAAAGCATGTAATCACGGTGTTGGTGATGATGGGCTGGCGGTGAGCAGATCCCTACTGCCACTCATCACTAGACAGTCACATTAAATGTGTGGAGCAATGGAAGAGCCTTGGAAGCAGGACCACTGCCATGCTAAGACTGATATTCCTGAGAGGAAAGCCATCAAGAATGTATATGCTTAGATCACCCTAGCTGCCAGGAGGCATATTGGGAACTACAGCAGAAAAGGGTCCCCACAAGTGACACTTCCTTGAGTTGAAGACACAGATTAGAGCTAGAGAAAGCCAAGGGGCTGGGGCATGCAGTCCTGACACAATAGATGGGGAGAAAGCGGTGACCACCAGAAATACTTCACTACGTACTCTAAGCAGCACATGCTCAAGATGAAGGCCCAGGAGGTTGCAGGGGAAGGCTTGGAGCTACCAGATGAAGGCTGCCAGCCCTTGCATAAGTCTGGGGAAGTTCCAGATCCAACCAGTTCTTGCAGGAATCCCTGGAGGGACTCCATCAAGCCATGAACATAAAGATTCTTTCAGGAGGGTTATCCTCCATATGCCAAGGTTGGAAAAAACCGCAGTCAACTGACACGGAAACTGGTACTGCAGAGCACCCAGGACAACTGCATTCCTGCCTTACCACATCTCCTAGCAACATTCCCAGGAAGTGCCAGACTGATCCAGAGTCCCCTTGTTGTGCCACCACAGAATGGCTGTTCTGTCGCTCCTTCCTACTCAGGCTTGTAAAGATCCTCACATGTGAGGATTTAAGACATCCATGTCTTTTCCCTGTTAAGCAGTTCTCCAGCCAAAGGATCTAATAGAGCTATGGGGACAGCAGGGAGGACGGCACCCAACACAGCACTTTATCAAAGTAGACCAGAAGAGGAGAGTGCACTATCAGCTCCCCGGGACAGAAGCCCCTGGGCATCACCTCTTGACTCCACCCTCCTGCATCTCAGAGCCAGGCTCACACTGCTTCTCTGCCTAGGCTGACCCACACAAGGAAGGCTCAGTTCTGTTGAGTCTTGTTCTTTACGAATCCCCTGGTGAGGGGAGGGTGCACAGCCACCACAGGTGAGCCTCTGAAGACAGAAGGGGAACCAAGGGGCCTCCATTCCCACTCCAGTGTACTAGAGACAAGCTCTGAAGCCAGTCCACCCACAGTTCCCACATGGAGAAGAGAGGGAGGAGGGAAGGTGGGAGGAAGGGAGGGAGGGAGGGAGTCACTGGCTTTATTACTTTTGAACTTTGCTTGAAAAAAAAATTCACAACATAGCTACTAATAAAAACTCCTTCCAAATGTCTTGTAAAAGCAGAAAGAATGAGTGTGTTGGGAGGCATCTTGGCAGAAACCAAGCCTGCCTGCTTCCCCAACAGTCTACAGTCTGACTGGCATTTGAGTTTTAAATCCAAAAAAGCCATAAAAAAAAAGTGAACTACTGAGCCAAATAAAAAGCTCTGGTTAAAACACCTGCTCTCACCCTACATGCTACAAATCAGCGTTCCTGCCCGCTAGTTCTAGTTCCTGAGCGGTTGTGAGAAGTACAAGAGCGGGCTGTCGCTCCATGAGCCACAGACGTGCAGCCCAGGAGCTGAGGCCCGCGGGGGTTTCTCACTGCCCTCGCCTCCTGTAGGTTACAGAGTATGGATTCACCTGCCAGGGACCTTCACAATTGCCACGCTCCATATGCTCAAAGTGAATGTGACCTAACTCCAAATTCCAGTGGCAACGACAGCCCTTCACCACTGAGCAGTGTCAGCGTGTCATTCTGTCCTACCTGTGACATGGACTGCTGCAGCCACTTCTGTAGGACAGAGGAAGCTAGCAGGCTGAACCAAAGCCAAAGCTGCCAGACAGGATGGGAAGATGGCTTCCCTGAGTGCAGCCCTGGACCTCAAACCTTCATTCCATGGCTTAGGGTGACACGGAACATGAGGAGGGGGAGGGGCAGAAGGGCAAGGGCACTCTCAGAACATCAAAAGGTAAGGCGGAGTCGTGCACCGTTGTTTGAGAGGCTAGGCAGCCCTCCAAAGCTGGAGGCAGTAAAACTAAACTTGACAGGGATGAGAACACTGAGAGCCTAGCAGGGCCAATACCCACAGCCCCGCGTTCACGGGGCACAGCAGCCTCCTCGGGGAGGATCTGCTGGTGCTTCAGAAGGAGGGAGGGAGGCTAAGCAGACCTGATAGACTCCACAGGCACCTAGCACAGGTCACAAGAGACAAAAGCATGGAGCAAAAGTGCCACCCCCCACTCTCAGCAGGCATGCTAGTCCCCAACAAATTGGCCCATGTCTCCAGGATAGAGCCTAGGGACTGGCCTAGGGACCTAGACCAGCACCCAGGCAAGTGTTAGGTGGGCCCAGAGTGCTGACAAGGACCTATAGGGCCCAGCCTAGCCCAGTGTCCAGTACCTACAGCCCTACACCCACTGGCCCAGTAAGCTAAGGCTAGCCTTGGCTCAATACTCTCTTTCCTCAAGTTCCTTTCTCCAGAGTACAGTGGGAGGCCGAGAGACCTGGTGTGCTGGAGAACCACTTGAGGGTCACTAGAGGGTGGCTGGGATAACAGTACACTGTGCTCAGAGGAAGGGCGTCCAAAGTGGTCACACAGTTGGTCGTGCCACGACTACTGACCTATGAGAGACTGCAGAGGACAGGCACAGTGCGGGAGGGGAGGGAGGCCACTGCAAGGCCAGGAGAGACAGAACCTCCCGTCTACATAAAGGATTGATGAATGTGATGGGGCAGGGGAGTTTCAGAGTTGAAGGGTCTGACAGGAGGACATGGGGGAATGGCAGATTCCACATAACAAGCCTGAAGGAGAGTGGAACTTTGGTGTTACACATATCCCAAAGCCACACCCAGGCATTGATGTCACACTGCTACAGTCTGACCATGCCAGGATGATGGACCTAACTTCTTCCACTCCAATATACTTCTAAGGCATACTTTAATTCTCTTTCTCTCTCCCCACCACTCCTCAGTGTGTGTGTGTGTGTGTGTGTGTGTGTGTGTGTGTGTATACACACACGTGCGCGTGTGCATGTGTGTCAAGATCAGAAGACAATTTTCAGGAGTTGGTTCAAAGACTCTTGTATCTGTCTAGCTTAGCAAGGAGCAGGAATAATCAGAGGCTAAATCCTTTCATAGAAAAGATGGGGCTCTGTCCCAAGCCCAGCAGGAGGCCACAGGAGGCTACTGTCTTTGTGACAAGATCACCCTATTGGCCCTGTTCCTTCTCACACTTTGCACGGACTCCTCTCTAAGCTCTGTAGACACCCTGCTCCCAGGGACTTTTAAGCTATCTGCACGCTGGACTGGCAGTAATGCCCGACAGCCTGCCTGCAGTTACTGTGCTCCTCACATCACACTACTCAGCTTTTAGCAGGGAAAGACACACTTAATGTCCCCAAGCAGCAGGGGGTGAAATAGAGGTAGACCACTGCATGAGCAGAGGTGGAGCACTGTGGGAGCACACTGGTGAGGTACCACCGATGACTGTAAAAGCCACACCTGTCTCTGGGTGGAAGGCTCCTTCCAGCATCAGCATCAACAGTGGACTCAAATATTTATGTCCCCTCCCCTCTTCCTCCCTCCCTCTCACCCCCACCTTCCCTTCTACTTCCCTGAGGTTGGGCTAAAACCCCTGGGCTCATGCATGCTAGGTAAGGGCTCTAGCCATGAACTACACCCCTAACCCACACTTGGTTTGCACACTTTCACCTTCCAGGTTAGCCTTGTTTTCTGTTTGGACAGATTTTCAACAAAGTGGACCATCAGGAATTCTCTGAATGCCACGGGCACCCCTTCTCTAAGCAGGGTCTGCCGTCCTAGGTAATGTCTGCCCACCATAGAAGGCCAACATGCAGACTGTGGCTCAGTAGTGGTCTTTAGCCCTTCCCATTGAACAAGTGAAGTCATAAGTGGCGCCACCCAACTTCCTTAAAACAAACAGCACGAGATTACATGTTATCAAATGTTACACATGACCTGGAATGACAGCAAAGCAGTCAATGCATGTCAAGGGCATGGTTAGCCGGATGATGGACACTTCCGAAGAGTACCAGCTTTCCTAATAACCATAGCCCAGGCTGGATAAGGAGGCAGCTGTAGCCCCCAGGGTGGGGAAAGCATATTTTCCACAGAAGCAGTGGAGCGCTGTGGTTCCTAGGCTCCATGTGGAAACTTGTCTACAACTGACAAAGTCTATAAACTATGTCTATATGGAAACATTTTGAGCTTCTGCCTAGCCCTTCTCCACAGGTGTCTGAGCTGAGCACAGGGGGTGCGGGTGGGGGTGGGGAAGGGAGCTCCTGCGGGAAAGGGAAGGTCTTAGCTGAATCAGTAGGGTGAGGGGCAAGGGCTCTCCTTCAAGTCTGAGCCTCAGGGACCTCACGAGGGTGACAGTCACACCATTTCAGTATCAATGGAACAATGGCACAAAACGGTGACCTCCCGGAACTAACAATAGACTGAGCCACAGTCTTCATTTTAATCTTATAATCAGAAAAGAAACTCAAAGTAGAAAAATAATAAAAGGACGAAAGTGACTAAGTAAAACATACCTGGCTGTCTAGCTTGGTTGATGAAATTCCTTGCCTCCTACCATAGCAGGCCCATGGTGAAATAACAGGACACAGCCCTGGGATCTGAGGTGGAAGAGGAGGGGACAGAGGCGGAAAGCCCCCAGGGACAGGGGAATCACCTGGCCAGGACACCACTTCCTCAGAAAGGCACAGTGGGGGCCGGGAGCCAGGGGCTTCCCACCTTCAGAAGGGAGCTTCTGAAACCTATAGGGACAACTTGATAAGATGCTGGGGGAAAAGGAAGGGGGTGGCTTCCCCAATTTCTAACAACAGGTAAGAAATTTGGGATGTCAATAAAATATTATATATTATTAAACTGATAGATTATAGAAACCTCTCAAATATATGAATTTCCCACAAGAATAAATCCTCTGCCTGAAGAGAGCCATGGGAACCAGGGCTTCACGTGAGCCTGCGCTGTTCACCCAGGCCTGGCTGCACGTCCTGCTTCTTTTCTAACATTAAAGAAGCTTTCCCTGCTTCTAGTTTAAGACAGATTAAATGACACGGTCATTATTGTACATAACAAAGGAAATATAACTCCCTTTATTCTAAAATATATGCTTCTAAGACTCATGCCCAGGCTCCTGTGGTCTGCATTCCAGCACGAGCAGGTTTGTAATCCAAGCTGGATTTCCCTCCATTCCCACAGGATGACCCCAACAGAATTACTGGGCCCTACTCCTTCCTAACGCCAGATGATCTCCCTGCACCTTCCTGTGCGAGACATGCACCAGCATAACGTGGGAACTGTGAGGAGAGCCAACAGAAGTTTCTAGAGACTATGGTAAGTTCTCTGAATACTACCAGCATGAGGAGTGTCTAGATGAAACTCTCCAAATAGCTTTAGACAATTTTTTGTTTTTGTTTTTGTTTTTAATCACTGAATGAAAACCAGGGATGATGTCAGAGAAATGGAGTGAGACCTGACTAGTGATTTTCCTTCCTGGTCAGTCCCGCTAAAAGAGTCTTGTACACAAAATTCCTTAAAGACAACAGAAAGGGTCTGATTCTTTTTCATCCCACACACAGTTCATCCACTATGCTTTTCTTAAAAGAAAACTTCAAGAATGGCCCAAATTCAGCAAGTGCTTTGAGATCTGAGCTTGCTTGTTTGGAAGCTGGTTGTACAAGGGATCAGCGAGCATGTTTTTGCTTGTTGATCACAGGCGTGCAGGAGCGTGCACAGCAGCCCAGCACTGCCTGTGCTGGCTGGCTATCAGACTCTATTGCTGTTAGACGAACACAAGCCTAGGCCACCAAGAAGCTAGCTCCCTCAGCCCAACTCCAACTGAAACACTTCCCCAAGGAAAAGGTAGAGAAAACATCTTTCCTGAGTACATCAAATGGCAAATATATTTTTATGATTTGAAAATGGCAATAAAAATAGTAAAATATATATGACTTACCACCATCAGACACAGTTGCAGACTGAAAGAAAAAAGAGAGAGACATGAGTTAATTACATCTCCTGACAAGACTGAGGGAACAGCACTTTACTTCCTCCATGGAGAACACGGCGCTAAGGTCCCGGGGAGCTCCCAGCTACCCAGGTAGGCACTGGGAGAAGCAGACAGTGAGTCAAGCCTTGGGGCTCCAACTCCGCCCCAGCTGGTGACTCCCTGTAAGAGGAAGTTGCCGTCATTTTCACTTGAAAAGAACAAATCCCAGCATGTCTGACATCAAAGTCTTATTAACAGCCCCTGTGATAACCAGCTGATCTCCAGTGAGGGCACCCTGTAGGGCAGGGGCTTGCCAGTACAGACAGTGTTCAGCTCAGGCCCAGGATACCCACCAGTGTTACCCCTACCCCAGAGAGGTACCTAGGCTGTGAGAAGGCAGGGTAGGAAGCGTGTGTCTCTAACACACACCCAAAGTGGGAGAGAGGCCGCCACAGGCCCTGGGAATGACTTGGGGGGTGGATAGAAAGGGTTTTGTGGGTGGGGTGGGGTGGAGTGGGGTGGGGGAGCACACTAAGAACTGCTGGGCAGGAAGATTTGGGAATGCAGCTATTGACAGTTCTCTGAAGGAGCTCAGATTAGGCTTATCTGGACACTTGCTATTGGTCAAGCAGAAAGGAAAAGGAAAGGAAAGGAAGCTGGAAGAGGAGGCAGGCGTCCCAGGGGCAGCAGAAAGACCCAGTTGGAGTACGGAGGAGCCAGCATAGCCTGTGGCTAGGGTCCTGGCCATAGCATGGTCCCTCTCTGAGAGCAGGCAGGACAGTAGAGTACCAAGGTGGCTCAGAAAAGGCATGTGATGCTCAGGAGATCCGGTGCCATTGCTTTTCTATCTGCAGAATGCCAAGACCTCCCCTCCTGTGGCCCTTCAGAAGCCTCCCAAGCTCACACCCCAGGCTTTGTCTCCCCGTTTTGTCTATCACTTTTTGCCATAGCACTCAGGTGTCAGCTCAACAGGGCTTCTAAGGTGCAGGCAGCCAGAGTGAGCACAGCCGGGCTCACCATCAGCTCTGGGTCTCCCTGAGGCATGTAGTTAAAAAAGAAACACAACCTAACGAAGTGGGGCCCAACAGGTCCTCCAGCGGCAGTCAACATGAGCACCTAGAACCC
Source organism: Apodemus agrarius (assembly GCA_964023405.1). Taxonomy (NCBI): domain Eukaryota; kingdom Metazoa; phylum Chordata; class Mammalia; order Rodentia; family Muridae; genus Apodemus; species Apodemus agrarius. The sequence goes on from OZ030016.1 coordinate 73,049,425, forward strand.
AGGGTCACAAGCTCGCCACTCTCCCCAGGGAAGCCACAGAACATAAGCATACAATCTATCAGGGTATTGGACTTGTGCACGTCTTGTCTGATTCTACACCCCACATCTCCATCCACCCTGGCTGATATTGAAGGATCCCTATCACTTCCCTGGTATGATACATGCTGAAGAACTCAACTTGATGGCTAGACTCCACCCATGACCTGTCATGACACATAGAGAATGACTTCTGACTATGACTATTACAACCTGCAAAATGGGTCTGGACCCATAAAAAACTAGGTCTAGGGAATCCAGGTTCCCTAGCCACCAAAAAGTTGCACCCAATTAATTTGAAATTTTTAATTTATGCATATTGTCATTTTGTCTGCCTGTATGTCTGTGACCACTTGTGTGACCGGTGCCCTCATAGGTCAGAAGAGGGCATCAGATTGTCTGTAACCCTGGAACTGGAGTTATAGACGATTGTAGTCTACTTTGTGGATGCCGGGTATTGAACCCGTGTCCTCTGAAAGCTGCTGCTCTTAAATGCTGAGCTACCTCTTCAGCCCCATAGCCACTTAGAGCTCACTTTGCTGGCCATCAATAAGCAGTACGCAACCGTTTGCCATAGCAAGTCACCTGCACCACAGTGGGAGGCTGAAAGGCACCAAAGTCAGCTCTCCCTGGGGACTGTGAGGAAGGCCCATGCTGTTGTGCACATTCAGAAATCCTGTCAATCTTAAGAGTATAAACCTCAACAAGGTATCACCTTGTGTCACTCAAGACAAACGCAGGCTCTTGAATAATAGCAGACTGGACACAAATACCAGGAAACTTCAACACACAGTAGAGCCCATAGATAAGGAAGCCTGGAGGCCTAGGAATGGGGAGGGGCCTGGAAGCCAAAGGCAGAAGATGTGGAAAGGCAGGTGGGGTGAGCAAGCACAGCACTCATCTGGCCATGCAGTAGGCTAAGGTCAAGGGACACCTTTTTGTAAAGGTAAACTTTCCATTTTTTTTGTTTTGTTTTTTCAAGACAGGGTTTCTCTGTGTAGTCCTGGCTGTCCTGGAACTCACTCTGTAGACCAGGCTGGCCTCGAACTCAGAAATCTGCCTGCCTCTGCCTCCCAAGTGCTGGGATTACAGGCATGTACCACCATGCCCGCCAACTTTCAATTTTTAAAACAGCTTTAAATTTATTAAAAAAAGGGGGGGGCAGTAGAGACAAGTGTGCTTTTTAATATACTACTTTTACAAAGCCAGAGTCCTCAAGAAAGAGGATAGGCAGGGGATTGGGAAGCCACAGGCACTAGTGGAGCAGCCCTGGGTGAGCCTGACCACAGTGCTGTCACCTACTCTCCCTCTCTCTCTGAGGTGCCCCATTCATTTGCACAGCCCCCAGGAGGCTGTCCTGGGGAAGACACAGGATACAGCACTCTGGGAGGCAACAGGAGGCTCCTGCCTTCAGGAGCCCCTGTATGTCCAACACCAGAGCACAAACTCTGTCACAGACAAGGGAGGCCTCCACAGGCAAGAGCCAGGAGAAACATGAGCTGGAGTAATGGCTCAGCAGTTAAAAAAGCACTGGCTGCTTTTCCAGAAGACCACATTAAATGCCTAGTACCCACAAAGTAACTTCAGTTCCAGGGTGTCTTCCACAGGCAAAAGACACACATGTGGTACACATACACATAGACAAAACACACATATAAAATACAAATAAATGAATCATTTTTGAAATGAGTCAGTAAAAACATCATCAGTTTCATATACTAGAAAGTCTTGACAGTGACAAACAACCATGAAACCATAGAGAAGTGAACAGTGCCATGGAAAGAGGGAAGGGGGGTGGGCAGTGGCATTTGGGGAGCTGGGTGTAAGGGGGATGAGGAGGGAAAGGGGAAGGGACAGAAATCCCCAGCGCATTCCTCGTTTCCTTGCGATTACTAACAGTTCCAAAGGATGTTGGCACAGCACTAAACCAGTCACCTGCAGGTCCATGTGACTTTTTACACTGTAATTTCGAGATCATTGATCTCTGAGGCAGTAGAGGGATGGAGTATTCATAACATGGGCTCAGCACAGCAGTCAGACTGTGCTGCCAGGACCCGATTGGGCTGGCCTGTGTTCCTGAAGGAGGGAGATCAGGAGGAGCCAGAATAACCAGAGGTGTACCTCATACTCCCGAGGGCATGTGAAGGAGGACACTAGGCTAACTGTGAGAGGCACAGTCACCTGTGGTGAGAAACTGAACGCCTGTCATCAGTGCCACTGCAAACAATGCAAGTGGTTTCCACAGTACTGTCACGGGCGTGTCACTTTCATTATAAACATGTGAAAAGACAAACTCCATAAAGGACTGACATCAGCCAATTGCCCCTGTAGGATGGCTACAGGTTTCTTATCCAGGTAAAGACCATGCATGTATATCTGAAGTGCACAGCATAGTGTTCTGTTTACATGCTCATGACAGCATGATAACAATAACCAAGATAGCACATCCTCACCTTACAAGGTATCTGTGTGGGAATCTACTCTCAACCATCCAAGAATGGGCCCCGCCAATGAGCATGGGCATCCCTGGGCTCGTCACACTTTACTGATCTCATGTCTCCCTGCCCTGGCAGCCACTGCTCTACTCTGCTTCAGGACCTTGCCCTTTTAGATTCTTCCATGCCAGAAAGACCATGGAGAATTCCTCTTTCTGACATCCATCAATCAGCATAAGACGTTCTGCTCTACGTGGCCACAAACGGCAGCATCTGCTATGGAAGGCAGAACACCCAGCCGTCATATACACATTTTTTTTAATGCATCATTCCCTGGGGACCAACCAGCAGGTACTTGGCTTATTTCTGTGTCTTGACTGTATAATGCTGCAGTGGGCATAGCAGGGGTACTGTGTCTCAGACTTAAGTTTCCAAGGAAACGCTACACTGTTTATACACTGGCTGCACTGAGTGCTGTCCCACCAACAGGGAGCCTGGATGTCAGTTCTCCCATCCTTGCCCCAATCTTTGCTCTTTAACATTATGAGAGCAGGTGTGAGGTTAGCACCATACTGTGTTTGCACCTCTCTCTGAGAAAGGTGACATCATGTGACATTGTCTGCACATGGTATTCAGAAAACTAGCTCTTCTGCCACGCTGCAAGAAGGATTTGGTTGGTTGGTTTAGTTTGGTTATTTATTTAGAGACAGAGTCTCAGGCTGGGCAGTGGTAGCGCATGCCATTAATCCCAGCACTTGTGAGGCAGAGACAGGTGGATTTCTGAGTTCGAGGCAAGCCTGGTCTGGTCTACAGAGTGAGTTCCAGGACAGCCAGGGCTATACAGAGAAACCCTGTCTCAAAATAAAAACAAACAAACAAACAAACAAATAGAGACAGTCTCACTACACAGCCCTGGCTGGTCTGGAACACACTAAGTAGACCAGACCAGTGTCAAGCTCAGAGATTTGCTTGCTTCTGCCTCTGCCTCTCTCTGCCTCTGCCTCTCTCTGCCTCTCTCTGCCTCTGCCTCTGCCTCTGCCTCTGCCTCTCTCTGCCTCTCTCTGCCTCTCTCTGCCTCTCTCTGCCTCTGCCTCTGCCTCTGCCTCTCTCTGCCTCTCTCTGCCTCTCTCTGCCTCTGCCTCTGCCTCTCTCTGCCTCTCTCTGCCTCTCTCTGCCTCTCTCTGCCTCTCTCTGCCTCTCTCTCTGCCTCTCTCTGCCTCTGCCTCTCTCTGCCTCTCTCTGCCTCTGCCTCTCTCTGCCTCTCTCTGCCTCTCTCTGCCTCTGCCTCTCTCTGCCTCTGCCTCTCTCTGCCTCTCTCTGCCTCTCTCTGCCTCTCTCTGCCTCTGCTTCTGCCTCTGCCTCTCTCTGCCTCTGCCTCTCTCTGCCTCTCTCTGCCTCTGCCTCTGCCTCTGCCTCTGCCTCTCTCTGCCTCTCTCTGCCTCTCTCTGCCTCTCTCTGCCTCTCTCTGCCTCTCTCTGCCTCTGCCTCTCTCTGCCTCTGCCTCTCTCTGCCTCTCTCTGCCTCTCTCTGCCTCTCTCTGCCTCTGCCTCTCTCTGCCTCTCTCTGCCTCTCTCTGCCTCTGCCTCTCTCTGCCTCTCTCTGCCTCTCTCTGCCTCTCTCTGCCTCTCTCTGCCTCTGCCTCTCTCTGCCTCTCTCTGCCTCTGCCTCTCTCTGCCTCTGCCTCTCTCTGCCTCTGCCTCTCTCTGCCTCTGCCTCTCTCTGCCTCTGCCTCTGCCTCTCTCTGCCTCTGCCTCTGCCTCTCTCTGCCTCTGCCTCTCTCTGCCTCTGCCTCTCTCTGCCTCTGCCTCTGCCTCTCTCTGCCTCTGCCTCTGCCTCTGCCTCTGCCTCTGCCTCTCTCTGCCTCTGCCTCTCTCTCTCTGCCTCTCTCTGCCTCTGCCTCTGCCTCTCTCTGCCTCTGCCTCTCTCTGCCTCTGCCTCTGGAGTGTTAGAATTAACGACTTGGCTAATACAGCCAGCCTATAAGCAAAAAATGCTTTGTTTTGTTTTGAGTTTTTTCTTGTTGTTACTGAGCTGTTTGAGTTTCTCATATATTGTTAACTCTTCCTGGGTGCATGGTTAGCAAGAATTCTCCCACTATAAGACAGTCTTTTCCTTTTGTTGACAGTGCCATTACTACAAGGAGTTCCTGGCTTGGGTTCCTTTAGCAGTGAACTGAGACTGAAGTGTAAGCCGAAACAAACCCTTTCTCCCCTAAGTTGCTTTTGGTAGGAATGCTTTTATCATAGCAGTAGAGATCAAATTGGAACAGTGTAGGGTGTGTGTGTGTGTGTGTGTATGTGTGTGTGTGTGTGTGTGTGTGTGTGTGTGTGTGTGAATGTGGACATCTACATTGACAGGTCCTGAAGGGATATATACTGACCTCCCACACAGTCTGCTGGTGGCCACACACCCAGGCCTTCCCTGCTGGCTGCATGCTCTAAGGCAGTGTGGAGCTGTGCCCCAGGTCACACAGCAGTCTCACCTGTAAGCTCCCTTATCTGGGCTCAGGTCCACTGGCACCTCCTCTGATGCTCCTCCCCTTGTTACCCTCTGGCCATGTCTGGACATCTAACCAAGGCTTGCCTGCTCTGGGGCTCTCTGGTTGTGGAGTCAAAGGGTGGCTCCACAGACCTCCAAGGAGCCCCAGCAGAGGGCTGGGCTGCACTGCTGACCTGGCACCTAAACATAGTATTTGTAGCTACAGCCTACAGTCTACCAGTTCTCGTTATGGGCTCATACACAGTACATAGTTGCATAAACACAATACAGCAATTCCCTTCAATAAAGGGACAGCTGGAGAAAATGTCCTAGAGCAAGGTAGAAGCAGCACATATCAGGCGCACACCTAGAAGTTGACAAGAAGGGACTTTTGTGATCCAAGAGCCAAAGCAGACATCAAGGCAGTGGGGAATGTTCTTGGTATTTCTGCATAGAGCTATTCAGCAAGCAGGACGTGGGGGTGCGGGGGAGGACGGGTGTGTGGAGGGCACTTGGAGCAGTGGAGAGAGGGGCAGGGAGGGAGAGGGGGAAGATGGAGACTGTTAGCAGCTTTTCTGTTTTCAATTAATCAAAAGATATGGGATCAGGGAAACTAAGGAGACCATCTCTCACAGAGCCTCACCTCACTGCTTTGAAGCCTCGGAAGACTGAGACACACCCAGTGCACACATGTACTGTGTGACAAGGTGCCGCCCAACAAGCACCGCACAAACACATTCAGTGTCACCACGTCTGACTACAATGGTTTCCTGTAGAGATGCTTAACGGGAATATCGCGCAGTCCTCTGTCCCGGTGCCTCCTACTGTAGGGCAGGCCAATCCCCATCCCTCCCGCAGCAGCCCTCGCTGCATCTAGGTACCACCCTGGGCTCTGGGAATTGTAAGGCACAAACAGGACAGACAGTGTGTAGGGAAACACATGCCGAGAATGTTCACGCTCTCACACAGCCATGGCTGACGACCTGTGCCTGAGGTGCCGGGGCCCTCCTTAGGAAACTGAGCACAGAAGCCTTTCAGGCCAAAGGCCAAAAGCCCAGACTCAAAGTAAGGTAAAAGCAGGGGAGGGAGACCGTGACCTTGGCTATGAGTCTGAAGGTGGAGTTCACAGCTGCTCATGTGAAGGATCAGACTGTCTGGGCCCAGGCAGAGGGCAGAGGTTAACTTTTCCTGAGCTGAGGGTGCAGATATAGGAATGGAAACGAATCAAGTCTGATGGGCTCCGAGATACCCAGGGTTCTGTGGCCTGGGGGCACAGTGAAGGCTGTAGAGGCTGACAGTGTGACAGCGACTCTGTTCTAAGGTCTGAAACAAAGCCTGTGTTGACAGAGTTAGGGACATCACCCCACATGGTGGAAGGGCTGGACATATGGAATCCAGAGAAGATGTGCCTTCGCAGAAGCAGATTCTTGTGACTCAAGTGTTAGTGGGCCACACCAGGCCACAGCCTGGACCCATGCTATTAGCGCTCTTTCAACTGTACTTAAGGCAAATTCACACTTTTTATTTCACTTTCTACTGCTAGGAAAATATGTCAATGGATATTTAACCATGTGTGCCCACATAAATGGCTTGGACTGCTTAAATTTCTAATGTTAATAGTTGTTCGTGTGAACATGCTGAGCTTGTAGACGACATGGTCATGGTTTAAGCACTAGCTGTTCCTTGTTTCTAGATTTTCAATCCCACAAGCAACTAATTGGTCAGCTTCACCTCGATGTACAGAACACTGTAGGTCTACCAAGCTCAGCCCTGGTCAGGACAGCATTTCAGAGCCCCACAATAGGTAGTCCATGAGAGAGGAGCAAAGAAATTTGGCTAGAAGAGAAACTCAAGGTGTGGTGTGTGTGTGTGTGTGTGTGTGTGTGTGTGTAGATTCTTCAAGCTCAGCCCACAAAGGCTCGGCGAGCCAGGCAGAGGCAACCTCAACCACATCAGCAGAAGCGGGACTACCTGCCTTCCCCAGGGCCCTGGCTGCCACCATCCTGGCTTGTCCTCATCACACCCACACCGCCAGCTCTGCTGCCAGCCTCGGCCCTCACAAACCCCTAGTCTCTTCTCATATAGGACATGCAGTATGAGAACAAGGCAGGAAGTTCCGACAGGAGAGGCAGCGGGCACTCGGGACACTGCAATCTGAGTCACCCCTCGTGCCCCACAGCCCGTCCCCTTGACTGCTCACATCTTCCGTGCTATCCCTTTACTTCCCTCATGTCCTGTAGCCAACAGAGCTCCCAGCAGCAGCCTGCACAGGTTACACACGGAAGTCCTACTCACCACCCCAAAGAGACAGTGCGCCTTCCACACAAACCCAGAAAGAAAAGTCACTTTCTTTTCTTAACAGGACCAGTTTCTATTTTCAAATATTAGGCATGCCCCAATACAACCTAAGGGCCTCTCTCCCACAGTGATGACCATACGGCCCACCCTGCTGGTCCTGACATCTGAGGCCTAAGGAAGAAAGAAGGGTGCTATCCCACTTGTGGCTGTGCTGTCACCTCACTCCACAAGGGGCTTTAAATGCTTCCAGGCACTAATGCCACTCCCAACAGACCACCCTGGAAAAGGGGGGGGGGCTGGAAGGGTGTCAGCTGATTGGAAATGCCACTTTTCTATGATAATTCATATTTATTTTGGCCTCAGGTTTTACTCTCTCCTCAAGCAGTTACTATCAGCGCCCAGAGTTAACACATGTAGATCTCATGTAGTCCAGCACATGCATGGCAAAGGAGCATGTGTATAACCTGCATAATCTGAGGAAGCCATGCTCAGGGTTTCTGGCCACTGAGAACCTCTTGTCTCTCTAGGTCTAACTGCCATGTGTCCTGAAAGACACTGGCCAGGACCTAGGAAAGCTGGAGCACTCCCTGCCTCGGGCAAAGAAAGCACAGACACCTATACTCTGAGAAAGGCTGCAGTGAGCGTGTGCACTGTGCACAGAACCACAGTATTCTTATGACCCCCACTTTAAAGACAAGCAACCTGAGGCTCCGAGGAAAGGGAGAGTGCCTTGGGACCAGGGGTTTGAGGACACCTGCCCCACCTTACATCCAGCACCAAAGGGCAAGGGAGCACCTGCCTCGGCCTCTGGCCAGCAGAATGGATGAGCTGGCCATCCACCTGGTGGGAAAGAAGAAGATAAGCAGGGAGCTGCACTAAACAAACACAACCATGTCACCTCATATCAGCCCAGTGGGGGCTGCTCCCCTGGAAACCCACCCTTGACCCATAGGATCACTTCTGGCTCTGCCGCAAAAGGAAGGGCACGGCTGACCCCCCACGCCCATGCGCTGGTATTCTACACACACACCTGGCACTGATATTCTAGCGGCATCTCCTCCAGGAAGTATGGCTTTTAGAAAGATTAAGCTATTCCCAAGAAAGGAGAAATTTGAAATCAATACCCAGGAATTAATGACAATCTTCCATATAAGCTTAAATGTATTTTTATCTTCCTATCAACAGAAACGGTCACAAAAGAAAAATGCTATTTTTGTCTTCTCTCAAACTTTAAAAAACAAAACATTACTACACATTTAATTTCATACATTCCTATAATCACCAAACATTAAAATGGTCCACTAGCATCTTTAAAGGCTGTTAGAATTACTATGGGTACTAAAAGAAAATGTTTGGTGCTTTCAGACAGACACCCAGGGTACAAGCAATGCAGGCTCACAAGGGGTTGGGGGGACCCAGTGTCCCAAGCAGCCACACAGACAGCCCTGCACTGGGGCTGAGTCCCACGCTCACCCATGGAGCTCACTCTACCCTAGCTAACCAGCCCAGCCCTGCACTGAGGCCGTGGTCCTCAGTACACACTCACTCTATGGCTCTCATGACCCAAGGGAAGCAGCCTCAAAGTGTATACTAAAGCCCCTGGAAAGCACACAGCTCCTATTCCCGGAACAGGTGAAGGTAGAGTAGGACCTGGATGCCAGGCTTCCTATAGCATTCCATTTACACAACACTCAGCAGCTGGAAGGCTTACCTGCTGGTCAACAGAAACGTCCGAATCATCTGACAGCCCCTTTTCCAAATTCATCTTAAGACAAGAAAACGTCCATAATGTGCCAGGCACCTGGATCTAAAACCCCATCCGCCACAGCAGCATGCCTGTGCATGTCAGAAAAGTTCAGACATTTCAGTTCCATGTGCTCCCTTCGTCACCCATAGCAACAGGACACCGAGGAAGCTGTGGTCTGCCAGAAACTCAGACTCTATCTTGATCGTCTCATACAGAAGAGCCATTTATATATAAATCACCCTGTGAGATCATTTTTAAAGCATTTCCTCTACAGAATCTGAAGAGCAACACTGGCTGACGGGGTAATTTCTCAGCACAACAGCTGCAAAGAATTTGTGTTTTAGTGGCGTGGTATGGTTTGCAACCTTAATTACAGTTGCCGCTGATTCTATTATAAGCCTGCTCCATATGCACGCGCTTCCTCCGTGGCAGCCAGCAGGATCTAGTATGTTCCTAAAAACCCCTCCACCTCCACGCAGTGTCTGTGATACATGATTGGTTGCATTTGTTTCCCAAGTATGAACAACCCAAGAGTGTGTGAACCTGAGGGATCCTGGCTTGTGAAAGGAAGGAGGAGGAAAGAAACTGGTGCTATAACCTGAGTCCCACTGCATAATCACCTGCACTTTCCTGAGACTCGGTGAACTGCTCACCCAGGTGCCTCCACGCCTTGTGGTTTGACTGTGGCCCCACAGTCCTCCATCACCCTTGAGTGACGGAGTGACGGCCCCAGAAATTATAAATGAACTGCCTTTGGCCCTTAGGCTGTGACAAGCCTTGAGTCTGCGTCAGGCCACCAGATGGAAATCCCTAGGGCCAGACTCACCTTTGCTTTTGCTTAAGAGATGTGTGTGACCACAAGGTGACATCAAGGGTTGACTCCATAACACTTTGCCTTCCCTTCCAAATAGAAGCCAGTGACAGCAGACCAGGATGAGAGCTGGCAGAAACTCAAGTCTCCTTCAACCAATGGCTTTTGGGGAAGTTGCAGTCATGAACATAGGAACAAAGCCAATGAAAGCAGCGAGGGACAGGGCTCAAGTACACCACCTCACCCCCTTACAGGGGACTTACAGGAAGAGAGGCCAACAAGGGCAGTGGCTCCCATAGCTAGAGCCTAACCCTCCCTTTACAGAGCTGAAAGGGAGCACTACCTCTGCTCTGTTGGGAGCCTGGAGACTGTGGTCTGTCCTTTGAGTCCAGTGGGCCACAGGGCACTGGGAACTGTCTCTATGCCAGAGAGTCTAAGTGGCCTACAGCAGTCAGAGTGACAATTGTCTGAGGGCCTAGCACTAATCTATAGTTTGGGGAAAGGTGCAGAGGATAGCACATCCTAGTCCACAAGCCCTCCAGACCCTAAAAAAATCTATGCGTGATCAACGTGCATATGGGCTAAGCATGGTTAATGTGCACAGAAGAGCCTGTGGGGACCTTGGGAGGCAACCCAGCCATCTAACACTTGAGAACCTTATGCAGAAAGCTAGATGTTTACTTTCATCATCTCACACACAAAGGCCTGCATCCAGGTGTGTTCAGTCAGGAGTGAGAAGGGAAGAGAACAACGGGACCTTGTCTGTATGGTGCTGGAGTTTAGACACACGGGACCTTGTCTGTATGGTGCTGGGGTTTAGACACAGCAGCCTGGGGCCTTAAGGTCACATCCTCTCCTCTCATACCTGCTGTCTGGCCTGGCCTCTGTAGCTGATGAGGTCGTTAGTAAGGCTGAGATTAGTTTCTTCTGAGGACAGGCCTTGAAGAGAGCAAGGTCAACACCCAGGACTCTGCCATCCTACTGTTTCCTGACCCACAGTGCTCTGAGAAAGGGCTGATTAGCTGCCTACCAGATCGCGGCCCAAGGATGGCAGATAACAGTAGTGGTAGCCTCACGTGCCTTCCTTCCTTCTGCCCATTCCCATTGCCAGGGATCATTTTCAAGCCTGGGCCCACCAGGCCCAGCACAGCTCTCACAGATAAAAGCCTAGGGCCAGTTCAGAAACAGGAAGACAGCAATGGAGGGCCTCACCAAGAGAGTGAGATGTGAGCAGAAAGCACTGGGCACCAGCGCTCCAGCCCAGGCCAGCCCCCTCCCACAGCAGCGACCTGGAGCCCAGAGAAGAAGGAAAACCACCACCTGGCAGGTCAGCAAGTGCATGTGGACTGGGCACAGCCACGGTGGCAGGTGGCAAATTCAACCTGGAGTACTCAGAATACTGCCACCTGGCCGGACAAGAGGTGCCTACTAAGTACCCGCAGAGCCTCAACACCTCTGCCCCACAGCCAGCACTTGGAGAAAAGGAGGCTGAAGTCCACAGGATGTGACCAAGGGGCTAGACAGAACCACAGGGACAAGAGGAAAGCGACAGCATTGCAAGTGAGCAAAAGACCAAGACCAAGCAAATGTTAGAACCCCTGGGAGGTGAGCCCCAAAATACTAGTGCAAACAGAACGCTCCCCCAGCCTCCCTCTCTTCATCCGAGCATCACCCGCTGGGCCGTCGGAGAGGCCAGCCAGGCTGAGTCCTCCTCACTTCAAGCACCATCGGAGCACAGCCTTGTGACCCTCACTGCCTCCCACCCCTGCCCACTTTGCCAGAGCAAGCCCAGCTCTGCCCTCCACCACCTTCCATTTAAAGTAGTGTCTTTTAAAACAGATAATACGTCATAAGTATAAATTTGCCATCATTTGAAGTTAAACTTTTTTTAATCTACCTGTCTACCACCACAGCGGCCTGTCCTCAGGGTAGAAATGGAAGGCCCCAGTGAGCAGTAACCGAATGCGGAAACACTCAGGCAATGAGAACCCCAACTGTGTCTCCAGTGAATAAAGAGCCACAGTCATTCCCATGCAGAGGAGAAGGCAGGACTGTGGAAGACCAGACAAAGCAGCTTGCTAATCTACATTCCCTGGGAATCAGAAAAGGATGGGTTAAAATGTAAAGAAAAAGAGTTTATTTTGAGCTGTCTGGAGAGCTGTCCTAGAGAAGGTGACCCGCTCTGCAACCACCACGTCTCAGGCTAGGGGAGGCTGCAGTGGAAGCAACCAAACCCATAAATGCCAAGAAGGCGCCTTCCCCCAAGTCCTTCCCCGCTCTCTCTTGGAGCTTTTGCATGCTTTGCTAGGAAAAGTGACTATGGTGAGCAAGAGAGTGGCTGGGTCTGCAGATACTATCAAAGCACCCACTACCTGCAGGGCCTCCTCCCACTACATGATGGTTCACCAACATCTGGGGCATAGGACTACTTCGGTGGAGGCAAAACTGTGACTTGAGCGCCCCCTGCTGCCTGGGAGCCTGCCATTGCCAGTACATGAAAAACAGTACTGGTGTAACTGGCAACTTCAGCTCAGGTGAACGAAGTCAAACCAGCTCTTCCAGCACAGTGCTCTGCAGGGCACCGATACAAATGACAGGGCCCTTGAGTGCTGGAAGGTCAAGGAGTAGGGGCTAAAACATGGAACAGGCAGTCCTGGCCCACAGATAGGGAAATGTGGAAACCACAGGAAGATCAATGGGGAGGCAAAAAGGGATGGTTTAGGGCCAGCCAGGCTACTCAGTGAAACCCTGCCTCAAAAAGCAAAACAAGGGTCAGTGAGATGACTCAATGAATAAGGGTACATGCCACCAACTTTGATGATCCCTGGAACTTACACAGAAGGAGGATAGAACAGAATCCTACAAGCTGTTCTCTGACCGCCACACTCACACTGTGGCACAAGGATGCACACATGCACACGCATGCACAAGGGTGGGTCCTTCCTTCTTGCACTGCCCTCCAGGCTGGTTCCCAGCCCCAAGCCAGCTGCCACTGTTGGCAACAGCCATCCCTCAGAGTTAAGCTGCACCCCTACAAGAAGGGTTGCCCCAGGCTTATTGACGGGTTGTATACTCTCATGGAGGGTTGGGGAGGGTCCCAAGCCCCCTCACCTGAGCATCCAGTCTCTCCCTACCACGTTTATGTAACTCTGGGAGCTTCATCTAGGAACTATGGGGACGATCGTATCCTTGCCAAGTCTTTCCAGGCATGGCCTGTTGGGGGAACTGTAACTAATCCCTTATCTCTGCTCTGTAAGGAAGTCTCTCTTAGGGTTCCTATTGCTGTGATGAAACCCCAAGGCGAAAGCGACTTGAGGAGGAACACTTCCATATCACTGTTCATCATCAAAGCTCAGGACAGGAACTCACGCAGAGCAGGAGCTGATGCAGAGGCCATGGAGGGGTGCTGCTTATTGGCTTTGCCCCTATGGCTTGCTCAGCCTGCTTTCTTATAGAACCCAGGATCACCAGCCTAGAGGTGGCACCACCCACAATGGCTAGCCCTCCCCCATCAACCACTAATTAAGAAAATGCCCTTCAGGCTTGCCTACAGTCTAATCTGGAGGCATGTCCTCACTTGAGGCTCCCTTCTATCTCATGATTTAGCTTGCGTCAAACTGACATAAAATAAGCCAGCACGGAGCCCAATAAGCTCACTGCTTCTCCAGAGTGGATGCTGGGGGCAGGGGGTGGGGGGAGATCTGACCTTGGACTGTAACTGGAACCTTAGGAAAAGGGGTTAAATAGTGCTTCCCTCTGGGAAGAAAATTTAACACCAATGTCACATAAACAGTATGGGATGACAGGTGGTTGGAAGGACAGGTGACCAGCACCTGCAGTGTCTTGAGAGGCACAATGGACCAACATGCCATCCGATTTGCCTGCTAGGACAATGTCCTGGCAGTAGTTCTCACACACTCATGGCCTTGGACACAATACTCCTGGCATCTTGCTAAGGAAGAAATGCTGATGTTCCTGCACGGCAGCAGTTCTGCCCCCTCCATGTGGAGTAAAGACACCCTTGTCTCCTGAATATACAAAGGACCTAGTACCAAAAGCTGAGCAGGGGATCACTGGGTGGACTCAGAACAAGGCAAGTAGACAGACAGAAGACCTCAGGGTGTGGTGACTACTGTAGGCCCCAGTGTCAGTGTGATCAGAGTCAGGTCTTGGAGGATGACAAAGTTTCCCCCATACTTGCACAGTGGCCCCTACAATAGCTACAAGACTAAGTCTGGAGCAAGCAATGCCTCTTACTTCCCCAGTGCACACAGAACGACGATTTTCAATGGAAGGTGGTTCCTGTTCACCTCTTCAGTGCCAGAGAACATCACAGTTCAACTCATGGGCGATGCAGTCAAGGAGAATTGGAGATACCCAGACACATAAAGCTTTATGGGACACAGGCTTCCCATGGGAGGTCTACGCCTCCCTTCCAGCTGCTCCCTGGATATGCCTCCTTCTCCTAGTTTCAGGCTCTGCTGAGGCTTCAGTACAGCTTTCTTCCTGGGGCTGGTCCTACAACCTCCCATCAACTGGGTCAGCACAAAGCATCAGTCTTCAGGACCAGACCTGCTCCAACCATCCGTGAGGGTCCACTGCGTACAGGTGGCAACCAGTGCTGGTTTCCTCTCCTGGCTGTCAGCATGCCAGGCTAAACACCACAGGAAGTGCAGCTGCTTCAATCTACACTTCCCCACATGCCTTCCCTTCCTGTCTGTTCTGCTTCCTAGAATCTGCAGGATTTTGAAAAAGCAGCAAATCCATACATGAATAAGAGTTCGTTAATAAATTATTAGAGATGGCTGGTATCTCCAGCACCCCCAGGAAGAGCTTTTCATAAACACTTATATCCCCATCTCTTTGTCCCACAAATAGTAAAAGCCAAAGACAGGGATCCTGCAGCAATCAAATCCCTGCAGGAATCATCCCACCCTCAGTCTCACCATTCCGCTGCTCAAACCCAGCTAACCTGCAAGCCAGGCAAGGAGAGACTTGGGCTAAGCATCAATAAACAAACACTCAGACAAACAAACAAACCGACTATGAAGATGATTTAGTCTCCATAGTAAAGTGCCTGCCTCACAAAGCACAAGGATTCAAGTTTTTGTTTTTTGTTTTTTAAAAAGCCAGTGGTGTTGACCTATTAGGACCCTATACTGGGAAGCAGAGAAAGCAGACCCCTGAAGCCTGAAGCTGGTGGTCAGTGAGAACCTGTCACCAAAAACCAGCTAAACAATGGATTAGAAACACACCTGAGGATGTCCTCTAGTCTCCACATACAAGGATGCACACACATCAGCACCTATACATACACAAAAAGAAACACAAAGCCTGAAGCTGGTCTTAAACTGGGTGTGTGTGTGTGTGTGTGTGTGTGTGTGTGTGTGTGTTGAGATGAAACCCAGAGTTCTACACATGCTAGGCAAGGAAGGACTCTACCACTGAGCCATAATCACAACCTTGAATTACTTTTTGATTAATATTCTCTTCTTAGCATCTGGTTCTCTTAGACAACCACTGGACACTTTCCATCTTAGCATAGTGCAGCATGCTGAGAATGCTTGATGCCACAAGTACTAGGACTTAAGGACAGGCTAAGGAGATAGAGACAGAGACAGAGAGTGGCTTGGCTTCCAGATTCCCTTCCAGGGAGGGCACACTCACACCACATACACATAGGCTTGACACAGAGCAGCCCCCATGTTCAGTTCCTAGGAGGTCTGCAGGCCCACTCCTGCCTGCCCTCTACATGCTGGAGTCCAAGCTCACCCCATTTACTCTGCCAGATGGCCTCAGTCTTCTCAGCATGCTGCCTCTGAAGGAGAGGAGCACTGGGCATGTACAGAAGAGACTCCAATGCAGCGCAGTCCGCAGCTGCTTCCTCACACCTGCTCTAAGGCTCTGCTTTCCTTCCCACCAACTCTCCCTTCTTCCCTAGAATGGAGACCTGTCTGTCCAGACCACTCCCACTGCCTCTCTGGCCTTCATCTCACCCATACTCTCAGGCATACCTGCAAAGTGTGACCTAGCTATGTCCATGCCTCCTCAGATCCACACAGAGCAACCACCAGCACTGGGACAAACACATAACCATGGCACCAAGTTAAAGATGGAAAATTGATTGGAGTTCACAATTTCGGAAGTTTTAGTTCATGGACAACAGATACAATTTTTTCTAGATCAGTGAGAGAGAACAAATGGCAGAGGGTGTAGAAGAGCGAAGCTGTTCACTTCATGGTGGCCAGCAAGGAGAGAGAGAGAGAGAGAGAGAGAGAGAGAGAGAGAGAGAGAGAGAGACTAAAAATGGAGAGAAAGCAAGAGAGAGTGATACTGAGGGGGAGGAGGAAGGAGGAAAAGAGGAAGGGAGGGACAGACAGAGGGAAAATAAACAGCCCCTAAGGATTCATCCCACAGATGACTGGCTCTTCCAGCTAAGCCCCACCCACTCTAGTTAAGCCACACCTAACTCCAGCTAGGCCACACCCACCCTAAGTCCCACTCACTGTGGCTAAGCCCAACCTACTCCATCTAAGCCACACCCAGTAAAGATCCCAGCACCTCTTAAACTAGCACCAAGCACCAAGACATAAAAATCTCCAACCCATGAGCTTGAGGGTACATTTCAAACTCAAACCATACCTAAAATGGTTAATATGGCAAGCTTCATCATGTCTATTTCTCACAATAAAGATTTTAAGTATAGATGTTTTCTCCTCTTAGCCCTTTGTATTTCCACAAAAATTTTATAAAAATAATCTTAAATTCAGTAAATACCTGCTGGGACTTTGATTAAAACTGCACTGAACCACAATAGCACAGAGTAACACAGACGGTTTTTACGTTAGGTGAAAAGAGTCAAGCACAGCAAGGCAGAGCACGATAGCTCAGTCTGCACAGCCCAAAAGGCCTGAGTGCACAAAGGCGGACGGTAGGGTGGGCTCCAGAGGCTCCATCAACGCAGGGCAACGCTGGAGTTAGCTAAAGGACACAACAGAACACTTAGAAAGTTAAGGTGTGTGTGTGTGTGTGTGTGTGTGTGTGTGTGTGTGTACACCACAACACACATGTGGAGGTCAGAGGACAACTTATAAGAATCGGGTCTCTCCTTCCACATATGGGTATCACAGATCAAACTCAGGTTTCCAGGCTTGACAGCAACCTTTAAGCCCTTCTGAGCTATCTTGCTGATCCAGGATGCGTTTTTAAAACTACATGATGAGCCACAATAGACTATACTAAACATTAACAAGAAATTTGATGTTAAATGTTCTCACCATACACACAAAAGAACTGCTATATGTGGTTACATGTAATATCAATTAATACCTCAAGGCATGATGTTGTACATGATAAATATATCTGTATGTCAACTTGAAAAAGAATGCATTGCACTGAATCACAGATCCTTTTCTAGCTGTGTTCACAACTGACTTTTGTATAGTACCCATGTATCCAGCAACCTTGCTAATCTACTCACTACTCTTGAATAACTGGCTGTCACTGTTTTCTGTTATAACTTTTATCACTTGAGAACACTAACATTTTCATTTATTTTTTAATAAGCATTACACGTGTCTGTTGTTTTTATCTCCTGTCTCAACAATAATACCAGTAAAAATTTAAATGGAAAATAGAAGCAGACACTGTGTCTTGGCTGGTCTTAGGAAAGTTTAGTATAATGTGTTCCACGCCACACCATGACACACCATGCCACACCATGCCACAGGCCATTCTGAGAACTTTGAAGGACCTTGGATGCTCCTTTTCATTCTTACATTGCTAGCTTTTGTTCACCATATATGAACAATGAACTATACCAAAGGCCTTTCCTGCCCGTTTAGATAATATGTAACTATTTCCTACTTTACTCTGTTAATATGGTAAGTTACACAGTTTAGGGCTAGAGAGGATTAAAATTTTAAATATCAAACAATGTATACCTAAAATAAAAATTGCAGCACTCATATTGCTAATATCTTGCTTAGGATTCTCACCTCTAGTATTAGCCAATCTTCTGAACTTTCTCCTCAGAGTTTTTGGTTCCAAGGTTATAGTGGCCTCATATAAACCAGTCGAGAGTAAAATACTCCCTTTATCTACTGTTAGATTAATTGTTGCTTTACCCTTGGTTGCTGCCCTGCTTCTGCTTCCTGTGATTCTGTTCTATGGCTCTTGTCCAACCCGAGACGACATTCTACTCTCCTTGTGCACACTGTTGGGGCCCAGCCTGTGCAGGCCTGTCCACGAGCATGAGGACCTGCGTTCAGATTACCAGCACCTACATAATGGCTAGGGCACGATGCTACACATCTTCAATCCCTGTGCTTGGAGGGCAGAGACAAGATCCCTGGGGCTCACTGGCCAGCCAGCCTAACAAAATCAATGAGCTACAGCGTCAGTGGGAAAACTAGCCTCAAATATAAAGAGGAAGGCAGACCAAAAGAGACACCAGATGCCAACCTCTGACCTCCATCTGCATGCACATGTGCATATACTCACACAAACATGTACACACACACACACACACACACACACACACTCAAATGCATGCATACACAAAAAAGAAAATGAAACCATAAGAAAGTTAAATTAGTAATCCCTCGTTGGTGTTTTGAGTCACTGTAAGAACTACTCCAGGGAGGAAGATTACTTGGGGCCGTTGCAGAGGATTGCAGCCCATCACAGTGGGGACTGAGTGGTTGAGATTTGCTGTGGTAATAATGTGTGTCCGAGGCTGCTTACATGGTAGTAAGCCAAGAATGAGAGCACAAAGGTGGAACCAAGGCCAGGTATAACCTTCAAAGAGCCACACCTAGGCCCGGACTTCTGCCATTGGGGTCCAAAGTAGTGCTAGCAGCTAAGGACTGAGCATTCAAAACATAAACCTATGTGGGCATGCCAGGTTCAAACCTAACAAGTTTTAGCTACACCCTGCATGTTTAGGCTGGATGGTGTTTCCAGCGCTGTTCAGTTCAAAACACTTCCTAATATCCATGGGGATTTCTTCTTTGAACTGGAAGAATTAGCAAGGCATGGTTCACTGAGCTGATAGGTGCTGCTGGTTCTAGTCTGCCTGCAGTGAGGCTGTGCATCCTCTGTCACTCACTCTTCTGAGACTTGCTTTATGGTCCAGCATGAGCTCAGCTTTGCAAGCTTCTGTGAGGATGTAATGAGAAAACACTAAGCACCAAGTCACAGCAGTGGGAGAGGAGACTAATGTGTCTGGAGGGACTGAGCACAATGAAAGCAAGCGGTAGAAGAGGCAGAACTAAGTTCAGCACCATTCCGTCCCTGCAGGCAGAGGGTGGGCAGGCAGAGGCCTCCAGAGACAGACAGGGGAGAGAATGCTTGGCTCCAGTACACTTCCCTCACAGAGGGCAGAGCAAGGTGTTCCTGGGTGCCACCTGGCTGGAAGCTACCAAGGGTACTGCTTAATCAATACAAAAGAAATGAAGGCAGATGACCAGGAAGCCAAGTAAAGATATGGTTCTGTTCAACTTGCAAACTTAAGCCACTTCTCAAACTGGAAATCACTAATTAAGGGAAGGATCAGGAGACAATCAAGAAGGACCTATGACACCAAGGCAAGTATCATCAATAGTAATGCCTCAGTTTCCCCTAGTGTTCACTTGGCAGAATCTAGAATCTCCTGGGAAATGGACCTCTGGGCATGCCTGTGGAGTATTAGTTGTGTTATTTGACAATGATGTGGAGAACCCCATCTGTTTGGTTGGTTGGTTTTGATTTTTATACATAGGGTTTCTTTGTGTCGCTTTGGCTGTCTGCATCCTGGAACTCACTCTGTAGACCAAAGTGATCTCAAACTTAGAGATCTACCTACCTCTGTCTCCTGCGTGTTTGAATAAAGGCCTGTACCACCACTGCCTGTTGTAGATGGGCCTGGTGCTGTTCTTGTGAACCAATCCCCTAATGAATAAAGGAGCCAATCACTGGGTGAGTAGGTGGGACTTCCAGGTTGGACGGAAGGAGAGAGGAAGCAGGACAGAGTGAGGTTTCTTTGGAACCAGAACAGCAGAGGGATAAGATGTAGCTGCTAGAATTCCCTAGTATTATGGCAGATGTGCAAGGATTCGCTACCAGAGGGATCAGATTTTGATAAGGCTTACAGGATTAGGATTTAGTTGTTGCATTCAGAGACTGAGTTACCACTGTTTCTGAACTAAGTTTGTGTTGTGTTTTCCTAAACGTGGCGGCTCATCTGGGTTCAAGAGAGAAAGGTACAGCAGTGCTCCACAAAGGCTGTGGGGGATTTGAAGCATGGGTTGGCATGATAGTGACTCACCAGTGGAAACCTAGCAAACTGGGTGGAGAGATTGTGGAGTTCAGAGTTAGAATCTCCACAAGGTAAGAACAGGTTGGCCATTGCTTGCCATTGCATGGCTGGCCAGCCCGCCAGGGCAGAGGCACAAGCACAGGAATGTGCTGGGTCGATTGTTTAATATTTCCTTCAACAACCGCCTAGCTGGGAACCCCATCTTAATCATGCGTGAGGCCATTCCCTGCAGAAGATCCAGGTGTACAAAACTGATAAAGCCAGTTGAGAACTAGCATGACAAATTCACCACTCCCTGCTTTGAGCTCCTGCTACCATGACTCCTCTGCTCTGATGACCCATAACCTCCAGCTGTGAACCAGAACAAATCCTTTCTCCCTTAGGTTGCTTTTGCCAGGGTACTGGGAGGCAGCATGCTGAGAACACGTGCAGCTATTCTGGGCCAACATCAATGCTCCCACCCTGTCACAGGACAGTCAGAGAGAACCTGAGTCCCCAGATCATCACAAAATTACAGGGCTCATGATACAATCAAGCAGCAGGTACATGGGCCTTAGTCCAGCACTGGAACTGGGGAGGGCAGAAGACGGACCTGCACTCAGGGCTGCCCATTAGCAAGGTGGTCAGAAGTTGGATGTCCCTTCTCAGAAGACAAGTTGTTAGCATAGACCTCTCACCAATCACAAAGAAATGAAGGTCTGGAGGCCTGGCTGGACTCTCAGTGCAGACTGCCTCCCCTTTGGGAACATGGCTCAAACCCTCCCACCCAAAGTGTTCCCACTGCTGCTTCTGGCTGCTAAAAGCAGCTCCCAGTTATGCTGGGCCAGGTGGACACAAAGTTTCTACATGGGACAATGGTCAGCTTCCAGGTATCAAACTGACCATCATGAGTGTGATACTGGTCCTTTCCTGGGGCAAGCCCAGCAGCAATCTAGGAGAGACAGCAAGGAGACAACTCCTCCTTACTAAGGAAGGAGAAGGCTGCAGACCCCAGGTCACTCACAGCCAAGGACCCCACACCTAGGGCCACACAGGTATGTGCTTGTAACCAGTGACTGTGGAGGGAAGTGGATGAGATGGTGAAGCAAATGGGTCAGGATGGAGTGCCCAGAAAGATCAGATTGTGACATGGGAGCCTGGACACATTTGTGTGTAAGAGTAAGCCCAGGTGAGACTGTGCAAAGGATTATGAGCAGGACAGGGGATGAGGCTGGAGGACAGAAAGGGAAGGCCTCAAAAGGGCAGGAGTGACCAAGAGCATGAAGACCCTGTCCCACATGACCATATCCACCACAGAGCACCCTAGACCCCTCCCCCCCATCTAAGTCCTTCAAAGGACAAGGCCGGCCTCCAGCACTAGGCTCAGAGGGTAGGAGCAGAGCAGCACAGGGGCAGCACCAACATCAGCTCATGGCAGGCTCAGTCCCAGCTGCCTCCTGACCACAGCAGCTGCTTGTCACGTGGCCTCCAGAGAGTGAGCTGCTCACTCTCTAGCCATCAGGGTGAGGTCCCAACACTCTGGTGCACTCTATAGTAGCCCTGCCACCAGGCCAGCTGCAACCAAGGGCCATGGAGCCCACAGACACAGAGGCTTGGAGGAAGCTTCTAGCACACCTGCTCCAGCAGCCACAGAAAGTATACATGCACAGGTGCCGCAGCTCCTCAGGTGGCCAGGGTTATTTGTAGCTTATACACTTTGAAATCTTCAGGGTAAATTCAGAAAAATTAAACAAGAGGCTACCCACATGATGAAAAGCCATAGCTCTACTGCCCTGTGACCCAAGAAGTATTTCATAGCCAGTCTGCAACTGGGCTTCCTATCTGTCAAGTGGCCACATCAGTAAGACATGCTGGCACGGGCCTGGCTCCTAGTCCTTAGGAGGCCGTGACAGAAGGACTGTGTGTTCAAGGCCAGAGGGCATGCAGACAACCCTCTTATCAGCTCCTCTGAGGACAAGAGGGAGCAAATGGGTCAGAACGGAGTGCTGTCCTCACTCCTAACTGCTGACAGCAGCAAGACTCCAGTTGCTGGTCAGCAGGAAGACCCAGCACATTCACAGACGAAGGAAGCAAAACAGTAGCCTAAACCTCTACAGTGGCTTCTCGAACCACCATCAGGAAGCAATATACATGCTCATGGCTCAGACCCACGGAGGCCTGTTCTCACACAAGCACAGACACGAGCATCCCTGGCAGAAAACCCTACCTGGAGGCAGGCTAGCCATAATCCGCCTTCTGGTGAGGCGTGGCAATGCCATAAGGGTCCCAAGGCTGGACCCTGCCTCACAGCCTCTGCCTAACACCTTTTTCTCTTCCGCACCATGGAACAGCTCTGCAGCTGGTCTTCACTGTCACCTTGCCAAATGTGGAAGCAGCCATTAGGGACATGGGTGGACACCTGCCACTCGGCTCTTCCACTTACATGAGATGTATATGAGAACATTCACACAGTTTCTTCAGAGTGTCTGTCAAGACAGGAGTTTATAACACTATGGCACATAAAACTACAACATATGCCTCGAGAGCAAATGGGTTGCATTTAAAAAGTGTAAGAATAAGGCATGGGGTACAACTGTGTCTGTCAGAATCCAGAAACAAAGTCAGCAACAGCTCTGTGGGTGCCGAGAACTCAGGGAGGGGACAGGAAGAGCACAGAGGATCCCAGCGTGCTGCTCCAGTTCTCTATGTGTTGTGTGGGCTAGTACGCATGGCACAGCCTTGTGCCCATACACGGAGGGCACCCTCCTGACCTTGCTGCTGCACTGTCACTAGCAGCAATGCACCCACAGCGCCCACTGGCCATGACAGGTGCTCAACTCTCACATGGTGACAACAGGTGCACCATCATCTAGACTTTCTGCTCTAGTTTTCTATAACCCTAAAACTTCCCCCAAAATAAAAATCTATTCTTAAAATGGCCTTTGATCTGGGATGACCAGGTCTTTAGGAAGGGCAGGGGTCAGTCCTACCTCAACTGTCCCATAGCACCTTTCTGATCAGGGCTCCCCAGTGTGGGGGTCCAGGTGACTCAGGCACTTTGAGGTAGAGGAAACCTCCAGCCATGTGCCCTGGAAGCTGTTGCTGAGGGGCGAGTCCAATGGGCTCCCAGGAGGGTAGGCATGAATAGTGGCAGAAGCGCACACGGGTCAGTCAGCAAGGCCAATCCACCTACCTCAAGATCATCAAGGGAGCGCGTGATGCTGAATCTCCTAGATCTTCCAAAGGATCTGCGAGCTGAGGTGCGCTGAGAAGTCTGGGCCAGGGCAACTCCCCGCCCCAATTTCGAACTCTAAATACAAAGAAAAAGATGTGTTAGGTTACCCTCCTGGGAAGAGACTATCAGTGCTGTCCTTTGTGCTCCACTGAAGGGAGAACCAAGCCCAGCAGCACTGTGGGAAGTTCACTTGACGTCATTGTTTGGTACAGTTTAATTAAAATATTTACCACAAAATAGGCAAACAATTGCAAGAGTTCCCCCCCAACCCCCACCTCCGGGATCTTTAGCTATCTGTTGTTAGCTACCAACTGTGTGCCCGAGATGCTAAGGCCCGCCCTCCGTTCCCAGGGCATGCAGACGGCCTGCTCTAGGGATGGACCGATAGTGAAGAATCAATCGGCCCATGTGAAGGCTGTCTGTGCTTGCCTGTGCTTCCATGTCACCTTAGATCACTTTAAGAAGCCAAGGACGTCCTAGCCAGTGTCTGAGGATCATTCCAGCAAAAGGCCTGTGTTTCTTCCTCCAGGAAATGACAATGTTGTGCTGCTATTTCCTCCCAATTCAAACACCCCCTCCTGGGAGGCTCAGAAGACTTAGGCAGCTAACAAAATGAGTATGACTTGGGGAGCTAATAGAACCAGGCCTATGGACTGGAGAGATGGCCCAGCAGTTAAGAGCATTTGCTGCTCTAACTAGGACCGAAGTTGGAATCCTAGCACCCACATCAGGGGGATCACACTGTCCATGACTCTGGTTCCAGGGGCTACCATACCCCCTTCTAGATCCTGTGGCACCCCCACACACATGGACTACACACATTTTAGACAAGGGGGAGGAGTGTGCCCAACAGGCAGGTAGGCTGGCTCGGACAGCTTAGAAAGTTGAAAGGACTCACAAAGCCTCCCCAGGGAAAGCAGTGAGCTATTGTTAAGTGGGGAACCCCCAGGATACAGCTTCCATGAGTTCCCATTCAATCTGGAAAGAGCTTCTCCATGATGCAGGTGCCTAAAGATGCCCACAGCCCTGTAGCAACCCCTCAGCAACACCCTGCAGTCCCCTCAATACACTCACTAGCTCACGGAGCTGGCCCTATACCATTCAGACTCCCCACAGAGAGAGCACACTGGAGGACAGTCCTCAGATGTGCCATTCAGCAACACAAACTTTACCACCATTACTCAGCAGTGCTAAGAACACCAGTGCTGGCAGCCATCACCCCACCCACGCCTAGCACTCACTCACTATCCCATGTGGACACTGTCCCATGGCTGATTTCCTATCTGATTATGACCACTCGGGGCCTCATATAAACAGAATCACTACATCCTCTTCTTTTTGTAACTAGCTTGTCTCTTTAGCCATAATGCCCTCAAGGCTCATTCATGTTGTAGCACATGGCAGGATGTCTTCCCTTTCCAGGGCTGAAGTCCACTGTATAAAGAAATTACATTCTTTTTTTTTTTCTTCTATTCTTCCATCCATGGACACTTAGGCTGCCTCCATGTCTTAGCTGCTGGAATAATACAACTATAAACTCCAGTGTACAAACATCTGTTCTGGTCTCTGCTTCTTTTCTTTTCTCCCGGCCCCATTTTTTTGTTTGTTTGGTTTGGTTTTTGGTTTTGGTTTCTTTGAAACTGGGTTTGTGTGTGTACCCCTAGCTATCCTATAACTTACTCTGTAGACCAGGCTGGCCTTTGACACAGAAATCTGCCTGCCTGTGCTTCCCAAGTGCTAGGATTAAAGGCCCACACCACCACCATCCGGCTAGTCTCTGCTTTCAATTCCTTTGGCTATACCCGAAGTGGAATTGCTCAATCATATGGAGATTCTACCTAAAAGAATTTTAAGGACGCACCGTACTTTCCACTGTGGATTCCCACCAACAGTGCACATAGCTCTAATCCACAAGTCCTGTGCAGGACCGGGTACTCTCCAGCTTTGGCAGTGGGCTGAGGTGGGCTGCGCTGGGGTTTTGAGAATCGCCTGCTGAGTGGCCAGCATTAAGGGGTCACACATTTGCTCATGTGCTTAGGCATATGAGTATCTTCTCTGAAAAGGTGTCATCTTAAGTCCTTTCATTTTTAAAATCAGGGTTCTACTTTTCTGACACTGTGCTGTGGTGCCCATATATGCTGGACCTAAGTTCCAATGTCAGATATCTTTGGGCATTCTCTCCATCTCAAGGCCATTTTCCCATGTTGCTGATTTTCTTCAATAAGCACGAGTTTTGCATTTTGAGATAATATAATTTCTGTACCCCCCCTTTGTTGCCTATTTTGTTAGAACTTAAAATTGTTATTCCCAAAGCCTCAACTGCAGACCACAGCCCCAGCAGAGTAGGGACTTAGTCTATCATGGTAGTGCCTATCTCTGCCCTCCCAGTGCCAGGGACAAATCAAGTGTTCACTCAGTCTTACTGACCAGATGCTGAATAAGAGGTTGGCTGTAAACAGACAGCAGATCATCTGAAAGTTCTTCGAGATGTGACACAGGATTCTGACAATATTTGGAACAGACAGGTTTGTTTCTCCTGGCAAACCAGTCAGCATCCCCATGAAGCATTTCATGAGAGAATTCTGTGTGTCAAGCAGCTGACTTGTTACTGGAGGACGGGGCAGACAAGAAGGTCCTAGGATGCTCCGGAGGAGAAAGGGGAGGCTTCACACTAGAAGGTCCTAGGAATGACCACAGAGCTAGGACTCAGACCTTGGGGCCACTTAGAATCTTTGAGGGGAAGAGGTGAGGCCAAGGAGCTGGGAGACCCTGAGCTGGACTCGGAATGGAGGAAAGAAAAGGTCCCTGTGGACAGAGTGTCACTGTTGTCCCAACCTGTCCTGCAGGTCCACTCTGAGACTCCTGGAGGCAAAGCCTGGCAGCACATGGCTGAGGAGCAAGCAGAGGGTGTAGACCCACTCTTCAGGTCACAGAAGGCCCTAGGGCTGGGGGACAGCTAGACCTGGTATACTCATTAATGTGTTACAACAAAGGTAAATGAAATGAATCCAAATCCCAAGATCAAAATGGCTTTAGAACCAAGCTCTGTGTCAAACACAAAATAAAACTGGGCAAGAATAATGTGCTATGGTCTATGTTTATGCGTACATGTGCACATGTATGTGCATGCATGCAGAGGTCAGAGGGCAAATTCAGGTGTCACTTCTTAGGTGTCCTCTCCTTTTTTGCTTGAGACAGTGTACTGGTTAGTTTTATATCAACTTGACTCAAGTTAGAGTCACTTTGGAAGAGGAAAGCTCAACTGAGAAAATGCTCCCCGAGACTAGCCTGAGGGCTGGTCTGTGATACTTTTTCTGATTGGTTTTGACTGTGGGAGGACCCAGCTCACTGTAGGCAGTACCACCCAGGCAGTGCTGGCCCTAGATGCTATAAGGAAGCAGGCTGAGCAAGCTATAAGAGCACCCCTCCATGGATCCTGCTTCTGTTCATACCACCAGGTTTCTGCCTTGCCTTCCTTCATTGAGCAAGTGTAAGCTGCGTGTTGTTAGCTAAAATAAACTCTTTCTTCAAGTTGCTTTTGATCATGGTGTCTTACCACAGCAATAGCAACCGTAATTGAGACAGACAGGGTCTGTCACTGGCCGAGGCTGACTGGCTGACAAGCCCTGTGGCCCGCTACCTCCATGCCCTTCATTGCTAGAACTCAATTCTTGGGCTCTGAAGCACTTAACCAAATGAGGCCTCCCTTCAGCCCTATAATGTGTTTCCTGCAGACACTGCTGAAGATACTACCTCTGGTCATTGTGAATCACCTTTCTGAGAAGGAGAAAGGTCCAAATCTCCTACTCAAGAAAAGAAAGGACAGCTACACAGGAAAGCACATTCAAACACAGTGGCAGATTATATCAGTTAGCAAGTATCCAAGGGCCAAGAACCTTTACAGAAGACAACAAAGGATAAACTGCCACACCCTGAAGAGAGAGAAGGGACTGAGGAAACAAATCACAAAGCCTTAAAAACAAAACAAAAGGCAAAGAGTGAAAGGGAGGCCTGGTGCCTTCAGGAGCCCCAGACTCACCTCTCCTCCCACTCCATGGATGGACCATGTCTGTGGATTCCTTCTGATCTCATTCACACGCTGACAGAAGGACCCCAAATAGGATTGGGAAAGAGACCCAACTACCTGCCTTCATCACAGAAATGGAAAAATTTAAATAAAAGAGAGTGCTGGCCTTGTTGGACATCAGTGGGAGGAGAGGCCATTGGGCCTGAGGGTGTTCAATACCCCAGTGTAGGGGAATGCCAGGGCGGGAAGACAGGAGTGGGGGAGGGGCCACCATAGAGGCAGGGGCAGGGGGAGATGGGATAGGGGATTTCTGAAGGGGAGACCTGGAAAAGGGAAAACGTTTGAAATGTAAATAAAGGAAATATCCAAGAGAGAGAGACAGAGAGAGAGAGAGAGAGACGGAGAGAGAGAGAGAGAGAGAGAGAGAGAGAGAGAGAGAGAGAGAGAGAGAAAGAGAGAGAGAGAACGCTGTCTTGGACAAGGCTAGTGTCATGGGTATAGCTTGATTGCTTTACTAATGTTGTTTAATAAAAGAACCCAGGGCTGGGGATGTGCCTAAACTGTGGAGCCCTGGCCTAGCATATGAAAACCCTGGATTAAATTCCTAGATGGAGGTTAACACAGGAAAAAGGGGGAAATGACTGGTGTGGTGGCACTCACCTTTAATCCCAGGACTCAGGAGGCAGAGGCAGGCAGATCTCTATGTTTGAGGCCAGCCTTGTCTTCAAAGTGAGTTCCAGGACAGTCAGGGCTATTACAAAGAGAAACTCTATCTCAAATAACCAAAGAAAGGAAGAAAGGGAGGAAAAGAAAAAAGGGGGGAAAGAAGAAAGGAGAAAAAGTCTGCTATTAATTTGATACAATATAACTAATTTTATAAGACAAAAAATTGTTACTAAAACAAAAGACAATGAGAAGAGGGAAAAGTTACAGAAGAGTCTCATAAACACAGATTTTAAAATCTTACAAAAATATTAGCAAACCAAATCCACTAGCATATGAAAAGCTCATTGTGTTGAGCTAGGTTATCTTGGGAATGCAGATGTGGTCTAACATTTGAAAATCTAATGAAGAGGAGGAAGCCCACACAATTCGATGTATGCAGAACACTCAGAGAGAAAAGCTAAGCTAGAACACCCATTAGAGGAATTGTATTAACAAAGGAAGAGAAGGAACTTTCCAAACTCAGACAGCTGTATTAAAAAAAATAAAAGCTATATAAGAAAAACAAAAAACAAAACAAAAACCCTCAACTTTCATGTATCACCAGAGGTGGCATTTATAATTATGATGGTATCATTAATAATAGCAACAAAGTTACATAAAACAGATAGGACAGACTCTAATGAAACAGTAAGCCTTTTAAAGACACTTAGGAAGGTAAATGTCAAAGTTTGTTGAGAGAGGGAAAAAACCAAAACAAAACCAAACAAAACGAAACAGGTGGATGGATGGTTCAGTGAGTTGTCAGGCACTAAGCCTGACAATCTGAGTTTGGTCCCCGAAACCCACATGGAGGGTGGAGAGAACAAATTCCCTGGCAAACTGTCTTCTGACCTCCACACACATGCTGTGGTATACAAGTGCACGCCCCCCCCCCACACACACACATATACATACACACTGTCTTAAACTCTCACCCACCCCTTGCCAACTTGACACATAAACACATGTCTTTAAGCCAAATCCTATTCACAAAGTTCTCTCTGTGGCTGGGGAGATGGCTTAGTAGATAAAGTGCTTGCTGAGCAAGCTTGCTAAGGGCTCGAGTTTGGATCACTGACACTCACAACCGTTTATAACTCCAGATCCAGGGACACAAAGCCTCTGGCCTCTCCAAGTACCTGCATTCATGTGCATATACCCACACACAACATACACATAATTTAACATAGTAAAATAAATCTTTAAAAAATGAGCTGGCCAAGCAGTCGTGGCACACACCTTTACTCACAGCACTCAGGAGGCAGAGGCAGACAGATCTCTATGAATCTGAGGCTAGTCTGGTCTGCAAGCCTTGGGTTCAGTGAGAAACCCTGGCCTCAAAATCATATGATAGAGAAGCTATTAAAG
The DNA here is from genome assembly GCA_964023405.1 of Apodemus agrarius. Classification (NCBI taxonomy): domain Eukaryota; kingdom Metazoa; phylum Chordata; class Mammalia; order Rodentia; family Muridae; genus Apodemus; species Apodemus agrarius. The sequence continues at coordinate 73,078,841 of OZ030016.1, forward strand.
ACAGCCCAATATCAGCCTCTCACCTCTACATACATACAAACAATACTATTCCACACACATGAACATACACATGCATATACCCACACACACGCACACACTTGCATACACATATTAAAAAATTAACTCTAAAAAGACTATGGAAGAAAATCTGATCTCACAGTAGTAGGAGTTTACTACTTCACAAAGATTATACATATGGGTAAATAAGGGCTGGGGCTGGGCGTGAGTACATGTGTGGTCCTTACCATCACAAGGCAGGTAGCCAGCATCTGTAGTCCTGCCGACCCAGAACAGACAACCTAGCAGAAGCACAGATGATGTACCAGCAAGGAAACAAGCTTTATAATCAAGGGAACGCAAGTGCTCGAGAGCCGTGGTCAAGAACCCAAGCACACCTAGACATGGGCAAGAATGCCCACAGGGCATTAATACCACTGCAACCGAGGGGTGGGGGGAGGCGGGTCAGAAAGAGTGTGTGCTGCTCCTCCAGATGACTCAAGGTCACTTTCCAGCACCCATGTCAGGCAGTTCTTGGGAATCCAACACTCTCTTATGCCCTCTGTGGGCACCAGTCACACATGCGGTACAGATGTATACACAGGCAAAACACTCCTGCAAAAAGATAATAAACCTAAGAAAAATAGGAATGTAACAGCTGTGACACGTTTACACAGTGGAATAGCACACAGTGGAAAGGTGACCAAGCAGCAGCTGCACATAACATCACAGGGAAAGCTTTGCGCTGTACTGGGCTACTATAAACCAGGCCATAGGCTCTTGGAAGACATCTGCACACAGTGAAGGGCAGAAATGCCCATGTTTGGGAACCAATCGCTCAGCTGGGGCTGTTCCAGCAGGACTCTAAATAGTCTTCCTTCCTGGAAAGCAGACAAAGGACAGGGCCGAAGGCACACCCGCCTGTGTCCCTCCACTTCCGGGGGCTCTACTGCAACCCACATCCACCAACCCTCTCAGCAGCGCCTTCTAAGGTCAGACACTGCCCTGGAGGTTGGCACTGTGAGGACCTCTGATGCATTAATGGTGGCGGGGACTACACAGAGTACACATCTCCAGGAGCTGGTACTTCACAGGAGAATCCTGCCTGCCTAGCCCATCTAGGGCTTGGTGGGTCCTGGGGGCAAGAGTGTCAGTTTGCACAAGTGACAGTCACAGACTCCCTGTTCATGGAGGTAGGGACACTATGAGGCCTTTTTAAGGTGTGGTCTTTGTTGAAAGTACCAGAAGAAAATATTTACATCTATTTTGAAACTTCCTCTCAAACAGGGAAAAACTATACAAACCTGCTTGTTGGATGCAGAGCTCTCTGGACTTGGGACTCTGGGGAGCCTCTCATTGCTGGGCCATATGAAGGAGGAATTAGAGCTTCCAAATCCATGCCACAATACTTCATGACTTCTGTTCTTTCCGAGTCAAGGTTTCACGTAGCTCAGAGTAGCTCAGACCCACCTTATGGCCCTGCACTGATCTTCCTGCCTCCACATCCTGAGTGCTGTTACAAAGCCAGTTACAGCTGGCTCTGTTCTTTTTAGAAGAATCTCTAGAGCCAGCAAGATGGCTTCCCATGCACACCACAGAGCTCAAGCCCCAATCTTTGTTAGGAGGAGATAATCAACTCCAGAAGTCGTCTTGTGACCTCCAACTGCAGCCATAGCATATATGTGTCACACACACACACACACACACACACACACACACACACACGATCATGTAATCAATAAAATTTAAAAATTAAAAATAATCTAAAATAATGTGTTTCCCCTAAGGGAACTTTTTTAGTCACTAAGTTCACATTTCCATCATAAAAAATGACATAAAATAAAAGTATCATATGCCCTCCCTGGTCCCTAAGGTAACATTATCACCAGTGAGCTGACTTGCCGTGTGTGCAGATGAAATCGGATGCAGGGTCTTACACATCAGGCAGCATCCCAGCACTGTACCACATCTCAGCCCTCCCTTTCCTTACTGATGGAGGCTCTCTACACTGCCTAGACTGGCCTTGAACTCTAACCTAAGCAGGGCTTGAATCTGATCTCCTCCTGTCTCAGCTCAAGAGTAACTGGATTAAAGGCCTACATTATCAAGATGGGTTCCCTCTGCAGTGTCCCATCTTTTGCACTAAGTGTGTGCACTCTTGGACAAGCCAGATGGTTTGCGGGTAAAAGCACTGGCACACAAACTTAATAACTGGAGTACAAGCTTGGAACCCTGGGAGAAGAGAACCAGCTCTCAGAAGTTGCTTTCTGACCATGTATGTGCATGCCTACCTGTGCACACACATACATGATTAGTTTAGAAGCTAAATTAAATAAATAAATAAATAAATAAATAAATAAATAAATATGGACAGTTAACAATGGCCTGAAGGCATCCTAAACCTTTAAACAAGAAATGCACATTTAAATATGCATTTGTGTGACCTGATGCTTCCGTGTGAACTGATGCTTCCACATGGCATTAGTCTTGTACTGTTCCCTCCTCATGGCTCACTGCCCACTCTCTCTTGAAACCCCACCCCAAACCCCAGTGGCTCAAGTTCTATCTCCATCCCCAACTAACACATCTATGGACTCGGGCAAGCAAAAAGGTTAACTTGAAAATGAACACACATTGCTTATAGTTTGGTGGATTCCAAGTCCAAATGATGTCTAATGCAAACCCAATCTGTTACAGTCAGTCAGGTCAGCTGATTTCTAGTCTGGCCTGTGACAGCCTACCACATTAAGTCTGAGTCCCTCTCTGCTGGGTTCCACTGCCTGTCCCTCACAGCTGGGTGGATTAACAGGGACACGCATGTAACTTCTGCTTTAAAGTCTTCAGAGAAAGAGACCCTGCCATCTTGCTCCTGTGCTCATTCCACTCCCAACATCATTCTCACGGCTGTCCCTGGGCATATCTGGTGCTACTGCCCACAGCTCTGGCACTAGTTATTCTAAGAGACAAACATGGCCTTGGTCAATCCCAGGAGGACTCTACCTATCACAGGCTGATCTGTGCTCCGCAGTATCCACATGCTGAGCCCTTAACCTAGAATCTTAGCACACAGCTACCCTTGGAGACAGGGCCTTTACAGGGGTACCAATCAAAGGAGCTCACTGGGTAGGCTCGCTCTTACGCAATGTGATGGGATACAGAGGTGATCAGAACACACACAGGATGACTCTGTGAGACACATGGAGAAGACCGTGCCTCCACTCAAAGCTCCTCTAGAGGAGCCAGCCTGACCACCCGGCTGTGTGGGAGAACACTCCTCCACAGCTCACCTTTAGCCCACACAGCCCTGGCATGAGCCTCTGCACATCCACTATAAGTATGGACGAGGTATGGCCCCCAAGACTCTTGGACATCTCATGGCCCAGGACAGTCCTTCCTACACACATACACACCAGTGATAACACTTTTCTGCCTCCTGGGACCAAAGAGAAGGGGCCAAACCTGCCTAGGCACCAAAAAAGCCCAAACAAAGTAAGGAGCTTCTCAACTCCAACCACCTGACTCCCTGAGTCCTTTCAACTATCCCTCCTTCACGTGCTGTTTCCTTGGTGCTTCAGCAGGTGGGGGTGGGGGAATCCATTTTCAGGGTGCATCTCCATGCTCAGAAGCTCCACCCCCCGCTGTTCACTGGGAGTCCAACAGCTAAGTAAGGATGGTGAAGGCAAGACCGCCCTGGCAGGAGAAGCCTGGGGCCACGGCAGTCCGGGCGCTTTCTGACCGCCTCTCTCAGCTGCCAGGGCCAAGCCCACAGCTGTAGCAGTGACAAATAAAACAGCCCTTCTAAAGGAGACAAGTGGCAGGCAGCTGCCTGAACATTTCAACAAGTGTCCTCATAGGCAGAGATCCCACACCTAACTCGAACTTCAAGCAACTCTGGGTAGAGTTAAGGCTCTTCCCACCCCACCCCCCTAAACACGCACACCAAGCTGTCTGCTGATTAATCCTACTTTCACCCTTCCTACATTCAACCAATCAGGGCCCAGCTGATGTCCTATAAACCCAGGTTTTAGGAAGAGGGAGCATTAGAACTCAGTGGAGGAAGGGACGGCGGGGACCTGCTCTGCCTAGGTCTGCATTTCCTGAGTTGGATGTAGGCAGGAATTTGTTCTAGCTTCAGACAGTGAGAGGAGGCCACCCAGCACCTCAGCGTCCTGCAGGCAGAGCTGCAGACAGGGTCTGGGAGGAGCAGCTCCTCACTAACCCAAGGCCCTTGGGAGCTTTGAGCTGCAGCCCTTCTCAGCTCTCGGCTAACCTCCTACTGCTCTCCAGAGTTCAAACTTGCTTCATTTAACTCCTGTGTGACAGTCTATTTTACCTCATTTAAAGTCAGTCACGAACTGACAAAGTACCTCAGCTTTGTACTCTCGCCCATCTGTTTACATCATCCTTACAGGATGTGGACAGGAGACCATCTCCAACAACTGCCTACCTGGCTGAAATGCACTCGGACCTACTGCTTGCCACAGCTGCTCCTGGTCATAGGAATCTCCTCAAAGGAGCATCTGGCCAAGTCTTGCTCAAAAGAAAAGGCAGACCCCCCCAGCAGTGTGTGGGGAGAGAAGGGTGAGGAAAGCCACACCATATTCCTGGGAATCTAGAAGGAAGAGAAGGCTAAGGCTGAAGAACTGAGCTCCTCGGGCATCTAAGATTTGACATTGCCATCCCATCCAGAGCCAGTCACAAAAGCTAACCAGGAAGACTTTTCATGGGTACATAACAAAGACTAAAGACTCTTGTTCAAGGAGGCCAATTAACACACAAAAGCAGATAAATGGGAACTACAGGGATTGCTGTGGAAGGGAGAGGCACTCCCTCCAAGAAGCCTGCTTTCCAGGTACACTGGGCTGCTCAGTCTGGTATTGTACTGGAGGCTGGACACAGGGACACTGGATTGTGCCAGCAGTAGGCACCACACCACCCTTCATGGCCAGCTCCTGCTCTCGCACCCTGCCCCTACTCACACACTTGACATTCAGTGCTGCCACAGAGGCACTGGAGGGGACATTCCTTCCAAGTGGTGGGATTAGACCATTATTCAGTGACCTTGACACTTACACTTCTTCTTATATTTTCCTGCACCAGAGTCTCTTCATTCAGGCCTGATGCCATTAGAGAATCGACTACCTGCTGTTCCTCGAAACTCTCCACTCTGCAGTGCCTCCTCAGACTGTCTGGCCTCTTCCTTGTCACTCTTCTAAGCACACCCCCTTTCTGCATTCACCACCTTGTCTCCCAACTCAGTAGCTAGGGTCTAGTTCCCCCATCCATGCTGAGCAGAGCCTCTCTGATTGCATCACTACAGGGTGTTCTGTGTGCCCAACAGGTCCTGGCTGGCTGAGCTGCCTCCCAGGAAATGACGAAGGACAAGAATGAGGAGCGCTGTGAAACCTGATCACAACCGTCCACAGCCTCCAGCACTGCTCCCTCTCCAACCTCTTCTGTTCCTCTCAGTTCCAGGCAGTTCAGTCCTCTGGCCTCCCCGCTGGTTCTGACAAACCCTAAGTCCAGCACAGTCCTGTCCTTTAGTTTCAGCTAAAACATTAGGATGTAAACTGAGCATGTGCAGAGGCATGAATCTTCTAACTACGTGCTCCATAACGTTGTGCTGAGCATGTTCAGGAATGTATACTCCTCAGCTGAGCATGCTTTGGAATGGGACATTCCCCGTGTGACCCCCATGCTTCCTCTGCTCAAGAGGGCACCTCTTTGGAATGCCCCTGTGTTCTCCTTCTCTCCTGAAGATAAAACACATCCCACTCTATGCTGTCCCGGTTCTGCTTGTTTTGGCTTTTCAGTTGCCAAGATGGGATCCACTGTATTCAGTTACAACCCCCTCCTGCCAGAACAACCTGCTAAGATTTTATTTGATAAAGTGAAAAGGAGCTAGGTTGAAAATCAGCAGAAGTACAACTTTCTTTGTGCATGGCTTTAAATGTACACTTAGCTGCACCAGTGTCACCTGTAGCCATCAGGGAGAGAGCACAGGGGCTACCCTTCCTTCTCTGATACAGTCATAATAAATAAATCACTAAAGCTTCCCTGGGCTCCAGGACAAACCCTCAGCATTGTGACAGCCACGGCCTTTGCCTTGCCCCTGACCTGGCCAGCTTTGGGGGGGGGGGGTTAGGAGAAACTCTTCCACTACTGAGACAAAAATGTGCACACAGAGCAAAGGTGCTATAAGTCCAAGTGTCTCTGCGAACAGCTTCCCACAAACAAGGAGGGAAGTGCTAAGCCTTGCTTGGCCAGCGCACCCTTGTCTCAAACAGTACCACCCTCACTGAGCGGGGTCCCAGAAGAAGGGGCTGGCTTTCCCCTCTCATGCTCTAAACGTAGATTCCCTGAGGGAGAGTGACCATCGACAGGTCAGGCTCTCTGAGACAGTGATGGTCAGCCGCTCCCTCAGCTGCAGGTAAGGAACCTAAGCCGGCCCAGGAATTTGCCAGGGAGGTCCCCAAAGTGAGCCAGCCCACTGGGCTTCTCCAAGCCTCTTACTTCAGACACTGTGATGACAACTAAGAATCAGAAATAAAACGGGCTCCAAAAGAGGTGCAGGAAAGGAGCCCTCCATCCCCCATCAGGGCCAGGAGCCGAGAGAGGCCGGCCCTACCAACGCTGGAAGAAAGCACTCTTCTTTCTTTCTTTCTTTCTTTCTTTCTTTCTTTCTTTCTTCCTTCCTTCCTTCCTTCCTTCCTTCCTTTCTTTTTTTCTTTTGGTTTTTCGAGACAGGGTTTCTCTGCATAGCCCTGGCTGTCCTGGAATTTATTCTGTAGACCAGGCTGGCCTCAAACTCAGAAATCCGCCTGCCTCTGCCTCTGCCTCTGCCTCCCAAGTACAGCCTAAGGCCAGGGCTTAGACCAAAGCAGATAGTGCAGAGCAAGGCAAAGGTCTCAGGGCAGCCCAGAACAGATTTGCCACGACAGCTTACAGAGGCCACAAGGCCCCTGGGAGTAAGCCAAGGCTGTGAGTGGCAACTGACCACATTACGGTGAAGCCATTCCTCCCGAACTTCCTCCAGCTTACCTTTTTGTCCTCTTTGGTCTTTCTAACATTTCGATGGGGTCCAAAAAGGTTTTGCATTCCAAAAGCCTTCCTAGACCAGTCCCTCTTCTGGGTACTAAGCGGGGCCTGAGCAAAGCTGCCCTCCACCCGGTATCGGTCTGCAGGGATCTTGCTCATGGGAGGGGGCAGCGTGCCACAGTTGACACTGGACCACCCGTCAGTAGAGTCTGTGTAAGACTCCTGGTCACTGGCATGTCCACACTGCCACTCTTGTAGCACATGGACCGGGAGCCACCTCTGGTTGAAGCCACAGCTGGAGCCCGTGGCACCCCTCTTGGAAGGGGGTATAGAACTCCTCAAGGTGGCTGGCGGAACCTCCACGTGAGAGATAGGCCCTGAATGCTTTGTTAAGTCCCAGAACCTGTCAGTGTTGGGGCTGGTTTCCAGTGGGGAGCCAGCCTCTGAGTCGTGGCAGAAAGCTCCATTCCAGGGTGTACTCCAAGGCTGTGAGCCCCTTCCACTCCCACTGTCCCACCCTGGACTACTGCCCTGGCCATGCCTGCTCGAGCCCCCACCCAGGTCAACTACAAGCACCCTGTTGCTCTTCTCTTCCTGGTTGAAATTGCCGATGCCACTGTCACTGTTGCTGCTGGTGCTATTATTCTGGTGGGCATCCGCATCCCCGTCTAGAAAGGCACGGGCCCGCACACCCTCGATCAGTTCACCCATGTCTCGATACAGAACAGAGATGAACTGAAGCACAGGCAGGGAAGATGCTGGGAATTCCAAACAGCCACTCGTGTCTGGGTCTGCAGTGCATGCAAACCCAAATCTCCGCGCGATGCCTTGGTGGATCTTGTGATGAAATAAGTCTGGGTCCACCATGAACACATGGCAGGATGTCCTCAGGGCACCTTCGTCTTCCTGCGCCAGGCCCCCATCATCACTGGTCTGCATGGTCACCAGCCCGAAGAACCGCCTGTCATCTGGGCACACTGCACTGAATGCCAGCTTCTCGGCAGGGTACTCTGCCACCACGCCAGCCCTGTCAGTGACCAGCTGCACACAGTCGTGCATGACCTTCATGGTCACTAGTGAGTGGATCTTCTGCTCGGCACGCAGGCGGCGCATGCAGCCACGAATAGCCTGCAGACTGTCGTGCTCCAGGTTGGAGCTTGTGGAAGGGAGCTCAATGGAGCCCAAATAGCCCACAACCATGGCAACATTTAAAATACTTGCATCTAGTCCAAAATCATCGTGATTGTCCAGCCCCACAGTGAATACGGAATCATCATGGATAACTTTCGATATCTCTTCCTTGGAAAGCATGCTGGGATGTGGTGCACAGAGACCACCCTGGCCAACATCGAGCCGCAGAGCAGCTGACTCTGACAAGGATCTCTGCTTCAGCTTCAGGGGCTCAGGGCCACTGGCACAAAGACTTGGGCTTTCAAAAATCATGTTGAAAATCCCACCAGACTGCACCTCTTCCACAACCCTCTCTGCCCTGTTTATGCCCAAAGCCTTAGAATCAAGTTTAGGCCTCAGCCAGCCTTTCCCCTCATACAGGCCACCTTCTTCATCGCTGGAGCAGGACTCCACATGGCTGGTGCCCTCAGAGATCATCATGTGCAGGACTCCAGAGCATTTCCCGATTAGTTTCACCACATCTTCATGGGAGGCTTTCTTCACATTGATTTCATTGATGGCAAGAATCTGGTCCCCAGCCCGGAGGCCCACGAAATCTGCAGGGCTGCCCCTCATGACGCAGCTGAGCACACAGGGTGCCTGTCCTGACAGGGTGAAGCCATAGCCAGCTCTGCCCCGGGCCACTTCCACGCTCCGCACTCGAGGGGGCGCAGGGCCGGGCTGCCGCTTCCCTGGCTCCCCAGCCCTGTACATCCTGGTATATGGTCAATGCTGATCGCATGTCCCACTATTCCACAGATTCCATGTTTCGAGGAATGCACAATGCAACTGGGTTTTTGTCTTGAAGTGTTACCCTAAGGAGGAAATGCAAATACCTGGTTATTAAAGATCCTGTATCACTAACCCTGACAGGCATTACCTGACTCTACAAGGTAACTGATAATAAAAAAAACACAAGAGACTCTACAAGTCACCACATAAATGTCAAGGTGAAAGGAATCTAAACTTGGTGACTCCCACGCTGGGCTAAGAACCCTGCTGTTAAAGCAGAAAACTATGGTGTCCTTCAGGGTCTCTGAAGAGGATGCACTTAGAGCAGCCTGGTGGCCTCTGCACTCATCCTGAATGGGAAGAGGCTAAGGTACAGGCCCAGGCTCCCCGGAAGGCTCCACGGAGTCCCTTGTAGGCTGAGTGTGAACAGGGCCTGCTGCTGTCCTGCAGTCAAAGGCCTCAAAGATCACTACCCAACTCTTATCAGACCCCAAACCCCCTCTACAAAACCTTCTCCCATAGCCCATGACAATCCCACAATTAATTTATTACGAACGAAGTGCTACGCTAGGAAAACACATAAGTATGAAACAACCTCAGTCAATAAAACTGTGGAGGTCATCCAAGAGAAGAGATAAAAACAGCAATCGAAGGAAGCAAAGCAATGCTGTACTGACTTATTCCAGAGGCCATGACTTCATAAAGTCAAAAAGGGAGAGGGAGAGGGAGAGTGATCCCCAGTGCCACCCAAGGCAGTGACCCACAGGACTCTGAGAGGCACACCCAGATTAAGATTCATTATGATGAAAGGACTCAAGATAAAAATCAGCAGAGGGAAAAATATACATATACAGGAATGCAAAACAAAACAAAACAAAAACAAGCATAGGCTTCTAGAACCTTCTCCCAGGGAATCACACAGGACACACTTAAGTCCCCTCAGCAAGGAGATGTGACATCATGTACATGTGAAATTTCTAAGCAGAGGCCCAGCAGAGACTCCAAGTCCAGGGTTGTCACTGGGGGACAATCACACTGCTGTCCTCTATACAGAACCACATGAAAACACCAGAGTTCCAAAAGAAAAGCAAGTATCGACGTAAAGCACATTGTCTACACAGCCAGCAGAAGCACAGGAACCTTTCCCACCATGGAGGCAGATACCCACTGTCCCAGCATGCAGGCATCTGTTGGACAGGTGTTGAATGCTGTGAGAACCCTACTGCTTAAGACTCTTTCAAGATTAGCTTTAGAAAGAACACAAGGGTTGGGGAGGTGGCTCAGCCGGTACAGTGTAAGCCCTGTGCCAGCACAAGGGCCTGAGTTTGATCCCTAGCACTTATATAAAAGAAAATGAGCTTTGTAATGCATGCCTGTAATTCCTGCACTACAGAAAGAGACAGGATACTGGGGCTTGCTGGCAAGGTAATGCAGCCTAATTGACAAGTTATAGATTCAGTAAAAACCCCTGTCTCCATATATTCCACATGCATATATATATTTATATATACATGCATATGTACATGAGCACACACAAACATGTATACACACATATACCACACACAAAAAATAAATATCAACACACATATATCTATAATCGTCATACTCAAAAGATTAAGACAGGAGATATCTGCAAGACCTCTTGAGGTCAGCCTGGGCTGCAATGTGAGGCCTATGTCAGGAAGAAAAGGCAATACAGTCATAATTGGAATGTGACGATCCAAACTGCTATATATAGTGAGCTTGATGTCTGCAGAACACATTGCTGAACTAATTACTCTCTTAAGACATTCTTGTGTCATGAGATAGTTTCCAATAACTGTAAACAGATTCTAAGTGATTTACAGACACACCCAGAATATGCGGCTAGAGCCAGTGGGAAGAGCATCAGGAGAAACGGTCCCAGGACAATGAGAACAGGATGCACAGAATGCATGTCTGAGCACAACTCCTCCTGATACACGGGAATGAAGAAAAAACAGTTTATCCATAAAATGTGGCATCATTTACTATCTAAGGATGCTAAATTCATAATTTGACTATTTATTATTCATTAATAAGATGTACATATCAAAGCTGGGAGTATAATCTTGCATGATTAGCATATGAAAGGCCCTGGGTTCCACCCTACACTGAAGATGACCAAGAAGCTGTTTTCAGATCTCACTGCATCTTCTCTGAAAAGTGATCAGCAGAACTGTGCCCCTAACACATTTGCAGTTTAATGTCCACAGTTCATGCATGTCTCTCTGCAGTCACAAGGCTTGGCAAATGAACTCAAGGTAAGGATGTAGAGATGGGAAGACAGACAGTTCTGATCACTCAGAGGGCCTCGATGGAATCCTGGAGCCCAGTGAAAGGGATGGGAAAAGGCTCCAGTCAACAGAGATAGCATGTGTGTCTAGAGGACCCAAGGGCCGGGCACAGAACATGAGACGGAGGCAACAAATCCTCCAGGAAGAACCAGCCTTGTGACATTCTGACTTTAGCCAGGTCACTCCAGACCCACAGGTTACCATACGACAAGCTGTAAAGCCATAGACTTATAGCTTCTTGTTCTAACAGCTCCAAAAGCAAACACAGAGACTGCAGGGGAACACTGCCCAGGATGGTCTCCCGCAACAGTGCTAACCATGGTGTAAGTACGAGGGTCAGTCACTGCAAACTGCCCCAGGACCAGATATCAGCAGTCTCAGGCTGTCTTCCTCCTCTAGACATGAATCGACTGAGTACAGGAGGCACTGTGCCTGAGAGAGGCCCTCTCCAGAGCTCAGTCTCATCAGCACAGGTACCACCAAGCCACATTCTCCAACAGGGACATACCCCAGTAGACCCCTGTCCACCTCTTGTCCTCCCCCATACCAATCACACCCCAACCAGCAACTCCTATAGCTGTCAAACACCCACCTGGCACCACCCACACCAACATCTCCATCAGGCACACACCAAAGACCAACAGTTGTCCCACTGACAGCACCCCAGAGGCTCACACTGATGACCCCTGACCTCCCAATTTCTGTAGCAGTCTGACACCAATCCCAGCTTCTAGGCCCTTCCTTAAGAACCCTGTGTAGGCCCAAGCCTGTCCCCTAACCATTCACCCTCCTGACCCTGGCAGACCTGAAGCTGGACCCATCAGGACATAGTACAAGGGAAGGGTCTAGCAGGTTCTTAAGCCACATGGCCACTTGACTATCTCACTCCCAATCAAAGCATCTGTGTTGGGAGCAAGTGTCTGCAGTGAACATCCCTTGTCTGGAGCCTCCTGGGTCCCAGCTCCTGGACTGAAAAGTATACACTGCATGTTCTGTCTGCCATTACATGGCTGCTGCCAAGCAAGGCACAGAGCATCAAGGTGAGAAAAACCATCTTTCTGTAAAGATCTCTCAGTCCACAGACCAGGGAGCCACAAGGCCTCTGCACCAGAATACACCACTGGCTTCTCACACCTGCTGCTTAGTGAACTACTGCCAAAGGCAGGGATAATCAGGCCCTCAGGTACAGACATCTCCAGGTATCCTTAGGCAGGGAGTCCTTCACCTGCTGAGGAATCTTCTGTCTGCTTCTTCTCTGTAAGGACCCAACGCCTGGCTAACTGAACTCCAAGCTCCAGCCCTGAGCTTTCCCTTAAAAGCTTGCTATAGTTGGGGGCGGCATACGCCTCTAATACCAACACTAAAGAGGCAGAGCAGGCAAATCTCTTTGGAGACCAGACCTGTTTACAAAGTGATCCAGGACAGTTAGGGGTATATAGGAAAACCTTGTCTTGGAAAACAAACAAAAATAAAAACAACAACAAAATCTTGCTATCCACTCACAGGCCACACAGCCTATACAGAGACCTCCTGCAGGAGCTGTCCCTCCCTTTCCTCTCCTCCCCTTCCTTACCTCTTTCCCCATACATGCAGCAGCCTCCTTAGGAAATTCAGATCCAAGGCCTCAAGCTGTCCCCACCACCCTTTCCCAGTCACAAGACTTTCTGATACCACCTTTTCTATACACCTGATAGCTTTTTTATACACCTATCTCCTGAAAGCAAGCCCAACACCATCCCGGAGGCCAAACACCCTCAGAGACAAGAGCTAGCTCCACAGATGTCAGAGGAAGGCAGCCAGCTCATGGGGGCCCCTAAGAGAGCACCCCAAAACCCTGTCAAGGACATACAGATACCAGAAGGTGCCACCTCAAGATAAAGTTATCTAAACAATAACAGACCACCATAATAGATACTCTCCTAAGCCTAAAACATAGGCTGGACAGTGGCCAACCATAGCATAGAGTGGTGCACAGGCAGCCAGAGAGGCTTGGAGGCCGTGTCTCTCAGCTACATAGGAGGAAAAATGAGCTGGGTTTGTCTACAAGGGTTCAGAAGAACCTCTACCTCAAGAGTATGTTTGGGGTTGTCCAACTTAAATTGTAGGTTATGTGTGAAGAGAGAATTCTCTTCAGGACACTTTGACCGCTGCTGAAATTGAAGCCAGGTGCCAGCATTGAGTAGAATGTCTGGCCTTGTTTGACTTTTTAAGGAGGGAGGAGCTAAGAAAAAGAAACCCGGAGAATAATGAGAGAAATCCTGTAGCTATCAAAAGAAAGGGATCCCTGGCCCCTGCCCTACCCTGTAACTCAAGGGACATGGGCTGTTGTGTTAGCACAACTCAGCAAGGGACCCCACTATCTCTGTCCAGTCTTTAAATGAGCAGGCTTGGGTCCTGGGAGAGAATAATGGGGTAATGTTGGGTTAACTGGTTCAAAAATTAGTGGGTTGTTTCCCGGAGTCAAAGACAGACATGGAGCTGTGAGCTCAAAAGTTCTGAGCAGAAAACATGGAAAGTGTCCCACAGAAGTGGCAGAGCAAAAGGAAACACTTCTGAGAAGACACAGAGCACTTCAGCAGGGCCACACCTGAATGATCACGAACTCCACGCCCACCCAGCCCACTAACACAATGGGCTGGCCAGTCCTCACACCAGGTACCTGTGTGGGTGAGCATGGCATTGCCTGTTCCTAAGGCATAAACCTGTGGCGACTGTCGGAGGGTGGCCAGAAGGGCAGGCGGCACCTCCATCTCATCTCCCCATGCTGGCTCCCACATGAGCATCTTCCTGCCTCGATTATTGCCATCACCAGCTAGTCTCTGTCTGTCAAGGATCATCATCTGCACTCAACAGCACCAGCTCTAGTGGCAAGGGATGCTTGGGCCACTGTAGGGGAACCCAGCCCAACGTCCTTACACGGGCATCAGCAGAGAGGCGGCCAGGTATCTCAGCCCACTCATGGCCATTCCTTAGAAGCTAAACACACTGGTGCCCTGTGTATACTGTCCCCGAGTCGGCCCAATTTGAGACAGTTCTGTCAAAGATGTGAGCGCCAAGACTCCAATAGACACTCATAACACTCTACAAACCCTGCCTGGATGCCCCTGGTACCCTAGTGGGGTGTGACTGGAACCCAAATGCCCCAGAAAAGTCAAGTACCCACAATCTGCCTGCCTGAAGACTTCCTGTTCCCTTTCAGAAGGCTGTCTTGTCGGGCAGCATTCCCTGCCTGCCTTTCCAGGGGCAGCTCAAACAGCTCTAATAAGACAAGGAGCAGGCTGCTGTGCCCACATCTGTCCCACACATCAATCTGAGAGCTTTCTTTGTGCCACGCATAAGAGAAACAAAACGGGCCCATCTGGGGAGCTAACCTGGGCCACAGGTCCTGTGCAGAGAATCTAAGAGAGAAGACACCATGCTGAGGCCAGCAGGAGCATGCTAGCTGCATTCCCCACCTACCTCCATCCTCTTCTGGAACACTCTGGCCAAGGTGGGAGGTTTCTAGAGGTGCTGAATGGGACTTGTCCCCTCAAAACTCACATTAAGACAACTCCTCGATGCAACAGTATTAAAAAGTGATGGGACCTTTAACACATTAGGCCTAATGGGAACAACTGGGTCATGCACCGTATGAAAGTAGAAATGCTGGTCTCACCATAGTGGATTAGCTCCCACAAGAGCAGGCTCTTAGGGCGTTTGGCCCCGCTGGTGACTTCCTCTTGCTTGTGTTCCCATTTGTGGTGCTAGATCACCACAGGCATAAGACTGACCAGGGACCAGTCAGAAAGGACCACTCAGATTTGGAGTTACATGAACCTCTTTACCTTATTGAATACCCGTGTTGCTTATTTTTGTTACAGTGACAGAAAAGGGTCTATGGGAGTGCCTTTAGCAGGGTGCCACATGATCTAGAGCACGAGGCACATCCCCACCCAGCTGCTCAGCAGCTGCTGAGCCAGAGAAAGAAGGGCTCTTCCACAGTACTACTGGGAGCGGAGGAACCTTTAGGAGGTCGGACGGGCTTCCTAGAGGAAGGTAGGGCATTAAGCTATGTTAAGGCTTGAACGTGAAATGTCACCAACAGTCGTCTATTTAGAACACCAGCTGGTGGTGCTGTGTTGGGAGGCTGTGAGACCTTTAAGGTGGGAGACTTCCCTGGAGGAAGTGGGTCCCTGAGGAGTTGACCTGAGACTTAGCTTGGTCCAGTCCAGCCCGAGCTCTTGCCTCCTCATCTGCCCAGATATAACAGTCTGTCCTGCAAATTCCCACCACCAATGATGCCCCAGCCACCATCCTTCCACAGCATGGGGGACTGAAATCCTTAAGCCAACCGTGAGCCAAAGTTTACCTCTCCCCTGTACTTGCTTCTGCAGGTATTCTATCACAGTCACAGGAAATGTGGTGAGACAGGATGTGCCCTTGAAGGGGTACTGGAAGGAACCCTTGCTCCTTCCTGCCTTTGCTTTCTGGCTGTCGTGAGGTAACCTCCCCTCCGTGAGCACTTCATACAGCCTCAAGCAATGAAGTCCCTGACTAAATGCATATCCGTATCAATCATCTGGGATCTTGATGCACACACATCCAGAGGGAAACCAAACACCAGAGGACTGACAAACACCCTGGCACATTTCCCAGCTGCCCCTAGCAACAGGGCCTCCCATCCTCCAGGAAAGGAGACTAGGACTGCCCCGCTCCCTGCTCCCAGGCCCTTCTCCCATTACCCTGTGCCAAGTCCAATCAAATACCCCACAAGTGTTGTGAGGACAACCAGCCAGGGACACATGCGCTCTCGGAGCTAGGCAGAAGCACAGTGCTATACGGCTGGGTCAGGACCACTCCCTGCTCCCTGCCAGGTCACCTACCCTGCTTACCCTGTTAAGACTGATACAAGCAGGCAGCACCCTGTCTCTAGCTACCCATGGGAGTCCTGAGGTTCAGCAGAGCAGGCAGCACATCTATCATTGGTCACATCTCCAGTCAGGTCAGTAAGTAATGGAGGGGCAAGCAATGCACAGGTTTATCAGCAAGGCAGGCAGGAAGCCCCAGCTAAAGCCCAATTATGCCAAGGAAATGTAAAGGACTCAAGGAGGAAGGCCAACTTCCAGTCTCCTGTTCAGTGCACAATGGTTACCACTCCCTGGGACACTCCCCTGCACCTCTCTCCCATCCACATGCTCGTTACATCCAGCCCTACTCTGAGCAGCCACCATCCAATGGCGCCCAATGCTCCAGAGCCTCTGCTTCCAAGAGCCAGCTTATGAAGCTGCCCTGTGATACACATGATCTAAACAGACAGCCAGAATCCTTCTAAAGGGACTCAAGTCATTGGTGTGCCAACAAGGAGATCCACAGATGCATCATGTTTCTGAGAATGATGTCATCAGAAACACTACCAGATGGAACTAAAGGGGCGGAGGGCCAGCCTCAGAAGGACAGTGGGCACTGGATCCTGCGGACACTCCTAACAGGACGAAGGTAAGACGTGTCTCAGCTGCAGCAAGAACACCTTCCAGGAGGAGAGACAACACAGGGAGAGACACTGTCCTTGGATCTTGACGTTTAACAAGGAAGTCTAGACTTCAGGGCGGCCACAGCTTTGAGCCATCCCATCTCCCTTTCTTCACAATGAGCAGGAAGGCCTGCAGTGGTGGCGGTTTCACCTGACATCTGACCTGGGCATGAGCTGGTGGGCCGACACCCTGTCCCTTCGGTTTACTCCACAGATTAAGATCAACTGCTCTCCAGTGCTTCACAGGCTCTTATCTACACAAAAGCCAACCCAAATGCTGCGATTCTGACCTGCTACCACCATGGAAGGCCACAGGGAGCACACTCTGTAGGATAAGGAACACTGGGACCAGCAAATGACCTGTGAGATGCCCATAACCAGCCTCCTATTTACCCCACCCTTAAGAGTCCTCTTGCCTTGGATGCAAAACGGACCCAGTTACTCACTTCCAACTACTAAAACATGGCGAAAGTGATGAGGTGTCACCTGCAAGGTCAGGTTACAAAGGGACTGCCTGTGGCTTTTATGTAGCCCTCCCCCTTGTCCCTCACTCTGAGGGAAATGTCGGCTTGCGAGCTTCCCTAACTAGACACCACACAACAGAGAGCCAACAAGGTGGGAAGTCTGCCAGCAGCAGTATTAGCAACCTGGAAGAGGATCTTCTGGGCTGACAACTGCCACAGGAGAAACTTGGAAGTGGCTCCCCCCACAGAAGGTAGCTAGATCCCAACCTGTGTGAGCCCTGACCATGGAGGCATGCTGTGCTAGGGACAACCTGCTATTCAGCAGTGGGTGACCAATGTCACAGAGAACACCAAATAAAAAATGTCATCCCTTGATCTGCCTTCGCTCCACTATAAACACACACACACACACCAGCACTTTCTACTCCTGGGTGGCCAGGCATGGGTAGGAGTTTTCAGACAGGTTCCCTAAAATTGAGTCTGGGACAGGATGACAGGGTAGCTGAGCTTCAACATCAGAAGCTGAAGTATGGCGGGGACTGACCACCACTGGACAGCCACCCGATAGCTCAAGGTCTCGTCATCCAAGTCTACTAACCAAACTGACAAGTGACAAACTCAGCTCAAGCACCACATCATGGATCCAGACCTCCACTCCAAGACAAGCCTCAGAGTCTGCTGTACGTCCTTGGCAGCTCATGCTCCCAATGTGTTGGAGAGCAGCTCAGCAGCCACTGCACTGTCAGTGTGCCCAGACGCTGAGCAAGCAGCGCGGCGCTCTCCTCCATGTTCCTCACTGGGCAGGGTTCCTCCCTGGTCTCTGCAAAGGCCAGTCCTCAAGGTTTCAACATTTCAGGCTCCAAGAAACCTGAAGCCGAGCATTAGGCCCACACAGACACCTCAACTCTACTCTTGCATAGCAAGTCCCTTTGTCTCTGTCCCAGTCAGTCTTAACACCAAAGAGTCAATCCACTGACTGCTAAGAGGCAGCACAGAAATTAGGTTAGGAATTCCTTTAAACAGAATCTGAGTTCATCTCTTTCTTATAAAGGGTTCCACAGGAGAAAGGAATAGGGTGGTAGAGAAGAAAGAGAAGACAGCCATCTTTGGCTTGCTCCACTTCTCCACATGCATACGATCATCACAGCTGCAGAATACTGACAGGCAGAGGGATCAGAGGCAGCGCAGCTAGGCTAATGTCACAGCTGTCACATGAAACAAGCTTCAAATACTGGCTGGGCTTAGATATCAGGCCTCAGGAGACAAGGCATAAAGATCAGGGGTGGCTTTTACAGCCTGTCCCCAGAGGATTCACAAGTGCGCAGCTCAGCTCCCTGTTTGCACCCTCCAAGTACAAGCTAAGCTGCCAAGCCCGAAGAGCCGTGTCTCCCATGGAAAGCGGAGCCAGGACTCGCTGCATGCCTAGGGACTCCAGAGCAGAGAAGACCAGGAAAACAAAACGTCCAGAGGTTGCAGGTGCAGAGCTCAACCCACACCTGCCTGTTGTCAAATTTAGGAGTAAAGATAACGTCTTGAAATGCAAAAGGTTTGCCTTTCTAGTTTTGGAGCAACTATCATCTTTCATGATAAAGTTTACAGCTAGTAAAACCCAAAGGCTAGCCTATTCACAGAAACAAACATAAATATGTACATGCTCCTGATATCCAAGAAGTGAAAGTACAAGACCACCGATGGCTACAGCACTTAAGAAGTCCCAAATGCACGGCTTCACATTGCCTGGGCTTGCCTGCCACACAAAGGGCACCAGAGAGCCCATTGTCTGCAGGCAGGCAGGGCCTCCAGCCACTCACAGGATCACAGGAGAGGTAATGTAAGAGAATGGTGCCACTGCAGGGCTGGAGGGACACCGGAATCCATCGGCACTGCCTCTTGGGATTCTACACTGTAGCACTACAGAAACCGGCAGTGCCCACACAGGTAGAGGACCCGGTTCTTTAAGCAGGGAAGGGAGCCATGAACCATAGGAGTTAACAAGAGGGTGAAGTGAGTCCACCTGCTGGAGGTCACAGACCTTCAGATGCAATAGAAGCAGCATACTGATCCAGGAAGTGAGCACGAGTAGCTGGCTTCCGCCACTACTCCCCGAGACCCCACAGCTAGCTGAGACCAGGACTGGCCCTGGGAATGGTTGCCATCCCGGCCCATGGCGAGTTAGCCAGAGGCCACTTGTCAACCCACTGCTCTCACTTTGGGAGCCAGCCTAGGCGCCTGCATTTTGGAAAGGTGATAGGATATGCAGAAGCCACAGCTTGTCAGGACAAGGATCCTCACTGCCAATGACTCTGCAGTGGCAACTCCAATCCCAGAGTCACAGACCACTTCCAAATCTTTGAAATATTTCAGAGCCAACCATGCTGATTTTCCATTTTGTTTTTATTTGACCTTTCTTTTTAATCTCTACTTGATATTTATTTCTGCCTGTGATTTTAAACCCAGCAAAGTGAGTCTTTGCAAACAGAGGACTTACTTTCACAAAAATATATGACATGTATTAGATACCACATCCCAGCGTCTCAAACACTATGCAGCAATATTTTCTCTGACAAGTCCAACTATAAAGAGACAAGGCTATTCCCTGGTTCCCATAGTCCCACCAAAGAGCCAGGGCTCCCAGGGCTCCTGGGAGCACCCTGCCCTCCTGTTCCTAACCTTAATACAGTTCCCTCACAACTGTCTCCCTGCACCAAGTGCATAAAAGACAAAAGAGTAATTTTCTAGAATTCTATACCCAGCTAAACTAAAAGGAGCTAAACTGTAAAAAGAGGGATGGGCTCTAAATTTCTTAGCCACCAAAAAAGTACAAGTTTAGCAAATCAAGGACGCAGTTGGATGAGGAGCCTGACCCACAGGAACCCAACACAGAGTAGCACAGCACAGGCAACTCTAGCTGACAGCTCTATGCAGATCTTGGGACTTCAGAACAGACTGGAACAAAGTCTTCCAATACCACCTGCTGTGGGGTGGACTAACATGATGATATAATGAAATCCAGTTTGGGTACATCAGTGACTACAAGATCAATCTACAAGTGCATGATGATGGGAGCTGTGTTCCAGGGCTCCTGCTCAGCTGGGTGATGCCAGCTGCTTTAACAAAGATGCCTATTAAGAGGAGGTGTGGAGAGATGGGCTCAGTACTTAAGGGTTCTTGGTTCAATTCCAGTACCTATATGGTGGCTAACCAACAACCATAACCACAGCTTAGGGGATCCAACAGGCATGTACTTGGTTCACAAACATGCATGTAGGCAAAATATTCATACGCACACACAGTTTTTTAAAAGATGGGACTTGGGAGGGACTGCACAGAGACCTGAAGACTCTACCCACCTTTGGTAAAAATCGAAAGGGAATGTATCAAGTAAATTCTAAGAGACCACAGGAGACATCTAAGAAAACAGGGCACCTAGAGTGGTCCCTCTAGGGCTGGACAAGTGGCGCAGAATGCCACTGTTTGTATTTAAACCCATGAGTTAGTCCCCACCACAGAAGATGTCATGGAAGAAAAACTAAGACCCTGTCAGATGGATGGGTGGTATAGAAAATACATAGCACACAATGTGTACATACACACGTGACCACCTAAAATAAGGAGAGAAGCACATGGGGATGCCCTGATTACAGAGCTGGGACAGCGAGACTATGAGAGAACAAGGAAAGGAAACAAAAAGGATGAATGACACTTCTCTTTTATTTGACCCCAGACCTTTAAAGACATGGAGTGGGGTTACTAACCAGGTCAGTTCCTGCCTAAACAAGTGACTTCTCCATGGGAGAAGCTGGGAGCTTCTAAAGTGGTAGCCCCTGAAAACCAGGAGCACAGTTCCCATGCATGTGCCTATTTAAGCTTATTTGTTTGAGATTAAGGTTAGGGAACTTTGTTTCTTTTTTAGATTCTGCTTGTTGGTTTTGTTGTTTGAGACAGGGTTTCTCTTCATAGCCCTGGCTATCCTGAAATTTGTTCTGTAGACCAGGCTGCCCTTGAACTCAGAGATCCACCTGCCTCTAATTCTGTTTTCTTAATTATGTATACATGTGTGTATATGCTCATGAACTCCAGTGCCTTAGGAGGCATTAGTTCTGCAGGAAGTTGTGAGCTTTCCCATGCGGGTTTTAGAAACCAAACACAGATCCTCTGCAAGAGCAGTATATACTCTTAGCCAGCCATTGAGGCAACTCTAGCCAAGTGGTGTCTGCTGTGGAGATCTCACTCAGCCCATGCTCTGGCACACTCTCCATCCCTGACTCTGCCTCCTGAGCACTGGGTGACAAGCTATTACTGCGCAGATTTCTGGAGATTGCAGTTTTTGTTGGATTGTAAAAGGAGTGGGAACTACCACCCCCCTAAAGAAAACAGGACAAATGGACACTCCACCCTCTCACAGCTGCGTGTGCATCTAGAAACATGTCCACAGGGCAGTGAAACCACAAACTATTGCAGTCTTTGGTATGCAGGACCCTTGGGTAGACCCATGTGTCCCACCCTGGGGAAGGTACAGGACTAGGCTGTTCCTCTGCAAGAAGGGGAAAACACTCCAGGGACTTTAAAGCCCTAAACTGAGGACTCTGGATCTCCTGGCAACCATAAAAGTCCTCACAGACCATGGCAGAGGGAGGCTTCAGACAGAAGAGAAGGCCACGTGATGCTGGAACCAAGCCCTGAGCCTAGAGATGAGGCCAGTCTCCATCTGACATGAGAAGTAAGGAGATTCTCCCTGATCCTCAAAGGACATGTAGCGAGTGAGACCCACTGCAGACTGCTGGTCCAGAGCCTTGAAGAATAAACTGTTGTTTTAAGCCACTAAATTTAAGCACTCTGCAGCAGCTCAGTAGGAAACTAAAACAAGTGCCGATTAGTGCTTGCAGGGTTTCTAGCAAACTCACAAAAAGAAAGAAAAGGGTGTGTGTGTGTGTGTGTGTGTGTGTGTGCTGCAACCACCCTATACCATCATGCACTTGCTGCCAGAGCAAAGCAGGGAACCCTCAACCAAGGCAGCACTCGCTCTCGGCCAGACTGGACCAGCATGCTGGGCCTGTCTCAGAGAGAGATGTCGAATACAGACAACAGGCTTAGAAACACAGGGCTCAGCCTCAGCCTCTCCTGCCTCTGGGATCCTTGCAGGAGCTACTGCAGCAGCCAGGTCACCGGGCTCAGGATCACCTTTGCGACCACCCACCCTCCCATCCTCTGAGGTTGGTGTTCTAAACAATGCAAAAAGTGAGTCAGCCCTTGACTTGGGCTCCCTTCTGGGTGCCACGTCAGACCACTAAATGCCTCCTGTCACAAGCTGGCACTCCACGGTGCACTGCAATTTGGTCTACTCAGTATAAATCCTGCCTTCTCCTGACTCCTGCACAAAGACTGGCACATGCATGCACGCACACACACACACACACACACACACACACACACACAAGCGCATGTGCCACCCCAAGTCTGAGGGCCTTTCCTCAGCTCTGGTATTTGCTGATCTCCTTAGCCAGCCCTCCAGCCTTTCATCTTTCCCGTCAGAAGCAATCCTCCTCCTTTGTCCCATTGAGGGTAGGTTCCAAGAAACTTCACAGAAATGGCCTTACGTCTTTTAAAGATCCTGGACACCTGCTTCCTGCCCTCGACACTTCTAGGTCCTACCGCAGTCTTACCTAAGCCATTCCCCTTTACCCCACGACCTTCTCTGTCCCAACAGTGTCCCTGAAGTCCAGATCCTGCCAACCTGAGTACTTGGTACTTGTCATCAGCCCCCAAAAGAAAAAGGTGTAACATTTTTACTCCAGTTTTTCTGGAGAAATTGTCGTGCTGACAACTGTGCTTTCTTCAGAAACTTTTACAACATAAGCGCAGTCCCTTGATTCAAAATTGATTTTGCTCCTCTCCCCTCTCCCACACACACCAGTTGCTTGCTGTAGGCTCAAGGCTTCATTTCCAGGGCGGCCTCCCTGATACCATCTCTTCCCCCTATCTACACTCCATAGGTCTGAGGCCATTTCAGGAACCTGGGCCCCTCCATCTGTATTCTATGGGTCAAAGCCCCTCTGTCTACACTCCAGGGGTCTGGGCCCTAGCTACACACCACCCCTCCATCTACTCTCCACAGCTGAGCCCTCTGACTACTCTCTACAGTTCTGCACCCCGCCCCCGATAGTCCACAGGTCTAGCCCCTCCATCTATACTCGATCCTCATTGTGGGCTGCCCTGCGTTCTTGCCCTACATTTCCTCAGTTCGGGTCCTTGGAAACGGTCTCTGGCCAAACAATGAGACCGCGGTCTGAGTTGGACATTAAAGTCCCCTCACGGCCAGCCGGGCCGGCTTCTGAGCCGGGTCAGACCCCGCCCGAGTCCGGTGGGCTGCGGCCCTGCGGAACCCGCACATCCGGCCTGCGCGGGACCCCAGCCGCAGCCCGCGCGGGCAAGTTCCCGGAGTCCCGCGCGAACAAAGAAGGCGCGGGCGGCGCCCGAGCTGAGCCCCACGGCCGCAGGAGAACAAGGCCGGGCCGGACGGGGGCGCGCGCCAGGGAAGAAAGACGCGCGAGGAGGCGCGCCGGCCCCGCTCACCTACCGGGCCGCCGCTTGCTCCCGCCGGGCGCCCGCCGAAAGCATCAACGGTCACCGCCGTCGCCGGGCCGGGGGCGGGGCTCCGGGAGGGGCAGGGTCCGGCCCCTGAGAGCGGAGCTCCAAGTCCTGGGGGCGGGACCCAGGCGATGTAAGGTGGGGCCGAGGGCCCAGGGGGCGGGGCTCGTGGGGGCGGGGCTCGTGGGGGACGGGTCAAGCCGTCGTGCACTTGGGGACACCGACCCGCGGGTTCAGCTTCTGGGGCCGTGGTTTCTGGAAGGGCGGAGTCCAACCATCTTCGGAGGGTGTGACTCGGGGTCTTGGGGGTGGGGTTCACTCGGGATTCACCAAGTTTAGGATTTTGGTGGAGTCAGGTTTTAGGGGACGGAGCTGGATGAGGGGACAAGTCAGGCCGTTGGACAGCTGGAGTCAGGGACCAACGGGGTCGGGCTTCGGGGGCCGGGCTCCTAGAGGGCAGAGTCTGCCTACTGGACAGCGGCTCGGGATCAGGCGGGACCGGACTCCTAGCACAGGAGTACGTACGAAGAAGGGACTTGCCTGAGAGTGAAGCCCTAACGGAAAGCTCAAAGCTCGACATCCAGGGCGTAAGGCTAGATGGAGGCGGGGCGGAGCCTGGAGGCCAGGGCGGGACTTCCGCCTTGGTCCAGCTGTTGGGTTGAGCTACCCTACTAAATCGGGAAAGCCAAATTGGTTTCTTTTCTTTCTTTCTTTTTTTTTTTTGAGTGGTTGCGGAGGGCTGGAAGGTGTCGTCTTCTTGACGTACAGAGAGAGATCACTTCGTCCTCCTTCGAGGAACAGCTCTGAGACACGATGCACTTGTGAGGGAAGTTTTCCACCTGCCAGGAGAAGGGTCATCTACCTGAGGGTGTGCATTTGTGATGGAGAGAGGTACATCTGTCCTGTTCCAAGCACCACCCAGGCTATGATGCAGTAGTTGCACAAACTGGTTTTATAGTTCCTTCGCTCAACCTTTTCAGAACACTGGGCCTTGTCTACCCCTAGGAGACCTTTCTTTGGTGAAAGACATCAAGGGCGGGATTCCCCTTCCCTTCCCACATTGACTTCTGAGCAACCACAGCTTCTTCAGAAGTTTCATTCCCAGTTAGCTACTTTAGAAACTAGCTAAAGTACTTTCAGAAAACAGACCATTGGGCATTTTACTAAATAGGAAAAAGTTCAGTCCAGGAATTCACTGGCTGAGCCCTCTTTTTCTCAAACACTACCCCAGCCTAGTTCAAGCTTGTTGGACTTGAGATGAAATCATCATGAGAATCTGATGTAACAGCAGTAACCTTTAACACTCACTTCCTCCCTAAATTCAGGAGATGGAAGTCATGACTGGCAGTCCCTCCAGTGTGTCCAGGACAGCAATCCCCTGGGTTCCGGTCAGCATGCGGCTTCAGTTCACTGCGTAGGTGGACGCATTGGTTGCCAGTGTGTCTTGAGTAGGAAGCCCCGTGACACTGAGGCCAATGGCAGTGACACAACCCTATCGCTTTGCACACCTCTTCTCTCAGCTTGGCCTCCGTGACCTCCTTCAACCTCAGAATCTCTCTGCCTACTTTCTTGGCCCTGCTTCCTCCTCTCCTGTCTTTTCTCCTCCTTTACACTCATTGCTGATCCATTCTCCAGCCTGCAGTCAACGCTGCTGTGCTCTCTCTGCCTTCTCCCCTCTCCCATGACCACTCTGCTTGCTTCCAGCCCTAGAGATGCTGACAGTCCTCTTGTTGCCGTCACCCTGACCCTCTGCTCCCTGGTGGAACTCCAACTGTAGAAGACCTAACGTCAGTAAGCTGTCCCGGAGCACAGAAGGGGTGTGGGGAGAAGGCAGGGAACCTGTGAAGCACAGCCAGGCCAGAAGGAAGCAGGCCACAGGGGCCCTGCCTCCCGGAGCCGTGGGAGGCACCAGGAAGGGCGGAGAGCAGGCAGCAGAGGCCGTGGGAGACGTCCAGCACAGGGTCTTCTTTGCCTTTCATTTCCTCCGCACTGGGCTGCCTTCCAGGTGCCTTGTAGACCTGATGTAGGAACAGGGAGGAAAGCTCAAGGAACAGTCCCCAAGCCTGGATCCTCAGGCTGGTGCAAAAGCTATTCGCTGTGAAGTCTCTGTTCCTCCAGCCAAGATCCTTTGTGTGGCCATGCATGGGCAGACCACACCCAGCCCATGTTCTATCCCTTTACTATTCCAGGCTGCCATCTTCCTGGTTTCTGTCCCTCTTTGGTAACATCTTTACAAGGGAAGCATGCCAAAACCAGCCAGAAACCAGTCATCTGTCTGAACTGTCAGGCAAGGAGTTAGGAGGTGGGTCCAACCACAGTGGCCACATGAGGAGCCCACACTGGACAAGTTAAGTTCTGGAAAAAGGGAAAGTTCTAAAGATGGACAGGAAGATGGCTGCATAGTTTACATGCGCTTGATGCCAGTTAACTAACTGGTGATGACGGCACTGATATGGAACCACACGGAGGTTCCTCAAAACATCACAAGTATGACCACATCATCTAGCAGTCCCACTGCTGGTATGTATCCAGAGAAAAAGAGGTTTGTATGGCAGATACCTGCACCCCACGCTCACTGCAGCACTGTTCACAATGGCCGGGATATAGGACCCACTTATAAGCACGGGAATAAAGAAAATGTGGGACACAACAGCATTCTATGCAGCCTTGACACTGAAGAAAATCGTGCTGCATGTAATAAACATGCCTGCAGCTTTGGTCCGCCCTGCTGTGGCCTCCCATGAACTCAATGTAGTGAAAGGATAGAGACTTGGATCAGAGTCCCTGTCCGAGTGTCCAGCTGCCCTCCCACCTTCCCCTAGTCCCCCCTGCTGAGGATGCTGCTCCACATGTTGACCATCTCTCCTCATCTGTCACTCAGCTCTGGGGTTGTCCTCTGGAGCCAGCTCTCATCGTCCCCCTATCCATAACCCCCCCCCGGGGAACCCACCAGAATCTGCCTGAAGGGCACATAGGCAAGGCAGCTGCGCAATGCTGCCCCACAAAGTCACATCTGTACTCGAAACACAGAGATCTTATCTGCCAAAGTGCTTCAGAACACTCTCCCAGTGCCGTGTGTCGGCTAGGCCTTGGGGACACGGTGTCCATGCAGGCAAGCATAAGGCTCGAGAAGCTGGAACTAGCTGGTCAGCAGGCGTGGTTGCCATTCATGCTCCTGGCAGAGCCCTTGACTGGGGAGGAGGGATAAAAGTTGGGGCCTTAGCACTACAAAGCAGGGAGCAGGTTTGAAAGCAGGTAGAGAGGCCACCCCATGAAAAGACAGCCAAAGGCTTGCTGGCGACTTGGTGACTTTAAAGGTAGAAGACATGAGGAACTTAGAAAAGAGTAGCTAAGAATCCCAAGTCCAGGTGAGGTACACCCCTTGCCAGATCCCCCCAACACACACAAACACACACACAGAAGCATGCACGTGCGCACCCAACTGCCATGTAGTTGACTGAACCCCCTGGCCATTTCCCAAAATGCTGGCTCAAGAGCTCGGGCCCCCTGGTCTGGAAAGCTCTCCATTAGATTGCCCCTCTTGATCTGTAGACACCACCAGCTGCTCTGTGTTACAAAATTCATGAGGAGTAAACAGATGAAATATATTAAGTGAAGCATTATGTTTTTCACCAGAACACACGAAAGAAATTAAAGAGGACATACTGTTACTAAATAGAGCCTGTGTTAATTAGGAAGACTGTTACCAAATAGAAGACGCATCAATTAATAGACCATATTGTTGCTGAGCAGAACACAGAGTCATTAACTACAGCAGACTGCTCCTGTGTGAAGCGTTTTCTTTCTCTTGGGAGACTGGGCGCTCCTGCAGGTATAGACCTGGGGCAATTTCACAAAGCAGAACAGGGCTTTGCTGCCCAGGCGGATGTCCACATGCATGAGAACATCAGCATCCTGTGCAGATCCCACTTTGAAATGCACTTAAGGGACCCATCCATGCTATCAATATCACACTGGAAAGTTGCCAGGATGGCTGGGCATGGCAGCATACAACTGTAAACATGGGCAGAGGCCAGAGGATCAGCAGTTGAAGGCCAGCCTGGGCTATGTGAAAAAGCAAGGTAAAGTAAATCAGAAAGCACCTCAAAAAGGCAGCCATAGACGAGAGCTTTAACTGCTGCTCTCTGGTCTCTCCTGACCAACCCTGATGCTGGTGGTCCTGTGAGGGCTTTGAGGCAGAGCAGCTGCACCTGGCTGAGCTGGCATAGGGAGGGGCTGCATGCATAGGTTTCCCGGAGATGAGGAATTTAGGGGAACAGTATCTTATTGCTGCTGTTGTGTTTCGGAGTACGAAGTTAACTTCAAAGATAGGAACACTTTCCTGGAATATGCAGGATTCTGGGTCCATCCCTAACAACACAAAACAGCAAAAGCCAGCAACAAAAATACTGCGTTTCGTTTCCTAGTGACATCCTAATGTGAGCTACCAACCACGACCTGCTGTCCCATGAAATCTGAGGTGGCAGTTTTGTCCCGGAGAAGCATCTCTAGCCTCCAGAAGTGTCTTCTCACTGAGCTTTGTGTCCAGTGGGGTAGGGGCAGGGCTGGAATATGCACTTGGCTAGAAGTTAGAAGTGATTCATTTTAAAAAAAAGTGATTCATTGTGTCTCCCAAAGTTTATGTGTCGGGCCCTCTGTCACAAAGGAACAGGGCTGGCAAGTGTTGCCTAATGAGAAGTGACCAGGACCAAAGGCTAAGCCACGTAGAAGACACAAGCTGAGGCCCATGGTAGCCTCCAACTCAGACTCCGGAGATGTCTTGGATGGTCTTGGGGCCCCAGCAGAGACTTGTCAATGGTAGGACTCCTATAGACGTAACCCACTATACCCTCATGGAGTCTTAAAGGATGTAGGACTTTAAAGTCACCCACTGCATCCTAGCCTGGAGAGTTGTAGTTAGGGGGAAGCAAAGGGTCATAGGTGGGGCTGCCCAGAGCAAAGCTCAAGGTGGGTCCTCAGGAGTTAGGACTCGGGGATGATTCTCCAGCATCAAGGTTACCATCCTCCCTGTAGCTTTTGAACTTGCCTGGATACCTGTAAACGAAGGATGCTTGGAGAACCTAGAAGCTAGGTCAGCTTCAATATGTTAAATAGTTACCTCAGCTGTTTGCCCCAGGTTTGGAACTTAACAGACTAGCACAGCAACACACACACACACACACACACACACACACACACACACACATATCCAGGGATCTAATAGTGACACATATCTTGGAGTAACCAATAATTGTCTAATTGGACTTGGCCCATCATTAAAAGTAAATCTAGCCAACTATCTATGGCTGGCAAGGCCTTGGGCCCTACCAGAGAACTTACTACTTGCCTAAGCCAGCATAATTTCTAACTGGGTTCTAATATACTCTCACTCCTTATCACTGAAACTCCCTTTTGCAGATTGAAACTATTACAGAAATCCACAACTGGTAAAAATGCAGAGAACAATTGACTTTGGGTGCCTAACCCCAAACAATACAAGCACAATACAACTCCTACACCTAAGCCTCAGGCAATACTGCAGAAGGGGGCAGAAAGATTATGAGCCAAAGGACCAGGAAATCTGCTGTGAAATCACGTCTTTTAGATATGACAGAGAAGCCGCACCCATGAGATCTTAACAATATGGTCAACTGAACAAGACCTGTACAATGGCAATACCAATTGACATACCAGTGTGAATGTAGGAAATCACACAAGGCCTCTCCCTAGGTAAGGGAAAGTGGGAAGCATTGGAAAGAGGGGGAGGGGATAAAATGGTATAATAAAGTGCCTGTGACATTTTCAAAAGTTTAAAATTTAAAGATTCTTTTTTATCGATTCTAGGCTGTCCTCCTCTGTTTTCTCCTCCTCTCTTTCTTTTTGTAGACAATCTGCATCTATTTGTTTCTGGTCTTAGAGACAGAGATAAACCTCTTGGGAAGAGACTAAAGACTCAGTAGAAGATAGAGACTTCAAACAGACCGAGCTGAACTTTGTCTTTTTGTCTCTTTATGGCTTCAAACTGCTAAGGCGGAAGATAAAATGAACCCTGAGTTCAAACAGGGAGATAGGCTGGTGGTTGTTCCTCTTCAGATCAGCCTTACAGCACAGTTAAAAGAAAGAGGCATGCAGTTCCTCAGGAAGGGATGAAAAGGTTGACTCCAGTTAGTAATAGCCTTCCTGAGGATGGAGGCCCCGAACCCCAAGACAATACCCCAATATTCTCTGCAAGGAGAGCAGACTAATCCACTAGTGTAGACTTGAAGCTATAAACCAGATGGCTCAGAGTGGTGCTCCCACTCTTATCAGAGACTCCTTAGGGTCAAAAATGGCTCAGTGTAGTCAACCTTGAAGGTGATTTTTGGGCTTGTATTTGGCAGAAGAAAGTAGGGATTTGTTTGCCTCTTTTTTTGTTTTTGTTTTTGTTTTTATTTTTTGTTTTTTGTTTTTTCTTTTCGAGACACGGTTTCTCTGTGTAGCCCTGGCTGTCCTGGAACTCACTCTGTAGACCAGGCTGGCCTCGAACTCAGAAATCCGCCTGCCTCTGCCTCCCAGAGTGCTGGGATTACAGGCGTGCTCCACCACCGCCCAGCTGTTTGCCTTTGATTGGGAAGATCCAGAGCCTAGAAGAAAATAACAGAATAGATAACCACAACCCTGGGGGTTTCACCGAAGTCTCTTACCACTCTCACACCACTGGGACTAAAGAGCAATTTATCAAAAACTGTATTGTTGGTCTCACCTCCACTTTTTTCCTCTTAGGATACAAGGCATTCATGCCTACACCCTGGTCCCCCAAACCAAGAAAGGGCTTGAGACGTTTGAGACTAGTGGGGTGCTACGGACTCTGGATTGATGCCTACACTATCAAACCAAAGTCTTATACACAGATCCTAGACTAGGAACCCCAGCCTCTGCTGGAGGAGGCAAAGGAAACTGAGCCCATAGAATTAAGCAGGAATTAGTGCCTGCCCCAGCACCAGCCTTGCCCCTTCTGGAAGAGCCTTTTCATCTTTTTGTAAGCAGAGACAAAGCTAGTGTGCTTGGAGCACTCTCTCGGGGTCATGGGAAAAGACAACCACAGCCGACTTGTCAGAGTTGTCAGACCCAGTGTTACACGGATGGCTGGAACTCATTCAATCAGTAGCCCCCCCTACCCCCCCTTCTCCACCCCCACCCCCACCCCCACCACCATCCCCGTGAAAGGAAGCTGAAAAGAAACCTCTGCAGCTGTTTAACTGTGTGCATTGCTCTCCGAGTAAGATGCCCACTGCAGACAGCTGGAAGATGGCTAGAAGACATGGAGAGTAAAGCTTTTCCTCCAGAGGATGATTCCATCCAAGCCACTAACAACCCTGGAGAATTCCTGAGCACAGGGACCCTTCTGTGCCTATAGAACATTTTTTTTTTGTTTAAATTTTACTGATTTGTCGGTCCTAATGTGAGCAAGATCCCTTTCTTCAGGAAGACAAACTATGGATAGATGGGGTCCTTCTGTGTAACTCAGGGGAAAGACATCATAGGTTTTCTGAGATCGACAGAATTAAATTTAAAAAATACTGAATGGCAAAGAACTGGCCTCCCAAGACAGTTGAGTTATATGCTTTAAACCAGGCCCTTATAAATAAGGAGATGTAGTACTGACTCCACCTATTAGATATTTTTCCTGGTGTGTGTGTATGTGTGTGTGTGTGCTTGGTACCTGAGGAGGTCAGATGAGGAGACTGAAGCCTCTAGAAACTGGAGTTACAGATGGTTGTCAGTTAAGACACCGGTGCTGGAAAACAAATCTGGGTCTTCAGTGGGAGTTCCTATCTACTGAGCCATTGCTCCAGTCCCCAAATATACATTTGTAGTAGTTCATACTTGGGGGGAAATCTGAACATAAGTAGGGTTAACTAACAGGAAAGGAAAGAAATTGATACACAAGAAACTAATTGCTGAGGTACTGGAAAACTTCCAGCTCCCCGAGGACGCTGCGATTGCACAAACCCCCTGGCACCAAAGGGGACACAGGTTGGAGACCTAGGGAGAGAGACTGGCTGATAGGAGGGCAAGAGAAGCTGGAATAGAATTTAAACTTGGTACACACCCTTTTATTCTCATCTTCCCCAAACCATAACCACTTCAAAATGTTCAGGGGGTGGAGCTAGAGAAATGGCTCAGTGGTTAAGAGCACTGGCTGCTTGTCTAGAGGCCCAGGCTCAATTCCCAGCACCCACATGGCAGCTCATATCTATCTGTAACTCCAGTTCCAGGAGACCTGACACCATCACACAGATACACACATGTAGGCAAAACACCAATGCACATAAAATAAAAATGAAATAATTTTTTAAACTAAGAAACATATTTCAAGAGTGGAAGAATAACAATGAGCTGACATAAGGGTTATCAAAATAATAGAAGGGAAATGGGATCTACCTAATGGGAGGGAAATATTATCCATATCAGTAATAAGGGTACTGGTCTCAATTATATGAAAGAAGTCACAGAATCCCCAGACAATGTGTGCAGCTATTCTAGGGACTTATGTATGTATGTATGCATGTATAAAATGTATATGTATATGTAATATATACATAATATATTTGGATTTATGCTATAGTGCTATAGTGAAATAGTCATCATTAGCTGCATGGCCTCTTGCAAAATTCATAATCAGAACCTTCACAAACAGCTTGCAGGGGAAAGAAATTCTGGGCTCAGGCCATTCTGAGGTATCCAGGTACACTTTACTGAGAGGCCTAAGATAGGTGACTGATTAATGGATACTGTGAATCACCTCACTAATAGGTAGACACATCCCTCCTCCACAGTGCTACAGCCAACTATATAATAAAAACAGTCAGCGTTTGGTCCTGAGATTCGAGCTAACACAAAACAGAAACTTGGGTACTGTCTTAGTTAAGGTTACTGTTGCTGTAATAAAATGCCCTAACCAAAGAAACTTGGGAAGGACAAGGTTTAATTGGCTTACACTTTCATATCACTGTTCATTGTGGAAGGAAGTCAGGACATGAACTCAAACAGGGTAAGAACCTGGAGGAAGGAGCTGATGCAGAGGCCATGGAGGGGTACCACTTACTAGCTTGCTCCCTCTGCTTTCTTATAGAACCTAGGACCACCACCCCCGGGATAACACCACACGTCAATCAGTAATTAAAGAAAATTCCCTACAGGCATGCCCACAACCCAATCTTATGGAGGCATTTCTCAACTGATCTTCCCTCCTTTCAGAGGACTCTAGCTTGTGTCTGGTTGACATAAGACTTACCAACACAGACACTAACTGGGATTACCATATGCCGTGGTAGCCTCACTCCTCAGGTAAGATTGGAAGTGTATGAATAAGATTCCTTAAATGACCAAGTACTGCACCAATCCTAGAGACTAAACTTTCTTGGACCAAATGCTTGCTGAGAATTTACACAGTTCCTCATGAAATGAGCTACCAAACCAGGGAAGGGGCAGGGGCATTCCCACCATGGACACTAAGGATCACATTGTCAAAAGCTATGTGCTGAGTCTCCCCTCTGGGCTTTCTCTTAGGTTCCAAGGCCCCTTGTCTAGACCTGCCCACTAGAATTCCCACTACACCCCTTCCACACAGGGACTGAATGAGCTAGAAAGAAAAGAAAGGTTGAGAGACGGCTCACTGTCAGAGTATTTATTCTTCTTACAAAGGACCAGGATTTAGTTCCCAGAACCCACATCATGGCTTACAGTTCCAAAGCATCTCTCTTCTGGGCCCCAGAGACTCCCACATACACGTGCTGTACACAGATTCACATGTGCACATAAATTAAAAAAACAAACACATCCTTTTAATTTGTTTGTTTTAAGTCTGGAAGGAAAACAAGTTGGAACCAGATACTGTTCACCACCAGAAGCGTGGTTCAGAGAGCTGAAAGAAGTTGGCACATTACACCTAAACAAAGATGGCTGCTAACAACAGCGCCCAAGCAGAATGGACAGGCTTACCTCAAAAAGACCTTTAAATCTAGACTAAGAAAAGTCTGCTTTTTAACCTTTTCCTTATAGAGAAGGCAATGTAATCAGAATATCAGTCTTCATTAACTGTTCAGTGAGATGCATGTCTATCCTTGCCCTACAAAAACTCAGAGAAACAGAAATTACATTCTGGGAAGGATGAATGCATGGGTCCTCGTTGTCCTCCACATCCCAATTTAAATGACACGTGGTAACGCCCTCCAAACCAGGAAGAAGCCATTCCTCCCACCAGGGACACATTCCCACCCCTCCTTCTGGTACTGTTCTTAGAGCCTTCCAAGACAAGATCCAAATAAATAAGGGAAGATGCTCCGAGCAACAGCAAGGACCTTCAATGCAGCCTCAAGCTCAGTCCAGGAGCTAGCTACCCACCAGTAGGATATATGGGCTAGGTGTGTGGATGCCATATCTGGGAAGGGGAGACCTCAAGGGCATTTTGTATTACCTTGGTTACTAGCCCTAGAGATCATTAGGGACGACATGAAGATACATGTAGCAGAAATTAAAGACTTAAGACAGACTAGAGGTTAAAACTGGATGTGGGGAGGTGAATGTAGGGCTGAAATAGACCAAATATTCTGTCCACACATTAAGTAAGAGTTGTTCTGCCTGCCCAGGAGGAAGGCTGAAAGTCCAAGAGGTCCTAATCCTGCTTATATGGACTCAGATGCCCTATAAACAGACTGCATGATGTTCCTCTTCCATAAGGAGATGGTCTGGGGGATAAGTCTGTATCCTTTCTGTTCCTGGTCACCAAGGGACTGGGGCAGAGACCCTTGAATTATCTGATCCCCCTGTAGGAACAAATTACACCTCCTGCCTGCGAAGGTGGAGGAGGGATTGGAATGCCAGGGAAATGAGCCAGGCGGTCAGGCCCACGGAACCTTTAAGGACATGCAGCACCATTTTATCCCAAGCACGGCCAAGGCAGACACCTGCTGGCGTTGCGCTGACCATTACTTGACACTTTACCAGCCAGCTGAAGTGGGACCAGTGCTTTGGTCCAGACGGTTCTCCCCTTCCTAGTGTGTATCCCCCACACCCCAGAGTCAACCTTAATCATCTCATTAAACTAGACACCTTTTGACTCCGATGAGGTCCCTTGATAGCACATCCACATACATTGACTTCACTGGAATGCTGAGAGCAGTCCCTGTCGGATTTAAGCCTAGGAAGCAGATGGCAGCAGGACTTGAATCCATGCTATCTTGAAGGTCTGAGCACCCAGTTTCCCAGGCCTAGCTTAGCCCTGACAACATTCCTGAGAACTCCCTCAGTCTGACAAACTAGATGATTGACTATGGGCTCATGAGTGACCAGGACTCCATGCTGGACAGGGACAGCATCTTTTACATCTGAGCGCTCCATAGTCACAGGTGTCTCCTTTTGATAGCAGACCTCATTAGCTCCTGAAGTGAAGCTGCGGAGGCTTGACTGTGACAATCAAAGCCCGACCACACTGGCCAGGCCTAAAAACAGGACTCCCTTTACAGTGAAGCTCAGGGTTGACGCAAGATAGACAAAGCCATGCCCTGTGTCCTCGGGGACAAGAAAACCCACAAGCTTATTCCCTCCCATATCCCAGGAAGGGGCCCAGAGCCTTCCCAAAGAAACCAATGGTCCCTGCACAGGGACACAGTCCTGGCCAGGCTGACTGTTGGAAAAAGGTTGTGTATAGAGGGTTTGGGATGAAAGAGAGATGAGCACCCACCTGCCTTAGCTTCAGGCAGAGGACCAGTCTGGTGGAAAATGGGAAATCATGGCTGGGGTCCCAGGCAATGTCACCCTCATCTGTGGCCCATCACCTGGCAAAGCATCCTTCCACAGGAACTCCTATGGGTACCTGAGAGCAAGTGAGAGCATGTGTCCTTGGAGCCTAGAATCTTCCAGGGGTGAAAGAGGCAACAAAACAGGATCCCTGAAAACTTAAAAGGAGTGAGGGCTGCCTCTCCCAAGGGGGTCTGAGGGCTCAAACCTTAACTTTGTCTCTTTCTGCCCCAGAACCCCAATCTTTCCTTGATCTGTGTTCTTGTCAAGGACAAGCAAGAGACCAGGTGGATTTAGTATCACCCGGGGCCTCAATCTCCTACACTTCAGACCCTCACACCCTCTTGCAGATGAGAGAGTTATTTAGCCCAGGGAGTACACTTCATCCTCATGATGAGCCCCTCAAAGCCCTCACCCTGTCTCTGCCTCACAGATGCTCTATGGCGGCCCCCTGGCCATGATTAGCTATTGGTTACTGCATTGATGATGCATTTATAGTTGACTGGACTGAAAGGAAGTGGGGCCTGGTTAGAGGAGGTAGGTTCCTGGTGGTGTGTGTCTTAGAAGGACATGCCTCCTGCTCCCCCTTCTCTCTTTTTGTCCCGTGGTTGCCATGAGGTAAGGTGAGCAACCTCCTCTACCACGTCTGTCCCTTCACCACAATGTCCCACCTCAAAAGCAATGGAGCCAGTCAGTCCCAAAATGGCGACCTCTGAACCCAGGAACCAAATAAGTCTTTCCTTTAAAATGACTAAGCAAAACAAAAACAAAAACAAAACAAAACAAAAACAAAAACAAAAACATAATAACAACAACAAAAAACCTTAAATCTATCTATATTCATGTAATGAACCAATGGCAAAATATTGGAACTAATGCCTTACTGTGGGGTCAGCTGGTCGGATGAGTGGATGCGGGGCCCACTGGATTCAGTAGCAATCGGGCCTTGCTTCCCCAAGTAACTTCTTCTGAATTCATTCTGGCAAACCCAGTAATTATGCTGTTAGAGTCCCACATTTCCCTCATAATCTGTGCTCCATTTTCCATTTTGAGATGCTTTTCCCGGTTGAGGCAGATGCAACGACACCATCAATTAAATTGTTCAAGCAAATGTTTATAGCTGGGAAAGAGACTCATTTTGTATATCATGGTCAGACCCCGTCATGAGGTTGCCAATAACATGGTTATCACAGAAAATATTACTGCCTATCTATGCATGCTCTCATAGAAACCATTATGACATATAGCAAATAGCTCGCTACTGCGTATGCAGTACTGCATACGTACTGTGTGCCTAACATGGTGTGCCTGAAATCGTCCCTCAGATGTGCTGATGCTGAGATTCTGTTTTATAGCTGAGAGTGACCTTGAACTCCTGCTTCTCCTGCTCCTGTCTCCTGGTTGGTAGTGTGACAGGTATGTAGATACACCGCCCTGCCTTGCTGTTGAGACATTAAAGATAGATTATTTGTTTGGATATCTATGTGCCATGTGCGTGCAGCGTCCGTGGAGGCAGGAGGAGGGAAATGGATATGCAGATGAGGGTGAACCACCATGTCAGTGCTGGGAACTGAACTGGGGTCCTCTGCAAAAGCAGACAGTGCTCTTAACCACCGAGCCATCTCTCCGGTCCCTGAAATACTCTTCTAAGAAAGGAGAACATTAATTTACTCGAGTCTCTCTCCAGCTGAACTTGCCATCATTAAAAACAGCAGAGAGGTCTGTGCATAAGCCTTGGTGACCATTTTGATGTGACTCATCTCCCTCAAAAGAATGCAGGTATTTCCACTTCCTTACCTATGTCACATGAAGCTTTTCCCAAGACAGAGAATCGATTCTCTCTCCAATTAAAAAGACACTTTACATTTGTCACCCTTATTCTTTCTCCTTTGCCTTTTTGAGGAAGCCCTGGCTAGTGCTATCAACAGCAATCCACACATCAAGTGACAGAAACTGAGGGCACTGAAACAGCACTCCGTGCTCTTAGGAAGCCAAGAACTACTCTCTCTCTCTCTCTCTCTCTCTCTCTCTCTCTCTCTCTCTCTCTCTCTTTCTCAGAAGCTGTGTGGCTGCACCTCCTCCCCCCTGCCATGCATCTTGATGCTAATTGCTCTTACAGCACTGGGTTGCTGTTCCCTCTGTGGGTGTGGGAATGGTGAGAAAGGCAGAGGACGTGTGTTGACTAGAGATGTCCCACCTTCTGGGCACACGCAGAACGCTTCAACCGCCATGGCTGAGTCCCTGTAATCCCAGGGCCACATTTCCACACAGCAATGTCAAACTCTGCAGGGGACCGGCGTACAAAAGGCTCTCACTGTGCCAGCCTAGCTCTGACCTGGGTACCTGAGGCCATGAGGTGAAGATCCCGCCCCCTTGGCAACCCTTTCCTTACTGGTTATCTCTGCTTCTGAGTATTGCGAGTTTATCTGCAGCACATGAGTGCGGGTGCCTGAGAAATCCAGTGGCGTTTGAGCCTTTGGAACTGGAGTTACAGGTGGTTATGAGCTTCCTTGTAAGAGCTGGAAACTGAATCCAGGTTTCTCTGTGAGAGCAGTAAGGACTCAACCACTGAGCTATCTCTTCAGCCACGCTTATTTGGTTTTTAGAACGTAATTAGATCCTTTTGAATAAAACGATTCACTGCATGCATGGCCCAGGTCACAGCAGGAAGATGCTTAGTCGGAGGCTGCACTTCTGAGACAATCACAGGTAAAAATGGCAGGACCTGACTTTCAGTGTACAGTGTGGAGCAGAACAGGGGAGTGGGTGTGATGCGCACTCATGAGGCTGAGGTAGGCAGGTCTCAAGTTCAGGACCAGGTTGGGCTATAAAGGGAGGCCCTATTTAAAATAAAAACAAAACACCTTAATTCAAATTTAAAATGTATTGGCAAAGTTTCTAGGTACTGCAAAAGAAAAGTTTCAGCTAATCTAAGGTGACTAGGAGCAATCCAAATTAAATTACAAAAGAACTGTTTTAAGAGTAAAAAATAAGGGAAACTCCACAGCCTTCTGTGCATAGCCCGCCAGGAGAGAGAGAGAGAGATCTCCCAGCAGCGCTTTTACTTCTGAGTGCAGAGGGGACTAGCTAGGAGCACAGAGGGCATAAGATCAGTGGAGCAGCTGGGACGTAAGTCTTCCCTCCGCCATTTGCACCAGAGAGCCCGGGGAAACTCCAGTCTTCTGTGCATAGCCTGCCAGGTGAGAAAAATCACCCAGCAGTGCTTTCACTTTTGAGCTCAGAGGAGTAAGGACACAGGCTTACAGGCCCACAGGAGGAACAAACTCCAGCCAGAAACAATACCAACTAGCACTAGAGATTACCAAAATAAATGGCAAAAGGCAAGCACAAGAACCCTACCAACAGAAACCAAGGCCACATGGCAACATCAAAACCCAGTTCTCCCACCACAGCAAGTCTTGGATACCCCAACACACCAGAAAAGCAAGAGTTGGATTTAAAATCCTATCTCATGATGCTGATAGAGGGCTTCAAGAAAGACTTAAATAATTCCCCTAAAGAAATACAGGAGAACATCGGTCAACAGGTAAAAGCCCTTAAAGAGGAAACACAAAAATCTCTTAAAGAAATACAGGAGATCATGGGTCAACAGGCAGAAGCCTTAAAGAAGAAACACAAGAATCCCTTAAAGAATTACAGGAAAACACAAAAAAATCAAGTGAAGGAACTGAACAAAACCATCCAGGATCTAAAAGTGGAAGTAGAAACAATAAAGAAATCACAAAGTGAGACATCTCTGAAGATAGAAAACCTTGGAAAGAATTCAGGAGTCATAGATGCAAGCCTCAACAACAGAATACAAGAGACAGAAGGAAGAACCTCAGGTGCTGAAGATACCATAGAAAACATTGACTCAACAGTCAAAGAAAATGCAAAATGCATAAAGCTGGTAACCCAAAACATCCAGGAACTCCAGGACATGATGAGAAGACTAAACCTAAGGATTATAGGTATAGAGAAGAGCAAGGATTAAAGGCCCAGTAAATATCTTCAACAAAATTGTAGAAGAAAACTTCCTTAACCTAGAGAAAGAGATGCCCATATAAGAAGCCTTCAGAACTCCAAACAGACTGGACCAGAACAGAAAGTCCTCCTGGTACATAATCAAAACACCAAACTCACTAAACAAAGAAAGAATATTAAAAGCAGTAAGGGAAAAAGGGCAAGTAACTTATAAAGGCAGACCTATCAGAATCAAACCAGACTTCTCACCAGAGACAATGAAAGCTATAAGATCCTGGGCAGACCTCATACAGACCCTAAGAGAACACAAATGCCAGCCCAGGCTACTATACCCAGCAAAACTCTTAATCATCATAGATGGAGAAACCAAGATATTCCATGATAAAACCAAATTTGCCCAATATCTGTCCACAGACAAAATTGAGCAATATTGTCCAAAATCCAGTCCTACAAAGGATAATTGATGGAAAATGTCAACACAAGGAGGGGAACTACACCCTAGAAAAGCAAGAAAGTAATATTCTTCCAACAAACCCAAAAGAAGATACCCACACAAACATAAAAATAACATCAAAAATAACAGGAAGCAACAATCACTATTCCCTAATATCTCTTAAC
Source organism: Apodemus agrarius (assembly GCA_964023405.1). NCBI lineage: Eukaryota > Metazoa > Chordata > Mammalia > Rodentia > Muridae > Apodemus > Apodemus agrarius. Next base: position 73,119,037 of record OZ030016.1, read on the forward strand.
AATGGACTCAACTCCCCAATAAAAAGAAAGATATAGACTAACGAAATATTTCTCATGTAAATCTTCAATTTTATCAGAAAATGTTTATAATTCCCCTTTTAATTAATTTAGTGACATTTTTATGTCTACCATTTTATCTGCATTATTTTTCATGTTAATTTTCAATGTTAATGTCTTTTTATATATTTCTTCCATTTTATCAGAAATGTTTTCAATGTGAATCTTTGATTTTATCACAAATTTTTCTAATTCCACCTTCAATTAATTTAGAGTTTTTTAAAGACTTTTATTTTTATTTATTTTTATTTTTTTATTTTTTATTTTTTATTTATTTATTTATTTATTTATTTATTTTTGAGACAGGGTTTCTCTGTGTAGACCTGGCTGTCCTGGAACTCACTCTGTAGACCAGGCTGGCCTCGAACTCAGAAATCCGCCTGCCTCTGCCTCCCAAGTGCTGGGATTACAGGCGTGTGCCACCATGCCTGGCTTAGAAAGAGTTTTTACATCAACCATTTTTTATGTAAAATTTCCCATGAAGTAGTCAATTTTAATGTGTTTGTCTATATATTTCTTGAATTTTACCAGAAATATTTTCCATGTAAACCTTCAATTTTATCTGAAAAGATTTATATTTCTACCTTCAATCAACTCAGAATTATCTTTATGTCTATCATTTTATCTGTATAATTTCCATGATAATCTTTAATTTTAACAATTTCATCAGAAATATTTTCCATGTAAATCTTCAAGTTTATCAAAAAATGTTTATAATTCCACTTCCAATCAACTTAGGAATACTTTTATGCTTACCATTATTATATCTATACAAAATTTTCCATGATAATCTTCAATTCTAACGGTTTTCTACATTTTTCTACAATTTTATCAGAAATATTTTCCATGTAAATCTTCAGTTCTATCATAAAATGTTTCTATTCCATATTTCAATTAATTTAGCAATGTTTTACATATCTACCACTTTATTCTTTAATTTTCCATGAAAATTGTCAATTTTAACATGTTTATCTGAAATATTGTCCATGTAAATCTTTAATTTTATCATAAAGTGTTTTTACTTCCCTTTTCAATTGAAAAAAAATAAACATAAGGTAGGTGTGGTGGCACATGCTTTTAAGCCCAGCACTCGGGAAGCAGAGGCAAGGAGATCTCTGTGAGTTTGAGGCCAGGCTGGTCTACAAAGCGAAACCAGGACAGCCAGGGCTCTGTTACATAGAGAAACCATGTCTTGAAAAACAAAACAAAACAAAAAAGGAGTAACATGCAAAGAGTACCTGAGACCTAGAATCCCAATAGGGAGGAAAGAAATGAATAATTATGATCAACTTTTTTCAAATTTGAACTCCCTCCCCATCAAAGTCCCTAGATCCCAAAGCTTGATAAACCCAAACAGGATAAATACAAAGAAAATGCAAACAGGCAGAAATAACTAAAAGAAAAGAGAGCCAAACTCTCAGATGCAGCGAGAGAAAAGAAACACACTCAGAAACAAAAATGGGGAGCAGAAAAAAGATAATGTTCTTGACTTAGTGAAAACACCCCAGAAACAGGGAAGGCAGAGGGATGTTCTTCTTTTCTCCTTTTTATGGTGTTGACCTTGAACCCGGGGTCTCACATGCCAGGTAAGTGCCTTCCTGTGCTCAGGCTACCGTGTGCATCACCACACATGGCTAGAACGTGTGTTACTTTCAAGTGCACATAAAACATTTGCCAAGTCAGGACAGAGACCAGATCATAACATCAGTCGCACTCACTTTAAAAGGACAGAAGTCATGTGGCATGGGTTTTTTTTTTTACATTAGAAATCAATAATCATATCCCAAAAACAGCATGAAAAAGAAAAGGAGCAAACATGTAACTATTCCATAGGACAAAGGAGGAATCACAGAAAAATTAGAAATATATCTTTAGTAAATGATACAGTATGTTAAAGTTCATCATAGATAACTAAAGTCCTTATGTAGGCAATGGTAATTTAGACCTTTGCTTATATGGGCCTGGAGAGGTGGCTCAGTGGTTAAGAGCACTGGCAGAGGATCTGGGCTTGGTGTCCATCATCCATACTGTGTCACAACTGTCTCTAATCCAGTCCCAGGGAATCCTTTGGCCTCTTCTGGTCTCTACAGGTACCGCATGCATGTGATAGGTAGCCATACTTTCAGGTCAGATGCTCATACACATAAAATTTTAAAAAATTTTTTAATTTAATTTAATGGTTTATATGAGAAAAGATAGTTTGAAATGAATTGCATAAATTTTAAAAATCAGTGTAGTAGTTGTAGTTGATATGCATAATTCCATCAATCCAGATGCTGAGGCAGGAGGATCACTAAAAGTTTTTGGCCAGCCTAGGCTACAGTGTAAAAAAAAAAAAAAAAACTGAAGAAGAAACAAGCACAGTGACCAACATAGAGATCACAGAGTCTGGGGAAGACTGCAGTTTATGCAGCCTGTGAAAACACAGTACTCGGGAGCTTAGGCAGAGGCTCTCAAGCGAGTGGGGTTAGCCTGGACTACAGAGCAGGTTCCGTCAAAGAGTGGGGTTAGGGGAAGAGGGACAGAGAGAAGGGAAGAAGAGAGGCAGGGAGGGAGGGAGGGGAGGAAGAAGGGAGGGAGGAGAGAAAGAGCGAGGTTTTTTCACCAAGTGTCTCTGTGGAGTCAGACAACTCAAACTTTCTGAAGATAGAAATTGGCAAGGTGATTTAAAAGCTATACAGACATACAAAAGACAAAATAGCAAGCCCTGATTTTCAGGAAAGAAAGGCTGACTGTTTTTGCCATGCAACCTCAAGTCTCCAAGAAGCTGTAGCGACAAGATCAGTAGGGAGAAGGCCCTCATGGCAGCCTAGAAACACTCTCAAAGGAAACGGTCTTAAACAAATAGTTCTAGAACAGGATAGTACCACAGGAAAATAACTCAATGTCCAGTTCATCACACACGGCAATGAATGCAAGGCGGATCCGAGACCTGGACGCAATTGCAGCTTCTGGGGCCTGATGTGGGAACATAGTTCCATGGCCTCAGTGAAGATTTTGAAGAACACAGGAAGCTTTCTCCATGAAAGAAAAGCAAATGAGGTAATTCTGATTGTATCAAAAGTAAACTCTTCTGCTCAGCAAGAGACTGGTTACTTCCACTTCTGGTCAGGAAGGAGTCACGGATCCAAACTTCAGCATCCTCCGCCTGCACTGTGAGTCCTGGAGCCCAGGACAGTCCAGGCGCTAAGGCATGGCTGTGGAGTGGCCTGTCCAGAGAGCACCATCTGGGGCCAGCAACATTGATTCGGACATTGAAGCTTGGCTCCAAGGTGTATCTTTGGGTCATACGTGTGGATGTGAACTCCCAAACGCAGGTCCATTTCTGCAGGCTCCTTTCCCACCCTTCAGGGTAGCTGCTGAGGGTTCAACCAGGCTCGCCACCCCACAGCCAACACCAGGTTCTTCCCAGGTACTCAGCAACCCCTTGCTTGCCTCCTGTCCAGGGCCCCGGCTCCAGCTGCTCTGCCCGGCTGAGCGTTACTATTTTTGGCTGTAACCTAAGCAGCTGCCCATTAAAATTCCATTAGTTTCGAAGGCTGGAGCTGCAGTTGATATTTCTAATTATTGTGAAATTAAAATTGTCTCTGTAATTTAATGATAATTGCACGAGATGCCAGCTGGTGCCCCAGGGAGCTGCCCTGTTCCTAAGCAGAACTTGGAAAGTCTCTGGAAAGTTCTTTGAATAAGGAAACAGGAAGGGGAGGGGAGGGCACACAGTTGGAATCTAAATTCCTTGCATCAATAGGCTGTGGTGAACCCAGGTCTCTGAGGAGGCAGCTTGGCCCTGGGTAGGTGGGCTGTAGTGAGAGGTTGACACCAGCCTTCTCCCAGCACTGAGGACAGGATTGAATAAGGTGGGGGGTGGGGGGGGGAATGGGGGTTGGGGAGGTGGGGGGGTGGCTTGATGCCTTACAATCTAACACTATAGAAATAAATGTGACATTACAGGAAAGGTTCTAGGAGCTTACAGAAGCTCTTTCTGGGGCCGGCCTTGCATTTAATGGATGGCTTTAATTTTGCATATTTGTTTTGTTGTGGTAATGGCGGGGATGTTGTTGTTGTTGTTGTTTAGTGTAGTGAGTCTCCATGGAAGGTAACCAGTTCTGCTCGATTTACTGGCCTCCCTTCCAGCCATGCCTGGATAACTTACAGGAGGATGGGCTACGGGAGCCGTGCTCAGGCCTGATGATTCCTAGGGTCTCCTTCATCCTGGTCTCCCTTATATCACCTCGGAGCCCTCTGAAGGCTTGCGGTGCGCAGACAAGTGTGGTCTGTGCTGGAGACCCTGCGTGCCCCTGCATGCCTCCTGAATGCCCCCTGCATGCCCCCTGCATGCCCCCTCCATGCCCTCTGCATGCCTCCTGCATGCCCCCTCCGTGTCCCCTGCATGCCTCCTGCATGCCTCCCTGCATGCCCCCTGCATGCCTCCTGCATGCCCCCTGCATGCCCTCTGCATGCCTCCTGCATGCCCCCTGCATGCCCCCTCCGTGTCCCCTGCATGCCTCCTGCATGCCTCCCTGCATGCCCCCTGCATGCTTCCCTGTCCCCTGCTGGCCATTGCCCTCACTCCTGCTCTGTAGTGTTGAGTCTGGGAAGCTAAGTTCCTCTCTCAAGAGGCTCTGCATGCCCTCCCTCTCCGCTGCCAGGCCATGGCTTCCTTCTGCTGTCCTCACAGGGGCCATGATGCTGTCCTGATGAGTGAACATCCAGTTCTCACCTGTCGGGTTCCCAGGGCCCCATGCCCTGGATGCTACACAGCCAGTGATGCTCTGTTAGCCGTCCCTCGAGGCAGGATGAGCCCCAGGTTCTGACTAAGCCTGTGTTTCCCCTCACAGGCAGAGGCAGAGCACACCTATCCTGTGGAGAAGCCTTAGCCATCCGTCAGCCTCCCTTGCAGAATGACCGTTGAGCACAAGGCCATCTCCCCTAGTGAGCTTTACTGAGTGGAAGAGGCTCTGTATGGGCCATCTCTGCTCTTCCATCATTCTGTGGGCAGGTATCTGCTCAGGCACCTGAGACTGGTCACCACCCTTTTCCCAAGACCGCTCTGCGGTAGGTGGGGCCTCCCCACGTGGCTCCCTATTCAATTGTTCTTGTCCCTTGAGCCAATTCTGTGCTTAGGTTAGTTGAAACTGCTATTTTTTCAATTCTACTCCTGTTAAAACTGTGTTTGGTGGCAGATATGAAAACAATACTGATCTGGTTGGGATTCATTTCTCATCTGCATGAAAAAAGCTAAGCCCCTGTTCCAGTACCACGGCACTCTCAGGCTTTCACCCTTAAAGCCCCTTTGGAACGCTATAAAGCCAGGAGCCAGACACCTCCACCTCACTCTTTCTGGTGAACAAATGAGAGGACATTTGGAAACAGGGTTTGGCAAGATGGCTCAGCAGATTAAAGGCAGTTGCCAAGCTGGACAGCCTGCGTTCAGTTCCTAGAACCCACATGGCAGAGGGAGATAATTGGTTCCTGCAAGTTGTCCTATCACCCCCATGTGTTCATGCCAAGGCTGCCAACACACACACACACACACACACACACACACACACACACACACACACACACACAAACAGTTTTTAAAAATACAGAAAAGTAACAGAAAAAAATATCCTTTTTTTTTTTTTTTTTTTTTTTTTTGGTTTTTTGAGACAGGGTTTCTCTGTGTAGTCCTGGCTGTCCTGGAACTCGCTCTGTAGACCAGGCTGGCCTCGAACTCAGAAATCCGCCTGCCTCTGCCTCCCAAGTGCTGGGATTACAGGCATGCGCCACCACGCCCAGCTCTGTTTGTCCCTTTTAAAAAAGGCTATTTCATATATTTTGCAGCAACTTCCTCATATATCTTACTTGTCACCAGAAACTTTGAGGGACATGCAACTGGATTTAGCTAGGAACATTGCTGCCCAAAATAAAGTAATAAAGAATGAATATTGACAATGTCAGAAGGTGCTGTGGCAGGGTCTTCGGATGACGAGAATAACCTGGGCAGACCAGACACAAACTGTATGGAGTTAGATAAATAAACCAGGGACCAATCTGACCTCCATGAGGGCGGGGTACAGTCCCCACCCCTGAGCCTGGTACCAGGCCAGGACCTAGCACATCCCAAGCCCTTCAGGAAGGGCATCCTGGGTCAGTTCCAGTTCTGTATTCCTGTTACTACCAGGGAAAGTGAGTCCACTGCAGGGTCACAGGTAAGCAAGCACCCACTTTACTTTACTGGGAGAGCATGTGTAGCAAATGCCATTATGGGAACTAGACCTTGGGCCTCTGTGGGACAAGATTGAGAGGTGAAATCCAAGGAGAACCAAGCCATCGCAGAATTGGAGCAGTCTCCCTGTGGCAGTCTCCAGGGACAACTGGACACCAGGCATGTCCTGTTGTGCGGAGCTTCTGATGGGTCCGTGACTTCACAGTAAGGTACTAGGGATGGATGCCAGTGGGGAGCAGTGGGGATAACCCTGCATATGGGAGGTGCTGGGGCATCTGTATGCCCATGACCAACAACCCTCTGACCTCCTGTCCCTGTGGGCCTCACCTTTGACCCTGCTTGTCCTAGAACACAAAGTAGAGATTGCGGGGAACATGTTTTCCAGTGTGTGGAGCATTCCTCAACTACCATAAAACAAGACTCCACCAGGAACTCTCCGGGCCAGTGTGTGCTCCGAAGTGCACATGGCAGAAGCAAGGCCAGGATGAGTATCACTAGAGCAGGGCTGTCCAGGCTCCTCCCACGAAGTTCCCAGAAGCCTCAGTTCTTGCCTTATCTCAAAGAAGTCTATCTTACACAGACCCCTATGTCCAACCCATGTCTCCTGGATGCTTAAAGCTCTGTCATAATTGATGTTTTTCACTTTAATAACCAAATTACTTTCCAAGTCACCCTGCTCATAAATCTCTGAGATCCAAGGTTCTACTACTTTCCAAAACACCTTCCAGGATGTCGCTGTTCCTACCATCTAAGTCTTGTTCACCTGTGACTTTGTGTTAGGTCATGATTTCAGCACAGCCTCCTATCTTGCCATTTATATCTGGGCCACTGCTCAGCAGTATCAGGGTCACTTCTGCCAAGCCTGTGAAATGTCAACAGGGCTTAGAGCTGGGCCTCCTCCTCCACAGTCTCCTTCCTGGCAGACTATGGCAGACCCTTGGCAACTACTCCCAGTGGGAGGCACCACCAAAGCTTCCATCTTGGTGAGATGGCTACCTCTGGTCTTGATTCCACCTTCTGCACAAGCTGAGCTCTATTGCAATTTGCATCTGGATTCCCTTTGTCATCTTCCCTTGAGGACAGCCTGTGCCTGTGCTGGACTTCTTTCCTGTGTTCCACAGTGATTCTTCATTGGCTCATTTATTCAAGGAACTTGAAAGACTTGAAAGTCTTCTTGTTCTTCTTCTTCTTGTTCTTCTCCTTCTCCTTCTTCTCTTCCTCCTCCTTTTTCTCCTCCTCCTTCTCCTCCCCTTTCTTCATCTTCATCTTTATCGTCGTCATTGTCCTCCTCTTTTCTTCCTCCTCCTCTTTCCTCTTCTTCTCCCCTTTCTTCATCTTCATCTTCTTCTTCTTCTTCTTCTTCTTCTTCTTCTTCCTCCTCCTCCTCCTCCTCCTCCTCCTCCTCCTCCTCCTCCTCCTCCTCCTCCTCTTTTCTTTTCTCCTTTTGGGAAGAGTATCACTATGTAGCCATGGCTAGCTTGGAACTTACTATGTAGATCATGGTAACCTCAAAGTCAGAGACTTGTTTGCTTCTGCTTTCCCAATGTAGGGATCAAAGACCTGTGTCACCACGGACAGCACAACTTTGTAATTTTTTGATACTATTATAAATGGGATTTACCTATCCAGTACTGTTATGGTTATTACTAATATAAAAAGGGGAGTTTTTATATATTCCTCCTTTATTAATTCTCAGAATTAAAAAAAATTCTTTCAGGGACTGGAGAGATGGCTCAGCAGTTAAAAGCACCTACTGCTCTTTCATAGGTCCTGAGTTCAATTCCCAGCAACCACATGGTGGCTTACAGTCATCTGTAATGGGATCAAATACCCTCTTCTGCTGTGTTTGAAGAGAGTGACAGTGTGCTCAGATATATAAAATAAATAAATAAACCTTTAAAAATTTTTTTTCAGGCTTTCTGTTTTACAGTCACGAGAACTAGAGATGATCATAGAATTTCCTTTTCCAGTACTTCCAAGCAATGCTGCAGCGACCTTCTTAAGGAAGTCATGCTTGGTTATGGTGCATGGCAGTTATTAATATTTTATCCAGCACCTTTCTCTTCTTCCTTTCATGTGTTATATGCATGTTCCCTTTCTTTCTCTTTCCTTTTTTTTTTTTTTTTTAGCACGTTCTTGCTCTGTGTTTTAAATCCACAGAAGGCTTTCTGCTTAAGCCTCCTGAGTACTAGGATTACAGGCGTGAGCCACCCATACTCCTCCAGCATCCCTGACAAGGCACTAGGATGACTGACAGACTGTCTAAGACTTAACCTTGAGATGATGAAATGGAAAGCTTAATGCAGGGCTTTTGTCATGCATGTATGTTGGGATGACCAAGGAAAGGTCTGTGTGCAGCTGTGTGTACTGTTTTAAAATACAGCTTACAAAGATTCCTTCAAAGAATACTGGCGGGCCAGGGCACTGGTAGGTATATTCCTGAGAAATGAAGTAGGCCTTTTCCTTAAGAGAAACAGTGGCAACATTTGTTATTGGTAGTAAAATTCACACATTTCTGTAAGAGTCAAACTTTGGAAATACTTGTTCCCACCTCAGTGAGCTTTGAAACTCCCCACCTTAGGTCTTCCTGCAAGTGAGTGGGCAAAGGTGACTAGCTAGCTGGCATCCGGTCGATGACATGTTGTAATACTAGGAACAATTGTATCACTATGGGTACAATATTTTCCAAAAATGTTTCCAAATGCCCCCTTGAGACCCAAACTCGTGGAAGGATAAAGAGCCATTGAAGCATAAGATGAGTCACAAGGAAAGTTTGGGGCTTTGGGGAAGTGGCTTAATGTACAAACATTTACCTAGCATGCAGGAGACCCTGGATTCAATCTCCACCCCAGAAAAACAAAAATTCCATCTCCCTACTTTTCAAGTTTGAGATAGGACAGAGCTGTAACAGCCACATTGATTTGTTCTTTGAAGGTCTTTTCTTTCCAGGTAACTATTCCTGTGAGGTTGGCCTTCTGGACAGAATCCTGTACTTAACCAGAAACTCCCAGCTGCAGAGCACACAGACGCCTGAGGGACCCTAGCTGGTTCCCTTGAGCCGGAGATTCATACAAATATAAAACAATGCCACTTTTCTTGTTTGGAAAATATATTTTTCATACAATTGGTCTTGATAATAATATGTAATAGGTTTATTGTTCTGAAATAAGTAACATTTTCATGTCTAAAGTTTATTTTTTTTAATAAGATATTCAATAGGTACTGGTGCTATTGTCTGGAACTCTTCAAAGTTCTCTAGGATCCTTGATCACTTTTCTGAGTCTCTGGGATCCCTGAAATGATGGTCTAAACTCTTCCATGCTCCAGGGACATGCTGAGCTCTCTGATGTGGTGCTGTGTGAGCCGTGGAGCTCCTGCTTAGAGAGGAACATCTCCTCAGATGGATCCTTGAGGCTGTGACAATCCCCTTAGCTAGTGGTGAGTTCCTGTCCTTGAGGCTCTTCCCAGTTTCTGAGTCCCTCAGACTTCCCTGTTACTGTTATAAGCCTCCAGGACCAAGGCAACTTATAGAAGGAACAGTTTATTTTGGCTTATGGTTCCAGAGAGATAAGAGACTATCACCATCATTGCACGAAAGTGTGGCAGCGGGCAGGAATGATGGCAGGGCCACCTGGGAGCTCTCATCTTAAACCACAAGCAAGAAGCAGACAGGAAAGAAGCTCACTAGGAAACACACAAGTCTTATTCTCAAAACGTGCTTTCAGCGGCATACCTTCTCCAACAAGTCATACCCCTAAGCCTTGAAAACAGCACCACCACCTGGAGACTGAGCATTCAGATTGTGTGAGACTGTGAGTGACATTCTCATTAGCACCATCACAGGCTCCTGCTGTGCACCCCAACTCTGCCAGCAACTGAGCAAGTCTTCTCACCTTTGGCCTCATTCTTTGTTTCATATGACTTTAAATGTAATTTTTTGTCGTTTCACAACAAAATCTACAGTTCTTTCAGAAACATACTGGGGTTACATGCATACAACGAGCAGGCTTTCTCTGGAGGCTCTCTGGTACACTCAGCCACCCACACCTGCGTGCTGTCTTGCATTTTTCAATGACACTGCAGATCTTCTCAATGGCCTCTGTCTTTCTGGGTGAATCCACTCCTGTGCAGTCTACTACTTTGGTCTCAGTTGAGCGGACTCATTTCTCATTCTCAATTTTAATACTTTTAAGTTGAAGTGTTTGAGGTCTTGTGTGTTTGGTCTTCTAGATCATCAAAAGTGTTGTCTGAAAATAAAGGTAACTGTCATGTCTTCATTCCGTCCCTTAGCTTTCTTTGTTTGCTGACCAGTGTCCGGTTCTGGATGTCAGAGGATCAGGTAGTGATGGTGAAAGCACTTGATGCGTTTAGTTTTCTGTGTTCATGTTTGGCTGAACCTGATCCGATATTTTAGTCTTTACTAACAGAGTTCTTTTACTCCTCGAATGACCCAGTAGCTAAAGAAGAAACCAGGAAGTACACAAGGACACACCAGGTGGTTAACAGCTTAGTCCCACTGAGCGCTGAGGGGGCAAATAAGCAGCCGCAGACCACTCAGACCTTGGCTGCTTCCAAATACAGAGTACAAAGATGCTGGCACCTGCACACTAAAACAGCAGTGTGCCTTGATTCTGGAACACTGAGGTCTAGACATGAAGACACTAGGCTCTTCCCTGAACTTCATTCTGTCCCCTCCTGGGGAACTTCAGGACACAGGTGGCCAGTGCTTACTTTCAGTGGCCTCTCACTACAGAAGGAACACCACTACTGTTCCTTCTAGATGGCTGGAAATCCCCTCTTGGCAGCCTAGCCTCAGTGACCAACGATGAGGACAGGCAGGTGCGTGTCAGCAGACCACTGTCCATGGTGGGGTCCCCAAGCACCGGAGGCTGCAGATGCAGGTGGGCGGGTGACCAGGCTCCTTGCCTTGGCTCTCAAGTACCACATGCCCCTGAGTTCCCCATCTTCCTGGAGCCAGCCAACCGTTTTTCAGGAGAGGGCTGTAGTTACTTGTACTGGTGCCCCAAAGCCAAAACTATCTGATCTCTGCCAGGTTAAGGACACAGGGACAACACATGGACAGCTGGCACTTTGCATAATGTACACCACAGATATTGACAGGTGCTCCATCAGCACCACTAAATGAATGTTTCCCACTGCCTGTGGTTGCCAGCAAAATGCAGAGTCCACAGGACATGTACTCAGGAGCCCTGTGTGGGGGCAGAGGACCTGAGAGCTCAGAGGACCTGAGCAAGGCAGATCATGCCTGCTACTCTGTTCCAGCCATACAAAACATGCAGCCCTCCCCATAGGCAGCCAGGGGTAGGCCTCCACACCATCTGGATGACACAGACTCGCAGCCCTCTCTCATGTCTGGCTGACCATTTCCCGAGAGTCAACAGAGTTGGCACCCTCACACTGGGATGATGGGCAGCTCTTGGTAAAGCCTCACTATCACCTTTGATGTCGGAAGTATATTCTAAGTCTCAGGGCAAACTGCCACATGAAAACATCTAACCCAGCTCCACCGAATCTGGTCTTCTGGAGCTGCAATTGGCCCTGGTTCCCAGGGGTGAATGCCTCAGTCAAACAGCCAAGGCCCAGCCAATGAAACTATGGATATTAGTGAGAGAGTCCTGGGAAGAGCCTTTCATATAGTGGGATGCCAGTGTTCAGCTGTCTGTCTAGTCCCAACAAGCTGAGAGAAGACACGAACTTCTTCCAGAAGTGCATGGCTCTGGGTGACCTGGCTGCGGCTGGCCACTGGCATCAGGTGCTTCTGGTGTTGTTGGCAATGGCTCTTCCCAAATGGGGTGCTGCTCTTCCTATCGCCACCTGCGTCTGGCTCCTTCTGTCGCAGGCCCAGCCTTTCCCTTGAGCACTCGCTCTCACCCGCTACCATTTCTCTGATGACTGAACTCAAGCTCCATAAAGCAGGCCCAGCGCCTCACGTAGCACACCACTGCTATCACGGGCCCAGACCAACGGGCCAGGAGCACAAGCAACATGAGCCAGCTGGATCCTGTGCCAGTGTGAAGCTCCGAACAGTCACTAAGGAGTGACTGGGTAGAGTTAGTACTGTGATAACTGGGTACTTAGGGTAGCTGCTACAGACTCTGAGGAGGAAAGACGCCCCCCCCGCCCCCACACAAACACACAACTTGCCTCTGACCTATAGCATTTGCTTTTGTCTACTGAGGGGAATCTTCCAAGCCAACACTTCCCCTTACCCTTCACACCAGAGAGAGGAAAGCTGGCTTCCAGGCAATAATGGAAAGTGTGTTTAATATCAAAAGCTGTTTCAAGTATAAGACAGTGACTATACTAGAGAGTGGCTTCTGGGACTTCCTCACTACCTGTTGTCCTGGAGTCCCTGGCATTAATGCTGGAGATGGGGGTCCCAAGGTCTCCCAGTGCCACTGGAGTCCTAGAAAGCCCTTCAGAGAAGCACAGAGGCCAGGCCGGAACCCTGCCTGGGTGGGCTGGAGACAGGACTTCATGGCACCTGGCACCTCCCCGTGGCCTAGACGTTGGACTTGGCGATGATCTTCTCCAGCAGGCTCATCATTCGCTCCTGGAGCTGCAGGCTCTGAACCTGCAGGATGTTCTGCTGGTCCAACACGCGGCGCACCTCCCGGCACGTCTCCTCCATGGCACGGCTCAGCCTGCGCTGCTCCTCCAGCATGGCCTCCAGCAGTCGCAGCTTCTTTTTCTGTAGGTGACAGCTCCGAACCTTGCGTTTCTTCACAGGGCGTTCCTCTGACCTGTCAGGGAGAGACAAGCTGGCCACAGGGGCTGGAACATGGGAGCCCCCAGACCTTCCCAAGCACCCCGCTGGACAAACAGGAACACTGAGGCCCCTGGGGCCATATCAGGTCTCAGCTCATAGAGGTGAGGAGGGGTCAGAGTTCACAGTAGAGAGAACAGCAGGGGATAGCTGGTGCTGGCATGTGGGAGGAGCAGGCAGTGCCAAACCCATCTATATCCCAGAGTATAGCCTCTGTAGGTACATGACGACAGCACCCCAAGCCCACTGAGCTGGTGGAGGGTGCTCACAGGTAAAGAGCCTACTCCAGGTAGCAGCAAAGAGAAAGATGCTGGCACTGGGTGGTACTTGGTACTCTTAAGGGAAGTGAAGTCTGTAGCCCCCACTGGCCTATGACAGGAGTTCAGAATGAAGGTCTACCCTGAGCCCTTGGTCTCCAAGTATGCCTTTGGCAATGGGGAGGAGGGGGTCAGACAGGCCTGGGTGCTCTCTGCATCTAAAAGCCCTTGTTGGGCAGCAAGAAGCTGCTAAAGCCTACCAGAGCCTAAGGCCTAGTCGGGTAACTGCCAGCGTCTGGCTTGTGCTCTGTTCTAGGCAAAGCAGAAGATCGGCTAGTCTTGGGGACAGAGCCCCAGGCAGCTGTGCCTGGGAACTGGGCTTCGCAAGCCACGGGAACAATTGGCCATAAATCTCAGGCTTCTCTGCTAGTTTGGACTGGCTTTAGTAAAGACAGATTTTGTCTGGGCCCTTCAGTGAGAAATTCCCTCTAGAGAAGGGCTTTTGGGGTAAATTAAGCAGATGTTCCCAGCCCTAGGGACACTAAGTTCTGAGACTTCCATGGAGTCACCTTTCCTACCTTATCTGTTGTCAAATAGGCTTAAAAACCCATAACTCAGAGCCATATTTACTAGTTTCTTCAATGGCCTGACTCCTCTTTTACCGTGGAAACCCATCCTAAATATCCCTTAGAAGTGCCTGCTCTAGACTCCATGGTCCAAAGCTATGGGGTATCTCCTGCTTGTCCCCAGCTCAGAGGCTCTGTGAGTACCTTGCAGGTACAGCCCTGGAGTGTGATGCCAGAGAAGACAGATAGTACAGGCCCATTCACTGCTCAGGAGATGCAGAACTACATCTCCATGTTGTGAGGACCTGTTACTGAGGTGGGGACCCAAGAAAGGGCCCATGTTTGGCAGGCAGGAAAGGCATGCTTGGGGCCTGGCCCTGTGTCTTTTCTCCTTGAGGAATACTGATTTATCCCCATTTTATGGTGGGATCAGGGGTCAGAGAGGTCAAAGAACTTTCCATGCAGGTAAGAGGTGATGGAGCCTTGGACAAGCCCCTCCTAGCCATTGGCACCAGAGCTCTCGGCCTGTGCAGCTGGTCAGGGCAGAGGAGACCAGAGCATGTTGCTGTGCCACTGCCAGCCCCTTGCTCTGAACACTGGAGCTTTGGTCCCATTTGGGAATAGGGCAGGGGACAAAGATGCGAAGGCAGTGCCGGGTCAGGAGAGGGAGAGCGAATACACACTACCTGAACTTAAGGGACAGTAAGCTGGAGGAGCTGTCGGAGCGATCGTCCTCGAAGCGGCCTTCATAGGAGCACTGGGTATACGGTAAGTACAGAGGGGTGGACTTAGCAGACGGTGACAGGGACGCCTCGGTCTGGGATGTGGAGGGCCCCGGTTGCTGGCCATCCGGCAGTTTGCCCTCACAGGACTCAGGGACCTTGGCCAGAATCCTATCAATGGCTAGGTAATAGGGCCAGTCCGGCGGGACGGACTCGCTATCTGTCATGCATTTTAATTTCCTGAAACGAGAGACACAAGAGCCAAGGTGAGAAACAGCAGGTGAAGCCCGTCCTGCCTGACCCTTGGCGGAGTGGCACTCAAGGGCTCGAGGTCCTTGGAGGGAGCCGTGCTAACGCAGGCGGGGGCCACTCTCAGGCAGCAACGTCTTGGCAAAATCAGCCAGGTTCTAGGGCCCCTGTGACACTAGACACAAGGTAGAGGCTTTGGGACCTGTACAGCCTTTGGGTGTCAGAAAGGAAACCCAAGCATGAACAAGGGCACCCATAGGTGCTGGGAGCTTGGGGCTGGTTCCTGTGGTCTCTGTTCTTCTGTGGGTTCTAAACTCACTGCAATGCTTTTTCTGTACGTTAACCTTCAGTGATGAGACTGTGTGAGATACTGACACAGCAGTAGTTGTCGTCTACAAAGATGCTTCCAGGAGAGGGGACGGCAGGGCCACAGGAAAACAATATTCACAGTTCTGAGCCTGTATCTTGCACACACACTATGATCTTGGACAGGTTCATTAACCTCTCTGAGCCTTCCCGTTTTACATTAGTAAAATGGGGATGAAAAAGCAAATCCTTCTTCACAAAGCTAAAGGGAAGATTCAATAAAATAATGTCTGGTAAATAGGGGTCTGGGCTCCAACACTGTTCTCAGTGGGACCTACCAGGAAGATGTGTTACCAATGGAATGCTGCTACCATTCGAGCCCCGAGCTAAGCCTGATCTAGCTCTCAAACCCACAGCCTGCCCACAGACTGGGGCTGGTTGGCCAGTGCCATCTCACACTGCCTCACACCCACCTCCTACTAGTGCCAAAGCTGAAGGTCTGCTCAGTGTGACTGGTGCCCTCAGGACCCTATGCCCTGTCTTCTCCAACAGATAGGTCCTGTTTCACCGAGAGGATTATCACATCCCTGTCCTCGGTCATGCCCTGAGAAGGGAGAGCTGGGGAGACTGGACACAGGCTGGTTGAGCAGGTTGGGTCCGCAGAGAAAGAGGCAACATAGGTACATTTCGGCCCTCTGGGCCACCTTGGGCCCACATGGGTTATTTGCGAGGGCTGTCCCTGGTCTCACTGGTCTCTGAAGATGGAGCACTGGCTGAATGAGCCTCCAACACAGGTATAGCCAATAAGGGGCTGCTGCCCGGGACAGACTGCGGTTAACCCAAGCAGAGGCTGGCCTTGGGGAGTAGCACCCGGGGCCTAGGGGCTCCAGCACACGGCATGACTGCATCAGAAAGCTGAGGCAGGCCACACAGGACAGAGGAGAAGGCTCTGCATCGATAGCAGGACCATCAAGCCACCTAGGGACACAGGGAAGGTGAGGTTTCTTACCATTAGTGCCACATCAGCCTTCTACACAGGCTCCTCCTCTCTAGAGCCCCTGCCCCTGTTTTCTCTGCTCCACTTAAGCCTGCCTGCTCCTTGGAGAGATGGGGAAAGTCTGTCTCCAGTGTGGGGGCCTCATGTGGTATTCCAACAAATCGTGTTCTATGGAACCCAGCTACCTGCTCATATTTCTTTTAAGTCAGAACCTTAATATATAAACAGCTCTTGTAAAAAAGAAAAGACCGCTGTGAAGTCAGGGGTGGATGGATAAAGAACTGGTCAGCTATGAGGAGCCATGGCCTGCATATGCTTCGTAAATTGTGAGGTGCTATGACTCCTACCCCTAGACTGCAGTGGCTGGCCTTTCCATACACTCTTCTGGCTCACAACCACCTCTAGGAGTGGAGACAGAATCCCTCCCCTAGGACTCTGAGGGAGGCTTTCAAGATAAATAATGAATAATACAGCTAAGGAAAACAACCAGTGGTGCCTCATCTCCCCCAGCAACCCCTTCTTCACCAAGCACTGGAACAGGGCTATGGGCATGAGTAAGGCAGGCAGGCCTTTGGCATGGTAGCCACCTTCATGTGTTCATGTGCCTGCAGGCAACAGACTTGGTCTCAACTCTCTCCTTACAGGACAGAGGCTTACATTATGACTCTGATGCCAGCAAGCCTAGGCAGCTGTGGAGCTGTGGGTTTCTGCTTACAGGCTCAGCTGTGGGTCAGCACTGGGGGTCAGAAATGAGCCACGGCAAGGCAGGCTCGAGGCCCTCTCACTTCTTCCAGGGCCCTCATAAGCCAAACCAGCAGTTAGAAATAGGTTCAGGGTCTCACAGTCTGTCCATATCTCCAGGGGCACAGGACTCACAGGCCAAGCAGGGTCCCCTCCCTTTCTTGGGGCACCTCTCTACTGATGAGGGCATGCGAGCTTCTTTCTTCCATGGATCCTGGCTGGGAACCTCACAGATATGCCTGCAGGGCAGGGTCTGAACGAGCCTCACCAGCTGCCCAACTTACCTACCAGATGAACTACTAGTAACCCAGGAGCCCCTGAGAGCACTTCCTGTCATGGGGTCTGAGCGGGACCTTGGGCAGCCCCAGGCTCAGCTGTCTAGTCTGCCTTTGGGGGAAGTACTCTCTCCTGCCCTCCCGCTACACTCGCCACCATCTACAATGACATTCCCCTCCTAAGAGCCTCGTGCACACAACCTTCACTTTATAGTTTGACCTTCATCCCACCCTCTTCTTTCTCATGCCTCCAAAGTCCACAGTCTCCAGCCCATCCACGATCCCTGCCCTGCACTTGACTCTCCAGAGAGCTCAAACCCACCACAGCTGCTCTTTCCTGGATGCCAGAGATGCCCCAGGCTGTGAACTCAGTGTCAGTTCCCTCCCGGAGCTCTCCTTTGGCTGCAAGCTAGGACAGTCAAACTGAGAGGCAGCAAAGTCAGAGACACAGCCCCAACCTAGAGGTGTGTGCTATCTGGGGAGCCCCCTAAAATCCCGTCTTACCAATCTGAGGCTGGGCTCACCTCGCTCTCATGTCTCAGGGCACTGGGGTCAGCCAGGCCTGGGCATCAAACCTTTTCACTCTGGCTTCAGTTTCCATGCACGAAATAAGGAACCCCACACCCCGCCCAACCTGGGTACTTGTGGTTGGTGGGGCGGGCAGAACCAGGCCCAATTGGTGCCCTGTGGTCCCAGTTGAGAATGCAGGGACATAAGATCTAATCTACTTGTCTACTGCTAGGGAATCATGGCAGGTAGGAGGTGGGTGTAATGTCAGCCTTAGAACCATCCTCATGATGGCGCACCTCCAGCCCCAGTCCCAGGAAGTTAAGCTGAGGACACTCCCAGCCTTGCTACTTGAGAGTTCATGATCAGTTTTTTGCTTGTGGGCCTCAGTTTTCCCATCTTCCCAATGGGAGGCTGCACAAATGGTTTTGGAAGGCAATCTTGCCAAGTGGAGCTCTGACCTACAGGTGGGACCATCTAGCCCAGACGACACACACCCTCCCTGCCTCAGAGCACACAGTGGCGAAGAGTAGGACAACCTGCCCGGCCCCTCCCTCCCACAGCCATCCCGTGTGCTCACCTGTACTGGAAGGTCATGTTGGTGATTTTGATTTTGATCTCCTCGCCTAGCCGGCGCTCCCCAGTCATCTCAAAGAGCTTGCTGGCCATCTTCTCATACACCTTGGCATTGCGCTTGGTCTGCTTGAGCTCATCGAAGAACTCCTCCCAGACCAGCATGAGGCCGCGCATCTCGGCATCTGTCCAGTTGCGGGCCCGCCGATGCTTCTCTGTCTGAGGAGACACAAGGTAGCCAGGCACTTCGGCTGCTGCCATGCTGGAGGCACCTGCAGGGTTAAGGATGGCACTCAGGCAGGGCCTCAGGCCTGGCCAGCGCACCATGGGCGAGAGGCAGTGCACTTGTTCACTCGCTCGCTCGAGGCAGCTCCACGCTCAAAATGGGGCCTACATCTGACAGGCAGGAATTTAGTTAAAAGCTTTTAAACGGGAAACGTCATTTTGATGTCATGTTTCCATAGCAACAGAGCAACTGCATAAGCTACAACAACAGAAACCTTTTAACTGAAAGCACAGGAATCAGGGCCGCACTGACGGGCCATCAATATTGCAGTGAGAGGCTGTACCCAAACCCACTGTGGCTCCCAGCCCTCCTCCCACACTGCTGGCCCTCTAGGGCCCAGAAGAGCCTTGCTTTTGCTGTGCCTGACGGGCTCCTACGTGGGCCAGCCAGGCAGTGGTCCCTACCTCAGCCCCACCTGGTTCATACAGGTTAGAGTCCAGGGAGGCCCAAGATGGGCAGTATGCTGACACATAAGGTGCAGGGTCACAAGGACAGGTAGAGGCCCCACTACTGCCTTGATGACTGTTAGTGTGGTGAGGTCCTTACTGAGAGGTCACCCTCTTCTCAGAGGCCCGTCCAGCTTTACTGAAGCCGGTTCTCATGGGGCCCTGCCTCCTCCTCCTCCTCGACTCTGTTTTTCTTGACACTCTGGGTGTCAGGTTGTGTGGGTGCTGGGAAGCCAGGCAAGTCAGAGCTAGACCTTGCCTGGCCATGCAGGCCAGAAGGACACAGATGCTGACCTTCATGATGGGAAGAAGCAAGAGCATAGCCCTGATGGAAGGGGCAAACTGAGCTGAGCGGAGGAGGCCCATCAGGGAAACTGGCTGCAGTCAGAGATCCTGAGCAGGGCACATGTCAGGGCTAGTCAAGAGACACAGCAGTGTTGGGGTGGAGACAGGCAAAACATCAGGAGGAGGGGTTAATATGCCCCCAGGGCTAGGCAGGGCCCTCAGGCTGAGGAGCCAGCAGAGCAGGAGTATAGAATGTGGAATCTGCAGAGGGAAAATTCACCACAGGGCATTAACAGTTAACATCTGGAAGGTAAGTCTAAATGAGACTACATGGACCTAGACACTCGTGCTAGACTGGCTATGGTGAACACGGTCTAGTCTGATCCTAGAATCTCTGGGCCCAGTATATTCTATTGGTAGTCATGCCTGGACCCCAACCAACTAGACTGGTCAGCAGAACAACAGTGATCACTGGCTTTCCTCCTCCCTGACCAAAGACAGGAAGAAAGCCTGGAGAAAGCAGTGTCCTTGGGTTTCCTGTGTCTGCTGTGAGGGGCATAGTCATCAACTTATTGGGTGGGGGGAGTGACCTGAGTTCCAATCTAATTAGAAATGAAAAGGCAGCAGAGGGCAACCCCTGGAGGTCTTGCTGTCGCTTCGTAGGTTCAGGTCAATGCCAGGCTTCCTCTCTGAAACTGGGAGTCACTTAGGGACTTCCTACTGCTGAGCTAGCAGATAGATAACCACGACTGCTCCATTTCTCCTAAAAGAGTACTCAGAAGGTCTGCAAACACTCCTCTTACTGCCAAAGTCAGATACTGAGCATGCCAGGCATACTACTGGCCTGCTGGTTCGTTGCTGCCCCCTAGTGCTGAGCATGGAACCTGGGTCTGGTTCTCAGCTCAGTGCCTAGAAAGTGCCTCCTTCCTCCAGGAAGACCCCTGTTCTTTAGGCTCAAAAGATTGATCCTTGAGGAGCAGGGCAACTAGGAACCTGCCCTATTGCCTCCACTGACAGCATCTCCAGCTAACAGGGAAAGCCAAGCCACGCATAACCTGGGGCCTGAGAACTCAGCATGTATATAATAGGCTGGCCCTGTCACTGCCTCCTGAGTACTGGGATTAAAAGTATATTGTCATTATGCTTAGCTTCAAGCTGCTAGCTTTTGAATCCAGTTCTGTGTAACCTTAGCAATGGATTCCAGCCTTGGTGTCTGCATCTCTGTATTAAAATAACAAGAGTTAGCTAAATGACTATAAATGACTCAGCAAAATGTTGGACAATGAGCCATAACCTCCTCCTTAGGGATATGGGGAGGTCCTAGGTCCCCATCTGCCGTCTCTTAGTCCTTTCCACAAATTTCCATAGAGCTTCTGGAGAGTTCAAAGCCAGGCCAGTGGCTAGCTGTTGGCCAATGGATATCACTGCCATTACTCAAGGTCCTATAGTTAGATGGCTACAGAGGAGACATTTATAACAACTGCTTGCCCAAGTTCCTGGAGTTGAGAGCCATCAGAGCCAGTCTGGCAGGAGTTACTCTATAACCACACAACACTTTGGTTGACACCTAAGTGGGAGTAAGAGAGGCTTCCACATCCTCTTCTCAGGCATGTGGGCATCAGCAGCCCCAGGTAAAGTGGCCTCTGGTGGACACCCCCTAGAGCAGAGTCCTTGCCTGGATTCCAAGGTCAAGAATGAACAGATGTTTGTCCAAGCCTCAGCTGCCCCTACCTAGGGTGGGACATACTTCTCTATTCAGGGTAGAGTTCCATACCTTGACACAGCTGCATGGCCTGCTAGGACCCTCAGTTGTCACAGGATGAGGAGGCAGGAGGCTGAGGACTAGGCCCCCAGGAGAACCTGAAGGGAAAGGGGGGCAGGTCAGCTTTAGAAAGTGTTTCTTAAAGGCCAGGCACACTGAATGGGGTCAAAACTGATCCTGTCGTGAGTGGCTGTGGGACCTTCTTAGGTTCCCTGGGTCTGGTTTTCCCTCTAAATAACAAGTCTGGCGCTAATCTGAAACTTGTATTTATGGAAACTATTCAGGCTGCAAGAAACCAGGTTTGACCAGGGTGATTGTAGCCAAGCTCAGCCTATGTGGATAGAGGCCAGAGTAGAAAATGGCCAGTTTTAGTGGGATGCCAGGTAACATTTGAGAGAAATAAGCCTGTACTGGTGGGCGGGATTTAAGGGTTGAAGACTTGACAAAGGTCTGGAAATATATGCAATGTGTGCACATGTGATATTGGCCAAGTATAGCCTTGGCTAAGAGGTTGTAGGACCTGGATCTAGGAAGCCTTGGGGCACTAAGGTGTTGGAACTGCTCTGGGTGGTTAGTGAAGTATGGCCTATCTCTGGTGGGTAGTAAGAGGGGTTATGACCTACCTTAGAACTGGCTTGTCACAGCAATTCCTGGGGCCTTGCAGCCTAGCCTGGGATAGAGGCCTAGGCAGTTAGGTAGTTTAGCTTGCACGTTGGACATTGCTATCACATGTCAATATGGAGTCCAGACTCAACCTTTGACTCTCTGCTTTTGTAGACAGCCCTTCCCACCCCAACTGTCCCAAATGCCCACCCCAAGCTTGAAGTGAAGCAGGCATGCCTTTCAGGACCACAACATGGAGGAAGATGAGACTCAGGCTTTTACAGCCAAGGATGTGTGTGGATTCGAGGAAGGTCTCAGTGATCCTCAAGTATCTTGGGTCCACCAATGCTCATGAGCCTTCCCTGGGCCACCCAAGTAGGTCTTCCTGATTTGGCTGAACTTTTGTCACCTTGTATGGAGGTAAGACTCACACCTTAGGAAGCCTGGGCACAGCTCCAGGAAACCTGGACCCTGTCCACTCAAAGTGGCCACGAATGGCACACATACCATGACTACCCACTCCCTTATCCAACACAATCAGGCTCCTTCTTCCAAGCTCCTTCAGAATGCTTTTTGGAGACATTGGAGACAAACACAATGAGGCTGAGAGGTACCTCAAGTCGTGTGCTCCTACATTCCTCAGGCAGGAGGGTAGGACTTGCTGTGGAGGGGATGTGTTCTGCTGTAGTGCCTAGAAGGAATAATGTGCTGACAACACCCCAGGGAGGCTTACCTTATCCTTTCTGGAATACCACCCATGCCTGTTATGTCAAAGGTCTGGTTATCCACCAGGAGGGCAGGGGCACTTCATTTCCCTGAAGTGACCTAAAGTCAAGTGTCGATGAAGATCGTAAGGGCAATATCACCATAGTCCTAGAGAGGACTGCTGAAGTAGATTTAGGGAGTTGAAGCATTAACACCCATGCCACGATCAAATGCTTTGAGTTACTGAGCAAGGACCTAAACCTAGTGGGGCACAGACCAGGCCCTTCCTGCCATACAGAAAATAGATCTTGTGCCATGCCCTAAAAGGGATAGTGGCATGCACTGGGCTCCATAAGGCTCCAAGAGTTATCTTGGCACTAACTTCAGTGTCTGGTGGGCTGAAGAACCAGGTAGACAACTCCTGCCTCACAACTGAAACTCAACAGGCCTTCAAAAGGTGTTTCCTAAACAATCTTGTTCCTGCAGGTTGGTGGATAAAGTATCTGCACTTCAGGCTTAGCCCAGATACTCAAGAAGGGATCTGGTAAGACAGACAATGTCAGAGACAAAGTAAAAGGAGTTGTAACCTAAAAACGACAGGGTAGGTGTTACAGACACAGCAGCCAGCCTAGACCAGTTATGTTGAAGGGCAGAGGGGGATCCATGTGGACCAGGAGCATGACCAGAAAGGCAGAAGGGCAGTGGAGAGCATGCAAAGACTCCAAGGACTGTGTCCTGTGTGAGGACAGAGCCTCACCACCCCTCTAGGACCCTGGAGCAATGTATGGAAACTGAAACTACATCTAGGACCTCACACGACAGGCTTTAAATGCCAATAACCATGAGAACTTGGCACACTGTATCTCCCAGATAGGGAGACCACTTCAACAGGGTCTGTGAATACTCCTAGGCCTGGTCTCACTTCCAGGCACACAGGCTCATTCTATACCCAGTGTTGTCGGACCTTTATGATGTCAAGATGGCTGCTGCTGGTACCCTTGTCCCACGGGAGATAAGCAGGAAGCTCTTCTCAAATGCTAAAAAGGAGATTTTCATAAGCAAGCCTCAAACAGCAACAAGTGGTTTAATTGCTTCTTTAATTCAAATGTACAATATCTGCAATTTAAAAATTTTAAATATACATTTCATGTCAGTTCTTCCTCTTGGAAATGGACAGCCAGGTCTAGGCTGGGCTCCGGGGCACACCCATCATAGCCCTCCTAGTTCCCAGTGGAGCCCACAGCATACAGCAGCAAGGCCTGGGCAGGAGCCCCCTAGAATGCAGCGAAATCTCTGCAGATAGGTCTCTGCCACCTATTTATCCTATACCCAGCTTGTGCCAGAGGGTGTTTCCAGAGACACTTGAGGTGAGCAGTTCCTCCGATGGCTCTAAGGTATGACAAGCACACATGGAGGGTGGCCCTGAACCCTGCCATCACCTTGAGTTGTCATACTGCTCAGCACTCAGTCTTTCCTGGAGGCCCCAGACCCACTGAGGAACCATGATATCCTGAGGAGCCCCCACCCAGCTTCAGCAGCTCAGTGTCTTCTACTGCGACATACTAATCCCTGGAGGACAGCTTCATGCCCATCCTTGTAGCAGCCAGTGTTGAGGGAGGGAGGGAGGGAGGGAGGGAGGGAGGGAGACTGTGTGGGCAAGGATGCTCACGGGTGGCAAGAGGAGGCTAATTCTGCAGCCCCGCAATGGGAGGCAGGACTCCCTGCCAGGAGGCTGTGAGCCAAGCTATTGCTGTATAAAACCTGTCCCATGAGCCAGAAGCAGAGGCGCTTCCCTCACAGGCAGGTACTTCCTGCCAGGGAAGGCGCCTGTTAGGGTTGGTCCTTTCCCTGGCACTGCACTCTAGAGGGCAGGAGGTGGTCCCACCCCAGTTCTTCCCTCCTGAAGGGTACACGGTACATGTGCAGACAAAAGGAGAGAATAATAAAGGGCACTTGGCAGTGGCAAAGTCACCTACATGTCGGGGCCATCAGTGGGAGGGAGGGACGGAGGGAAGGAGGGAGGGAGGGAGGGAGGGAGAGAGGGAAGAAGGGAGGGAGGAAGGGAGACACATTTTGGAGAAGAAACATGCTGAAGTGCATTGCCGATAGTTCTACCCTGGTTTTATTAAAATCCTTCCTGACAGTACCAGCAGAAAAACAGAAACCATATCCCACCTCTTACCCCCAAACCCTCACAGTCAAAATAAATTTTTTTTTTTTTTAAAAATAAAGTTTGGAAATCCTTAGATTTTTGAGGAATTTGATACAAAGTTTTGGTCCCTCCTGCAGTTAGACAGGTGGGGCAATGTCTCCAGTGGGACTTTAATGAGCTATGGACTTTTAAAAATTGAGTCCCATTTTCAGATACTAGACTCACAAAGCTGACTGTATGTGGCAGTTACAAGAAAAATCTGCTTTCAGAAAAAATGGACACGCGCGTGTGTGTGTGTGTGTGTGTGTGTGTGTGTGTGCGTGCGCGCGCGCGCACACCCGCAATGCATACCTGCCTGTGCCAGGGGCATCTCTAGGTTGTGGCACCCATGAGCAGACAACAGCCTTGTGGCAGAGGCCGCTCTTGCCCCATACTAAGAATTGTTTTTGGTCACACTGAACAAGAGGCCAACTAAACTTGAGGTTGAGCTCACTGATATAATCCCCAGGTGAATGGCTCTAGACTTTATATTTTCCTTAGGACCATCTACCATGAGGATTAATCGGGCTCGTCTTAGAGCTGTTGGACCAACCTCAGAGTGTGGTGGCAGCATTGTGACAACTTCCACGTGGTCCCCAAGCATGTTAGGAGGGAAATCTAAGGTAACAAGTAGGAGCCCTAAGTAAGCAAAGGGGCACTGGAGACTTCCTTTCATTAAAATTCTGTAGGTTCCCTTAAGGTCCTCTTGAAAGGCCTAATCCACGCCCACTGTTCCTGTTACCATGACTCCAGTACGGGCTGGGCTGGCTTGGGGTGGCCTTTGCCAGGGCGCAGAGGAGAAGAATCAGGCCGAGTGTGAGGCTCCCCACACCCTGCGTTTGGTAGGGAACCTTGCATCCCAGCGGCCTTTTACTTGTCTTGATGGGAAGACAGAAGGACATCCAAGGGTCTCAAGATGGCAAGCCGTGGACTGAAGCACAGCTAGTCCATCGCAGGCTGCAAGCTCTCCCCTCCTGTGAGCTTAGACACAGCTCCAAATGACTCCTCTCCCCTACTCTACAGCTGAGAAATACAGACATGACTTAGCAGAGCAGCAGAGAACCTGCCATGTCATATAGCCAAACAGCAAACAAAGCCCCCAAACCAAGCCAGGAAATAAAGGCAGCCCATGTCCAGGGCTCATTTTATTTTATTATTATTATTATTATTATTATTTTCTTTTTTTCCTTTCTTTTTCCTTTTTTTGTTTTTTTGTTTTTCTGGTTTTTTTTGTTTTTTTGTTTTTGTTTTTTTGAGACAGGGTTTCTCTGTGTAGCCCTGGCTGTCCTGGAACTCACTCTGTAGACCAGGCTGGCCTCGAACTCAGAAATCCACCTGCCTCTACCTCCCAAGTGCTGGGATTAAAGGCGTGCACCACCACTGCCGGGCCTGGGCTCATTTTCATTAACATCACCTGGCTGCTCTGGGCTTTGGCCTTGGGAAGAAGAGGTGGCTCTGACCAGCATGGGAAGCTGTCTCAGGCCATGGCTGACCTTTGGTGCCTCATTGTGTCAGGCCAAGTCCTCCCTGGGCTCTGATAGGCGTAGGTCTATACTCTACTGGGCTGACAGAAGTCAAGATGGGAAGGGGCAAAAGAGGCTCTGGGTCCATTTTTAACTGTTGCTAGGACACCAAGCTTTCCCTTGACCAAGAGAAACTGAGACAAACCAACCAACCATAGCTCAGACACCTTTGGGGTAATATGAGGTCAGCACACCTTGGGTCCAACCATGCAGAAGATACAAAGGGACAGATGGCATCCACAATAGCCAGCCAGTATGTGGGCAGGCTACAGTGCAGGTCAGCCACGACCAGGGATGAGCTTACTGGGACAGCCACTCTGGGTCCAGCAGATGCTGTCTCTGCCCAGGCTGAGACACTAGGAGAGTGCGTCAACACTGTGAGGACACAGCTTGGCAGTCATGCCTGCAGGGGTAGCGGCTGCCACAGGGCAAGCCTCTTACAACTATAACAGTGGAAGCCAATCTCCTCAGTTCCTCAGCTGGGCCACAGGCAGTCAACACCAACACCTCTCTCTGTGTTGGTTTAATGGAATGCGTAAGAAAAAGAAGCTGTGTGAAGTGCAAGTGCCACAGGGTGTTGGGAGGGCTACAAGAGGGACCTGCCCGACTAGATTGAGGAGCTACAGGAGAGGGAGTGGCGGCCAGAAGGCCCATCCACTTCCATAAATTTTGTCACATGCAGCACAGGCCTTGCCAAGTCACACACTTTACACGGGCATAGGGAGAGTTACATTAAAATTAATCTCTTTACTGATATAATTAAATTTTAACTCCTGAGAAGAAAACAGAGAAAGGGAAAATGATGCTGGACACCTGGCAGCCCCAGTCCCCAGCCCCACACACCATTCATTTTGTGTCCAGACACTGGTGTGGCAGGTACGCCTGCTGTGTAAATGTAGCGGAGAGCTCTCCAGCCCGGTGGGATGGGAGGGCTCAGAACCATCTGGCAAGAGCTAGGACTTCTGTTCCACATACCAGGGCAGCTGCAACCTGGCGATGATGGCCAGGGGAACATTAAAAAAAAAAAGACAAATACCTGGTCAACCTGGCACTGCCACCAACTGCAGCGAGGCCAGGACCCAGGACTCAGGCTCAACCCCAACATAGTGCATGTTCCCTGCATAGCCCTCATTGCAAAGCACTCCTGCCACTGCCTGGCTGTCCACTTGACACAAGTGGAAGCCTGCACAACCAAGGCAGGCCCAGCAGAAGCTTGGCGCAGGCTCTTGGAGGCTCAGACCCCAGCAGCTGCCTTCTCTCAGCCTCTGTCTGTTCCACAGGCACTACTCAGCAGGTGGTGACCTTGTGAACATTCTGCAAACAAGCAAGTAGCCTGTGGTAAGGACTTCCTGGTGCCGCCACCACCTCAAACACAGACTGGAAAGCCCTGCGGTCGAATTCCTCCTCTATCTGGTGTCTGTAGAAGTCTGTGGCGACCAGGCAGAAAAGGTTCACATCCACCTGCTCCAGTCTGCCCATCCTGCTGATGACGTGTGGGAGGCTGGTAGAGGAGTTAAGGAGGACTGGTGGCAAGGGTGGGAAGACAGCCTCCCCAAGCGGTTCCCTTCCAAGTCCACCAAGAGGCCCGGGAAGACTGAGGGCAACCAGAACAGAGGGCAGCCCAGCCCACATTAGCAGCAGCAGCAGCTGCCTGTAATCCTCTCCCAGCGGCAGTTTGCTATCTGCCCAGGAGGGCAGGGATGGGTAGACAGGCCCAGGAAGTGGGAGTCCTGCAGGGCAGACAGGGTGCTGGTTCCCAGTGCTCTGCACAATAGCACTTACCTGGGCTGTGCTCTCCACACAGTGCTAGTGGCTGGTGTTCCTGCTCACACTGCTCCAGTGCAGGGAGGGCAGAGCTAGCTAGCACCCTGCCTGCAAGGCTTTCCCAGTACTTAGGGTGAGGCTGTACCGTCACCAAGACAGCTTTGCTGCTCAGTAACTCTCGTGGTCTATTGTGGAGGAGGCTGCCAAAAGAGGAACTCCTGGCATCACTGTTAGGGCGGGAACTGCAGCTTTACTTACGGCTTTCCCCAGGAGGGTGACCACAGTGTAAAGATGAGAGCTAATGAGAAGCAGCATTGAGAAAACCTCAGAGGGATAGAGCGTGCCAGATGATGGGGCAGCCGCAGGGCCAACGGCTGGCTGGCCTGAGCTGCCCTGCCTCCCTTTGGGCTCCCCTCTTCTCCCTCAGCAGTAGAACTGCCACAAACCCTGACTGGCAAATGGCTAGACCTTCTGTTTCCTGTCCCTGTCAACATTTTAGGGAAGGGTAAGCATCACCTTGATACCTGTGGGGTTCTTTAGAGTTTAGGTTTCATAACATTCCGTGAAACCTGAACTGGATGCTAAGAGAAGAAGGAAAAACTGGTGGAGACTGAAACCTGGCCAAAGCCCCATGGAAGGATACATCGCCGAAACCCATGGGCTGGTAGATGCGCTGACAAGGAAGCAGGAGAGACTCCACATGGCCATGGCAACTGGAGTTCTTTGTGTGAAGTTGGACAGGGACAGCATGACCCAGTCCCGGACCATGGATGACTGCCCAGCACTGTGCAGAGTCTGAAAAACCTGGGGAGGAGAGAGTTCTGAGCTTAGGATCAGGCTGTGGGGTTGGGTGAAGGGACTGGAGCTGCTAATCATCTTAAAGAATGAGTCTAGCCCCGATGACAGGCCTATTGGAAGTGTGGGATTGGCTCCCTGTCATCCCCCACAAGGCAAGCACACCCTCACCTTGTATACTACAGTGGCCATGAACTGTGGGTATGGTTGCTGGTTGGACAGGAACTCTCCAATGACTTTGTTCATGACATCTTGAGGTGGAAAGAAGTCATCTAGGAACTGAGGCAGGATCCTTGCCACCACCCTGGCTTCACAGGGAAATCCCTTGCGGATCCTGGAATGAGAGGAGCTGATCTGAGCCTCACCCTGGCTCTTTGCCTCTGAACCCTATCCACAGAGCCAACATGCACCAAGGCTCAGAGAGGCCCTTGACCCTCAGGGATGATCCAAGTGGGGCTCAGATCACAACTAGGGTATGAGTTCTAAAAGCCAAAGATGACACCCAGGCTGCCCTTTTGCTGCCCTGATTGATCTGGGCGCAGGGTGATCTTTCCCACTCTGGGGAAAATAATGCAGTTGTGGAAAAATCCTGTAAAGGAATAGCAGCAATAGGGTGGGGTAGTGACATTATAGAAGAGATTCTCCACATCAAAATGTTCTAAAACTTTTCATTGTTGCATGTCCTAGTATCCAGAGTACTACTGTCAATCAGGAGCTTTTCTTCCCTTCAAACATGGACCCCCATCTATGTTCCTGTTGACTCTTCTCTCAACATCCAACACTTTACCCTGGCTCTAGGGCACTCAATGACTACCAAGGTTAGAGGTGGGGTTTTGCTGAATCTCTTACCTATCAAAGAGAACAGACACTCGCTCCATAGCTACGATCACAGACTCACTGTCAGGTGTAGCAGGGCTGGGGTCAGAAGCTCTGCCTGGACTGGCTTTTTCCTTTCCTGAAACAGAAACAGTCAGTAGGCTACAGGACGGAAGCCCAAGAGTCTTGAAATCTGCACTCAGTGGCTCATACAGGACTTTACCAGATAGGCAGAGATCCTTCCAAAGCAGGTGATTACAGTCCCTAGCAAGGCAGGACCTAGCCCAACTTTCTTCCAACTCTCAGGGACGCAGTGGCCAGAGGCAGCTCCGATACCTATACTTGGTGGTATCATGTGAGCTGCTCTCTTGCCTTGGGCCCTACACACTAAGACTGCCCCACCATGAGGCTTGGCTTGAGGCTCTGGGTGAGTCTATGCCCCATACAACTCACTCACCTGTGTACATGCAGGTGAGCATCAGGCCTAGGGCTGCCATGGCCCTGTGTGGGCTTTGTACATTCACTCTGTCCACACTTAGCTTGACCAAGGACTCTGTGTCTAGCCGAGAGAGCTGCTCAGACAGCAGGAGCCGCTCCAGACCCCGGAGGGCACAGTGGTAAATGATGGAGGGGGTGGACTCTTCACTTCCAGACAGCATTACTCCACACATCTGGACAAGAAGAAAGGCTTATTCTTATCTTCTCCAGAAGTACAATGACCCATTGGTGCGGTCTATAAGGTAACCTGCCTATGTTCAACAGAGCCCAGCTAGAGCCCTCTCACCTGTATCACAGATGCTGAAAATTCTGGTCCCACATCCAGAGGGTAGTTCTCCATCAGGTAGAATGCAGTGGCACACATCACCAGCACATGCTGCTGGCTGTGAATGTTCACGCAGCTAAGAATGGGAGACAGTAATCATACCCAGTCACATACAGCAGCCCCCACTTGTCTGCAGAGGGGACAGTTTTAAAGTATTATCCATCCACATCTATTGCATACAGAGCCCTGGGTCATGTCATTTCCAATTCTGTACCTGTCCCTAGGCCACTTCACTCTCACTGCACAGTCTTCATGTTCTCCAGGGTGTCTGTTTGCTCCATGCAGTATGCTAACTCGTAACACTCTACCTCATGGGATCTCCAGTTGGTGCCTGTTTGCCCAATAGCAGCAGTAGGGCCCTAGCTGGAATGAGTTAGACCAATGCCATCATAAACAAAGGAGCCACATTCCATCTCTTCTACCCTTTCAGCTCTGTTCAAATGACACTGTCACTCCTAGGAACTGGCCGTGGTTTTGTATAGGACTCTCTTCCCAAAGCATTGAGCAAGGCCTATGTGATTATCTGACTTGGAATTGTAAGCTCCTCCTACCTGTCCCCAGTCTTCTGTGCCCTCTTCATTCCTTAGCACAGATTGTGCTTTCACAGAACCTGCCCAAATCTACTCCAGGCCAGGATGTGTGATCACAGGAGCAGTGGGAGGCTGTCTGCCCAGCCTGTACACAGTAGGTTACTGTTCAGCCAAGAACCACAAGAAAGGAAGGGCCACAAGCTACTATCTGTTCCGGTTCAACTTGCCATTGCCTGTTGGTCCCCCAAAATGCACTTCTGTTCACCTGCCAGAATACCACCTTCTCCCAGCAGCTATGTCTGCCAGCCTACGACCTCACCATCTCTAACTTTACTCTCCACCTCTCAGTCTACAATCCTGTCACAGAACACCTGGCTTTTCCTCCAAGTCAGGTTTTCTTTCTTTTTCTTTTCTTTTCTTTTCTTTTCTTTTCTTTTCTTTTCTTTTCTTTTCTTCTCTTCTCTTCTCTTCTCTTCTCTTCTCTTCTCTTCTCTTCTTTCTTTCTTTCTTTCTTTCTTTCTTTTTTTTTTTTTTCGAGACAGGGTTTCTCTGTGTAGTCCTGGCTGTCCTGGAACTCACTCTGTAGACCAGGCTGGCCTCGAACTCAGAGATCCACCTGCCTCAGCCTCCCAAGTGCTGGGACTACAGGCATATGCCACCACGCCCGGCTAGGTTTTCTTGATTTCTCTAGCAAGATGAAAAGTCCTGCCTCGCATTGCTCTCCGCTGGCACTTAACACACTGCTGTGGACAGCAACCTTGTCCCTGCCGCCAGACGCAGCCTCCTCTTTAGTTTCTGATCAGCACCCTGTTTCCTGTGAGGCCCTTTTCCCTGCCCCGATCTCCCACCTCCCCCTAAAGGCAGCTCCCATGCAGCTGTCTTCGCATCCCTAACTCATGCCCCCGAGTGCCTAGCTATGCTCCATCATGTCACAACAGCTCCTTCTGCTTCTAAGATAGAGCTGTGATGGGATCAACTTGTTTTCAAAAGGACCAGCAACACATCCAGGTACAGCTGCATGGGAGCTGTCTTTAGGGGGAGGTGGGAGATCGGGGCAGGGAAAAGGGCCTCACAGGAAACAGGGTGCTGATCAGAAACTAAAGAGGAGGCTGCGTCTGGCAGCAGGGACAAGGTTGCTGTCCACAGCAGTGGGTTAAGTGCCAGCGGAGAGCAATGCGAGGCAGGACTTTTCATCTTGCTAGAGAAATCAAGAAAACAGCTGATGTAGATTTGTGTCCTTGTGTCTCATAGCTACTATTTCCTAAACGGATACTCTCCTGGGTCTCCTGCCTGCCACTTACCAGGAAATGGCATATACTTTGTTATGGTTTCTGGGACAGGATTTCATCTGTAGCCCTGGCTGGTTTCAAGCTTATACCAATTTTCCTGCCTTAGTTTCTCAAAGGCTGTGTTATAAGCATTTGTAACCATGCCTGTTCTGGCACACACTTTGAAAGTCAAATAGGAGACTTTTGCTTTGTTTTTTATTTTTTTATGTTCTTGTTAAGCCTGGAGCCCACCCAGCCAGTCCCACTTACTGGGCTATTCCTTTGAGGTTGGAAAGCAGATAGTCACTAACAACTGGAATGAGCTGCTTTGCAGTGTCATCCAAGAGGTCACACTCCAACACATAGAGGATGCCATGCAGGGCTCCGATCTGGCTGGGCAGGTGGCTGCTCCTGAGTGTGCTCTCCAGCAGGCGGCTGACTGGCTCTGCCACGGTTTTGTCCTGGATACAAGCACAGACATGAGCTGCTAGGGGCAGGCTGATGGCTGACTGCCAACGGCCTGCTTCCCTGGGGTTGAAAGAGCACAGAGCAGAGTCCACACAGTGGCTGACATTCACCCAGGAGAGGCTGGTGTCCAGTGCCGACCCTATCAAAAACCTGAGGATGAGAGAGGCTTTCCCTTATGAAGAAAATGGGATGTGTGCCCACCTTACTTTCCTTTTTGGAGTGTGGTATGTGCTGGGCAGGGGGTGTCCTGTAACCTGCTACTTTTGACAGCCCTGGATTCTGAGTTCTGATGGCCCCTGTAGGATCATGGCGGATATGTTGTCTGCTCCTAGAACAGTACTCACACCTGATTTTCCAGGCTTACCCAGGAACTTTCTCCCTCAGCTGATTTTCGCCTCACGTCTCTTCACTGTAATAAGCCTTGGTCTGGATCCTCCTATCAAAAGCTTGTTGGTAGTTGTGAAGCTGCTGACATTAATTTGTGATAACCTGGACTGACATGGTATCACTTCCACTAGGTATTCTACATGTGGGAGCACACACCTTGACACATGACTCCTTCAGCACTGAAGACTGCTGTTGTGTTGTGCAGTCCAGGGGCAACATTTCGTTGTCTGACTGTGCCCCACCCCCAGGAAAGGCTGGCTGAGGACTCATTTGGTGTCATGATATAAGAGGCCTTCTGGTCATCTAGCCCTCCAGGGGAGTCTGTATCTGATGGTGTCAGGCTAAAGAAGGTTAACAGTCTTTATCAGCTGTTTTGTTGTCATTCCCCTTTCCAGGCTATCCCCATTGAGCTGTGAGTCCTTTCTAAGGAAAGTATAACCTAGGGCTCTGACCATGCTCCTGCAGGCAAAACACCAGGATATGTTGTTGAAGACTGCAGATCTAACAATGGGCAAATAAAAGTGACAGTCTGATGCATGCTGTGGAACCCTGTCTCTGGGCATGACATGGTCATGCCATCTTGAAATCAGAGGGCTGGGATTACCTGTATTCTACCACATTCTCACAAGCACAGGGGAGCCAAGGACTGACCCCCAGACCTCAATGTGCTTGCTGCACACCATCCTGCTCCCGCTGCACTTGGCCTTAGAAAAGGTTAAGTGAAGGAGGGGACTGTGACTCCATTGGGGGTATGTGGCTTTGGGGGTATGTGGCTTTTATTTATGTGGCTTTGGGGACTTTTTAGTATGTAGTGTTGGGGTTCCTCAGCTCCAATAAGTAAGCCTTCACTCCTGTTCCTCTGAGGAAAGTCAGTCCACACACTGATTCACAGCTGCACTTCGATCAGCAGTGGCCCATCTGAGGTGAGCGCCTCTTGTTCAGTTTTCCCCAGGAGAAGCAATGGAGCCCTGCCTGTAGCAGCACAAGACAGGCTGAGAGCCTCTCAGAAGACAAAACGCCTTTAAGCACAGCTGCTGTGTACACAGAGCTTGGAACTGGAGCCATTTGCTGTTCTGCCTTGGGGTCATTTCTTAAAAATGACCATTATTTGCCTGATGCATTTGATTTACATTTTGCCTGAGGAACTTGGGCTTGAGCACAAAACCACAGTTACAAGGAAAGTTAAGCCACTGAAGCCACCCCAAGAAGGAAAATGGACCTCCCACAAGGATACAATCCCGACAGCACCCAGAGGATGCCTGCTTTGAAGAGTGTGCTCACACAGGGGGCCTAAGTGCTCATTGTTCCTGTTCTCTGGATTGTGCTATGGCCACCCATGTTGTATACCTGTTCTAGTCTCTGTTCAGTGACAACAGATCTATATCAGTGCAGTAAGAGCTTTGTGAAACTACACAGGGTTAGACAGGTATGTAAGAGATGCCATCATACACTTGTGGCTGCAGTGATAATAGAACTATCTTACTAAGAAGAGAGGACTCAGCACATGTGACCCATGGTGAATGGGCCCTAGCAGGCGCTTCCACACCACTCCTGCCAGCAGTCCTAACTACTTCACCCATGGCAGCCACTCATGCGTCTAGTGGAACAAGTAAACTTCTTTATTAAGATTACTCTTATTTTTATATGTGGTATACGTGTATGTATCCACATGGTAAATATGCATGTGTATTATAGGAACCTGTAGAGGCCAAAAGAGGGTGTTGGTTATGAGCTGGCAATGTGGGTGCTAAGAAAGAACTCAGATATTCTAGAAGAGAACCAAGTGCTCTTAACCATCGAGCCATCTTTCCAGCACCTGAACAGTTTCTTCTGTTATCACAAAATTGGATCCCAGGAAACAGATTAAAAACATGATAATTTTCAACATTTAATGATAACATTTTAACATAATTTAAAAACATGATAATAATTTAATAGGAAGTGACAGGACAAAAGTTTCAATTGTCTAGAGCCCCTCCCCTTTCCTGAGTGTTGATATCCTCCAATATTCTCCACCAAGAGGCAGAACCCATAGGTAATTATTTTCACCTGTATGTCTGACATGTGCTCTGAGAAGCACCTAATAATATGTACATAGGAAAGACAACCAAGTAGTACTAGCTAAATTCTGATAAATCAGCAGCAGATCAATGGGAAAGGCTGATGAGCTGGAGAAGCCATGAGGTGCACATCAGGCATTCTCAGAGACCTTGATTTGGGGCTTCCCAGTCCTGAGACCAATAAGCAGTTCCTATCTGTTGTTTATAAATTACCCTGTCTACAGTGTTTTTTTTGAAAGCAGCACAACTGGACCAAGACAATCATGATGTGAAGGATAAAAATCTACATTTCCCAAAGTGGAAGTGCAAGGTTACTGTGACAAAAAGGTCACCAGGGAAGACTGTGTAGGCTGAGCAGTACAGTGGGATCTAGACCCTACCAGAGCAATGGAGTGGGGCTGCCAAGTGACAGACTGGCACAAGCAGCACCAGTTCCACTCTCTGTGCTGTCCTAATGTCACCACACCTTCTGTCCTGGAGAGGTACTCACTGTAACAACATACAATGTGCCAAGGGGGACAAGTGCTCCAGCCATGCTCACCACAACACAGTCTGTGGGAACAGCACCAACAGTCTCTGAAGTCTTTTAGCTGACCAGAGCCGTGGTCCACATGTGCCATGGCGCTTGGCTTGGGACAGATCTCTGAACTATGTGGATGCATGCAGCACATTTGACCAATACAAGGTCCCAAGGCAGCTTCAATGGGGGCGCTCTGCACTACTGTCACTCACCATTCCAAGGACAGCAGCCGCCTTACAGGTGGCGGGCACCAGGTACTGAATGAGGATCTCATCTTCTGAAGGGTGTACTCTCCGCAGTTCTGTCAGTGTCAGATACATCATTTCAAACTGGGTACGTTCGGTGAATAAGTCTGACACCACAAGAAGCTGGAGACATGGAAAATCAGAACAAGAATTACACCTGGAGGAATGCAAGAACGGCGGCCTAAAATGTAAGCCCCTGTGTAAGTTCTGGGAACAGATCCGGGTCCTTCAGAAAAGCAACCAGTGCTCTCTAACTACCACTCTCTGCAGCTCCCACTACCACTTTTCAGAAGACCAAGTCTGTATTTTAGAGCCTTTCGATCCAGCCCAGACACTACTGAAAGACACCACTCACCACCCTTTGTTTGGGCTGTCAGGAACAGAAGCGTATAGAAGTACAATGAGACTACTTCTCTGACACTGCTCTTCTGAACCAGTGCTTCTTAGAGAAAGTATTGGTTCAAAAGAGTAAGTTCAGGGGTACACAGCTGTTTGTCTCTACTCTGGAAGAGACAGACAAAGCGGGTCTCTGGAAGGCATACCACACACTGGTGTTACATTTGAGAGTATTTACCTGCTCTGGATCTGAAAAAAAAAAATCTGTCTTGTCACCAACTTCAAGCACTCTGTCCCTCCACACCTGGGAGGCCTGCAAGAGTTCCTTTACAGGTTATGAGACATTAGAGATGAGGTATGTGTGTGTCTATGTGTATGTGTTTATTTGTATATATTTGTGTGTGTGTGTGTGTGTGTGTGTGTGTGTGTGTGTATCTGGTAAATGCATGGCACATGTATGTATTTATGTATATGGTATCTGGTGCATATGTGTGCTGTGAAGTTTGTGTGATGTGTCTGTGGAGTAAATTTAGTACACGTGTGCGTGTGTGTGTGTGTGTGTGTGTGCGCACACGCGCGCGCGTGTGCATGTGTGTGTGCACACATGTATGGTGTGCAGATGCCTCTGGGTGAGGGAAAGCAAACTTACAGAGCGAACCACTTCACTGATCAGGATGACGGGGGTCCTCCTGGCTGCACTGGATGGCAGGATCCAGCGGCTGTACAATTCAAGCAGAAACTGCGAACAGGAGTGAATGTCAACCCCAGCACGGTGTTTTCTGCAGAGTGTGAAACATGGATATTTTCCCCATACATAGATGAGAGGTTAGCCTCAAGGAGGGCCCCAAATAAGTGACTGAGAAGAAATTTCAAATTTCTTATTAAAAAAAAAAAAAAAAAAGCCAGTAAACCTGGAATTGACTGGAGACACAGGTGGTGACGTTGGTGCCGGGACATCAGTTTCTTCCTCCTCCTCCTCATCCCATTCCTCCTCTCTCAGGGGTGTGATGTTGTTCCCCAGCCACACGGAGTGTATGGACACCTGTCATAGAAGCAGGCACCAGAGATAAGGACGGAGGTAAAGGCCTCAGGTTCTTCTTGGGTAGGTACAATCTGGTCCTCCAGTGTATGGACACCTGTCATAGAAGCAGGCACCAGAGATAAGGACGGAGGTAAAGGCCTCAGGTTCTTCTTGGGTAGGTACAATCTGGTCCTCCTGGTCTGAGCACATATGGCTGCTGTAATGATCCATTCAGACCCCTATGTTACCATGAGTGGAACCCCTGGGTAGTAAGGCAAAGGTTATAAACTGTTGGCAGAAAAACTCTGACCTCAGGTTCAAAGCCTGAATGAGTGTCTGGAGAGGGTATGAAGTAACAGCAACGCCGAAGAGTGAAACTTTTGCTCCTAAGTGACAGCTGACCACACCCTGGAGAGAGGGGCCCATACATGGATTTTATAAACCTGGTCCCACTCATTTTTGTTTTCCAATTATAGAACCTGCTTTTCTGGGCTGCTTGATTACAGAAATTTCTCCAAGGATGCAGGAGATGTGTTTGTTTTAGGAAGGTGTAAAGGGCAGCCAAGAGCCCCAAGCTCCCAACTGTAGTTGGAGTTGCAGATGAAGTGGTCTTTGCATTCTCAAGATGAATAGTGACCTTCCTCTTTACTGCTCCTCTACAAATCCTCCTGCATTTTCCCTTATGATCTCACATATCTTCAGTGAGGGCAAGCTGTGAACTGTGAGTGAATTCTAGGTGCCGTGTTCTCCACACCCAGCCCCTTCTTCCATCTCTTTCCCTACATGGAGTGGCAGTGCAGTCCAGTAGTTTGTAATAGCTGGCAGGTATCCCAGGCAAGGCAGGGCTAGATCTATACTTTGGCCCACACAGTCCTACTATATTCAGGTTGCAGATATTGGAGCTCCTCAAGTACTGAAGGAAACAGAAAGATGAGTGCAACACAGCTTATAAGGGACAATGTGACCACAGGGACATGGAACCTAGAACATGACCATGTGCCCAGGAGTCCAGGCAAATGACTCTCACCTCGTCTTCAGACACACTGCATCAAAAGCACATCACATGCTAACCATCACTGTGACTTACCTTAGGGTAGAACTTTCTCTGTAAAGGCAGGAAGGCACAGAAGAGTTTGTCTAGAATGGTGGCAGGTACCACAGCTCCCTGAGCCCTGCAGTCCACAGCTGTCAGCTCTCCCTGCTGTTCTGAGTGAAGTGGACTGCTCACTGCCAGCTGCCTGCTGAGCTGCACACTCAGCTGCCCTCTCAGCTAGCAGCCAGGAGGCTTTCGGAGGCGCCTGACAGCTCCCAGCTGACGCCACTCTCTCCTCTGACCTTTCATGCTTCTTGGTTCTCTCCTGTCTCACGTGTTTTATAAACATCTGTATGCTTATATGCAAAATCTATTAAAATCACACCATCCCACTGTTTTATAAATATCTGTGTACTTAAATGCAAAATATATTAAAATCTAGAATAAAGTACGTGAATACAAACTTTTCTCTGAATGGGTATGTGGCTCAAGCTCAGAGTGGTTACAGTCTCAGCCTACAGTCCTTACAGAGGGCGTGGATAGTAAAATGACCTGCCTGGCCCAGCTTGTAGCTCATGTTGCCTGGCTCCCGCTCTGAGTTGATCTGCAGCAGCAGCTTGTCATGGCTGATGAGAGCACCTGTAAAACATCAGCACAGCACTGCATGAGACCCTGCACCTGCCCGGACAGACGCTTGCCCAATCTAAGTGTCCTCGCCATGGGCAGGAGGATCCAGCTATGCAGAGGCAGTAGGTCTTGGAGTACTGGCCCTCTGAACCTGTAGAACTGTCAGGCCTGGTGGGCAAACTAGACTATCTCTTCTTCCATAGCTGCCTCGAGCTAACTCCACTGGATCTCAACATTGCCTTCCCAGAGTTGTACTCTGAGCTGCTATGCCATCTATCCACATCCCTCTCAAGATATTCCAGAGCAAGTATACCATTTCTCACCCATCCTACTGGCCCAGACAGGCTCTGCAAGGTCTAAACCCCATGACTATTTAAAGTCTCAGTGCTCTAATTCAATGTTGCCAAAACTATTTTGGGATATATGACACACTGCATTTACATACACAAACTTTCCCAAATAAAGTCTTCAATGTACTTAAATTTACAATAACAAACAATTCCTAAACCAATTTAGTAATTATGAGACTGAAGTAGTTTGTTTGACAGTAACAAAGTGGGGACAGCAAAAGGGAAGGGAAGGCGGGCAAAGGGAAGGTAAGGAGGTTTTGGGGAGGTGGCTCATTCAATATATATTAAGTGCTTGTACGAAAATGTCCTTATGAAACACAAAACTTTGTATAATTAATGCACAATGGAAAGAGAATTCTCTTCATGTAAGTGAGGTGATATACCCTGGTGCTCACGGTGGTCTCGATGAAGCATGAGACTTGTGAAGAGGGCAATACACTCAGCACACAGCCTCCTTGTTAAGCCACAGCAAGACTGCCAGCCCCATTCTTGTTCTAGCTCCTCCCTGTACCTGTAGTAGCTGGTAACAGAGAAGGGACAGGATCCCACGCCTGGTGAGAATGGTGGGTGGCAGTGTTCTCTCTCTGGGAAACCATCTCTTGGATTTCTTGTTCTACAATCCCTCTGATCATGCTCAACTTTCTTCCAAATCTAAAATTCAGAACCAAGGAAAAAACACGTTTGCTTCCTTCAAACACCACAGAAGTGAAAACCACCAGGACTTCTTTCTCACTTGCCTGAAGCAGCTGATGTAACAAAAACGAGCCCTTCAGTGGGTGCTCATTCCTGACCCACAGTCTGTGCCAGGACACCCAGTGAGGCCCATAACGTTTCAGACTAAACACTCAGTTGTCACTATTGTCAAATTCTTTGGATCTGTATCTCAGGGCAAGGCCACAGATACAAACATAACAGCACTGAAAGAACCAGTAGGAATTGTTACATCAATTCTCATAACAAAGAAGAGGGCTGGGGAAGTGGGCTGTGGGCTACCTCACCATCCTTGCATTGGCCCACACAGGAACTCAGGCAAACCTGGTATCGAGAGCCTTCAGTGGCTTGTTCCGGGGCTGTTGCTCCAAGCAGCTTACAGCTGGATTGCCAGCCACAGGCACAGTCATTGCACTGAGCACTAGAGAGGTGATGGCCTGCACAGCCAGGACGTGGATCTGGGTCCTTTCTGTGTCTTCCTAGAGGAACAGTCCACACATTGACAACATGATAAGAAGATACCAACCACTCATTCTGCCTCTACTTCACACAATGCCCATAGGCCACATGGTCTCATACAGGAAGATCAGATCACTTAAGAGCTATGGCTTCCCACAGTTTGCTGGGCACTGGTTATACCTATATACCTAAGCCTTGGAGTAAACCTGAAGTATGTTTGGCATAGAACTCTAAATAGAAATGTACCTTGGAGAAAATTGCTCTTAAATTCTGTCATCATTTTAGAACACTGCCTACAGCAGCCTGGCAGTTACAGATTAGTTTGAA
The DNA here is from genome assembly GCA_964023405.1 of Apodemus agrarius. NCBI lineage: Eukaryota > Metazoa > Chordata > Mammalia > Rodentia > Muridae > Apodemus > Apodemus agrarius. The sequence goes on from OZ030016.1 coordinate 73,159,626, forward strand.
GATAATATTGATGACTTGTGACCTATACAGATTCACCCTCTTATCTGTCATTTCCACAGTTTTCTACACATCTCTTAGAATCAAGGGCTTACATCCCAGTACTTTTAACACCCAGAACCTCCCTCATTTTACAAAGATATGGTGGTTATTCATGTCATAATGGTGTACATTAACACTAAGCTAACAAAGCAAAACCTCTAAGATAGTTAAAATAACACAACAACAACAAAACCAAACAAATAAGTACATGTGCATGGCCCGGATCCATTGCCTTTTTTGTTTTAGCTCAATGACACTGTTTCTGCTCATGATAAGTGAGTAGAACGTAACAGTAGTCAAAGAGCCAGCTCACTGGTCATTGAAGTGGACCGTATCAGAGTGAGAGACACAACCTCGAGACTGGAAGCTCAGTCTCCAAGCCTCTCAGGTGCTTGCTTTACTCTGCACCATCAGTTGGCATATGATCAGTCTGTTTTCCCGTTTCAAAACAGAGTCACCAGCTGTCATAGCTACAGAATTGCAGTTAGCTATCTCCTAGTTATGGAAGTCTCACCTCTGGTGGGCTTTCTTCCTGTTCCATCACCAGGGGCTGAGTCACCAGGACACCAAGGAGGGTAGCCCAAGTTTCTTCGAACTGGGTACGACTGGTCCACCCTGGGAATCAATCATTACATTAGTTTCCTGACTCCCCAAACCCAGGAGGAGACACTGATAATATAATTCCATCAATACTGCTCCTAGGGCACCAACTTCATTGCAAGCCTAGAGCATAAGGGATGCCGTTCTCTCCTTTATCATGAAGGACAGAAGGAGACATGGAAATCAGTTATGCTATCACGGCCAAGAGGCACAGGCCAAGTTCAGCAGCTCAGATTGCCCTTCAAGCCCCGCTGTATAGTACAGGGACAAGGATGTCTACAAAGGCATCTCTTAAGCTGGTCAGGCTATTCCTGCTCATGAAACATTTTAAAAGTTTTACCTTAAGTCTGACTATGAGACTTCAGAGCAGACCACAGAGCCATATAGATAATAATTCTGTCTCTATAAAGCTGATGAGATTAAACAGATTGTCAGCGAGATGCCTGACAATCTGAGTTCAATTCCCATGGACGACATGGAAGGAGAGAACCAATTCCTGTCAGCTATCCTCCTCTGCCCTCCATGTGCATGCTGCACTATGGGATGTTCATGTGAGTCCTGCCTCCACAAAGTAAATAAATATAAACAGTGAAAGCCACCAAGAAGACAGATTTAAAAAAAAAAAAAAAGCATGGTATTGGGCTAGGAACACTCTAGGAAGCAGCAAAGGCAGTCTAGAAGCCCATTCAGAGTAAAGTCCAACAAATAACTGCACAAATGTTCCCACCAAGACCCAAGGAGATCTACAGCACTCCTTGTAAGGCCAGGCCAGGGTACAGTAAAGAGGACCAGAAAAGTAGAGCATCAAGTGCTAGGCCCTCCTGGGACATGGGGTAAGACTCAGATTCAAGTGACTACTGACACTAGGAGACAACCCAACCGACAACTGCCCAAGGAAGGCCCGAGTGGGCAGGAACAAAGGCAATGGGCTAGCTAGTTACGTCAACTTGACACGGCTAGAACCATCTAGGAAGAGGAACTCTCAGGTGAAAAAATGCCTCCAAATATTGGCCTGTAAGTTCAGTTTGAAGGGAGTTTTCTTAAATAGTGATCAATGTGGTAGGGCCCAGCCCATATTGGTGGAACCATCCCTGGGGCGATAGTCCTGAGTGCTTTGAGAAAACAGGCTGAGCAAGCTGGAAAGCGGCACTCCTCCATGGCCTCTGCTCCTGTTTCTGCCTCTAGGTTCCTGTCCTGTGTTCCTGCCCTGGCTTTCTTCAGTGATATACATATAAGCTACAAAGAGAAATAACCCTTTTTCTCCTCAAGCTGCTTTTGGTCATGGTGTTTATCACAGCAACATAAAAGTAACTAAGATAGGAAGTAAAAATGTTCATGGGAGGAGCCTGATTCTTACTCAGGAGTTACCGTGGATAGTGATGAACTGTTCAATTTATAGATTTAGGAAACTGAGGCAGTTTGCTGAGATCTGAATAAGAAAACTTGAAGAAGCCCTAGGGCCTAAATTGGACCAGGCAGTGGATCTGTTGCCAAGGCTCTTTTAGGAAATACCCCAGAAGGGAAAGGCTATGAGGACTATAACCACAAAACCAAATCATATCGGCTTCCATAAGCTCATATATTTGCATACTCGGTAACTAGGCGATAAACTATTTGAGAAGGGTTAGGAGGTATGGCCTTGCTGGAGGAGGTATGTCACTATGACTGGGTTTTGAGGTTTGAAAAGCCCATAGCAGGCCCTATCTCTCTGTCTCTATCTCCCTCTCTCTCTGCTTGCTGCCTGTGGATCAGCGACTGCTGCAGCACCATGCCTGCATGCTTCCTGCCATGACAATAGTGAGCTAACTTTCTGAAATGTTAAGTAAGCCACCAACTAAGTGTTTTCTTTCATAAGAGCTGCCTTGGTCATGGTGTCTCTTCACAGAATAGAACAGAACTTAAGACATCCTCAACCAGAAAACGGGCAAAAAAGAAAGAGGAGGAGGAGGAATAATAATAATAATAATAATAATAATAATAATAATAATAATAAAACCAATTTCAACTCTGCTTCAGGAAGCAGAAGAGTCCTGACAGAAGAACTACTCATGCTGCTGCTTACTGAGAGACTAAGCGTATTTTTCATGTTCACGTCTATATCAAACACATAAAATAGACACAATCTCTATTCTATGGACCACAGCACTGAAGATTCTACCCTGTAAGCAAAGAGATGAGCAGGGCTGTCTGGCCAAATCTACCTTCCCTCATTCTATCACTCTGCCCCTGTGACACCTAGCTTGCCATGTTTCCCCAAGCTGCTCATTCTACATATAAGAAAAATGATCCAAGAGAGAACACAAAGTCAAAGTGGCAAACAGGAAGACATGAGGACAGCACTTCTACTACTTAGTCTGTGGCTGCAGTCCTGGAGCCTGGAGCTCGGCCGTCCTTGGTGCTAGACAAGCACTACAATGAGCCACATTTCCAGCCCACCTGTATGGTTTAGTTTGAATGTATACTATGAAGACAGAACTGGCTTCCTCTGACAATTACACATGCATTTCCCTTTGTTCACAGAAGCCTGGTATGCAGCCCCCCACATTACACTCACCCTTCTGCACCGAGGACTACTTGTCACCATAATTCTATATGTACTGTAAAATGTGTGAAGGTTTGCGTCATCATCACCCCAGAACCTATTCAGTTGGCCAGTGCGATAGCCCTCCCCTGCAGCTATGGGTCTCTGAGGTGGCATACGGGACTGAAGAGGATTGTGGGATACCTAGGGTGTTGATGCGGTAGATGAACTCCTTGAGGATCTCCTTCTCCTGGAGGAACTCCACAGGGATCTCAGGAAACACTGTGCCAAACTCCCCTGCAGGCTTAGGTGACCACCCAAGTTTCCACACCTGAGAAGATGAAGAGAGCACCAGATGGATGGAGATGCCGTAAGAGAACAAGAGACCCCACCTCTCCTTTTCTCTCCGCTGGTCGTCCTGAGGAGCCAGCTGCCCGCCCTTTACTACTCAGACTTCTACAGCGCCTGTACCTTTCCACAGAGCTTCCCACCCTTTTGTCTAGAACCTTCTGTGCCAAGCGTGACTCGCCCCACGCTACCCTGCCTTCCCAAGGCCAGCCCACCACCTGCTTGTTACACCCCTCAGGCTGTGTGTACACAAGCCGTATTCCCTGTAGGAAATGCTGGTGCCTACAAACATCAAGTGTGTTAGAAAAAAGGCAAACACTAATGAAATTCAGTCTCATGTATAAATATGCACTGGCAAACAGGCACAAGGACAACCCCACTGTTCATTTCTATCAATGCTGAGAGGCCGAGTTCTGCCATTCAATATGTGGATAAGCGCCAAGCACAAAAGGGAGCCCTGGGGGACACCCTGCACTGTTCCAGTAGCAGGACCATCTAGCCAGCTCAGGTATGTGCCTTGGTAAAGCAATGAGGACCTAATGGAACCTCCCCAGATTGCTACGATGCAACCAACCTTCTATAAATCTCTTTACCACCCACAAAGTCTCTGGGGCATGCCCAGGGGAGGTTCTGCAATGTTTGCTACAACTGCATCCCTGACCGGGGCACTCAAGGGAGTGGACTAAGAGCTCTTGATGGAGATTTACCTACAGCACACAGCCTATGTAGGCAGATTCCTCAAGAGCCTTCCATGACCCCTATACCACCTTCTTGTACAGTCTTTACAAGGAATGCTCCTGCCCAGGGTTGAGCTTCATGCAGCAATGCTAAATGATCTCCTGGCTTTCTATTGCTCTCTTCCCAATGTCCACACCTCTCTGTTCTAAAAGCACTTCTAGCACAGCCGGGCCATAGCATTCAGAATGGGCCCCTGAAACTCTAAGGTCCGATGAATGTCATGTTCCAGATGTGAACTTTTCCAGGACCTTACATGCAAGCACACACATGCAGAAGCTGTGGCCCAGCAGTAGGCACATGCCCTGTCTCTGTGGAAAAAGCTGCAGCCCAGCAGTAGGCACATGCCCTGTCTCTGTGGAAAAAGCTGCAGCCCAGCAGTAGGCACATGCCCTGTCTCTGAGAAGAAAGGCGCCCTTCTGTTGGGCCTGCTCTGGCTCTGTGCTATGTTCAAACCGGCTGCAGGCCAGCTCTGCTTTCCTGATGAGGACTTTTGTAGGAAAGCATTTGTCTGGTATGCTATTTCAGCAGACTGAGGTCAGTTTCGCTGCTGTTAACCCTTTTTCCATGCTAAGCTCTCACTGTGAACTGGAACAAAACCCAAGAACCAACCTATTAACGCTGATCTGTGAAGAAAATTTCAAGAGAAGACCCATAATTGTGGTTGTCCCTAAATATATGAAGCAACCTTTCTTTCTCTCTAAGACAGAGTCTCACAATGTGGCTCTGGCTGTCCTAAACTGTGTAGACCAGGCTGGCCTAGAACTCAGAGATCTGCCTCTGTATGTACCACTATGCCCAGCTATGTATAAATCTCTTTACAGGTGACACTTTTGAAAAACTAATTGAAGAGCGAAATTTCGGGCTTACTATTAATTAGTTTAGATCACTTCAGAATCACATGCAGCATGAATTATCAGTGGAGATGAAGCTTAGTACTTCAGCCAATTCTTTGAAATGCAGTATTTTTACTAATACCCACTACACAGAATGCCTGGGGGACAACACAGTGTTGCAACCATGTGAAAACGCTGGAGCTGCTACCGCAGTGTCACAATAATGAAGACGATGTGATAAGCTGGGCACACAGTTCTAGCTTTTGGGAGGTGGAGAGGAGGATCCCAAGTTTGAGGCCTGGCTACATATGAGAGTGAGCAAGGCCCAGCTTACCAGAGGAGGCACCCGAGTATAGCTGTTAACTATGGGGAGGCGGGCCAGACTGATAACAATGTTCTTCAGCACAGCCGTGAGAAATGACGGTAAGGTGCTGTTCCTTTTGTGGCCCAAGGCCAGAACTGACTGCAGGGATTCCACCATGTCTGCCACCATCTCGCAGGCTGAAGTGACGTGACCGAGATCTGCACAGGCAATGGTGATAAAGAGAGCAGCTTGTAAGAACACCCTGCCAACCTTCCTCTGCATACCCACAGAGAACTCTAGCCTATGAGCCCTGTCCAAAATCTGACTCAGATTTTGGGCTGCCCTCTTAAGGCCTGAGGTTTTACGTACTTAGTAGGCATCCAAACCCTGCAATTCTTTCCATTTCTATTGGGAATATGGCAATGGTTTTGAACTTGAGTTTCAGCCCTAACTGGGAATTCTAGCAGTGAAGTGACAAAGAAAGCACGAGGACCACTTATCTGCCCTGTCAGTCTTGAGGGCAGGGACTGTTCATAGTTACTGAGACTTGTACAGCATGGGATTTAAGAACCACTTGTTAGTTGGTGAAAGTTTAAATAAATAGTTACCCTTGTCCATGAGATTCAACAATTTTGGCACTTCCTGGTACAGAAAGCGGATCCTTACTGAGCTTACGGAATCTAGCCCCAAGCTAAAAGACATGGCATGTCAGACTAACTTCAGGTAGTATCAGCTTAGATGAGAGACATGGCTCAGGAGTTGAGAGCACTGTCTGCTCTTTCAGAGGACCTGGGCTCAATTCCAAGCACCCACATGGTAGCTCATAACAATCTATAACTCCATTCCCATAGGATCTAGCACTTTCTTCTGGACTCCTTGGGCACTGTATGCATGTGGTGCAAAACATATAGGCAGACAAAACACCCTCACATATAAAATTTTTTTAAAAAGTACTAACCTATGGAAATGACTGTACTGGCTAGTTTTGTGTGTCAACTTGACACAGGCTGGAGTTATCATAGGAAAAGGAGCTTCAGTTGGGGAAGTGCCTCCATGAGATCCAGCTGTGGGGCATTTTCTCAATTAGTGATCAAGTGGGGGAGAGCCCCTTGTGGGTGGTACCATCTCTGGGCTGGTATTCTTGGGTTCTATAAGAGAGCAGGCTGAGCAAGCCAGTAAGTAACATCCCTCCATGGCCCCTGCATCAGCTCCTGCTTCTGACCTGCTTGAGTTCTAGTCCTGACTTCCTTTGGTGATGAACAGCTGTGTGGAAGTGTAAGCTCAATAAACCCTTTCCTCCCCAACTTGCTTCTTGGTCATGATGTTTGTGCAGGAATAGAAACCCTGACTAAGACAATGACTTAAAAATTTAAAAAACAAAATGCAAGTTGCTTCTTCTGACCAGAACTTCATTAACTGATCTCAAGTCACAGAGGATAAGCAAAATTCTGCTGAATTAAGTCATCTCCCGCCACTAGGCCCACTGGCCCATTCGCAAGATAGTGGACATTTATTCCAGTGTTTTCCATGGCCTGATTTCCTTACCTGCATCTTATCCTCATAACAGAAGCACAGAATAACCTGAGTTGCTGCTCAGTTAGGAAAAGACCAAACTGTGAGGTGAAGTGAACTCCTGGAACTGAAGGGGCTCCAGTCAGAAACCAAGTGAGAGCCCAGGCTATACTAAAATGGTGCTGCTCATGGGCCTCTGTGCAACTATATAATCTCGGGTCAGGAACTGAAAGACTACAGACAGGGAAGCTCTGTCCTTTAAGACAGTTTCTCTCATTATATAGCTCAGGCGGACTCAAAGTCATGATCCTCCTGCTTTGGCCTCCTTAGTGCTGCGATTCCAGGCATGTGTCATAATACTGGGCTGTGACTGGACGGTTTTATACCTGTGATTACAAAGGCATGCTTCTGGAGAAACAGAGCAGGGCTGAGGCTCCTGGTAATCCAAGGAAAGATAATGTTTAACGTTATCTGCCTTCTCCCTTGTGGAAGAAGTGCTGTAGCTATAGTATTTAAGCCTCTGAGGTCAAGGAACTCAAAAGAGTCTAGAATCTTGGAGGCTAGGAGTCAAGAACTCAGCTGGCCAAAATGTCCTTTGCCTTGCCACAACTGTCACAGTAAGACAGCTGTGGTGGTTTTAGTATGCTTAGCCCAGGAGTAGCACTATTAGGAGGTGTGGCCTTATTGGAGAAAGTGTGTCACTGTGGGGGTAGGCTTTGAGACCCTCCTCCTAGATGCCCATGATACAGTCTCCTCTGGGTTGTAGTTGGTTCAAGATACAGAACTCTCAGTTCCCCCAGCACCATGTCTGCTGACACACTGCCATGCTTATTGCCATGATGATAACGGACTGAACCCCTGAATCTAAATGTTGTCCGTTATAAGATTTGCCTTGGTCATGATGTCTCTTCACAGTAATGGAAACCCTAACTAAGACAACAGCTACACTAGACTCATAAAGAAGATCTGAAAAAGATATTTTATATTCTTGAGTCTAGATGGTGATTTCAGTATTATTTTTTTCTTTTCGAAGTAATGACAACATCTACTACTTAGGAGGTTGAGGCATGAAAGTGCCTTCACTGCCAGCCTGGGCTTCAGAGTAAGATCCTGTGGCAAAGCAAACAAGTCAACAAATGTCACTAAAGAGATGTCTGAAATAGTCACTAAGGTTACAGTATATTATATAGCATCTGCACTAATGTCAAATTCCTTAAAACTTTGAGTTACTCATTCAGAATTTAATACATACTTGCCAGTCACTTACAACAGACCAAGCAGTAACCTTGAAAACATATTCACCCTAAAGTAGCAGTCATGTGCTACATGCTGAGGTTGAGATGAGGGTGGGGAGGTAGTGCTTTCCAGAGAAGGGGAGCAAATTCAGGTTGTGAGAAAGGATGTAGGATGAGTCAGACCAATTGACTGAGGAAAGGGGGTCTTCACCAGAAAAATAGGACTCACAAAACCAGAAACATATTTGTAGCCATGGTTAAAAAAACTCTCCTGACCCTTAAAGTCTAGATGAGCCCTATAGGACAGCAAGAGAAATATGTTTCTAGGAGTCCACTTCATAAGTTTCTTTTGTCAATGAGTTTGAAGGCCCTGAAGAAACTAAGAAAGGAAAAAAAATGGTGCTAAGACTTACTTTGTATATCTGAGTCTACTTCCTCCTTTCTGACAGCTCTTGGAGTATGTGACCTGCTTTCGGGACCGAGAAGCTGGTCTCCAGGTTGTACTGCAACTGAAATTACAGCAGAACATACACTTTAACCCTTCTTTGTACTTAAGTCTTCATACCTGGGAAGCCTCATAAAAGCGTATGGTGACAGCTATGTCAACTGAGGGCTAGATTTCTAGAAGCAATTTCCGTAAAACTGAAAAGCACTGGATAACATCAGATGCAGGCGCCAGTGCTTTGGCTGGTCATGAACACACAGAGGCGTGTGCTTCCACACTCAGGCTTCTAAATGCACTGCCTGCCATCTCCACCCTGAGAGTTTTTATCAGACTATTCACAACTCAATACTGCTAAAAGCGTCACTTTGACTAAGAAGCTTGGCTTTTTAAAATTAATCCATGGATCTTTGTTTCCAAGTTGACTACAATGCACAGATGAAAACAATTTAAACAAAGAAAGATCAAAACACCACTCTATAATGTTTAATTTGAAAACATAAAACTTCAAAACATCCTCTAACATGTAAACTATAATGTCCAATTTTTAAAAATTTTTTGCTAATGACCCTTGTTGAGGACACTGTTCCTTGAAAAGAATGAATCCCTTTTATTTTACAACATATTAGCATTACAATGCAGTATGCAAGCACACACATCAACTCTAACAGAAGTCATCTATTGAATGTAATCTTATTAATCTTATAATCATCTAGGACTAAGAACATCAAATAGTCAACTAAGACTAAAGATCAAAGGGATAAAACTTAAAAGTATTTTTTAAGAGCTAGAACTCCAAACTCTAAACAAAATAACTAGAAAAGCAAATCCAAGTTAAGTTCTAGTGTAATGTCAAGGTCTGGGGTGGACAAATGGGCCTTCTGAAGGCAGCACCTACAATCTATCCATTCTACCCCAAGTCCTAACTTGGTTCTTGGGAAATACAAGACAGGAAGAAAAAATATTCCTGACTGACATGTATTGCTGATTACCAGTTGAGCTGAAGACAAGAAAGTCATTAATAGACAGACTTACTGGCTTCCAGGATGAATCGCACACAATGGATGAGGGAACAGGCATGAGTCACGTACTCTGGGGAGGACAGCACCCCCCAGAGGCCAGGCACCTGTAGTGCCAGGCAGCAGCAGTCTAGCCCGGCTTGGAGGTCCAGACTCAGCGGGATCTGCTCATGGATCAAATGCCATGACAGAGCCTAAAGGGAAGCACTGTGTTAGAATGCTCACCCAGGATCCTGTGTCTCAGGGACCGCTAGGGAAGCAGTGCCAATAAAAGCCACAGAAGACCAAGGACAGATGGAGAGGGCAGGGGATCAGACAACCCTTGCAGAAGAATGGCCCCTGACCCACACTTCTAGGTTGTCATTCTTAGCTTTCTTAATATTCAGTCCTGATCCACCTATACCGCAAAGTTCCAGCCTTTCCTCTGCCAGAATGACCAACCACCCCTAGCTGTCTTTATCCTTTAGAACCATGGGTGCCCATGGAAACTTGATCTGAGCCACATACACAGCCTCCAGCCAGGGGCTTTTCTCAAGGGCTCCTGTAACATTGGAATTAAAAGTAAAAAAAAAAAAAAAAAAGAAAAAGAAAGAAAGAAAGAAAGAAAGAAAGAAAGAAAGAAAAGAAAAAAAGAAATAGGATCTGTTTGTTTTGTTTTGTCAGCCACAAAACTGAGTTTGGGAGTATGATTTATGACTAGTGACTTCTAGCAAGTCCCTGAACCTACCTCTCTGAGCTTCTTTCCCCATGTGTGAAATGGGAACGGAGTTCACCCTACAGAGTCGTTAGAGGAGAGAGGTGCCATGACATGGCCTGTGCAGCTCAGAGTATGACTAGGAGCTGCCCCCAGTACTTTACACATACTTTGCTTTCCTGTCTTCCCCACTGGGCTAAGGACAAGCTCAAAGACTACCTAACTTAGTCTGGTTCCCCCAGTGCCTTTGCATCCCAGGATACTGACTTTCTTTTCTCAGTGTAAGTGCCAGCCCTTGTTCAGGACTGGCAGCACAGCTCTGGCAAGCACAGGTGAGGCTCTTTCCCAGCATGCACACTGCAAGGTAACAAAACTACAGTGCATGCAGAAATATATTCTGAGGGATCAAGTGTTCCTGGGAGAAATGTCCAGCTTCACTGCCCAATTTAAAGCATAACACCGTCTAGATTTTATTTAGGCTCCACATTAAGGTTTATAGAGTAGGGATAAAAGACTGTCTTACAGACCTCCTTGTTTCCCATCGGTAAGGGTGAATCAGACTTTGCCAATAGGCATTCCCTTCCTGCCTGTTTATTCAGTGGGATCTAGCTATACACTCAGGCCATCCTTACAGACCAGGAACCCACAATTCTGCCTCCGCCTCTGAAGTAGCTGGGCTAATGCGTGTGCTATCATACTCCATACTGTTGGTTTTCAAGGACTTCCATCTTAGTGCTACTCACATATCACAAATGAAGGAGAAACTTCATTTCAGAGCTGTTCTTACCTCAAGTGTCATGACCACAAACTTCACCGTGTCCGCCTCCTTCCCAGGAGGGAGGTGCAAATGAGCAGGTACTTTGGAGAGCACCACCAGGTACTGTGCCAGGGCGCGGGCAAGTATGGTCAGAGACTGGTAAGACGTGGGGTCACCTACAACACGAGGCTGGCATGAGCGACTTTGGTTGTGAGCACAGGCCCCGCCCCTTCAGAAGCCTTCACACAACTATGTGAATTTGAGGTTGTCAAGACCAAGAGAGCGCATCTGCACATGCTCACTCATGTGTGCTACATAAAGTCTGGGCCTGGTTTGCCCTGAGTCTAATCAACTGCTCCTGAAGGGCTTAGAACCTGACTTTCTATGTTCAGGTCAAGCTACAAAGAAAGATGTTTAGAGCTAGGGATTTGGTGCAATTTCTCAGATATCTTTGTCAGCCTTTCCAGTGTTTTAGATCAACAGCCCTGACTATGTATGCATGAGGAAAAGCACTGTGCTGAATCGGTAATACTTTTAAAAACTGTGACAACTTGGGGCTAGAGACAGCTCAGTAGTTGAGAGCATGGGCTGCTCTTCCAGAGGACCTAAGTTAAATTCCAGTTCCATGGGATCTGATGCCATCTTCTGGCTCCATGGGTACTGCATACATGTGGTGAAGACATACATGCAGGCAGAACTCCTATACACATAAAATTAAATAACTAAAACACTGAGATAACTTGAGCTGAGAGGACGGGTCGGTGGATAAGTGCTTCCTGTGCAAGCACGAGGACTTGACTTTGGAATCCAAGCACTCATGTAAAACCTAGCTGTGGGTGTACACCTGTAACCTCAGCACTGAGGACTGAGACAGGAGGAGCCCAGAGGCTTATTGGTCAGCTGATCTAGCAGAGTTGGCATCTCTAGGTTCAGTGTGTGACCCGGTGTCCCCCTGGCATCCATTCTGCTACTGTCGTTTCTATCACCTCATAAAGAAAGACAGAGTAACAGAGAAGCCAGCAGACAAACATCTAAGGGAACTGTGTTTAATTACCAAACAGATCATTCAACTTGCTCCAGTAGGCCGTGGGCTCTGTAGGCAGGAAAGGCTGGAAGACTTGATGGACAGCAGGAAGCTGCTGAACAACGCTGGTCACCCGGTCCAGCGTCACCCCACGGGCTGCTTCAAAAAGGTGACTCTTTTGGCCATTAGCGATCTCGCTCGTGCCAAGGCTTAAACAGGGAGCCAAAAGGCTTAGATTGAACTCCTGGGTCAGAAGGTTACATGTAAGACAAACAGCAACAAAGACAGTAAGCTTTCCTTCAGGCTGGAAAGCACAAAGCTAATGCAATAAGCATTTTTTTCTGATATAATCCAGACCAAAGAACTGTAAGGAATGCTTCTGAGACTATTCTGGAGACATAGACACTCAAGCCCCTTATTTTCTGCCAAGGGAGATTTTCTGTGCTACACTGGGACTCTGACAGTAAAGTCATCACCAGATGAGCCCTCGGGCATTGTATGTGCAGAGCTATCAGTCAAAATAAATCTTCTTCTCTTATGATGTAACTTGTCCCAAGTAATTTACAATAATAAAAGTGGGAAAATACACTCTAGAAGAGATCTTAATTAGACTATAAATAAAGTTAAAAAGCAGATAAAACTAAGTTGAAGTCTCTATTTTAAAAAGTATGTCCTATGTTATACATATTAATAAATTTATCGCAGCCGGGCGTGGTGGCGCACGCCTGTAATCCCAGCACTTGGGAGGCAGAGGCAGGCGGATTTCTGAGTTCGAGGCCAGCCTGATCTACAGAGTGAGTTCCAGGACAGCCAGGACTACAGAGAAACCCTGTCTTGAAAAAAACCAAAAAAACAAACAAACAAAAAAAAATTTATCAATAACTCCATTTAACATGCTTAATAAATATTTTTGGTCTCTGTGATATTTGAATTTTAAAGTAATATTTTTAATTTTTATGATCTTATATTTCTTTGAAATACATATTAATAAATTTATCAACAACTTCCTTTAACATGCTTAATAAATATTTTTGGTCTCTGTGATATTTGAATTTTAAATATTTTTAATTTTTATGATCTTATATTTCTTTGAAATAATTCTAGGATGACAAATCTTAATTGATGTAAACAGTGTACCAAGTTTAATATGCCATCTAAGAAACCAGTGAGATGTCAAGCAATGCTGCAGCCTGAGAAGGCACACAAAGCTTCTTATATTAGACATAAATCTGCTTGGAAAAATCAACATTTCACATGCCTCAAACTTGTAATTTTATTTTTTCATTTTTTGATTTGGAGAATCTTACTATGTAGCCCTGGGTGGCCTACAACTTATTAAGTCGGCCAGACAGGTCACAGAGATCCTCAAGTCTCTGACTCCCAAGCATTGGAATTAAGGGTATGTACCACCATGCCTGGCCTCATATGACAGTTTTTATTATGTTTTGTCAATTTTTTTAAAAAGACATTTAAGGATTTAGAGAGATAATGACAATTTTTTTCAGGTAGAACATAATCTTTAATATTAAACACTGTATTTCATCATTAGTAACCCCAAATTAAATATTTCTATGGTCATGGCTGGAACCTGCAAGCTGTTAATAGCCCACTTAATGATTTGGAAAATTTACTTCAGATACCTTCCTGTGTGAGAATCCCCCCTCTTCCCACAACACACACACCTCCTATTAACCTGCAGTTCCTGCTTCTCCATAACCATTTGGCATGTATCAAGGGGCAATGAGGTCCCTGTCTTCACTGGGCAACAAAGAATCCCACCAAGGTGGTGGACTTAGGATGCTTTCAAGGCCTGGACCAGCTCTGAATTATTCTTTCTGATATTTGAGGGGTAAGTGGAGGAGAATTCCTCTATATCTAGACGATACAGGGTATCTGACTACATGAGGTAATTCCTCTATATCTAGAGAGGAAGGGGAACCTCACTACATGAGAGAATATCTCTTTAATTACAGGGACAAGGTGCCACACGAAATGAAGGGTGTAATGGTTAATACTGATGTCAACTTAGCAAGATCTAGAATTACTTAGGAGATAGGCCTCTTAGCGTGCCTATCTTGATAAGGTTGAGGTAGGAAGACCCATTTTAATTGTGGGCAGGGATCCTGCACTGAACACAAAAGACAAAGCAAGCTCAGCACCAGCAGTCATCTCTCTCTGCTGTCTGATTATGGGCACGGTTGTGACCTGACACCTCAAGCTTACGTGATGCTTTCCCTGCCGCGAAGGACTGTACCCTTGACCTGTAAGCCAAAACAAACCCTTCCTTCTCTAAACTGCTTTTTGTCAGTGTTTTATCACAGCAATGAGAAAAGTAATTAATACAGGGGGCTACTAGAGATCAATTTTCAGAAGACAATAAACACACCATACTTCCTTGTAGTCAGGAAATGAATGATTGACTGACTATAGCCTATAGCTTTCTACAAATGCATGAAAGATCAAGTTAAAACAACTTTCTTCCTTTAGGGTTCTAGTTTGTTTGAAACAGCATCCTATTCACATCTCATGTGCTGGCTAGTCTGGATTATAGCTTTCACATGCCATTCTTTTGTTAGAGCCTCCCATGTGCTTTGCCTAAAGACGTCCCTTGCCTGGACTCAGGTACCCCATATATTAATTACACAAAGATGAGACAAATTGTGCAGGCTAGTTTTATCTACTTGGCACAAGCTAAAGTCATCTAAGAGGAGAAAACCTCAGATAAGAAAACGCCACCAAAAGCCTGTTGGCATTTTCTTAATTAGTGATAGATGGCAGAGGACCCAACCCATGGTGAGTGGTGCCATCCCTGGGCTGGTGGTCCTGGGTTCTTTAAGAAAGTAGGCTGACCAACCATGGAGACCAAGCCCATAAGCAGTACCCCTCTACGGCTTCTGTATCAGCTCCTGCCTCCAGGTTCTGGCCCTGTTAAGTTCCTCTCCTGACTTCCCTCAATGATGGTGTTAAGCCAAATAAGCCATTTCTTCCCCAACTTGTTTATTGGTCATGGTGTTTCATCGCAGCATCAGAAACTCTAAGACACAAATCTAACTCTTTCTGACAAGCAGAGCTGAGGATCCCCTGGTCTCAATGGATTGTTACCTACCGAGCTCATCATAAAGTCATTCATATCTTCAGCAGGGATACGATTCACCAGCTCTGCACCTTCCAGCAGTGCAGAGTCTGATCTGGTCCAACACTGGGATCTGACAAGCTGGAGGTACCAGTCCTGAGAAGAAAAGAAAACTGAATGGGACTGGGTAGATACTTTGGCTTCTCCTCTGGGCTGTCACAGTAGCACGGATGGCTGGTTGATGGACACCAGACACACTCTGGGCTTTCATTCTCTAGATAGCTAGTCTCCCCTATGCTGTTCTGTGCCTGAATGCCCTCTTCTTCTTTCCACCTGTGGAACTTCCAACAGTCCTCGCAAACTCAGCCAAGTTCTCCGTGTTCACGACTTTTGCTCTACCTACACCCTAGATGATGTATCGTCTATACTATACTGGGGTGTTTGCTTCCCTCATCTTCTCCAGTAGCCAAAGCCAAAGAGATGCCTCACACAGAGCTGGAGAGTGAGCCTGGGGCAGATGTGTGTTTTCTGTCATGGGCTGCAGGCTTCTAAAATCTCATCTCTTCACCAATAAGGCAAAGGCCCTAACAGTCTCTAACTCTCAAGTATGAATGAGGAAGGGTACAGATGGCAATGCATTATACATGGTGGCAGTGAGTGCATCAATTTACAGGAGGTAGAAGGTTCAGGTGGGGAGGCAGACCAAGTTTGTCAGCATGTACTGGATGGACAATGGCTGTAGTCATAGGCCCTGGGTCACAGCCAACTTTTCCTGACTGGCCGACTAGCTGCCTGAATCGCCCCCACACTCCTCTACAACAGTCTCACATCCGCACTCCTGTTCTCAGCCGGACCTCATGGCCTCCATCCTGCACTCTAGTCCCAGGCAGGGAATCTGATGACCTGGGCTGAGTGTCAGGGCCCGTGTGTACTGACAGCCACCACTATCCTCACTGTAGACAGAGACGGTCATTATCTCCACAGGGTCCCCGGCCATCACACTCAGACATACAGGACACTTACTTTGTCTGGACTCACTGTTTCCAGAGATGTGTGCCCATCCCCATCTAGTGGGTGGGAAGTGACTGGGGGCAAGGGGCTAAGTGAGCCCTGCACGGTAGAGAGTCGGAATCTGTCCAGCAGTGAATAGAGCCTTTGGTGTCTGAAATACAAAGCCAGAGAGTAGTTTATTCTTTAGTTTGAAATCTCAATTTTTGCACAGATGAGTTCTAGAAACATGTAATACCAATGACCAGGAGGTTCTTAAAACAAGACAACATGTTTTGGACTTTCCCTTCAACATTCTAAAGTCATGATGCACATCTAGACCCTAGTTACTTCAAATTACCACAATTTACTCACTGATATTTTCCAGAAGTTTCATTTATGCTCAACCTTTCGTTAAGCACTGCACTATATAACAGCTAACACAGCTATTGTATTCTACTCTCTCTTTTCTCTTTTCAGTATTAGAGATTGAACCCAGGGACTTGTGCATGTAGACAAGCACTCTACCACTGAAGTATGTATTCCTAGCCATCACATCTGTAATATGTGCAAGACAGATAAATTCTTCTAAGATCCAAGTGCATAAATTCCATTCAATCCCCCATAATGACACGATTCATTCCATTAGTAATGGTCACTTCACAGAAAATCATTTCATCTGGCCTAAAGTATTTATGTCATAATCTTCCTCATCTTGGTCTATGACTACATCTACATTCAAACACAATGACAATTCACTCTGTTACTATACAAAGCCAATGTGATACTTCATATGTCAAACGACAACATGTGGCTCTCAAGATTGAAAAAAAAAATCATCCAGATGATGCCCTGTTACATTATGAAACACCATCAAAATTTTCTCCAAAGATTAAATTTATGAGAGAATCAGCTGGGCAGTGGTGGCGCACACCTTTAATCCCAGCACTTCGGAGGCAGAGGCAGGCAGATTTCTGAGTTCAAGGCCAGCCTGGTCTACAGAGTGAGTTCCAGGACAGCCAGGGCTACACAGAGAAACCCTGTCTCGAAAAACCAAAAAAAAAAAAAAAAAAGATAGAATCACCTTCTCTGATGTTCCCTACCCCCATCAGCAATGGAAAAGAGGTGAAAGCTTTTCTTAATTTATCTTGTAGTCAAGGAACTACACCTCAGATGGAAATGTTTCTAATAAAGGCTTCTAAAAGACTTTCAAATAATTAGGCAAAAGAATAGCTATGCAGAGATGTCACTTAACAAGACACAAATATAATGTGCACATGCCAAGAGCCAGGTAGTGCTCTCATGTTTACTGCCTCTGAACCAGCAATTAGATTCTAGCTTTATTCCCACTCATTATGGGTCCAGGAGTAGAGACAGAAAACGCATTTCGTATCCCTTCAACAGTCGGAAAGTTCAGGAGTCTCTCATGTGTGCACTGCTGCAGTAAACTCACTCTACACTAATTCCTTTGTCTACCTATTTGTTCCTGTACATATCATGTGTTAATACTCTGGTTGTCCATATGCTAGTACCCCATGCTGCAGTCTTACCTTTGTGCGAGCCCACTGTTCTGGAGGTGTTCTTGGATTCTGTTTAGTTCTTCCTCTGGCAATTGGGCCATGCTGCTCTACACAGACAAGAACACATCAGGGTTTTTGTGATATACAACCTTGCACCCACTTAAAAAGGATAAGCTACTATGCACAGTATACCTAACAAGAGCTGCTCATCAAACACACAAATAACAAACACAGCACACATGCTCTTTATCAGTGGCCAATCAAGACCAGGTCAACAGACCAAATGTTTTGATTGACTTTCTAAGTTTTGATATAAATCACCATTTTCAGTACCTGTAAATTTGCAGCCAAAAGCATTTCTACCCGGCGACAGGCCAGGGTGTCAACCATGCGAGCCAGCGCACGGAATGGGGTACCCAGGAGCCTGTCCACATATAACGAGAGCACAGCACCAGACTGGCTGAGATGGATGCCTTCCAAGCACTGAAGTGTTTTCTTCAGAGTGGTTGGCTAATGTTAAGAAGAAACAAAATTTAGTATTCCTCAGACTGGTAACTGGTACTGACAAAAGCCCAGTACTCCATTTTTAAGTTGGAGAAAGCAAACTGGCAGGCTAAAGACTTACAGTTGAAAGATTTTCACAGCGAGACTGAATTGCCTGGATAAAAAGACCACTAGCTGCAGAATTACGATGAATGGCGCTGATAAAGTCTTGTACTGGAGGCTCATGGGACAAGTTGATGAGATCTTGAATGTGGTTCACAATGAGCCATGTTAAGTGTTCTGAGTCATGGAGATTCTGACACTAGAAAAGATATAATAAAAGATATATTTCAAGTAGACAAGAAGGCTATAAAGTGTAAGAAAAAACACACTCTAAATACAAATTTTGCCTTGGTAAAGACAAGTGTCTGAATATAAGTAAATGGGACAAAGAAAGGGAACTTAGTTTTAGAGCCTCACACCTCTGATCACAAGTGGTAGAGGCTGCAGGAAGCCAAGAACCAAGGGCAACGTCCAGCTCCTAGAGACACTAGCAGATGCCTTAACATCAGAGAACTGACATCCTGGACAAGACAAGAGGAGCAAGGTGAGCAGGCTGGTGTAGCCATGCCTAGTGGCAGGCCTGGAGTTTGCATGCACAGGAACAAAGGAAGCCCCATGTTGGAATAGAACTTGCCACCAGGTTGCAGGTCAGCCTAGCATGGGCTGCCCTACTTTCTCTGTCTGCAATACTTAGTGGAGAAAACAGACACTAAATGCCACAGATTTGATAGAGTTCCTGAATCAAAAAACACAGCTGCCCAATATATAGGAAAATGTCAATTTTTTTTAAAAGAAAATAAATAACAACTAAGTTAAAAATACATGTGACTTGCTGGGAGGTGGTGAGGCACACCTTTAATCACAGCACTTGGGAAGCAGAGACAGGAAGATCTCTATAAGTTCCAGAGTACGAGGGTAGCCTGGTCTACAGAGTTCCAAGACAGCCAAGGCTACAAAGAGAAACCCTATCTTGAAAAAACAAAAACTGACCAACCAACCAACCAACCAACCAACCAAAATATGTAGCCTTTCTATATGTAGGATTAATTCATAATCCTAGAAGCCAGAACCTGATCATATCTTTGACATCTGGTTAATGATAATATTTTTCACTTGCAACCATTTGTTAGTATTAAATTATAAAATTATTTTTATTATTCTTTTGTGAAAAACAGGACTATACCACATTTTTCAAAAATGGAACAAAATATACAAACGATTTCCATATTGGGACTATCAAGCAGAGCACGGTCAAGCACACAGCAGTCAGCCCCAGCACTCAGGAGGCTGAGGTGGGAGGACTGAACATGGAGCCTGCTCTGCACAGTGTACCCTGGCTCAGAAACAGACGGACAGTGAGCATTAGAAAAGGTATACCATAAGACGGTCTCTGCTCACAGCTGGCTCAAGTCTACTTTTTTCTTTGCATCAGACTTTTAAAAATCATGCTGTTCCATGATAGCAATGTATATGGGATACCAAGTTTGTTAAAAAGCAAAAAAAAAAAAAAAAAAAAAAAGGCATCAAATCCAGATGTTACAAAATGTAACAGTAACTTACTTTAGACCAATATGATTGTTTTCATAAATCAAACAGGCAATGCTAATTTTCTAGTTAAAAATCCAATGATGAACCCTTAAATGTCTTACTTCCAAAATAACAGGAAAAAATTACTCCAACCTTATCTTTGTTAAAATCATGTACAGTTTATTGGGAATGGTGGCACACATCTTTAATCCCAGCAGTCAGGAGGCAGGAGGGGGAATCTCTGTGAGTTTGAGACCAGGCAGGTCTCCACTTGAGTTTCAAGTCAGCCTGGTCTACACAGTGTGACAAGAACTGCCCAGCCATGTGGCAGGCACCAAGTTCCCAGAAAGATGATAAACCAGTGGTGTCTGAGTTAAAGCTTTTGAAGGTCAACTTAGAAATTTAGACAAGGATGAGCCCAGACTGCTCTAATTAAACTCCAGTGTGAACACTGCTACCTCTCCTCAGCTTTGATATATCTGTGGCACAGGGAACAATCTGGCTGCCTAGCAGGTGCATATAAGCAGCATCTATGCCACTCTCTACCATGAGAGCCCTCATGGGCATTTATCACACTTACGACATAATCACAGAAGAGAATAAGGGCCCCTCTTCGCACTATTTCTCTATTGCACATTCCAAGCTGAGCTGCCGAGCCAGAATCCTCCTCTTCAGCAGACATCTGTGGGTTAAGTGACTTCGTGCAGGACAGACTGTGTCTCCTACAAGGCATGAAGATGCAATGAGGCAATGTCTGGGATAGCAGCAAACTTAGACACACAAAAATACTGAGCAAGGCTATGCTTGATTTTCATTTGCAAACCCGCGAGTTATTCCAGATATTGCTATATCAGATTGGTGGTATGTGTTTATGTACCTCAGACTTCTGTTCCTAGAAAACTATTAAAGGACACAACAGAGTTTAGCAGCCAGGTGATTACAGAGCTTGACTAAAGGAAAAAAACCCACTATTTAAAGCTGCAATCCCAAATAGCATGTACATTCCAGAATTCATACTGACCATGTTTGATAATAGAGCAGTTCTTTGATATGTCTCATGTTCTACAACCACTGTCAAGGGAGAAGCCTCATTTCACACTTTCCTACTAGTTTTCAAAAATACTACCAAGCAAGTCATGGTTGTGGACTTACTATTCAAAGTGCTTCTTCTCTACTACAGTGGTTACTGTACTTCACACTCCTTTCTCATTTCATCTTCCTTCTAAATATAACCCTGGAGACTCTTGATTATAGCCAAATATTCAAAAGACAATGTCTGACACAGTTCTAATCTTTTGCTCAGTCTCAATAGCGACAGAGGTCACAGGAGAGCAAGCACACTTGAAATCTGT
This sequence comes from Apodemus agrarius, assembly GCA_964023405.1. Classification (NCBI taxonomy): domain Eukaryota; kingdom Metazoa; phylum Chordata; class Mammalia; order Rodentia; family Muridae; genus Apodemus; species Apodemus agrarius. The sequence goes on from OZ030016.1 coordinate 73,180,697, forward strand.
TGACCAATCCTGTACATCTTCAGTACTAAAAGATAACCGATAAAACATGTGCTACAGGCTAAAGTCTTGTTAAAGCTGTCGATCATTTCTGCTTCCTAGCTAGTAGATGGATGAGTAACCTAGTGCATCTATAGTGGGACCCGCTCAGGAAGTGCAGGAGCTGACCACAGATCACCACCACAGGAATAAACTTTAAACACATGGTGCTGATCAACACCTTATGGACAAGGGAAGGGACGGTGATAAAGGGACAAGAGAGAGCACCCTTGAATGATGGTACTGTTTGTATCTGACAACAGATGGTACAAAAGGCATTTCACCAGGCATCCTCTGTAAGGTAGGAAACTTACACAGAACACCTGCCCTTTCATAGCCAGAGCTTTGTAGCTTACACTCACAGCTACGTGTACAGCAGAGAGCTACTCAAGTACAATAGGCGAAATTTGCAATTAAATAATTAGCAGGAGACACTGTTATGGTTTGAATGTGAAATGGTACTGGCTGGAATATAACAGCAACCATAGAAAGAAGAGACAGATACTAATCAAATCATCACACAAATAATGCTCAGTTATGATCTTGCCACTGAGGAGTAGAAGCTACCTAAGAGCAGATCTTGACGTCTAAGCAAATGAGGAAAAGCTTGGGAGGCTCCTCTGAAGAATACTGCAGTAAAAATCAAAAGTGATAGATGGACTTCCCATTTGACTATACTGTGGATGGTGAGAAGTGGTAATTTTGAAGCAGGAGAGGTGGCTCAGGAATTAAGAGCACTGGACCCAGAGGACATGGGTCCAATTCCAAGCACCCACATGGTGGTTCACTACCATCTGTCACTCCAGTTCCAGGGGATCTCACCCTCATACAGACACATGCACAAGCAAAACACCAACCAACGCACATAATAAAGAAGGAAGGAAAGTAGGAAGGAAGGAAAAACAGAAACTGTAATTTCAACTTTGAAAGACTACTAATAAAACCAATGTTTGTGTCCAAATCCCACATTCACCAACTGTACACTCAGATCCATAGCCCTTTTGCATCAATGTCACTACTGTCTCTATCACTAGAGATCCCATCTTGAACTGGCAGGATGGCTCCGTAGTAAAAGCACTTGTTGCACAAGCCTGGCAACCTGAGTTCAAGTCTTGGGTTCCACAGTGCAAGGAGAGGACCGACTCCTGAAAGTTATCCTCTGACCTCTACATGTGGGCTAAGGCATTCACACAGACACAGACAGAAAAGACAGACAGAGAGACAGACACGAATAAACATGAAGACACTATGATCCCATTTCTCACAGCTCTAACTCCCCTATAGTGAGTCTCCTCCTAAGAGTTCCTCCAACTGCTGTCTTCCACCATCTTTTCCCCTTTTATTGAAGATGTCAAAGAGAAGGCTGAAGGAACAATTCAATGAACAGTTCCTAACTTTTGCCTACATTCAACGATTAATATTGGTTATCTTTGAATTCACGAATACCCTTTGCACATGCAAACTAGATCCATACTGCATATTCTACCTGAACACACACTACGCAAGCACATGAAACAGCCTGAGTACTTGCACACACACACATTTCTTTGGCAGCAACAATGGATGAATGAGTCTAGAGCACACTTCACTATAAACTCTGCAGCAGTTGTGTCTCCTGAACATGTTCACAGCTACAAAGCCATCACTCCGAGTTCATCCTCTTATTTATTACTACCTGCTAATAATCATTCTATCAGTCTTATATTCCAGATCCAGGGCACAATCAAGGATTCTTTCATCTTTGAACACAGATGCTTCGGTGTGTCCAGCGAGCGTCTTGGTAGAAGACCCATCAGCTAAGGTCAAACCCCATTTCCTCTTGAACAAACCATAGCATGTCCTTTAACCTTATCACTATGATGCGCCATCCGGGTGGGCAGGCGTTGCTGAGAACGATGGCTTGGAGCAGACGGGAGCCATTCTTACCTTCTCCTGCCTTCTTGGTTCATCCATAGCTAACTCAGGTCCACACCCTGTGTCTTACCCAACACAACTCAGCCTTGGGAACCTACTTCAAGTTCTCAGGCCCCAATTATTTTTGTTATTTAAGCCTTTAAACAGATTATTTGTGTGCTGTGTACCAGTGTGCCTGCAGATGTCAGAGGCCAACACATGGGAACCGATTCTCTTTCAACCATGTGGGTCTTAGGCCTGGAACTCAAGTCTCAGGCTTAGCAGAAAGTACCATTATGCACTGACCTCCTTGCAAAGGTCAGAGCTGCCAGTTGTTTGTTTGTTTGTTTGTTTGAGACAAGTTCACACAGTGTAGTGCTGGCAGGCCTAGAACTTGGTATGTAGGTTAGGCTGGTCTTGAATTCACTGAGGTCTACCTGCTTCTGCCTCCTGAGGCTGAGATTGAAGATATACTTCACCAAACCCAGCTCTGAGCTTCAATTTGTAGCTACCACCCTTATCAAAGAAACTTTATAGCAAATGGAGATCATTATATAAAACCACAACTGGACAAAATTAGAGATCAATGGATTGTAGAGGAGTCAAGTCTAATGGCTATATCTACATCACAGTTCCTGCATGAGGGAACTGTGAAATATGAAGGAGGATGCAGAAAGATTATAAGTGCCAGAATACCAGAAAGTCTGCTGTGAAGCAGTCTAGGAGAGAAATGGATAACAAACAAGACCACAATAAAGACAATAGCCATGGATGTATTAATATGGATGGAGGAAAATTTTATAGGTCTCATCCCTAGACCAAAAAAAAAAAAAAAAAAAAATGTAGGTAATAATTTTGGAAAGGTGAATTAACCTCTCCCAGGGATGAGCCCGCATTTTGGTTGTCTAAAGCAGAGTAACCAACCATGAATCCATAGAATCACAAGTAACAAAATCAGACACAGCAAGTTGAATTTATATATACTTGTACGTACACACATATAGATGTTTATGTAACAAATATAATAAAAGAAGAAAAAGCTTCTATGTGAGAAGGGGGGTATAAAGGAGGCTTTGGAGGGTACTTGGAAGCAGGGAACTGATGTGATTCTATTTCAATTACAAACATTTTTATAAAATTTTTTAAAAAACAGGAAAAATAGAAAAGAAAGAAACAGAAGAAAGGAAGGAACACTGGTGATGCTGAGATGTCCCTGTGCTCAGAGCATGCACGGACCAACAGCACTGGCAGCAGCAGGGGCTTGAAATATATGCAAATTCCTAGCCCCTACGAAGCTTCCTGGACTGAAATGTTTTAAGTACCTTCAAGGCTGATTTACTGGTACATATAATAATCAGAGAGCTATGTAACTGGCTTCCTGTCCACTAGCTCCTATAATGATCAGTTAATGTGACAGGCCTAAGACATCCTCTAAGCATTTCAAATGATGTTGTGGGTACTTCCCCAAGTGATCACGTGTGGGTGCAGGAAGTAACATTTCTATTTCCTTTGCAGATGCCATTATAAAAAACCGCATAGCAGACAGGGCATAAATGCCGCGCACAGGGATGTAAAGTTTGGTCTGGATGGGAGGCCCTGGTCTGCCTGCACCAAGCTGAGGAGCTAACCTCATCTATACTTTTCCTTAAGAAAAATTTCTCCATAAAGGTTCATAAACTGTCCAGAAACCACACTGAGGACTGACTCAAAAGGGCTCACAGCTCTTACTTCCAAACATGCTCAGATATCTGGCTGAGTAAGTCAGTGAATCAGTACCTGCGCGCTGAGGTTTAAGCTTAAAAACTCTTCGCAAAAAGAGGACCACCCACAACCAGAAAGTCTATCTGAATAATAAAAATAAATTAATAAAATACTTCCAATCAGTTTCGAAATTTGCTAAATAATTACTTCATTATCTAAGAATACCCAGAACACATTTAATCATAACAAAGTTAAGACATTGCAACATGTCTGGCTGTAGAACCAATGAAAGCCATAGGACGTGGCAGGAGGGACAGAGCCCGACAAGCACAGCCCAAATGATGGAACAGTGTCAAAGAGCTTGTCAAAGAAAATCACAGTGAAAAAGTCTAGTTTGAATGCCTGTAGCCAGACCACATTTCCCTACAAAACAGTACCCATGAAAGAAAGATTAATATGCAGCCAGAATTTTACAAAGCTTTATAAAGAGTGGGAAATAAGAATGCTCTCATAAGCAGCTACGCCTCAGGCCCAGTGCTGGGCTGGTGCCCGGCCCTGGGAAGCTGAGCACCTACTTGGGTGTCTGCTGCACCTCAGCCCACCATCGGTGGTCAGTGTGGTTGATGAGCAGTAGGATCTGGCACCAGAGCAGGACCAGGGCTGGGTGTGTGGGCACCATGGCTCGCACCCGTGCATTCAGGCTATCTAGAGTATAGAAGCTGCCTTCACAGCCGTCACTGGTGAGGAGTCTAGTGGCAGCTGCCGTCATTCTCCGGAACATTCCTAGAACCAAACAGAAATAAGAAAAACAAATTATGGGGAATGCCCCTACTGTTCAACCTGGCCCAGTACCAGGTGACCAAGCACGAGTCATTGTCCTTTTCCATACGTCCACAGCACTTTGCACTTAGAAAATTGTGACACGTGTGTGCATGTGTGCACCTGGGTACATACGTGTTGAAGTTAAAGGCTGATGTAGGGTCAATATTACTTCTCCATCTTATTTTCTGAGACAAGGTCTCTTGCACTGAACCTGGAGCTGAAGCTCACTGATTAGACTGACGGGGTGCCAAGGAGTGCTATGGAGTTTGATATCTCGTCTGCTGGGAGTAAAGAAGCTGTGCCTTGGTTTTTACACAGGGGCTGGGAATCCAAACTTAGGCTTCATACTTTGCACTGCAAGCACTTCTCTGATTAAGGCTTTTGCCCAGCCCCAAACTCTAACTTTTCTAAGCAGAAACAGACACAACTTACTTAATAGGTCAGCTCACCTCTGTATCTCTGCTGATTGCCACATTTTTTGGGAGCCCAAAACTGCTGCCGTGGAAACCAAGGCACAGGTGGTCAGAAAGAGCCAGCCAACAAGGGGAAAGGATTCAGGCCACAGTTGGGAGAACAAAGAATTGAGCCACAGGCAGCAGACAGAAACACAAGGGGCTACATGAGCAAACAGGATAATTGTCAAGAGACCTAAATATATCTTTATCAACATATAGCTGATTTACTGCAACCAAATCTTGAGGCCAAGCAAATACCCAAACAGTAGTTTGGTATTTAGTGTCATACTAAACAAGACATAGACATTTATATATAACCTACCAACGCTAGGGCAGAACCTGTATGTCTAACCATGGAAGGTTCTTCTGGAAGGATGTATGCATGCTGGATCAAAAGTGGAACCATTGACCACATGAAGCCATTTCAGTTGAAGTTAAATGAAATCACAAAGTACCCAAAAATATGCAATCTGCATTTTAGCTACCCAGTCGCACGGCAGCCAAAGGCCACTGCTTTGGTGCAAACACTTTGCATGCCAATTTCACTGCAAGTTTTGCTGGACAACACTGAAACAACACACAGTAAAAATATGTCCTTGAGCCTTTTTCCTCCTTGAGGTTTCTGAAAAAGGAAGCAAGAAAAGCTAGAGCACCTGGAGAGTAAGTAGCCAAACCACACGGCAGCCCGCCAGGTGAGCAGGACACAACAGACATCAGCCATCCAAAGAAGGCAAGAGAAAGCTCTTCTGGTATCAGATCCAAACCAATTGATGGAAAATATTAAAACAACCAACAAAATAAAAACAACGTGCTATTCACAAACAGGCACACTTTCTTGACTTTCAATTTGCTGCAGTGATCAATGAAGCATAAATCAAAAAGGTTTTTAAGGGCCAGAGAGTTGGCTCGGTGGGTAAAAACACTCAGTGGACAAGTCTGATCCCCAAAACCCATGTAAAATGTCAGATGTGGGGGCGGGCATTTAATTCGTATGGCAAGATGGAAGGCAGAGAGAGGATTGGTGAAAAACCCTTGTTGGTAGTACAATCACAGAAACAGAAGAACCTGCCTCAAAATAAGGTGGAAAGAGAAAACAGATTCCATGAGCTGAACCCCCTGGCATGTGCAGGACCTTCCTGCCTCTCTTTCTCTCTCATATGCACCCAACAAATAAGTACATGAACCATTAGATAAAAAACAATACCTTAGTAAGAATCAATATTAGGACGAACTATAGTTTGAAACTAACATCCATTATCAAAATGAAACTCTGGCACATTACTATGCCAAGGGTGCTGGCACATACGGGAGGCAGTCCACATAATGCCTTTCTTTCTGGCAGCTTGCTTTCCTCTCTACTCTGTTTTCAACTCCATTTCTCTAGTCTGTTCTTCAAACTCCAAAGGTTGGTTCTGCTGACTGCTTCAGATGAGCTTACCAGGCACCCTCAGAAATGTTCATCAATGAGCTTCCTGGGACAGTGGTCGTGTGTTGCTGTACCACCCTCCCCTCTTGACTGGGAGGCTCTACCAAGGCCCAAGCTCTTTGGCCTGCTTGTCTCAACCCAGTAAGTACATCAGAGCCCACTATAGCGGCAGGTCAGAATGTAAGTCCTGTTGGATGAAGGCTAAGGACAGTAACTACCTTTTACTCCATGATACATACAGGAAATGCACGGAAATCCAAATACAGAGAACACCTTCTGCCTGGAGAGACTCTGCCACAGCTTCACTTCCTAGCACTTCTGGTTCTAGAAGTTGCCTCCAGTGTTCTAACAGTTTCTCTGGCAGCAAACTATCCGCTTATCACTTGTTTCTCTTCCTTTCTGCCTAGGAGGCAACACACCCCGTCAGGGAAGGCTGCCCAAGCTGATCAGAGCAGCTAGGAGCTGGCATGCAGCTGCTTACATGGGTCAAGGGAGGCCAATCAGCACTTCAGAGGCTCAGAGCACGGTGGCTGGAGACCCTTCTTCTGCCACATGACATGAGTCCACCAGACAGCAATGCCCAGATAGAAGCTACAGCTGGAATGTGGAAGTGCCCTATGAAGACTACAGGATGAAGCCACCAGATCACACTCCGACCTACACCCCACCAATTAAACAAGCAGGTTAAAAAAATTCTTTTTTTAAGACAGGTCTTCATGTAGGTCAGTCCTGCCTGAAACTCTCTATGTGGCTGAGGATGAGTTTGAACTTCTGATTCTCTGACCTCCACCAGGCAAGTCCTGAAATTACACGTATGTGCCACCACGCTTAGGTTAAGTAGAGATCAAAACCAGGGTTTTGTACATGCCTGGTAATCACAGTTTCTTATTTTACTTTTTTAGGCTCAAAAATAACCCTTTCATAGACACATTTGACTCTATACCCTATGTATATGCCATATTTGGCTTATCAACCAGCTGACCAACAGATGTCAGAGTTTCTTCTTAGCAATGTAATGAATGCTATTATGAAGACTAGTGTACAGCTACCTTCCAAACACTCTGTCCCATTCCTTTAGGTATCTGCCTATCAATGTAATTGCTGGACCATATGGTGACAGATTCACTCCTACCATCAACATGTTCTCACACAGCCTATGGAGTATGGAGAACAGTTTCTGTGGGGAGAGGGCACTGCTGGAGACAGGGAGCACAAAATGCTATCAAGTCTAACTGGATTCACGTACCGGATTTGAATATGTGGATCAGACACATGAGCAGCGTGCCCAGCTCTTGGCAGTAGAACGTATGCTGCTGCTCAGTCATGTCCACCTTGAGCTGTTTTGTAACGATGTCTTCTAGAAGAATACCGACCAGCTGTAAAAGAAATCTTCCCAGAAAGGGAGCACAGAACAGCATATTAGGTTATTATCAGTGGGCTTGTGTGAGCACAAGTGTGAAATAAAGACCATTAGTTTGTGTAAAGTAAGAAAACACAAGGACAGTACACTAAATCAAGTGAAAGTGAAATGTTTCAGACCATCACTGTAGACTAAGTCTCTCTGCTTCTCTATCACTTTCTTTAAATGTGAAACAGTAATCATACCACTTTCAAAGGCCCATCAAGGCAAAATGACAAGCGGTATTTTTTTAAGCTTTATCGGGGCAGGAGTGTTACATAAATATAAGATGGTAATTCGCCATAGAAATTTAAGGTAACATTAGTTTCAGCCACTCCTTCAACCTAAACAGAAAGCAAGGGGCTGCCAGCTGAACCAGCAAACACAAAGGCAACGTGTTTGTTTACAAGATACTACAAGTGTTACCCCTGAAACTGTGTGCGGCCCTAAGGAGCATGTCTGCAGCACAGCCCTAACTTAGTGAAAGCTCTAGGAGTGGCAGATACTTCTCCATGTAGAGCATTAACACGGTTTAAGCAGCCACCACATCACTGCCCTCAGGCACTGCCACACCGTGTGGGAGGGAGCACAGGAGCAGATCCTGCAGGAATCTGCTCAGTGCTGCTCACCTTGGCAGCTAAAGGTTCTTCAAGTAGCGCCTGGTGAGGGTAAGTGCAGGGCTGCTTTCCAGTGGCTTTCCCTAGGTTCTTAACCCTCAGGTAATCCACCCTCACTACCCACATGCTGGGTGGGCCACCCCTCCTTGTCAAGTCTGTCATGAGGACAGAGGTCAAATGAGACAGACCTCAGGAAAGAAATGAAAAAAAGGCCATTGGTGAGGTAGATAAGAATAAAAATCAGGGTTCAAAAGAACTTGCTGCTCTGGCCGAGAATCTGGGTTCAGTTCCCAGAACCCATAGGACGGTTTCAACGGTTTGAAACTGCAATTCCAGAGATTCAGTGCCTTCTTCTGGCCTCCACACGTGAGGCACACCCTCAGTATACTTACTTACACATAGGCAAAACACTCATACACAATTAATAAAAAGAAACAAAGCTAGGTGAGTGAGCTCAGATCTGTAAAAGACCACAACTATCGTTGGCTACTGCTGCGGCAACACCTTGGGACCAGCTAAAAGACATGGTCAGTTTACAGTTCAGACAGAAAACATACCTTGAGAATGTATCTTCTGGCAAGTTCTTTATTTGTTTCCCTTCACTGTATTCTCCCAGTGTTGAATTACTGCCTCCATCCCTTAACCTGTTAATTACTGAACAGGAGATTAAATATGGAGAGAAGGAGAGCTCCTGAATACGAGAAAGAACTATATCTTCAGTTGACTGGGAAATGAGAACCCTCAGAATGGCTAGGATTCCAGATATCCACAGCTGCACAGTGCTTACAGATGCCTAAAGAAAAAAAAGAAAGAAAGAAATTGCATATGCTAAAGCTAAGGAAAGATGATTAAATTTTCCCTAGGTGTCAATTCTATGGAAGAAAATCACCCCAATTTATGTCTTCACCAGGATGTCCCTACAGCACTGGTTCCAAGTATGGTCCCAGAGAAGAAGGATCAGACTCTGCTGGAGATTTGGTAAAATGCAAATTCTTAAGTTCTACCTCACCAGCAGTGGCAGATCTGGGCTGGGACCTATCCTCCAGTGTGTCTGAAGTGTATGGTGAGACTCACCATTGTGCTTGGAGTGATGAACATACTCCGCAAAAGCATGTCCACAGGACGTAGGGAGGAAGGAGCCAAAATCTCAAACAAGGTATTTAACACTCCGAGGGCTTCATGAGAGTCAATGTGCATCTGTGGAATCAAGCATCACCAACATGTCTGTGCAATCGATAGGAATGGCAGCTTCGCAAACGTCATCAATGCACCTCGGGGGCACACAGTTACCATCATCCCAATCATATCCTCTCAGGTACAAGTTAAAGCATTTTACTTTGAGCAGTGACCCTATCTCCAAGATATCTCTGCTGCATTTTACTCTGGGCAGTAACCTTAGCAAAGCTTCAGGATGCTGTGTCTCCACGCCTGCCTTCCTGTCCGTCCTTTTCCTGTGACGAGCTTCTGGTATCCAACTGTCATGCTACAATCTCAGGGGCTTGCTCTGCTCTCTGCTCTGCCTGAGCACTCTCCTGCATACCTGCTAGAATCACCCTGTTCCTTAATGTCATTTCCTGCAAAAGGCTTTCTCATTTTGTCACTGTTAGAACGACGAATGCATTCTCCACCCTACACTAGCCTCTTCCATCAAAACTACTACCCTCTGATACTGTATACGCTTTAATAGTGTATTTATTTCTTTGTTATCTACTTTATTATCCACTGTCTCAATGAAAGCTTCATTTTAAGGTGGGAGAACACTGCTTCTCAATACATTTAGTTCAGTTAAATATTTCCTATCATTCACGGCAATACTGCCTAGCATATGAAGACAGTAACTACCGATAGGCTACGCCTACAAGTGTTTATGAAATGCCGAGAAACATGGCTCCCTTGTGCTTTCTGCAGAACCTATTTCAAAGCACTGCCTTGTCATTTGTTAAGAGTTTCATTCAATGCATGGCCAGAGATCCATCTGGCAGCTACTCAGGCTTTCTGGTAGGGCTGTCTATAGCCAGGCTGTTTGAATTCCATCTTCTGTAGTAACGGTGCTTTGGTGAGAGCCACACAGGTCCCTGTGCTCTGAGGCCCACATGGTCCAGGAGCCAGGGATATTTGTTTCCACATGATATGGTACAGCAGGACTACTGCATTTTCTTCATTAATTAGTAAGGTCATCGGACTACAGAAATTCTAAGTGATTAATACTTGCTAGGTTACTTTGTAAGTGGTAAGAAAAACAAATAAACATAAAAAATTCTAAGGATCAAATAAAATACCTGACTTGCCAGAATGCAGGAGTCAGAATAATAAAATGAAGGACTTAGTTTTCAAGTCAGAACTGGGCCAACCAACTACAGACCCATCAACCTCAAGCTCTGTGAGGATAGAAAACCTCAATAACCTCTCTGACCCTTTGTTCCCTCACTTGTAAAGTGAGAAGGCAATTTCAACCTCAAAGGGTAATGGGAATAAAAGAAGCCGCTTTCTCCACAACCAGCACCAAGACCAACTTTCTTTTTGTTGTTGTTGGTTTTTTTTTTTTTTTTCCCCGAGACAGGGTTTCTCTGTATAGCCCTGGCTGTCCTGGAACTCACTCTGTAGACCAGGCTGGCCTCCAACTCAGAAATCCGCCTGCCTCTGCCTCCCAAGTGCTGGGATTACAGGAGTGTGCCACCACCGCCCGGCAAGACCAACTTTCAAAGCAAGAACCAGGATATAATGATCATGACTAACCTTACTAAGCATCTCAGTCCATTCAGAAATAAGTCACACTACATGAGGGCAAACTAGGGCCTTGAGGACAAACCTGCTGCTTGGCTAACATGGGCAGGATGATGTCTGCGACCTGCCGAGACAGCCGCTTCCACTTGTCCTCATTCTCCTTGTGGCACTGCTGCAGGACAAGGATGAACATCTCCAGCACCTGCAAGAATGTTTGGGTAGGATCAGAATGCTTCCTGGCCCAGGGCGCCTCTCTTTCCCATGTCCCACCAGTCCCGCTTAGCTGGTAACTCTAAGGTTCAAAGAGAGCTAATCCCCAGGGAAGACAGAGGAAAGCACACAATATTTACCCTGTGGCATGGGAATGTGACATGAACAACAAGCCACAAGAGACACACACAGTAACCTCCAAGGGCAGGAGTGAGCTGCGCCGGGCTCAGAAGACTCATGAGGAGTATTATTTCTATGGTATTTTAACAGTTCATTAAGAAGGGATCAAGTGAAAATCAAACTTACATTAATCTGTAGAACTCAAAGACACCTTTGACTAAACACTTTGTGGGATAATCTAATTGTCCCATGTACTTTAAATCCCTCTCAAGGCTCTTTGCAAAGGCATTTTATTTTTGAGTGGCCCTCACTTGCAACAGTCATACAAAGCTAAGTGTGAGTTTACTGGTGGTCATTTCGGTTCTGGCAAAGGCTTTGTAACAGAGACATGTGGCCCACTGCCCATTTTGTAGATAACATTTTAGTGGAGCACAGCCATACCATAGCCTACACCCACTTTTGTGCTACAATAGACCAAGAAGCCCACAAAAAGCAAACTGTTGTTTTTATCTCAAAAATCCAAACTCAAAACAAACCAAAACAAAAATATGCACACAGCTCAGGGACAATATATAATATAAGCCTAACCCAAAGCTGCCTTGCTTCAAGTCCCATGTACAGTGCCTATGCCACACAAGACCCGTGTCTCCCTTTATTTCCTGGGCACTCGAGGATCTCCATGGGGCATACTGAGACCCTGCTGAACTTGCACAAGTTGTAGACTATTCCCAAGCCACTACCAGCCCCATATGCTTAGCAAAGTCATGTGCTTACTCTCAAACTACTTTATGCCTTGGCTTAACTAAGCATTAAATATTTAACTATTACAAAGATTGAGCAAAACATAAATGAAACAAAGAAAATACTGTTTCTTTGAAAAAGGCTTGTTGTTTTATGAAGCTTCAGAAACAGGCAGCTAAAAGGAACTAACAAAATAAGAGAGGAATAAATAAAAGCACAAGCTTTAAAAGGACTCTGTTTCCACACATGGGCTGGCTCAAAGCATTTAAAATTCATGCTTCTGCTTAAAGGACACAAAACTAAATGAGGACAAACAAAAAGACCACGACTGGCCAGGCACAGTGGTGTACTCCTTCGGTCTCAGCACTCTGGTGCAAAGGCAGGCAAGTCTCTGTGAGTTAGAAGGGAGCCTGGTCTACAAGGCAAGCCTAGGAGAGCTAGGACACTGTTATACAGAGAAATCCTGTCTCAAAACAACAACAACAACAACAACGACGACAACAACAGAAAACAAAACAAAGAATAAGACTATGTCAAGACAGAGGTAAAAAACTATTTACTTATTTCAGATTTGACTTCTTATTATTTTTAAAATGTTACTGGTTTAGATGAATACTGTCAATTACTTGATCCTTGAGCCATGTTTGAGAATAAACAGGCTCTGTCACATTTAGTATCTTGACTGAAATTGTAACAGTCAACCACATGACTGCTAGTCTTCTGGGGCTGACCAGCTCTTACCCTAGTGCATGTTTTCCTCTCACACATTTCCACAGTCCCAGAGAATCCAGTGCTCCTGAGACTGTTCTCTACACAGGACCGCATGGCTAGGCACGTCTCTCCCTGTCGGCAATGTAGTCATCATGATACCTTCCTCTTACCTGGTGGTACTGGATGAGTCGTAACAGCATGGAGACCACCACCTCCTTCTGGGTTTCCAGCTCTTTCCCTGCGTCAGCTTTATTTGTTCCTCTTAACACAAAGAGGTCATGTACAATGGGCTGCAGAGCAGGTATAGCTATGGGCAGAGTGAGCAAATAAGACCACATGTGAAAATGACTCGTGAGAGGCAGCTATCAGGGCTCCAAAGAATTTTTTAAAAATGAAGTAAACCTCCGCTGGTATGTGGCTTACAGAAAGGGCTGACTGGGATTGTTAACGTGCATTTGAAACCTTGATCATGCAGCTATGGGAGGCCAAAGTCCTTCCTCTCCACACTGACAGCTTCTAACAGCAACAAAAAAAAACATGGTTTCTATTTCTAAGGCACTGCCATTTCTGACAAAAAGTGGATGAAATCAAGGTCAATTTGAAAATAAGAAAACATTCCAAATAATCAAAATAGCAACCTCTTTAGTCTAAGCATAATCTACTTGATTTACTTTAAAAGACTATAAATATCATGGCTACCGAATACATTTAAGTCAGAGTCTTAGATTATGACATAGGAAAGAACTATAAAAGAAATGGCTTTAATTGGCATGAAGCATACCAATCCCTGCTGACATACATACATATATTCTGACTTTTGGTAGCACAAACACCCTAATCCTCAGTGACATACTCACAAATACTTAGTGATATGAATACACAGATATGTGCAAACATACATTCTAACCCTCAACGATACTCTCCCCCATAAACTCTGACACACACACACACACACACACACACACTTATTTTTATTTTATGGGCATGGTGCTTTACCTGATGTATGTCTGTGTATTACATATATGCAGTGCACTCAGAAGCCAGAAAAAGGCGTCTGATATCCTAGAACTGAAGTTATAGTTGGTTATGAGCCACCATCTGGGTGTTTGGAACTGAACCCAAGAATAGCCAGTGTTCTTAACTGCTGAGCCATCTCTTTGGCCCCTATTTTTAAAAAATATTTATTATATATATATGAGTATACAGTACACAGTATCTGTCTTCAAACACACCAGAAGAGGTCATCAGATCCCATTACAGATGGTTCTGAGCCACCATGTAATTGCTGGGAATTGAACTTAGGACCTCTGGAAAAGCAGTCAATATTCTTGACCACTGAGCCATCTCTCCAGCACCAGCCAGGAATTTTTACTTTATTATTTATGTGTGTATGGGTGTTTTGCCTGCATGCATGTCTGTGCACTACATGTATGCAGTATCCTCAGAAGTCAGAAGTCCTATAGAATTGGACAGTCGTAAGCCACCTTGTGTGTGCTTGAAACTGAACCCAGGTCCTCTGGAAGAACAGCCAGTGCTCTTAACCAGTGAGCCATCACTCCTGCTTCAGGTCAGTGTATTTGACATTTGCATTTTTAACTAAGTCATCCACCAACTGCTAAGCATTTCACAATCTGTGCTCTGATAAAGCATGAACAGAAGTGGAGCTGATAGTTTAACTCATAAAGATTGAGAGGCAGCCCTGCTCTTTATGTTCTGCTCAGTCTATGTTCCCCTGAGGATGTTCCCCTGGCTTCTCTGCCATTCTCACTTGTGGGGTCTGCAAAGCTCCTGGCATGCATCCCTACCTACCAAAGGTCACAGCCTCTATAGCAGTGGCTCTTAACTGGTGGGTCAAGACCTCCCTCAGGTCGGTTCTCAAACGGCCCTTTCACAGGAGTCCCATATCAGATACCACAGTATGGTTTGGGGGTGGTCAGCACAACATGGAAAACTTTATTAAATGGCTACAGTAGCACTAAGATGATTGAGAAACACTGCTCTAGACTCTTGGGAAAGAAGCAGAGATAATCCAACAGGGAAAGGCTAGAAAGCCAGTGTCAAAAATTTAAAGAAAAAAAATCACAACATATTCTTTTTGGCCATTGCTGCTTCTGTACAAGCTAGGATCTGACTCATGGTCCTCATGTGCCCACATCATGAATGCCATTAACAGAGGCATACAATATCATGTTTAGCTACTAGACATTCCTAAAATGTACACTGCACCTCCTTTTACAGGCTCAAGAGGGATAGCTGAGTAACTAACCATTTGCTAGGGTCTTATTTAAACTTCGCTAAAATAATCAGGCAGCCATGGCATGAACCCGAGGAATTGCTGGGTAAAGAACCAATGTGCAGTCAGGCCATGGTGGCACACTCAGGAGGCAGAGGCAGGCAGATCTCTGTGAGTTCAAGGCCGACTGGTCTACAGATCAAGTTCCAGGACAGCCAGAACTACAGAGAAACCTGTCTCAAAAAAACCAAAACCAAAACAAATGAAGAGCCAATGTGTAAAGAGAATTTTACTTTCCCTATAGTTTTAATTCATTAGTTTTTTACTTATATGTTGTATGCTTACAAAATACAGATAGATAAAAAATTCAAAATATAGTTTATTAAACATTGAATAGCTTCTCTTCTAAAATATAATGTGGCAAAACAAAATTCGGAAGAAAATGTTCAACTATAATGCAAAAACTATTGGGAAAGAAGTCAGAGTTTATAGCTGGGTTTTGTGGCATACAGCTTTAATCCCAGGAATTCAGATGCAGAGGCAGATGGACCTCTGTCAGCCTGGTCTACAAAGTGATTTCCAGGACATCCAGGGCTGTTTTATTGAAAAACCCTGTCTCAAACAAACAAAAACAAAAACAAAACAAAACAAAAAACAAAAAGGAACGAAATCAGAATTTGGGCAGGAAATTCAGGTCACTTGCAGAATGCTTTGAGTAGCATGCACGAGGCTCTGGGTTCAATCCCTGCATTTTATAAACTAGGAATGGTAATCATGCCTGTAATCCCAGCACTCAGCAGGTAGGAGGAGCATCAGGAGTTCTAGGTTATCCCTGGTTTCACAATGAATTCAAGTCAGTCTGGGCTATATCAGAACTTATCTTTAAAGAAAAGAAAGCTAGGCAGGGGTAGAGCACATCTTTAATCCCAGAATTCAGGAGGCAGAGGCAGAAGGATCTCTGTGAATTCCAGGATAGCCTGGTCTATAGAGCTAGATCTAGGACAGCCAGAGATACAATTGAAAGTCTGCCTTGAAAAATAAAAAACAAAAAACAAAACACAACACAAAAGTCAAAATTTGTTGTGACAAGCTAGATTTAAAATGTTGCTAGTCTAGGGGTGTGTTCAGAGGTAAAGTGCTTGGCACATGTGAGGGCCCAGATCTGAGCCTATGCCCTCTCTAAAAAAAGGCCAAAGCAAATAAAAAGGGCAAAATAAAAAATTTTCTTCATAAATAGAAGCATTTATTAGAATCCATCTATACCTTAATGATGTCACTATTTGTTATGGTTTCTACACGCAGTTTACAAATTTTATGAGTAAGCAATGAGCTCTTTTTTCTTCTTAAACATCTCAAACCTTTGTGCATGCACGAGCCCCCATACACACACACACAGCGCTTGCAGAACAGTGGATGGAGGGAGGACGGAGGACAACAAGCACAGATGCAGCCCATTACCATGTGTAACAGCCTTCCTTCCACTGGCCATGATGCCATCACACAGCTGGATGATTTTAGGAATTCCAATGATCTGCTTTGAATGGTAGCGCTCATAAGACAGTAATACCAAGAAAAAAAATATATTTGGAATAATTGCCTCTGATTCCCTAGAAACAAAGACACCCATTTAGACATTTCTTTTTAAAAACTAAGACATGTAATCTGCATACACAGCATAAAACAAGTCAAGAGTCAAGCTCAGAAGAAGTACTAAGTTAAAGCAGCGCTGTAAGCACATTTGATCCCACCCACACCCTTGGTCTTCCTGCCTCTGCCATGTGGGGAGCCTGGTGGTCAGAATGCCGAGGCTGCACTTTAAGACGGGATGCCAGCAGGTAAGATCTTTCTAGCTCTTCATTTTCCTTTCCTCTCTTGAAAAAATTCAGACACCAAGGAGAAAATGTTCCCTGGTCAAAACTACGGAGTCAAGGTGCCACATAATCAGAACAGGAGTTGGGTCTCGCAAAACTCTCCATTGCTGCACTTTACAAACTACTTGTTTAGAACTGTAATTTTCAAAACTTGCAAATCTGTTATATATACTACAAAATTATTAAAGCTTTAATGTCCAACAAGAAAAACTACAGATAATGCAACTAAAAATCACAATCACTCCCTTTACTAAACCATGACCTAAAATTGCCTCCTCTAAAGTTAGGGTAAGATGGCACTTAGTGACACATTACCATCATCACACACTCTGAAAGTGAAATGAAAACACACCAATGATTAGATGTACAACTGTTTCTAAGCAAGTCTTGAGAAAGGTTTTCTGCAAGTGGCCAGATAAGTGCAAGTGGCAGCATGTAATCAGACTCCACTGGGCACTAGCAGCATGTGAGGCACCGTCACTGTAAGGACCTACAATTGCATGTGTACATAACACGGACAACAGCTCAAGTAACTAAACATCAGTACCTGAACTGGCCCACTTCGATGTATTCAAACTGCTTCAGCACAAACCCGATGAACACCTAATGCGGAGAAAGAAAAGCTGCTGTCAGTCACAGGCTTGCAATATAAAATCCAGGTATCATTTCTTGAACAGATCTGTGAACTATTCACAAGCACCTACACAGAAGATTAGCTTGTTTATAATCATGTTTTCAATGCTACTTTGAAGTCAGGTTAAGTGCAGAGTTCCTTTAGGAACACACTGGTCAGGGCAGACAAGTAGACATAGGCCTGAAATCCCAGCACAAGAGAAACTAAGGCAGGCAGATTGAAGTTTGAGCCCAGCCTGGGCTACATTAGGATGCTGTCTCACAAAACAAAATGGCTAATACAGAGACGAGTCTTCTTTGGGAAAATAAGTAATAACTTCCAGGAACCATCAGCTCTGATTTGTCATCCCATCTTGAAGACTGTGTCCAGAGAGTGGTGAACCAACAGCGGGAGCCCTAGTGCCAGGATACTGTCCGTGGCACACAGAGGAGCCAGGAGGAAAGGACAGCTCTAGGAGCAGTGACAGTACCTGGAGTGATAAGCATGGCTACTTCACTCCCACTTGCTGTGAATCTCCTCACCCTGACAGAAGCTCCCACACAGGAACTACAGAGTTTATGCTGCTTTGGGGATCTGGAGCATGCAGGCATTCAGGAGGTACCTAGTAAAATAGTGTCTAAACAGAGTTAATACACATTCTGCATTTATACCTCTAAGGCATCACTAATGAAAGTCACTGAATCAAGCAGGAGGTTAGAATGCTCATGGTAAGGAAAACAGACTACCCACCAGTGGTTGGGTCAGAGAGCTTGGCTGGTCTGAGGTTCAGAGGCCCAAGTGAAGGACATACATGTAGACATGGGCTCAGCACACAAGAAACTGGAAGTTGTGAGTCTTTTCTATGTTAAGTAACAGGCAAAAAAATCTTATGATGAACAAAAGGATTAGGTTTCTGTTTTAAAGGAAACTCTCTGGATAGAATCAAATGACTAGAGAAGCTATCTGGTAAGACAGCCAAGTCAAGTTTACCTAAGATATGTACTGGCAAGTTTTTTGTTTGTTTGTTTGTTTGTTTGTTTGTTTGTTTTAATGTCTACGACAGATGGCCTAAATAGAAACTATAATTTCTGTGTTGGAGAGTAGGAAGTAGGACAGTAAGAAGAGAGGTAGATCTTACAGGTGTCCTAAGATGCATCCCCATCAGTGTTCTGGAGGCCTTAATCCTACCCTCTTGGTATAGCCCCAACCCTGTTTCCTCTACAGTCCACGGCCTACAAGTGGAGACCAGGCTGTCAGGGTATGAAAATGAAGGAAGTACACTGGTGGTTTGAGTAAGAAATTTCCTTAATAGGCTCTGGTACGTAAATACATGGTTACCAGCTGACAATGCTGTTTGGAAGGTTATGTAACTTTAGGAGGTAAAGCCTGGCTGGAGAAGCATGCCACTGGGTACAGAACGGGAAAGCCTATACAGCCTCACCCGACTCCCAGCTCATTGTCTGCTTCCTGTCTGTGGGTGGAAATGAGAGCTTTCCACCTCCCACTCCAGCTCTGCAGCCATGCCTCCCTGCCACAGTGGACTTTTTACTTTGGATTGTATATGTTAATGTCTTGCCTGCAAGTATGCCCAAGTAATACATGCCTGTGATGCCTGCAGAAGCCATAAAGTGTCAGATTCTCCAGAAATCAAATCTGGGTCAAGAAAATCAGCAAGTGCTCTTAGCTGCTGAATCATGTCTCTGGTCCCTATGAAGAACTCTAATTTCTCTAGAACCATAAGGCAAAATGAGTTTTCTTCCATATGTTTCTTTTGCATCTTATATCAAGGCAATAAAAAGTAACTCACAACTTGCCACAAGGACCGAGGTATCGTAAAGAACCTTACTATATGGTTTTTTTTTGGGGGGGGAGGAAAGTGAGAATGGAACTTTTTATAAGTTTTATATGCTTTAAGCAGAGCTTAACAGGCAGTTGTAGTAGAAACCTAGGAGATGGTGCTGAGAATGCAGGGCTCCCGAGGTTTCAGAAAGAAACAAGGTCTTTATTACCAAATGGGCTAGAGACCATTCCTGTGATATTTTAGCAAAGAATCTGGTTGCCTTTTGCCCAAGTACTGAGAACTTGCCTGAGGCTATAATTAAAAAAATAGTAGCCAAATTTCTTTGGTGAAGGAAATTTCAGACTGCATAACATTGAGTCTGTGGATTGGTTATTACTGATAACTTAAGCAGGTCTATAGTGAAAAAGAACAATTAGGGTAGAAAGAGATAAAAAAATGTAGAGTTTGGAGAGAAAAGGAGCACTAGGAAGTTTAACGGGCATGAGCTAAGAGAGAAGGGTAGTTGGCAGAGACAAGTGCTGTTAACCAGAGGCTTCCAGATGTGCACTGTAATGACAGGAAAGGTGCCCTGAGGGAAGCATTCCACCCAGCTAAGTTTCCAATCTGTGAAGCCAAAATGCCTAAGAAAGCAACTGCTTCAACCCAAGAAAGCTGTTGTTAGTGTGGTCAAAGGGTCCATGCCGAGCTGTTTGTTGGCCAACACTTGAGTTTTTCACATTCAACTGGCTTTAGAAGCCAAAAAATGCAATAGAGGGTTACAGAGTCTTCTGTGATTTCAGAGAACTGTCAACACCGGGCAACAAGTGGCAGAGGAGTCTTTGCAAGAAGGCCCCCAGAGGCCACAGCAGAGGGCTAAGGCTTTCTGGGTTGTGATGGAGACACCAAGTGTTGCAGATGTCAGAGCCCGAGCTATCTGGTAAGAGCGACATACAGGAGTGAAGGCAGCCTCAGATGATGAATGCCGTAGCAGCAAAGCTCAAGGGGCTGGGCCATCTGAGTGCTTAAAAACTGAAGGAGGATGGGGAACTTCAGCTTGTGATCTTTGTGCTAATTCTGAGATTTGCCAGTGAAAAAGCAGTTCCACAAATTTGAGCCAAATTTGAAGCAAGCTTTAAATACTGACCAAAATGGATTTTGGTCAGGGATTCCCAGCTGAGTGGTGATGAGACATGAGACACGTTTTGTAGGGGCTATTTAAGGACAAACCCAAAGGCCACCCGTTCCCCCATGACCCCCAATGTGGCTTTGTTATTTGCAACACTACAACTTCCAGTATTCCAGGAAGCTATCTAGTCCTTGGGTAGGTGAGGCTTACAGGTTAACTTCGGGTCTTAACAGTTTGCCTGCTAGGTTTCAATCTTACTTTGGTCCAGTATTTCCTCACTATGTCCCCATTCCTCACTTTTGGAATGGGAATGTATATATTCTACATCATAGTATATCAGAAGCATGCAATTTGATTTTTGATTTTACAAATCCAAGGGCATTACAATTGTGAAATCTCAAATGGACTTTGTACTTTCAGACTGTAAGACTATGTATGCTTTTGAAGTTGAACTAAACACATTTTGCATTATGATATGACCATGAGCCTAAGAGGGCCAAGGAGTCTCCCCAACTAGCTGATCCTTGTAACTCCCACAGAAAGAGTAGCCTAAGATCAGGGCACAAAAATGATGGTCAATTTTAAACAAACTAAAGACAAATTCTTCTGAGAGAAGGCATGGATATAAGATGTCCCCAGGAATAGAATTTGTATTACAAGCATGACTAGTAGAACTCTATGAATTGTAAGAGGAAGGCAAGGTGAGTTTGAGGAGAGGGCTTCTAAACCAAGTTACATAGCCCCCAGAATGGTATAAAAGTGATTGGGCCTGCTGATTTCCTCAGTGCTTGAAAGTATTATCTATAATTGGTATCTTGACGTTTTATTGTTATTTTTCTTATAATCCATTGAGTCCAATTAGTACTGCCTATGTGCTACTACTTCCCTGAAAAGAGAAATGATAACCCCTCCCCAGGCAGCCATCAGCTGCCTACACCTTTTCAGCTAGAGGTGGGTTTCCTGAGCCCCAACACCAGCCATGGTAGGATGCTGACTGGTTTGATCTTGTGGAGGTGACCATAACTGTTGTGAGTTTGTGACTGTGACAGCTCTGTCATGCCCAGAAGACAGCATTTCCCACTTCACAGTGCTCCTCCCTACTCTCCAGCTCTCACCTTTTTCGCCCCCTCTTCTGCAGTGCTCCCTGAGGGGAGAGGAGGCCTGAAGACCCATTTAGGGATGAGCACTCAACAACCACTTATTTGACCACTGTCCACTGGGAAAAGAAGCTTCTCTGATCAAAGTGATCACTTGTTTCTCTATTTTATTTATTTATTTTTGGTTTATTGAGACAGGATTTCTGTGTAGCCCTGGGTATCCTGGAAGTCACTCTGTAGACCAAGCTAGGCTTGAACTCGGAGCTCTGCCTGCTTCTGTCTCCAGAGTGCTGGGAATAAAGGTGTGCACTACTACTGCTTGGCTGATGATCACCTGTTTTAAAGAAGTCTGAATTTTACATAAATGACCTGGCCCACCAGAATAAATCTTAAATTATATCTTAAAAGTTAAAAACAGCTTATTTTAAAGTTATGAGTAGGTATACAGATGTAGAAAACTTGTGGAAATTTCTGAAGCCTAACCCCACTGGAGCATGGTATAGTCTTGGGCATTGTCTTTTTGGGGTAATTTGTATTCAGTTAGGAACAGGTATACTGACTACAAGGACAAGAGACAAACCTGGTCTGAATCCAGTAGACAGTAATTGACCCGTAGCTGAACCAGCTGTGCCAGCAAATCCAAAACCTGCTTCTGCAATTGTACAGATGTTGTCGTGGTGTACTGCTTCAATGCTTTTATAACAAGAGGCTCAAATAGCCTAATGTGATTATGAATGGCATTCTATAGGAAAAAGTGAAAGAAATCACAGTTGCAATTAGAAGCTTCTGGTAACTAATCTAGAAAGCCATTTCCACCCTTGTGACATTATCCAGATGTCATCTCTAGCTGAGGTGCCAGTTACCTTATCTGCTCGGTTCTTTGTGACGCTTGTAAGGTTCGTCTTCAGTTGGGCAGACACTTTCTGGAGTACATCAAACCACCTGCCAAATGGCCCAAAGCAGAAACAACAAAACTTTTGAAAAGACAGCAAAGCAGGTATTATGGCACATACATAAGAGCACACTACCGAGATAAATCCAAGAAAGAGTATTTTCTGTGATTCCAACATTGTCTGATCATCCAGAAAAGTTAGAATGCTGCCAACATTACTACATTGAGTAGTATCTCAAATATTTGATAATTATGGTAAAGTACATGCCTACCATATAAAGCCCTGAAAGGAAGGAGAAAGGGAGGGAGGGGCTTCCACATTCCAAGTATCAAAAAGATTAACATAAATTCATATAGAAATAAAAAATAATATACCCTACACTAATTTATGCCCTTCAGCACTTCTAAACACTAGCACCACTGTGTGCCATTTTGAAGGTGGTCTCCTGGGTCACAGAACAAAGAAGCAACGTTGACACATGCCACCTTACTAAACACACTGCCACTCATAAACACTAGCAAGAACCAAACAGTTCCAACAGGTAAGAACACTTTTAATGTGGGGCAAGATTTGGAACTTAGAACCTATGCTTCACAGGCAGCTTGGGTTCCTCCTCTCTAGCCTGTCACCTCTGGATAGCAGACTACACCATAGCTCAGCCAGTCGCTTTCAAGGAAGGGCTACACATAACTCATCTCTGCATCATCAATGACAAATCTGCACCATAAATATTACCCTGAGGCATCATGCTCCTGCTCGGCCTGCACCATGTTCCTCAGGCTAGCATCAGCCAAAGCCTGTGTGAAGTGCGTGTATGGTGCCATGAAGCAGTAGTGATATAAGCCGGGCCTCACACTGGAAGAGCCAAGGCGCTGTGCTCGGCACTGAGACTTGCTGGGGTTGGAAGATAAGCCATCAAACTGTGAGGCTAAGTTTGTCCCAAAGAGAGTCTTCAATAGCTAAAATGAAAGAATCGAAATGTCAAGACTTCACTTAGTATAGATTTAACGTAGATGAGCAGCACAGGCCTGTCTGTACCACCAGCTGGTGGACAGGGGTTAGGATGGACAGGAGTTAGGATGGACAGGATGGAAGTAGGCAATCTGCAAGTTCCAGGAGAGCCTGGGCAACTCAGGTTACCATAGATAATAGAATAATTTATTTAAATTGACAAAATTGAATGGCTGGACATTAATATGTATCATACCTTGTAGTTTACATAACTGTTACAATTATGTTCAATATATATCTGAGAGAAAAGACCTTTTTAATGGACAAAAAAGGGAAAATGTTGTGGGTTTGGTCTAATGCTGCTTGTATTATGCTAATCACGTTCCTCAAAAACCTGTTTGCAGTGTCCCCACAAATAGGCCACTAAGAGATGCTGCCCACAGTTGCTTCTGAGGTCCAAAGCAGCAAAAATAGAATATAGATTTTAGTAAGTAATAACTTGGGATATCAAAGGGTGGATTAGCCACGTGGAGGTTAGGAAGTGGTCCAGTCCTTGAGCTGTTTAAAACATATAAAAATATGAAGGCTGCATGTATGTGAATTTCATCCAGGAACCCAGCATACTGGGCGGGTAGCGAGGAGCAGCACCACAGCCACCACAATTGATTAAGTAGCATTAACTGGGAACTGCTACAGAAATCATATTTCAAAATTTAAAAAGTCTCAGTGATAGAGTGCTTTCCTGGAATGCATAAGCCAGGTCCAGCCCTCAGTACCACTAATGAAAGAAAAAAAGGAAAAAACAAAAGCAAAAGTAAACATCCTCGGGGCTAGCCTTTCCCAGCAGCACACCCAGTGGAACACGTGATGGAAGGCTTTGTCGTGAATCCCTAAGAGTTAGCACCCCAGAAGATCCCACCATGTGGTGTGCCACTGTGCCTGGGATCCTCTAGGTTCTAAGTGAAGCTAGCCCTTTAGATGCAAGCCCACGGGGATGGGGTGGCAAGGGCAAAGCAGTGAGGACCAGAGCTGCTTTTTGATGCCCTCTGCCCCTCATAGTCCCAATCACAGAGCAAGCAGGAGTGATAGCTAGGGGCACCAAACTCTTCCTACCACCACACTACAGCACCAGCTTCTAAAAGGAACTAGGCCTTGTCACTTGGCCCAGAGGAGTTAGCTCAAATCCCAAAAGACAGGAAATGACACACACCTGCTGAACACAGACAGTTGCCATCATTGGTTCTCGACTAAAGCAGGATTTCAGGTATCCAAGGACCTCTTCCACACACTGTGAGAGGAAGAGTACAACATCAGTGACTCACAGGTGACCCACTATTGTTGCCACTCAGAAACAGACAGTGTCCATATAAACTGTATAAATGTCAGAGAGATTCAGAGTAATGTTGTCAATCAATCATCTTAATAATCACAAGAACTCCTGTATCTACAATGGGGTAAAAACTACTTTCTTGTACATTTACACAACCAATCTGTCCCCCAATCATTCAGTAAACAATCAAGTATCTATATCTATACCTGTTTTCAGGTTCAGGGCAGGGATTACGGAGTGTGCAAAGGAGTCAAAAGCCTGCATTTGTAAAGCCCTAAATGCGATCTGCTGAACAGAATGCTCAAGGCGCTGTGAGAGCCACTGCCAATGAGCCTCACCACAGTCGGTACAGAACACTGACTGTGCTGTAGAAATGATACTAGGAGCTGCAAATACAGAGAAAGAATGTAATTCCTGTCCTTCCAGGAACTCCAGGGTTACAGGGAACCAGGCCACTACCACAAGCATCACTACACAATGTAATATTGAGATTTCCATTTCTGTATTGACCTGCTCCTGCCTGAAATAATAAAAAAATATTCCAGCTTTGATATCCTAGTTCTCAGAAACTGAACATCAGGCCAGATATCAGTGATACTGAAAAGTGAAATACAAATAAGACCCTAGGATGGTTCTAGATAAGGATCTTAAGAACATTCCCAGGCTGTGGCACAACAAGGGGACAGAAGCCAAGCTGTGAGGGCACTGTGAGCCCAAAGATCCCAAGAAAATGAGTCAATCAGAGACCTCTGGAGCTTGGAGAAGGGTGTTCCTTGAGTACTTCAAAGATAATTCTAAGGGAGCTAACAAAGTCAAGGCCTGAGAAGCAATCATCAGAAGAACTGAAGGAACAGTGGGCACTCACACAAAGCTGGACCTGCTAGTTTCCAGAACAGCAGAAAAAAATGGAGTGTCTAATTTAGGGAAAGACTCAGCGTTAAAGAAGTAGTAGAGAGTAATGGAGTGAATAGAATAATAGGTGAAGAGTGATGGAAGACTCTTCATTACTCTTCTGGCCTCCATGTGGAAAGGTGCCCACATCCCAAACACATGTACACACACACACACACACACACACACACACACACACACACGAATAAATAATAAACAAATAACTTCTTCTTAAGTTAAAGATAGGAGATTTAAAGAGAAAGAAGTTCGATAACTTCTAGTGATGAAGACTATAATGTTAATGATAAAAGATATAACAGATGGTATTTTATAAAATAGCAGATATGGGGAAAGAATAGCTTAGAGAACCTAAGGACTGCAACCAAAACTACAAAAGGAAAAGTAGATAGTAACTAAAAACAAACAGACCAAAAAGAGGGGCTGGGAAAACAGTGAAGAGCAGATGCTGCCATGCTGAGAACCTGAGTTGGCTCCTAGCACCTACAGTAATTGACTCACAACCACCTACAAGAGCTCCAGAAGCTCTGCTGCACCTCTTCTGAATTCTGCCAACACCTGTACTCACATGCACATACACACAGACAGACACACAGACACATACAATTAAAAATGGTAAAAAATTAATCTAGAAAAATCAAACCCAAATCCTTAAAAGAGCAACAGTAAACTAAGAGCAATTTTAAGTGACTAAGTATGGGTTTCTAGAAGGTAATTAAGAGATAGGGTGAGAGAAAGGGCTGGAAAGATCTAAGGAAATAGCTCCAACCTTTCTAAACTGTGGGGTACTATAAAGGCCCAGAACCAAGAAACTCAACAAACCTGAGTACAAGAAACACAACTGAAAGGAAAACCACATCAAGCTAAATCATAGTAAAATCACTCAAAAATAGTATGAAGTCTTGGGAGAAATCAGAAAAAAACACAATACAGAACAGTAAGGAGATGTGTAGGAAAATATGTATTATATATAATGTAAGCAAAACTTGCACATAATACATTCAATTATGTATAAAAATTAGTGTGGAATGACAAGACCTACTGGACAGTGGGAAATGAAGGCATTTTGTTAATGTCACATGGTGACACAGCCTAATCATACCTGGAGCAAAGCTGTAAAGTCTGTGAGACACTCGCATCAGTTCTCCCTGTCCATCTGTTTTTGGTATGGGCTGTCTTTTAGCTCCTACCACAGCTTCCCCAGTTTCAGCATCTGAGGGGTATGTACACTTATACCTAGCTTACCAGGTGTGAACACTGTACCCAACTTTCAAACTGATTCTTGAAAAGAACGTATGTTTATTGAACAACTGTTTGCTGAATGTTAAATAGTTCAAGCACTGCTGCATGCAATGAAGGGACAAAAATGTAAAATAGTGTGTTGCCTGATAGTATCGGTCAAACAAACAGACAAACGAGGAAGGAAAACAGGATTCAGTCTGTATTGGATTTGTGCAGGCTTCTTTCCTTACCATTGGACCCTAAACAATACAGAATAACAACTACTGGGACTGTAACAAACACATGATGCTGTAAGTCATTTCAAGGTAACTGAGTCTCATAAGTGGATGTGGGTTGGCTTTCAAAATTTGATACCATGTCATACAAGGAATGTTAACATGAATGGATTTTGACATCCGTAGTCCTGGGACTGTATGTCACTTAAAGATACAAGTTGAAGACGGCTGTCTCACTCACTGTGGAGTATACTAAAAACAAGATGTACTGTTGGAGAGCGAGCAAAGTCTTTAGCAATGGCAGGACTAAGTCTGAGCACATGGGCTGGGAGGAAGACTTATTCTACTCAGAACTACAAACATGAATGATCTTAGATCTGCTTTCTGAGCTATGGAAGGAGCTAGTCAGTCACCCTTGTTAATCTTGTTTTGTCTCTTTCTATTTAATAAACTGGAAGGAGAAACAAAGGATCCTGTAAGCACATTTTTCAACATGTTTTAGACTGAATGAAAAACTGTGGTAGTAAGACCTGACACACTGGTAACAGACCTAACAGAAGTGCCCTGGCACCCTGTAGTACTAGGACACAAATGGAATGCAGTCTCTCCTGCCTGCAGCATGTGACTAGGAATCAGCTGAGGTACTCTGACCTAGGTTCAAGGAAAAGAGAGCACACACAAACCTTTCCAATGTCCTGCAGAGTCGCCAGCTCTAGAATCTGAGAAAGGACGTCCAAGGCAGAGCGCAGGAACCCCCCAAACTTTTCAGTGCTGTTCTGAAGATCTAAGGTGACCTTGGCAAGGTGGAAGGAGAGAGCACACAGTTACTGGCACCACCGAAGTCTGGTTATCTACAACAAAGACACAAATGCCGTCTGCTGCGGGGAGATGCTTCTGCAGTACTGACCTAGACTCTCACTGTCCCAGGGGGCGTGTGGCCATTGTCAATTTTAGATGTAGTCAAATTAGTCTTAGGATGATTAAGATTCTGAAACCCTCAGCTTAACTGAAGTTTGTAACAATTCTGCTATTTCTACAGATTCAGATGAGGGACTGACAGTGCAAGGAACCAGTCCAACACATTACAACAGAAGAAACTCTGCCCCTGACCTTGAACCTAACCACCTGAACAGAAAATGAGAATGGATCTCGATAGTTTCCTGAGGAACCACTACACTTTCTAGCTACCCTTGAGGACTATGGAAGTCATTTATGTCCTAATATGGGGTGGTATCCCATCTTCTTTTCTAGGCATTTTGGCCATCCCCACATGTGGGTGACAAAAATGTTCCACTAGCCATGGTCACCTAAGGTTAAACAAAGCCTGCCTCCTTCCCTCCCTCCCTCTTTCCCTCCCTCCCTCCCTCCCATCTCTCTAGAGTTGCCTTTAACGATCTAACATGGTGCCAATGCAAAATCTGACCTCTAAATCTTTACTAAAGTATAGACCTTCTTTTACCTTAGGCTTTCTAAGAGCACTGTGTAAACTTTTGCATCTCAGGATTTTTAAGTTCAGTAAATATGGTTTTAAAAGGTTGTAAAATTCCAAATAAGAGAAAAGTTAGCTTAAAATCTGTAACAAGCCGGGTGGTGGTGGCGCACACTTATAATCCCAGCACTTGGGAGGCAGAGGCAGGCAGATTTCTGAGTTCGAGGCCAGCCTGGTCTACAGAGTGAGTTCCAGGACAGCCAGGGCTACACAGAGAAACCCTGTCTCGAAAAAACAAAAACAAACAAACAAAAAAATCTGTAACAAAAAGGGTTAATAATTAAAAGCCTATGTACAGATAATCTTAATGTGCTATAGCATACCATGTATGTAATGTGAATTCAACTCTTGCTTAGGGCAAGAGAAAGGGCATGTGCAGAGTGCTCACCTTACCACTATCTTGGTTGGTGACTTCATCATGGCGAGAGTATGCCATGTGACCTTAGCTAAGATGATTACATGGTATCCCTCTGCTTACCACTGTATTCCATTCTTTTGGACTAAGGAGGCAACACCAGGCTTCCAAGATGGTTTGTTTTAAAACTGGGTCATCAAAAAACCTGTGATATTTTGTTATCTTTGTTAAGTTTTAGCTATTTGGAGAAAGTAAGTCATATAAAAAGCTGATATATTATAAAAGTACACTATAAGAGGCCAGTCTCTGTGGAATGTATTTATGGCTTAAAGTTTACTTGATACTAAATACACACACACACACACACACACACACACACACACATTTTTTAAGTTTAAACATATCAGGGATAAAATTAGAAAACCCTAATCTTATAGAGTTATTAGCTTATTGCAAACTATTCATGGTAACTAAGATATACAGGTTAATGGTCAGTCATCTTATAAATGATCAAATTACTTAATGTGCCCAGAACTATGATTGTAGTCATGTAAGTACAAATTCATTCATTCACAGGGATATAGAGTTCGAGGGAGAAACCAACTTTTGTTTTGTTACATAGACAGGGTTTCTCTATGAAGTCCTAGCTGTTTTTGGAACTCACACTATAGACCAGGCTGTATAAACTCAGATCTGCGGACTTTTGCCTCCTAAGGGCTGGGATTAAAGATGTGTGCCATCACCACCCAGTTTGAGTGTCTTCTATCTCCTATTACATAATATTCTGTATATGTTGTCAAAATTAAGCCTGAAAAAGGTAACTCAAAACAAGCTTAAAGTAAACTTAAAGTGTTTAAATTAATGCAGAATAATATTCAAAATCAAGTATATAAAATTAATAATGAAAACTGAATGCTTAAGTAAAATGCATTAAATTTACAATGCACTGGCAGAACACACCCAGGTTCAAGAAATCCCTTAGAAGTCTGCTCACCTCAAGCCAATCCTTCAGTCTCCTCTGAGGCACTACAACACAACACCACCTGCAGCCTTTCTTGCCCCTATCCATGGCTCATATGGCTCCTACAGACCATCTTCTCCTGGCTTCCCTTCCTCAATTCATCGCTGAATCTAAGCCCCTAACTTGGGCAATACTCCTGCTCATCTAGGTCATACTTGCCAGAAAACTAGGTGGGGCGCCCACATACCTCGGTCTCCCCCCTAGCACTGCAACAGACCACCAGCGGCAGCCATCCTTCCCCACTGCCACCATCTCTCATGGGTCCCATGGACCATCCCCTCCTGCCCTCCTGCTACTCCTCACTGCATCCCAGCCTCCAACATCAGGCATACTCTGGGAACACACCAGTTAAACACGCCAGGGAAACAAGCAACCTGCAGCATTCATACTCTCTGAAAACCCAGAAAGGAAACAGAAATCCAGGAACAAACCACCCAACCAACAGAGACAAACACAGAAATCAGCACCCAGACCTATAATCACACCAAGCCCAGATGCCTAGACGCCAGTATTAAAAACACAATCAATAACAGCCAGAACAATAAATCCCTGCTAGAGCTCACCTATCCTACCACCACAGGCCCTGAATATTCCAACACAGATGAAGCTCAAGAAAAAGATCTTAAAACCAACTATATGAAGTTGATAGAGATCCTTAAAGAGAAAACAAGTCCTTTAAAGAAAGCCAGAAAAACACAGAGGGAAAAAATCCTTTAAAGAAAACTAAGAAAATAGAAAACAACAACCATAACAAAACTGTTGAAGGAAATGAATAAAATTGTTCAGGACCTGAAAATGGAAACAGAAGTGATAAAGAAAACAAAAACTGAGGGAATTCTAGAAATGAATAATTTAGGAATTCAAACAGGAACTACAGGACAAGCTTCATCAACAGAATATGAGAAATGGAAGAAAGAGGCACAGACATTGAAGGTATGACAGAAGAAATGGATACATCAGTCAAAGAAAATGTTAAATTTGAAAATTTCCTGATGCAAAACATCCAGAAAATCTGGATACTATGAAAAGACCAAATCTAAGGATAATATGAATAGAGAAAGGAGAAGAAACCCAGCTCCAAGGCTCAGAAAATATTTTCAACAAAATCATAGAAGAAAAAAATTCTAACCTCAAGAAAGAGATGCCTTTTTTATGTCTATCATTTTATCTATATAATTTTCCATGAAATAGTCAATTTTAATGTGTTTTTCTATATATTTCTTGAATTTTATTAGAAATATTTCCATGTAAATCTGTAATATTACCTAAAAGTGTTTATAATTCCACTTTCAATCAACTTAGGAATACTTTTATGCCTAGCATTATTATATCTATATAAAATTTTCTATGATAATCTTGAATTTTAACATGTTTCTCTACATTTTTCTACAATTTTATCAGAAATATTTTCCATGTAAATTTTCAGTTCTATCATAAAATGTTTCTACTTCTATTTTCAAATAATTTAGCAATGTTTTTTATGTCTACCACTTTTACTCTTTAATTTTCCACAAAAAGTGCTAATTCTAATGTGCTTTTCTATATATCTCTTCTATTTTATCAGAAACATTTTCCATGTAAATCCGCAATTTTATCATAAAACATTTTTACTTCTTTTTTCAATAAAAGAACATGCTTTTCAAAAAAAGAAAAAGAAAAGAAAAGAAAGAAAAAAGAAAAGAAAAGAAAAAAAGATTAAAAAAAAAAAGAGAGAGATGCCTGTAAAGGTACAAGAAGCATACAGACCACCAAATGATTGGCCCTGAAAAGAAAGTCTTCTGGCCACATAAAAATCAAAACACTAGACATATAGAACAAAGAAAGAATATTAAAAGCTACAAGGGAAAAAGGCCAAGTAACCTACAAAGGCAGACCTATCAGAATTATACTTGACTTCTCAATGAAGACCCTAAAAGCCAGAAAAGCCTGAACAATAGTGTGCAGACTACTATACCCAGCACAACTTTCAATTACCATAGATGGAGAAGATAAGATGTTCTGTGATAAAACCAAATTTAAGGAGTATATATCTACAAGTCCAGCACTGTAGAATATGCTAGAAGAAAAACCTCAACCTAAGGAGATTAACTACACCCATGAAAACACATAAAATAATCTCACACCAGCAAAAATAGAACAGATGCACACACACCACCACCACCACCACCACAATAATAATAACAAGAAATAACATGAATCAATAATCAATGGTTATTGATATCTCTCAATGGTCTCAATTCCCCAATAATGGAAACAAATTTCCAAACAAATGGACCTATGAAACAATCTGGTGTAGCCATTTTAATATCTAACAAAATAGACTTCAAACCAAACCTAATCAAAAAATGAGAAGGGGAAGGACGCTACATACTCATCAAAGAAAAAATTTACCAAGATGACATTTCAGTACTTTTTTTTTTAAGAATCATTTATTTTATGTATATGAGTACACTGTAGCTTTCTTCAGACACACCAGAAGAGGGCGTCCCATTACAGATGGTTGTGAGCCACCATGTGATTGCTGAGAATTGAACTCAGGACTATGTCACACCTATGCCCCAAAGACATGAGCACTCAATTTTGTAAAAGAAACATTACTGAAACTTAAATCACACATTGACCCTCACACACTGATAAGGGGAAACTTCAATACCTGACTCTTAAAAATGGACAGGACATCCAGACAAAAAGGAAACAGAGAAATGTTGGAGCCAACAGATATAAGAAATCAAATGGACCTAACAGATATTTACAGAACATTTCATCCAAACACAAAAGAATGTACCTTCTTCTCAAGCCCTTTCTCTAAATGGACACATACTTGAATGCAAAGCAATTCCACATATACAAGAAAATTGAAATAACTTCTTTTATCCCATCAAAGCAACATGGATTAAAGCTGGATATCAACAACAAAAACAACAGAAAGCTTACAAAGTCAAGGAACTAAGCAACAATAAATAATAGCCTGTATTATTAATATTTGAAACATTATGCAACATTCATCATACTGGAAGCAATGACTATCACTTAGACACTTTCCGTTCAGATTATTCCTTGGACGCTGATTCTGACTTCTTTTCCAAAGCTCCTGAGTGCTCAGTCCTCCTGCAGGAGTCTGGTATAAGCCACTGGCTTACAAAAGTTACCTCATCCTACTACATAACTCTGGTACATGGTCCAGCCAGTTGTAAAATTGCATTTAACCTTATGTTAAATTTATAATTTAACCTTATATTGTTTCATGTTAATCTTTACGTAAAAGTTTTCTTCATGTAACTTTTGTCTCTTAATTTCCTCACAAAGTTGTACAGTCATTATCTCCTGTCTTATGTCCTGGATCTTTGCCAACTGTTATGTTTTATTGTGGCCCCTTGGATGGACCCTCTTCTGAGACACTAACTGCTGCCCCTCACAGGTCAGCCTTGAGGTAGTTACAAAGATGCATACCCCTAAGCCCATAAAGGCAGTCTGGGTCACCTCTGAAAGGGAACTAACGGGCATGGGCCATCTACCTCATCTGTCTTCTTGCCACTCTAGACATTTGGCTGGGAAGATCTCAGACCTAAAACAGCTTCTTTGGATCTATTAACCTCTCTGTCTCATCAGCTCTGATCAGCTTAAATACCCTTTAGGACCTGCTTTACTCCTTGACTGCCGCAGTTCTTCAAAATTAAAAAGAACTAGATCCAACACTGGAATGAGATTTGTATTTTCTTCTATGAACATGCAGTTTCCAGGCCAATGATTTGAAAAACCTTCGGCTACAAGCCTATTCCTACGTGTGTGCTTCTGGCTCCCTCCAGCCTGGCTCCTCCCCAGGATCACTCCTTTTCCCTTATTATACTCAGCTTTATGTTTTAACCTGACTTTTTTTTTTTTTTTAAGATTTATTTATATTTATATGTAAGTACACTATAGCTGTCTTCAGACACACCAGAAGAGGGCAGCAGATCTCATTACGGATGGTTGTGAGCCACCATGTGGTTGCTGGGATTTGAACTCAGGACCTTCGGAAGAGCAGTCAGTGCTCTTAACTGCTGAGCCATCTCACCAGCCCATTGACCTGACTTTTAAATGTTTTACTTACTGAACTTCACCTTACACCTAAACTAAATATTTGAAGTAAGCTTTCCCAATAGCTCTCATCCTACAACAGTTACATTTGCTCCTGATACATCTCTGAAAAGATCTGTTAGATATGAGGAAAGCTGGCTTTGTCCCTTTTACCGTAGGCTATGTGTAACTCTTTAGTCAGAGTTTTTATTTCCTCCTTTGCACCTCCAGCCCCCTCTACTTCTGCTAATGGAAGCAGTCACTGCCACCCCGAATCAACTCTATCCTCACTGTCTCTCACCAGTCTACTGTGTCTTTTCCACCTCTGCTTCTCCCTATCCCTCAGCCTTCCTGAACTCTTTCAATTCTACTCTGTAGCCATGTCAATTGCTTACAGACGGCTGAGAATTATTTTCCAAGTCTTTTCATTCAGGAATATAAGACCACAAGTACCTGATCCATCTCAGCTAATCAAGTTAATAAGTCTCTCCCTGCTATACAACCAGAGAACCCCTCTTCACTGGACCAAAACTACTGCCTCTAACAAAGACCCTCCTCAGCAGAAAATAGCTATAACTCCCCTGCTCTGAATTTTTTATATCCCCTTAAGAGTTAAGAATGATGGTTTGCCACTTAATGACTACACTCCCAGCTTCCCTTTCAGACTATGAAAGTCATTTCTGGCCCATAAGGGGCAGCATCCTATCTTCTATAGACATTTTAGGCATCCACATATAGGGTGACAAAATACTCCCCTTCCATGAATAAACACGGCTCTGCCTATGGTCAGACTGAGCCTCTATTTCTTTCCATCCTCTGTCTCTCTACAGCTGCTTTTATATAATCTAAGAGGTCTAAGCCCAGGGTTTCCTGGGATTAACCTCAGTATGTCAGGAACAGGAAGGGACACCAGCAGTGAGACCTGAGATCCTATAGCCCAGAACAATACACTGATGTTATATATGGGATCAAAGGCCTAGTGAAGAATGGCTTCATTTCAATCACACTTCTTTCCCCAGTGTGGAGGTTTGAATATGCTTGGCCCAGGGAGTGGCACTATTAGGAAGTGTGGCCTTATTGGAGAAAGTGGATCACTGGGGGGTGGGGGGTGGGGGGGGGCTGTTGGTTGAGATCCTTGTCCTAGCTGACTGGGAAGACAGTTTTCTCCTGTCTGCCTTTGGGGGATGGTGTAGAACTCTCAGCTCTTCCAGCCCCAGATTTGCCTGGATGCTGTAACACCTATGCCTTGATGATATGGACTAAACCTCTGAACCTGTAAGGCAGCCCCAATTAAACATTGTCCTTTATAAGAGTTGCCTTGGTCATGGTGCCTGCAGTAAAACCCTAAGACACCCAGACAACAGGGGAAAAGAAATAGAAAGGGAAGAGGAGACATAGAAGAGGAAGCAGGAGAAGAGTGAAAGCGACTCAGAGTTAAGAGTAAAGGAAAGACAAGGTGAAAAGACAGAGTAGGGCAGAACAGCTACTCAAAACACACAAACTTAAGAGTTAAAGAAGTAGAACCAGAGAGCAAAGGAGCAGAAATCTGAGATATTGGAGAGGCCAAAATTAAAAGCAAATACTTGAGGTTTCAGGACAAAGAGGGCCACGTGCTGGAAGCATGGGAACGCGCCCCAGGACAGAGGAAGAAAGCACAAACAGGCAGTGCACTGCATGCGCCCTCCTCTACATGGGCTGACAGAGCACAGAAGCAGAAGCTCTCAATTTCATCACTAGCTCTCAGTAAAAGAGCTACACACCTGGGAAACATTAGGAAATGCCAGGGCTATGAAAGTAACCTATTAAGTTCCTTTAAAAATTCTTTTAACTCTCATAGATTTCTGAGGCAAGGAAAGGAACGTTAACAAACAGAAAGGTCCTGTGATCAAAAAGGCCATCTCAGTCTAACATGCACTTAGATGATGAGATCTGCCTGTGGATGACACAGTGGACATGATCCTAAAGGGAAATAGTCTCCATGGTTTTAGAATTAGACAGGCAATTCAAATTTTCACACGGAAAAATAGATAATATCCCAAATTCTAAAGAAAAATGGGAAATATATCAGGAAACCACAATAATTTTAAAATGTGCTTCTACAGGGCATGGTGGCTCATGCCTTTAGTCCCAGCATTTGGGAGGCAGAGGTAGGTGGATCATTGTGAGTTTGAGGCACTGAGGTTTGAGGCCAGTTCTAGTCAAGCTAAGGCTTCAGTCTCAAAAATAATTAATTCATTAGTTAAATAAAAAAAAATTAATATGTCCTATTAAATGAGTAAACAACTGATGTAACAAAAAACATAAATGAAACTATACAATCATGAGATCTTAACATTTGATAAAGACAGGATTTCAAATCAATAAGGATAAATCTACAAATCATTCTTTAATGCTGGGATAACTATAGGAAAAAATGAATGTAAACCCAGACACCATCATTCAAAGGCCAATACAAAGCTGAATTAGGGCCATCTGGCAAGAGTCCCTACACAGATAGAAAACCCTAGCTGACAAGGGCACCGAGGTTCTAGGTCTATAGTAAACATTTGCTTTTCTCCCCTAAACCTACAAGTTTGGTTTGCATTGGGCAGTTGTACTATCCTATAAGGCTGACAGAGGGAGAAGGCACAGGAGACCTGCTTGGCTCGGATGTGGCCACGTCTTCAGGACGTAGCAATGAACCTTACCTATGAACAGAACCATGTACTGAGCCCCAGGAGTCCTTGAGGCATGTCTTTCTAAACCCAAGGTATTCTTGGGGAGTCAATAAACAAACAACACCCAGAGATAAATATTATCATAAACCAAGCTAGAAGACAAGTGAGAAGCAAAATTTAAATCCTCTGTTACAGGGCTTCTTTCTATGTAAGCATGGAACATAGGTACATGGAAATCCATGTTCGGAAATAAGCAGGGAGCAGTACCTTATAGTTGGCGTGAGTGGCTTTCAGGACATCATGCAGTTTGAGGTAGGAAGGGAGATGGTAGAAACTCCCCAGTGAAGATGATTTACTTGCTGTGACAGGTCCTGAGGTGTCTGATTGTCGAGAGGCTTAGGAAAAAACAACAAAACAAAACACCAACACCCAAATATTAAACTTTTAAATCTAAGGAAAAAACTTTCTAAGTTTAACAGCAATTACTGCAATGCTGACTTTTCAGAATGGTCTAACAGAAACATTCAAGCCTTCCCCTGACTTTTGAAGTATGTGCTATGGGAGGTAGTAAGGCATCGAGTAAAATCCTAAGAGCCTGAAAGTGAAAGAATGGAAAGAAGTGGTGGGCAGAAGGGCATCAACTGATGGAGTCAATCTGTGGTCTCAGATGTCCTCTGCTGACCAAATGTCTGAAGCCAACCTCAGGATCCCTTGGTCTAAGTAAGTCTCCTGGGGCACATGGGGCTGACCCTGAGATAAACAAGTTCTGGGCCCTTTCGTGAACATGGGTACATGGAAATTCCTGTACTGTGGACATGTCTTGAAAACTGTAAATGGTGTATATACTACACTAAAGTGAGACTAAAGTGAGTGCCGAGCAGAGCAGTCTCCTGCTCTTCACCCTTATCTACATTTCTACGGATTTCTCACTTGGAGGGCTTGGTTTGAGAAGTCACCAGTTAAATTTTCAAGTCTATAGCTTTTAAACAGATAAACAAACCCTCCTGCACTACTCTAGCCAATCCTTAGAGCGTCTTTTAAGACTTCATAGTTAGTCCAAGAATACAGAACATTCACAGAGTACCTTTAACAGAGTACCTTTAAGAGACCTATTGTATATTCCTGCTACAAGGTTAATAACATACCAAATACATGAAAAATCATCATGGAAGATTTAAAGCTTTTCTCACACACACACAAAAAAAAGTCAAGTACTAAGCTAAGGCATCCATGCGGCTTACAAACAAGTACTTTACAGCATGCGTCTGCAAAGCCTGCTGTGAGTGAACGAATATGCACAGAAGAAAGGTAGTCACAGGGCACGGGGTCACTCTGCTTCCCACCCCAAAGGGCATAGATGGGACTGTTACTTTGACTACGGCACCTGACATCTCCCCAAGTACAGAAGCCCCTCCAAACATCTGTGTGATTTCTAGACTCCTGCAAATCAGATATCTATCTCCACTGTGTCTTTTTGTCTCTGTCCTCTTTGTTTTAGATAAGCTCTCACTTCATAAACCAAACTGGCCTCAAACTCTCTATCCACTCCACCTCCTGAGTGGTTAAAGATACTCTTCCCTGGCGTCCACTGTGCTATTACCTCTCCCAAACAGATTCCCCACTTGCCTTCTCAGAACTCTTCCCTTACCGTCATCGTTTGTTGTGCGTGTTCTTGACTACCACCACCCACATCTACTCCTAGCCATCTTTGCCCCTTACAGATTTCTTCCCTGCAAGACGGGGAGAAGGAAGTAAGCACAGAAAAGCAGGCTCCTTGCTATAGCTTTACTCTGTAAAGTGATAGTTTATCACACAGACACTTAGGAAGCTCCCAGAGAACTCTTCCCTGATTGTACTGCAGCAAACCATTTTTCCTACTTATGTTTACACTTCTGCACCACAGGCAGCCCTCTGCCCTCTAGAAATTGTTTCCTACCTGCACTGGCCTCACCACCTTTCTTGGGACTCATCGGAGTAGATGCTTGTTCTCCTGGTTCTTTCTCCTTCCCTTTCCGTCGAATAGGACTTAGAGAAGGGGGGTTTGTCAGAGAAGGCAAAGCTGCCTAAAATAAAAAACAAAAATATAATGGAATAAAGCTAATACAGGAACCAAAACCTAAAACTGCTAACATACAGTTCATTATGTACTGCAAAGTACTAGCCCAGGCAATTCATGGCCTGTGAGTTCCTATTACAGAGATAACTCTACTTTCACCCACATAACTGGACGTGGCAGGTATGGTTCTGAACTTCCTCACACCAGCACTGAGAATGGGTTAGAGAAGGGAGGGCCTCTAGGGAGTTAAACAGACCTAAAGCCACTGGGACCCCCAACCATGTCCACTCTAAGAGAAGGCAACCAGGAAACATCACATGAGTAAGCACAGTGAAACATGTAAATTTTCATGTTTCATTTTTTAAGTGAGGAAGCGGTGTTCTGAATTAAGTCACTTGCTCAATGTCACAGCTAAAACCCAACAAGTCAACAGCCCAGATGTGACCCCAATACATGGGACAATTAGGCTCCTACACACAAAGAAGGGTGGCACAGGAGAACAGGCACAACATCGTGAGAGGGAGGCACATCAGGTCTTTGCTGTGCAGATCACTCCCTTCAGAATAATGAGGTTGTGGTGACAGGCCCTCATAAATAGGACCACTGCTCCTATGAAAAGAGACTCCAGGGGTTCCCTTTCCCCATCCTCCGTGAAAAGGAAGTCCAGACTTCACCAGGGGTCAAATCTGTCAGTGCCTTGAACTCAGAATTCTCAGCGTTTAGAACGGTAAGAATAAGTAGCCGCCGAGGCTCTGTAATGATGGTAACCCAAACCGAGTGAGTCACTACGCGCCTCTGATCCTCATCTATAAAGACAAGCAGCATATCAGGACGAATGGCTGTGGTCAGGAGACAGGAAGGCTGCAGGGGGCAGGTGAGAAACTATCAAACTGAAGAAATCAGTTCTTTGGTATCAAGAACCTGTTACAAATCCACCAAGTGTATGAGGCCATCAGCAGAACTGCCCAGGAGAAGCACACCTGAAGACAAAGAGCAGAGTAATGGCTATCTAGAGACAGGGGCATGGAAGGATTTTGGAGTCACGACTACAGGGTTGACTGTGGCCATGTCCAAACAACTCTGTGGCATAATTTCGAAAAAAAAAAAAAAAAAAAAAAAAAAAAGAACAAAGAACAAAAGCCATGTGGTGACTCACACTGTAATCCCAGTATTTGGGAGGCTGAACTGAGAAAATCACCATGAAGCAGAGGCCAGTCTGGGATACATAGTAAGGGTCAGGCCAGTTGGCCCTGACTCAAAATTAAATTGTATACTTGAATTTTATGGAATGTGAATCTCCTCGATAATATGATTTCCAAATATAGGCCAGTGCAGATACACCAGTTTATACCAGAATCCAGAAAAAAGAAGGTATGCATTAATGAACACCAAAGGGATGCTTGTACACATGGATATGAAGGTATACTTATGCTGATTTTTTTTTTTTCTGAGACAGGATTTCTCTGTGTAGCCCTGGCTGTCCTGGAACTCACTCTGTAGACCAGGCTAGCCTCAAACTCAGAAATCCGCCTGCCTCTGCCTCCCAAGTGCTGGGATTAAAGGCGTGTGCCACCACTACCCCACCTTATATACGTTTTTAAACAAAGTATTTAATAGGAAAAATAAAGAATAGTGAGCTGAAATAAAACTATGGTGCTTCCTGTTTCTGTCATGACAAAGTACAGTGTGAGAAGAGAAGCAGGTACAAAGAAAGGAAGGAGACAGGAAGGCCAGGCTCTAGCTGAGGCATCTGAGGCATTTGAGTCAGCCTCACAGAGCACCACTAGGGTAGCAGGCACACAGAACTAAGGCTCCACAGAGTTGAAGCCCCCAACAGACGTGGGCACACCAGCAGCCTGACTCCCTAGCTGCCTGTTCAATAGCCCATTTAGTCAGTTTAGTTAAGTCACACAGTCACATTTCAAAAACCCAAGGGCCTCATGTGGTCAGTGACTACTGTCGTGGCTGGTATGCACATGGAAAATTCCTACTACGGCAGAAAGTCCCAGAGAATAGAAAGAAAGTAGATAATCCACAGGACAGCACTTTTAACAGTAGACAAGAAAAACTGAATCAGACAGTGCAAGATGTTGGAAGAAACACAGGAAGCCCAGAGGATAGGAAGGCTGTCAAAGTACCCATAAAACTGAAAGGGCTGCCATAGTAGGAAATACTCTGAGAGGCGCATCAGAAACCAGACAGACTAATGAAGAATTGATGGCTCAAGAAGGAGAACGGGGTCCTGCCAGAAAGGGCCAAAGACCTCAACACGCAAGTCCATGCCTGAGCAGATGGATGGGCTTTGTGGGCAGGATGACTCTTCAAAGGCTTTATTGTGATGGGGGGACCTGGTTGACACCAAAGAAGAATACAAATAACTACATCTTTATGTTAATTACAGTGTCTGAATAAGCTAATTTCTTTACTTATAGCAAGAAATAGAGAAGGAACAGGCTGCTAACATGGGTGTTCAGAAGTCCAGTCATTAGGCAGATGATAATGGCTGCCCCTAAGGAACATTACCTTGATTGCTGGTCCAGGAGTCACATCATCCAAGACATGAGCACAGATATTGATCACCTTCAGCAGGTGGGAGAAAAGCTGCTCCACCATGGGCACCAGAGTCCGATCCCCCAGAGCAGGCCAGATTTCCTCCTGTCTGGTGGCTGCTGAGGTGGCTTCTTCTTCAGAGGTCCATGAACTTCTCAGAGACTTGGGGGCACTCGCTGTGACACAGGCACACGCATTACTCTACCTCCAATGTGTGAGGTGGGAAGTGGTTGTGACCCAAGTTTCTCACTGATCTGTGCTAACATATGGATGAACCTCTACATCTGAACAGATGCCTCAAACTTGTATAAAAGTGCAATTTGGCCCCCAAGCCCCAGTCTTCCACAAAGTCACCACTATCCTCCA
Organism: Apodemus agrarius; assembly: GCA_964023405.1. Classification (NCBI taxonomy): domain Eukaryota; kingdom Metazoa; phylum Chordata; class Mammalia; order Rodentia; family Muridae; genus Apodemus; species Apodemus agrarius. The sequence continues at coordinate 73,222,362 of OZ030016.1, forward strand.
GCTATGGGTGCGATCCTCACAAGCGAGGTGCAGCTGGAGACCAGGCCTGGAGACGCTTCCTCCATTATGCTTTCTACCCCCTTTCTCTACTCCTTAAAGTGCATTCATGGCTCAGTCTTTTCCCATAAACACCTGAGCATCCCTACAAATTCCAGCTCACTCAATTCGGGCTGAGAGATCTCCATAAAACATATCGATGACAAACAGAACAAGTCAATATTCCTCAGTAAGACCTGGTACCCTGCCCCCAAGTAGATTCAATGGTTTCTGACCTGGCTGGCCGTATTCTCCATTCTTATTCTTGTCCTCAGGTGATATCCACAGTAACTTATATTCAATACTAAATGATTTTTCAGTTCACCAAATCCTTACATATGCAATACCCCACCTGGTGTATCCTTTTTTATTAACCTATAAATCTGGCCAAATAAGAACATATGCAGCTGCTCTGCTGCTCCTGTGCTTGACTGTCTGTATCTCCTACTCTATAACCCCTTGAAGAATACAACTCTGCCTGTTAGAGACCAAGCCTAGACCAAGCCTCTGCCTGGCACACGGCACCCAGAAATCAAAACTCAAGTGAGTTTATCCACAATAAAATGGAAGAAAAAAGTCACATCCAAACACGGCCAAAGGTTCACGAAATTAAACCTCTTGCAATCTATACACACACACACAAACTAAAAATACTCAGCACATAACTACTCCCTTCATACACATTCACATAAAGAGACAATATCTCAAATCTGGATTAAGGAAACCAGCTGTCTCCCAAAATAACAATTGTGTTTTTATAACCTGAGTACCCCTCACCAGCAAAGCAGAACTCAGGCTCAGAGGCTATTGCTGCCAGTACCTGCTAGTAAGTTTCCAGCCAAAATCAAGGCATCCTGATGGGCTGAGAGATCCAGTGGGAACCAAGCTGATGAAAGCAAGGTGAGAATCATGGAGGCCATCCCAACAGTGCAGCTCTTCCTGGACTCATCAGAGGCACTCAGTGGGGGCACTCTGAAAGCAGACATTTCCAAACTCAAACACGAAGGAAGTTCCAAGCATAGAGTCTTGCTCTTTAATGCCCCATGAGCCACCCATTTTACCTTTTTACCTTGTTTGTTGATGTGGTTTGGATTACTTAAGTCTCACTCTCATTTATGTAGCTCCCCATGGCCTGGAACACACTATGTCGCCTGTGCGGTATTGCAAAATGTGTCAAATCCCCTACCTCTGCTTACCAAGTTCTGAGGTTACAGGTATGAGCCACTATCATTTTAAAACTACTAACCAACTAACAATCTTCCTGTAAATCATGACTTCACAAAAGTCACTTGGGAAATGAAATCACACAGTAGAGTTCCTTGAGAGAACTAAAATTCTGATGAAATTTGAACTTTCTGACTTAGCAGACTGTACTCCTATGTCAAAGTTGCTCAAAAAGTGCAGGGCCTATGACTGGAACCTCTAACAATCACTCCAGATGACAAAACATGCAAGTATTAATTGGCCATACATTTACACAGAAGAAATCTTTAGATTTCCTTCCAGATGTGAAGGGAACCCCCCAAAGTTTCTCAGTCATCAGCACAAGTAAAGGCTTGCTTATTAGTGCTAAGAAAACTAAATTATACCCAGATGGCAGTAGGCCATCTACTGGGGAAATTATTTTGTAAGGGAACATAATAGAAGTACACTATTTCCTAGACCACACTCACAGCTCATCACAACTCTGGATGCTAATGGACTTTCATTACCTAGTAATTTTAGAAAGAATCAAACTAATGAGAATGTTTGTACCTGAATATGAAAATTCCTTAGTGAGCCCACAGACGATACCCTCAGACCCCTAAAGATGCTTGCAAGGCCCTGACATTCATAAGAGTCACAACTGCTTCAGTGTCCCCAACAGTTCCTTCACCAACTTCACATATCTCACATGGCAGAGACAAGGGTTCCAGCGTATATTTTTCAAAAAAAAAAAAAAAGGCAAAGATATCCAACATAAAAGGAAAAGGAGGGGCCAGGCGGTGGTGGCACACGCCTGTAATCCCAGCACTCTGGGAGGCAGAGGCAGGCGGATTTCTGAGTTCGAGACCAGCCTGGTCTACAGAGTGAGTTCCAGGACAGCCAGGGCTATACTGAGAAACCCTGTCTCAAAAAACCAAAAAAAGAAAAAAAAAAAAAAAAAAAAAAAGAAAAGGAGGGAATGGGAAGGGGGGAGAGAAGAGGAGAAAGGGGAAGGAGAGAGCCTGCAGTTGTGCTTGCCCTGGGCGGGTAGCTGACTCACACACTGAGAAATGCACATACCCACAGTGCCATCCTAAACTCCAAGTGCAAACTGGAAATGCCGCTGAGAGAAGACACAAGGCTTCACAGCATCCAAACTGCAGAAGAAAGGAATGGAAAAATCACACCCACACAACACTGAAGGCTTACTGAATTAAACCTATACACACAAAAAACAAATTAAACGGAAACTGAGAGCTGTAACTACACGGTAGTCATCCTACCACTAGACCCTGCATGCTCCACACAACAGAGCTGGACACTGTCAGTAAAATGTTGTTAGAGCCCACAGACAGGCAGCCAGCAGCTCCTGCTAGGAAATCTAACTGTCCAGGGAAATTCAAAGTTTCTCTTTTCCTCCCTCAAGACATCAGCTCAAAATGATTAAAATAAACCTCCAGATCAGACCCATGCTTTGACATGTGCAGATCACAATGAAAATGAATCTCATATCTTGGTTTTTGTTTGTTTGTTTGTTTGTTTGTTTTTCGAGACAGGGTTTCTCTGTGTTGTCCTGGAATTCACTCTGAAGACCAGGCTGGCCTCGAACTCAGAAATCCGCCTGCCTCAGCCTCCCTAGTGCTGGGATTAAAGGCGTGCGCCACCACCCCCTGGTGAATCTCATATCTTGAACAAATTTAAATTTGAATGGCATTTAGTTAGCAAGACAGCTGAAATCTCAACTGTGTGACTCAACAATGTCCAAGTATTTCTTCCATTGAACAAATAAAAGTCTTTCGAGGAACCATTACATAATAATTCTGCATAACACTCCTCTTTCTGATTTTAAAAGTTACATGTGATTATTTTAGAAAATTTATGAATAATTGAAAATTGTAAGAAAATGAAGGTCACAATCCTAAAAATCATTCTATTCTGCTTGTCCTTTTTCTGAGTTTGTAAAAACTGTACACATATGAATATTACTTTTCTAACCTAGAATCAAACTACATTTACCAGATGTTTTTATTCTATCTCTGTCATTCAACATTAAAACTTAGGTTACATGTCTCTATATCATTAAAATTCTCCAAAGCAACACATCAACATGTATCTAACATACTACCATATGTTATTTAGTATTTTATTGTAATTCGAATATAATCATTCTTCGATACTTATATATTAGTTCTTTTCCAATTTCAATGTGATTTTTAAAAATGTAGTTGGCATTTCTGGCCTACTCCTTTAGTATACATTACAAAGTCAGAGTCGATTATTCTAGAGGCATTCTGAATTTTTGATACATTATCAATTCAGATTATGAGGTTTTTTAAATTTATAGTTAAATTATATTTATGCCATGTGCACATATAGAGTTCAGAGGACTTGTGGGCTCTGTTCTTTCCCTTCAAATGTATGGGTCCTAGGGATCCAATTCAGGTCACTAGGCTAAAAACCAAATATCTTTACCTGCTGCCCCATCTGTATAACCTGTTTTAGATAATTTTTATTTTGCTTTGAGATAGGGTTTCTCTGTGTAGCCCTGGCTGTCCTGGAAATCACTATGTAGACCAGGCTGGCCTCAAACTCTGAGATCTACCTGTCTCTACCTCCCAAGTGCTAAGATTAAAGGCGTGAGCCAGCATCACCTAGCCCACTTTAGAACTTTTATTTGATGACTTTCTAGGTTGGATCAATTATTTACAATGTGTGTGTGTTACTTTGGAGTCTGTTGAAAGACGTACACTTCCTTAAAAAACACCGAGAGAGAGAGAGAGAGAGAGAGAGAGAGAGAGAGAGAGAGAGAGAGAGAGAAGACATGCAAGGCAATCATCTTAAGCCCAAGCGAGGAAACTTACGGTGAGTGCCCGTGTCGTTGACGTAATGAGTTCATGAGAAACTGCGGCAACAACTCTTGAGAGGTTGTTTTCCATGGTGACATCTGTTATACTTGGCAGTAAGCTATAGCCTCTATAGATTCTAGTAAGAAAAATACAGAGGCTCTGATAGCATATATTTTTCAGGATCAAATGACATTTCAAAGTTTATGACTAAGATCCAGAAGAAAGTAACGCAACCTTGACTTTAGAGTGAGACAAAGGCTGAGAGGGAGGCTGGGTCTGGCTCAGCAGGAGAGTGCTTGCTTAGCATGCAAAGGCCTATCGGAAAGAACTGGAATGCTCATCATTTAAAAAAAAAAAAAAGAAAGAAAACAAAGGCCTGACTTCTCCTTCACTAGATGCCCCGACACATTTTTTATGGTGTGCTCCTGGTTGATTTTTTTTTCCTTAAGTAAAAGATGAGAGTCATTTAGGAGTAATGACTTTAAAATTTGATGAGTTGAGTTCCCAATTCAGGAAAAAAAATATCAAATTACCATGTGAGCTTGAAGTCATTTGGTTGAGTTGTGTGTTTGTTGTTTCAAATCACCAAAATAGAAAGGTATCCCATAAATCCAGTCATAAGAATTTAAAAGACAGGTGTCCTAAGGGCATATTTTCCTACTCTTACTTCAATCTTCCGATGAACCCTGTACATTCACTGGAACCTTCTTGCTCCACCAATCTACTTGCCAGGTAGGAGAGGATGGCGAATGGACCCTATCCATGTGCTAGCAATATAGACCTGAGAATCAAGGCTACATACAGCAGTCTGACCCTTGGCATCAGCCCAACCACTCATTAGCTAAATTCACTAAAGGAGTGAAACTTTTCCATGGACAGGTTTTAAGCTGGCATCTGACATTCACAAACGAAAATACAATTACCAGATGAGGAACTTAAAGAACCCACTGCAAGACTGAGGACATTACTGTTATGTGACTGAGAAGAAACTTAATCACAGGGGGCTGTGGCAAACTATAATGTCAGATAAATATCCTGTTAATGAACAAAGGCCTCCACTTTTAGGGGCTGCATGTGGTTTTAGGAAAAGAGACCAGGAGAGCGGGCACCATGGTGACAAAGTAAGGTGCTGTGGGCAGTGTACCTGGTTATGGTGCTGACGGAGAAGTGCGATGGCGGCTGGGTCTCATGCATGAGAAGCTTCAGGTAAACACTGCTTTGATCTCTTGCTACAGCCACGACTGGATCAGCCTGTCCTTGGTCACACTTATAAAACAGCTTTGGGACAAGCCTGCAGTGAAAGAAAATCTGATCTACTCAGAAGGCATGTGAAATTCACCCATCACCACACCTTTCCCCAGAGAGATAACCCTTGACAGCCATCAGAGCTGTGCACAGCAATTACATCCAGGAGGTAGAAAGCAGAAGACTCTTTGATTCTTAGTGCTGATCTCTCAACTACACATTTGACAATGAAAGCACATTAGTTTTACAATAAAGGCTAGTGATTTGTTTTTTCAAATTATCACTTTAGTAAGTTTTTTAAATAATTAAATGGGATTCCTTTTGCCTTTCCCATTGTCTTACTATATATTTCAACCAAAGAGTAAAGAGATAAATACTGGTAAAGCACCTTGTTAATGATGTTGCAGCAACATGTCGAACCCTGGGGTCTTCATCTCCAAGCAAATAAATGACCACATTATTGAGTACTCGTTCTTGTAGTTTTAGAAACTTTAGAGACAGAAAATAAAAATAAATTTAATTTCTCTAATGTTTTTGTTGTGTTTTATTTGGGGGAGTTTGGATTTTTTGAAATACAGTTTCATTATAAGGTTTTGGCTAGTCTGAAACTCACTATTTAGATAAGGTTGGCTTGTTTTGAACTCACCAAGATCTGTCTGCCTCTGTCTCCCAAGTGCTGGAATTAAAGGCACGGCCGCTATATCTAGTTAGTTAAGGAAGGCACTTTGGAAAGCTAGTCAGGAAGAACTCAGGATGACTTATTTTAAATCCATGCCATATACTGACAAGCTTCATGACATAAAGTATTAAATATATAGCACGAAAGACATTCAGCAGGACTTTATACCACTGGGGAGACCCTGCTAAGACAGTGTCCAGAAGACAGGGCCCACAGTCTCACAACATGAACTGCTTACCCCTGTATAATGATGAGCCCCTCGGTGTAAACTTTCTGCTTTTGCCTCCAAAAAACTCACCAGCCTAACAAAAGAGCACATTCAACAGAGATGTCATTCATTTAGCAGACACAGTGCTGGCCTGTAGCCCTCAGACAGCTCAACATGAAAGCAGTCTCGCAGAGGCAGCTCAAATGTCTTCTATAAATTCTTGACTAAACAAGTAAGCACTGGATAAACTGTTTTTCATCAAAATACAAACCTACTATTTCAAGAGTAAGTGTTCCATGAACGAGCTTAAACACAGAGAGGACAAGCATGCTGAAACTCCCAGCCAAATGAGCCGCTGTGTGCCCCATTCCACAGTCCTGATTGCAAGGACAGAATAGTCCTTCTTTCAGAGATAGTCTGAAGATGAGACAATAATCCACAGGGCCTACAGTGGCGTTAAAAATCAAACAGGCTGGAGAGATGGTCCCATGGTCAAGAGCACTGGCTGCTCTTCCAGCGGAACAGGGTTCGATTCCCAGAAACTAAAGACTGCTTGCAACTGTCTATAACAAGTTCCAAGGGTTGCAACTCCCTTTTCTGAATTCCGTAGGCACTACATGCATATGATACACACATATACATGCAGGAAAAAACAAAAACAAAAACAAAAGCCAACCAAACAAGCAAAGAACAGTAACCACATACACACAAATATGAATAATAAAGGAACATTTCCTTTCTAAAAAAAACTGCTAACTAAAACCTACTCTGAGGAAATGAAAGATACAATATAGGTTTTGAAATTTTTTGTTTGTTTTTGGTTGGGGGCATTTAATGGTTAAAAAAAACTGTGTATTTAGAATTATCCAGCTGGACTCAATTTAAATAATCTCAATTTTATTTGCAGCATCCAAAGCGTCATAATCAGGAAGTAGTCAAACATGCTGTCTTCTCTCCATCGGGCTGATGAGGGTGCTGACTTTGGCCACATAAGTGTCACAGAGTTGTCTATAGCCTGCGTGGTCCTGTGCTTATCAGACAAGCACAGGGAACACAGGTGTCTTCTAGCTTCTTCGTGACTGACTGGGTAGGGGACAGACTAGACTATGGTGGCACTGTCCAGCTTTATTTCTCCTAGGAGTGTTCTGATGAGGGTATGTGGCCTGCCCAAGGGGACAGCAGGTGATACTAGGACACCTTCCATACAGCCTCCCAGACTTTCACCACCTTCACTTTGGCTTCGTTTTTGGGAGGGGCAAGTTCTCTACTTCACTTTCAGCACCATCCTGGCAAAAAGCCACATTTGTCTTTGAGACAGGGACTCTCCCTAAGCTAGGCACTGTGGCTGCCCAGCAAGGCCCATGGACCCAGCCCTCCACTTCTCCAGCACTAAGGTACCACCAGCACTGCTTTCACATGGTGCTGCTATCAGACTCAAGTTTTGTTTGTGTGGCCATCACCCATCTCCCCAGTCCTCAAGTTTTTTTAAACAGTAACAAAATACCATTCTGCTATCTCCCTTAAATCAAAATAAAGGTAAGTACATTAAAAACGAAAACAAAAACAAAAAAGAAAGCAGAGTTAATAGCCTGTTTAAAAAGATTGAAACAAGGTTTCTCAAAACAAGGAAACAAACACCTCAATGGCCCTAGAGAGATAGCTCAGCACTTAAAAGCCCTCTCTGGAGTGCAGTCCTCAGCAGCCACTGTAGGAGGCCTAAACCATCCAACCCTGCTCCAGGGGACATGGTGCCTCTGGCCTTCTCAGGCACTTGCATGCATGTACACAAACCCACATGCCCAATACAGGCATATTTACACATAATTAAAAATAAGAAAATTAATTCTTTTTACTCCTACCATCTAAAAAACAGGACAACCAGAAAATTTTATCTTATTTAAAATATCAAAATCTCCAAGTTCAGAGTTCAATAAAAAGTACTGTGACTATTCCTGTTCTCTAACTAAACCACAGATAATCTGAACAGGTAGTACACACAACAGCCATGCCAACTGCAGCAACCTCAGGACTTTTTTTTTTAAGATTTCTTTATTTATTATATGTAAGTACACTGTAGCTGTCTTTAGACACACCAGAAGAGAGTGTCAGATCTCATTACAGATAGCTGTGAGCCACCATGTGGTTGCTGGGATTTGAACTCAGGACCTTTGGAAGAGCAGCCAGTGCTCTTAACAGCTGAGCCATCTCTCCAGCCCCAACCTCAGGACTTTTAATTGTTAATTTGAACTTCTGAATCAGATCTTGGCTCCCTTACCTGAAGTCAATCTCTGCAAGAGTTTCCAGCAGCTCAGTCCTCACCAGCCAGTAGGAGCTGTTCTTCAGAGGCAGCATATCAATAAGCAGTTGTAATCCCAAGTCACTGTAGCTGCTGCTGCAAAGACTCAGGACACAGTGCTGAAACCCCAGCCCACAGCAGAAGGCATCAGGTCAGACACCTCACCTCACAACAGCACTCTTATGCCCACTCCTGTTTTCTGCTAGTCTATCTTTAAGTAGCAACAATAAGCAATACAGGTTCTTCTTACTATGCTTGAGTTTAAAAGTAAATGTGCCCGTTACACAGAACTTTTGTTTCTTTCTGCCTCTGATTACTTCCCTTGACTCTTGAGTCTCAATCTCAGGAGCACTAACAATTGGATTAGGGAAGATGACAGCACATAGTCCTACCACATGTGAAAAGAAGTCTTAGGCCCAGCATAAGGAGAAGAGACCCATATCAAAGAGTATCTTAGATGTGACTAGACCTTTTTGATGGACAAGGAAGGAACCAAAGTGGATCTTATATTGCTATAGCACCTGCAGCCTCAGAGCTTGAAGGCATTAACTATCCTGTAATTATCCTATACATGTATGACACATGTACACCTCCCCACACAGCATCTGTGCTGTCAGCATGCCTCCTTTGATCAAAAGATACAAGTGGGCTGGGCAGTGGTGGCACATGCCTTTAATCCCAACACTTGGGAAGCAGGCAGGAGGATTTCTGAGTTCGAGGCCAGCCTGGTCTACAGAGTGAGTTCCAGGACAGTCAGGGCTACACAGAGAAACCCTGTCTCGAAACAAACAAACAAACAAACAAAAAAGATACAACTGACTGAAACTTAACTTAAAAAAACAAATGGTGTTGGGGCTGCAAAGATGGCTCACTAGTTAAAAGTGCCCACTTACTGCTCTTTTGAGGGACCTGAGGTAGGTTCCCAGCATCCACATCAGGTGGCTCACAGCCACCTAGAATTCCAGTTACAGGGGATCCAGTGTCTTCTTCTAACCTGTTGCTATTACCCTCACAAAAATAAACTCTCTCTCTCCTCTCCTCTCTCTCTCTCTCTCTCTCTCTCTCTCTCTCACACACACACACACACACACACACATACACACTCACCATTAAAAAATATAAACTCTATAAAAAAAATTAGAACTAGAAAAATGTTAATTTGAGGTCATTAAATTTTTAAAAGGATGATAGTCCCTTCCTGAGACTTAATCACTGTTTTTGTTTTGATTTTCTCTAGGTAAATTTTCTGCTATTGAATGAAGCTGAGTGGTAAATCCCTGAAAAGAACTATTTACAGCTTACAGAAATGACCTATTAAGCTCCAAATTTCATGGCATCAATGGTAAGCTCACTAAGGCAAGGAATATATTATGTGAAAAGTTGTACTCACCCTCACAGCTGTGCAAGCCAACTTGCAAGTAACAGAAGATTCATCCTTCAAAGTTTTCTGCAGTAAAGGGATGCAGTCCACCAGAGAAAATGTATTTCCTAACCAGAAAAATAAGCAAGAAATCTCATCTCTATAGAAACATGAACATGGGAACAGTGTCCAGAAAAGACACCAGAACCAACTGTCCTGTTACCTGTCAGGGTTCTGATGTTGCCCAGCCAATCACCAACTCGGAGACGGGACCTGCTGAGGATGGAGTAGACAAGGGTCCCACAGAGAATGGCAGTAGCTCCTCGGACCTGTGGGTCTCCATGATCAATGTAGTTCAAGATGTCGGAGACATACTGTTCCTCTGCGGACATAAATGGCCCAGTCTATACCTTCTCCACAATCAAATGTATACTACAAATGAAGCTTCATTCTCAGAAAAGGAGGAAGAGGGAACATTTTACATGTGCAAAGGACCTGACTATAATTTCCTAAGTAGTAAAAGATGTTTGGGGTTTAAAGTTTCTAGAGTTCTCACATTAAAATTATCTCAAAATGTCAAAATTTCTAAATTGTGATTCCAGGTTGTCAAGTTAAAATCAAATTTCTGAGATTTCTTTTGAAAATAAAGATTAGAAACAATCAATCTAGTATATATTTGTTAACTTTAAACTCTGTAACACAGGTTTGCCTTGTCACTCAAAGAAAAGAAGAAGGTGACAGATACTTTCCACTCCAGAACAACTGTGTCCAACAGCAGACAGGGTGTGGTGCTGTCCTGACCAAGCTTAGCCTGAAGATGGATGTGGCCCAGAGCAAATTAACAGTGCACTTATGATTTAAGAAGAAATAAAGTATGTGTATAAATAACTTTTACATTTCCAGATTTCTGCTCTGACTTATGTGGTCATGTGTATGTTAACTACACATAAGGGGAGTCATGAGACTAAGAACATGACTATATGCATAGCTGGAGAGCTCTTACACAGCTGAAACATATAAGCTAACTAGAAACACTCACCACTCTTAAGACAAAAGAAGGCAAGACTGTGAGATAGTTTAAGCACAAATTAACTGGTGAACTGTCAACATACCAGTACTTTCCACGGTATCAAGAGGTACTTTGTACAGTGTGCTGAAGAAGGATTCTGGATGAAGGGCCACAGCCGCACCAATACAGCTGAGGGCCAGGGCCTTCACACTGACTCTCACATCTCTGTCTGGAACCAGTGCTGCAAAGGAACCACCCAAAGGCCCCTTTAACCTTTTCCAAAAAACAAAACTCACCCCTCTCATACCCTCCCTCTGTCAGCAGAAATGGAAAGTAAACTTGACCCCAGTAACCAGAAACCAACAGACCAACAAACTGACTTCTGAACCCATAAGTGTCCCCTCAACAATGCATCTATTCAGCTGTGCTTACCTTTCTTTTCACCAGTTAACAAAAAGGAAGCAGATAAAAGACGGACACAATGTACCAGAGGAGCAGAATCACCATCATTAGGCTGTCCTATGTCACCTTTGATTCGGCATGGCTAGAACAGAGAAGTGAACATTTGATTCACTAGTTTAGTCACGAAAATAATCCACATCAGGGTTTTAAAGACAGAGATGCCTATACTTGGCCCCTCCATGGCTGATCTTAAACAGAACACAACTGGAACTCCGAAACACAGGGCCAAAGGGTGTGTAACAAGAGACAAGACTAGTATGGCTCGCTGGGCAGGAAGGTGCTAAAACACAGCCTTGAGGAAGTGCTGTTCACATTGGCAAGTCACAAGTATCTATGACTATGACACAAAAACTGTGAGTTCTAGGCCAGCCAAGTCTACATAGGTGAGACTCTGTCTGAAAAGATACTCCAAAACATACACACAAACCAAAAGATACTAGGCAAAGGAATAAGCCAGAAAGCTCAAAGGTCGGAAGGATACAAAAGAGCACTCTCAAAGGAAGTCTTTTTGATGATACAATTAAATGACACAATGTAGTCCTGACTTTAAAGAATTTACATGTAATGTGCATGTAAGGCAAACAGAGAAAGAGCAATGTTTAATCAGTTGAGTGAGCAAAAGTAAGACCTGCTGCAAAGCTCTGCACAAGCCCCAGAGAACACAGGACATCAGGCAGGGCAGGGCTCAGCACAGGGCACATCTGTGTAGGGAGGAATCTCTGGAGGCAGAACTAATGCTTCTATTAAGAATCTGGGTATCCCTGGAGAGGCAAAAAGGACAGAGGTCTGGGAGAATCCAGTGTTTCTAGGGGAAAGAAATAAGTCCAGAGCTGGGCTAGGAACAGATGAAATAGCAAAAGCCAGGGAAACTCCAACCCCTCACACACAAGCTCTTCCTTCCCATGAAGCTCACCTTGCTTTCTGGGTCACTGGCTTCAGCACCCTCATCTCTTGATACAAACTTATCTATACTGCTGTCTGAGGGCTGCCTGCTATGGCCCATTCTTTCCAACAAGTGTGCCTGTTGAAGGGCTTTAAAAATAGAAATCATAATTAAGTAACAAGTCCAATTAAAATATGTATATATTTACACAGAGATAATATATAAGTAACAATTTAAATCAACTTTTATTATACCTAAATTGCCATTATCAATTTGAATTGAAATTCAATTCAATTTGAATTGAAATGAAAATTAATGCCATTTTCAATTAAAAAAATGATACCAAAAGGTTTCTTCTTGAAATAAAGATAAAAAAATGTTTTGCTAGGTAGTGGTGGTTCATGCCTTTAATCCCAGCATCTAGATGGCAGAGGCATGCAGATCTCCCAAATTCGGGGCCAGCTTGGTCTATAGAGTAAGTTCCAGGATAGCTAAAGCTACACAGAGAAACTGTCTGGAGAAACAAAAACAAACAACAAACAAGAAAAGATAAAGATGTCTAAAGCTGAAAACATTGCCATCATATAAAGTGAACTTACCCAGAGAAGAGTTTCTGAAAACATCTGAAACGTCACCAGAAAGAACACCTGTGGTTTCCTCCTCAGCTTCCTCCTGCGGCTGTCCTATCTGCATGCCTAAATACTGGCTGTCGGCACCATCTAACACCTGTGCAGACAAAGGGGGACTGTCAGGCAAAAGCCCTTCAACATGGAGGAAAAGCCACAAACAGGGCTGAGCACGGAGAATGCAAAGACCATGTTGCATCAGTGACACACACAGAATGCAAAGGGCAGCCACCTATTCAACGGCCGTAGGTAAACGCATGTGAAAAGGCAAGAAGCAAGAGCGCTCCACTACCATGCTAAGAAAAGCTCTGGTGTGGAATGTTCCCCGGGCAGGGAGGCTATCTACAGCAGGCCTGCACAAGATAGGCAGGTAACAGTCTGGGGACAGGCTTGTGGAACCTGCTCCTTCCTTAGGATATATAAGTGGTTAATGATCCCTGGATAAACATACCTTTCCTTGGTATGGCTGTTTATAAGCTACCCATGCCCTGGTAGGTAGCCCGTAGCTAGTGCTCCTTTTAAGTAGAGCCAAATAAACTAACTGGTCTGTCAAACTAGACTCAGGTAGAATGATTACTTTGGTCTGTCACTGGTATCCTATGTGTGGTAATTAGACATTTGTTCGTCTCCCCCAGGAAAAGGTCATACCAAGCTTTTATAGCTCTAGAAAACCTAAAGAAATTTCTGTCTGTAAACATTTTTGATATTAAAAAAATCATAAAAAAAGACATAATGTTGGAAAGAGAGGTAGAAAGTAGATCTGGGAGTAGTTAGGCAGAAAGATGAGGGGTAATCCTTATAATACATGCATGAAATTCTCAATGAGTTAATATTTTTAAAACAATCTTGTATTCATTGTACAGTAAGTTAGTAACAAAGACAAGGTTTCCAGATAAGAATCTAACAATAGGTTATCTGTACTAAACTTATAAATACTTCATATATCCACACAGATTCTGTGGTAAAAGACTGCTGAAAAGAACAGCAAGGTGAAACCAGTGAGAACTCAAGGATGGGACTGCAGCCTATAGCCAAAACTTCATAGGGCATCTAAGAGAGCCATGTATTATCTTCTTTTGTATGTAATCTAACAACCTCTTTTGTTTGGTTGGTTGGCTGGTTATTTGTTTGTTTGTTTGGCTGGTTTGGTTTGGTGAGACAGGGTTTATCTGTCTTGGAACTCAATTTGTAGAGCAGGGCAGCCCGGATCTCAGAGACACAACTTGCTCTGCCTGAGTGTTCAGATTAAAGGTGTGTACCACCATGCCGGACTGACCTAAGATCTTTTAACCCTTAAGAAACCCTGTAGAATGTACAAACAGAACTCTAGTTTCCATTAGTTGGGGTCTCTAGTTGAGATTTTCCCACTCTATTCTGCCTGTCTTCCCCGCCTATTTGAGACACCCACCAATGAATTTGAAAAGCATCTTGGTTTTCCATTAGTTGGGGTCTCTAGTTGAGATCTTCCCACTCTATTCTGCCTGTCTTCCCCGCCTATTTGAGACACCCACCAATGCATTTGAAAAGCATCTTGGTTTATACATTTCTTTCTTTTCCTTTTCCTCCTTCTTCTTCTTTATTTTTTTTTTTCTTATAAAAACTTCACCATGTTGTCACCACACTGGAACACATAAACAAGAGTAACCTGAACCTATGATCTTGGGCCACAGTCACTAATATTTGGCTTCAGAATAAACTTATCCCCTTTCAGGTGCGAGCTACATTTCTGTATCAACAATTCCATTGAAAAATGTTGAAAAATGTTTTGTATCCATCTGATACCCCTTGTGTAATTTACCTGAAAAACTGAGCAATAGAGGCTAAGGATATGGCTCAGTGTACAAAATACTCACTGTACAAGCATGGCAGGCAGAATACTGTACATCTGCCATCCAAGCTCTAGGGGTTGAAAGGAAGCAGATGAAGTTTGTTGACCAGCCTAGCCAAAAAGGTAATCTTTAAGTTCAGTATGAGATGCTGTCTCAAAAAATAAGGTGCACTGGGTCTGGGGAGAAAGCCTGGTGGGTAATAGCGCTTGTTCTACAAGTATAAGGGCCTGAACCCAAAACTCCAAAACTCGTGGAAAAGTCTAGGCATACCTACCTCAGTGCTGGGGTCAGAGGTGAGCAGACAGGTAGGTCCTGTAACCTCACTGGCCAGCCAGCATAACAAAAAACCGTGAGCTTCTAGTTCACTGAGAGACTCAAGGCAATAAGGGAAAAAGTGACAAGAGGGAGATACCCAAAATGCTGTTCTGCCCCTACGTGCATATACACAGGGATCAGATGCACACTGCTTTGTATACAGTACATTCACACAACATACAAACAACATATACAGAAATAATTGTTCTGCATCATGAAAAACATATTCCAAAATTTCTAATAAAAGACAAATAGTCTATACAATCAAAAGCAACTAAAATTAGATTTCCTCTACTGTCTTTCCTTCAGTGGGTTTACCCAGCCTCTCCAAACACAGACTAACGCTGAGCAAGTGAACTGATGTATTTCAATGTCATAAGGAACACCTGCTGGCTACTTGGAGAGGTAGAATCAGGTTAGAGATTTGCAGTCATATTTTGTGTGTAAATATGTGAGAGTAAGACAGAGAGAGGGAAGGAGGAAGAAAGGGTGAGAATATATGTGTGGTGTTTTGAACATCTGTTTGAATGATTGGTTCCTGGGGAGTGGCACTATTAGGAGGTGTGGTGTTGCTGGAGGAAGTGTGTCACTCTGGGAAAAAGCTTTGAGGTCTCCTATATTTAAGCTTTGTCCCAAGTGGAAAGAAAGTCTCTTTCTGATGCCTATAAACCAAGATGCAGAACTCTCAGTTCCTCCAGCATCATGTGTGCCTGGATGTTACCATGCTTCCCACCATGATGATAATGGACTGAACCTCTGAAAGTGTAAACCAGTCCCAATTATATGTTTCCTGTCTCTTCACAACAATAAAACCCGAACTAAGACTCTGTGGGGTGGGCTGGGGTGGGCTGGGGTGGGGGTTAACACAAGCAAACAGTGGGTGTATGCATATTTATAAGCATGGGTGTGGAGGTGAGAGGTCAATGTCAGGTGTTTCCCTCAGTTGTTCTCTACATTATTTTTGAATCAAGGTCTCCCAGTGAACCTGGAGCTCACCCATTTGGGATAGACTAGCTAGACAGCAAGCCCTTGTCTCTACCTTCCCAGAACTGGGATTTCAAAAGTATGTGACCACAAAGACCAGCTTTTGACATGGTATTATGGATCCAAATTCATGCTTGTGTAAAAGCAACTTATTGGAGCCATCTCCCCAGCCCCTGTGGACACAACAGATTCATTTCTGACCTGAATTCAGTGTTTGGCATCCATTCCAGTATCTCATTTATATTTCAGAAATACTGGGTACAATATAAAATTTAGAAGCAAGCCAAAATATCCTACCATATTCTTAATAAAATATATTCTAGGCTGGGCACAGTAGGTTACACCTTTAATCCCAGTACTTGGGAGGGAGATGCAAGTGGATCTCATTGAGTTCAATCAGCCTGGTCTACAAAGCAGGTTGAGGACACCCAGGGCAATTATAAAAAGAAATCCTGTCTGGTTTAACCTTTGTTAAAATATGAGGGTAACCTACACGTTTACTAATAGATGGGAGGATAAGCAAAATGTAGTCTATCCATACAATGGCATATTATTCAGCCCTTGAAAAAAAGGAAATGTCTCACACAAGCTACGTGGAGGCATTATGTTAAAATAAGTCAGCCATAGAAGGATAAGTACTTCATGATAAACATACTGCCTGGAGGACCTACACTCATCACACTTGTTCTACAGAAAACAGACCACTGGTTCCCAAAGGAAGGCACAGCCTTTACAGAGGTCAAGGTTTCAGAAAGTGAAGACATAATGGAGGTGTATGGTGGTGATGAATATACCACTGAACAACAGGTATGCTCTGAGATAATTTTGTTGTTATTTTACTACACTAAGAAGAGAAAGAGGAATAGGAGAAGAAAATGGTTATTTAGAATGCAGGCCAAGTGTGGTTCATGCCCACATTCCCAACAGTCCAAAGATGAAGAAGGCAGATCTCAAATTTAAGGTCAGCCTGGGCTAGGATCCTGTTTCAGAAATATAAAACAAAAACAAAGTGACAAGCAAGTTTAAAAAAACAAAACAAACAAAAAATAATCCACAATTCAGCACACACTTGCACCAAACATTCTGATTATACAATCTTTGAGGTGATTCCTGTCCATGAACTCAGACATCACAGGGACAGAAATATGTGCTACTTTAAAATGGGATGTGGTATAAATACACTGAGAGGTCAAAAAGTGCTAAAAATAATACAGAGTACTAATATCACCACCCACATTAAGACCACAGATACTTTCAATAGCAAGCTCCTTGAAAAATTGAAAGTAGTTATTCAAACAGGCCTAATCAGGTATTAAAAATATGTCATATGTTCAAGGTGCATATAAGTAACCTCACATTGATCTCCATGGCTCAATACAAAAGATACTAGGCAATTTCTTCAGTGAAGGCATCCAACAAGGAAGGCCAAGTTCTTTGTTAACCATCTGAGCTGGGAGCCTCTTACTGTTATGTGCAGTAATACAGAAAAATGAGTAGGAGGGTCCAAGTGTGAGCCTCTAAGAATAAGCTCAGAAGACAAAAGAACCAGAGCGCTCTCTGCACACTCACAATTTCAGAGCTGTCAGAAGGAGTCACAGCTGAATCAGGTCCTTCAGTGGTGGTCTGAGAACTGTCACTGATGGGTGAGGAGGCCTGAGTCCCATCATTCAGGTCCATGGCAGGGTCGGATGGGACAGCACTGAACTGGCTGGAGCTGTGGCTCAAGATGTCCTCCTCATCCCCATCAGTAGCAGCACTGGTCAGGTCACAGCCAGACAAATCCACAGAGTCTGCTTGAAGTGTGTGCTGGGACCTAGGCTGCTCAGTGATGATGTCGTGACCAACAGAACCAGGGGTGGAAACACCCGAAGAGGCAGCGAGCTCTCCACCAATCTCACTCTTCATAGAGGCTAGAGACAGAGAAACTCAGTTGTCAAATGGCCAGAGGAAACAGTAGCTAAGGAATCAAATTGTACAAAATAACAAAAAGTTCACTGTGCTGAAGGTTCTAACTATTAAACAGCTTGGAGCATATTGAAGAAATAGTGAAGCAGCACAGTTCAGCTGGTTAAACAGGCAAATTCTTCATGGTTGTGAATATTTTCAAATGTGTTCCCACACAAAACCCAAGTTGAAGCTCTTAATGCATCTCTAAAGCCACACACATAGAATGTGTGTGAGTCAGAAGCAGCTGGGGCAGGGACACAAGCAGATGCCCAGAGACTCTCAATAAGCAACAGCAGAACACTAGTGAAGACGCACCCTTTAGGATGGGCTTGCCTTCTTCCAAGTCCTATTCACCTCCACTCCAATCCCAGCCTCCTCTAGGAAAAACACACTCCATCTTTTCCTAGTTTAATTTTGAAATTCCCTCTTACAAACACTATGTGAGAGCAAAATCACTTCAGTGCCATTCTATAATAGTAAAATCCAATATGTAACATGTATTCATCCTTAAATGTTTGGAAGAACTTGCAAAAATAAAAAAGTGGTTGATTTATATTGGAGAAAATGAAAGGGGATGAGGTTGGGAACAGTGAGATTGTACTAATAAAAGTGAGTGTTCAGAATGCTGATAGGCTGGTTTGTTTTAAAAAGTGAAACATTAAATATAAAAACAAAATCACTTCAAAACCATGAGCAAGGTATGAGCAGTGGCTCCTGATGAAGGCAACTGGGTCACAGGCACTTGAGTTTTACACTAGACTAGGCGGCCCCAAAATTTTTGCCCTGTTGATTTGTTTATCTTGTAAACAGGGGGAGAGTCCACTGACATTATTCAGGTTTTCATTCCCAAGGACCTTTGTCTTATTTTTATTTACCTAACAGTAAATATAACCAAAGCTATTGGCATTTTATCTATTTATTAGTGTCTTAAAATAATACCTGTGTTTTATAGAGAACACAAATAATCTATGTAACCACTTGCAAGCAAAGATATATTCTTTCAAGTTAAATTACCCAGACAGTTCTTCAACCCACTGTCCTGATCATAGACCATTTAATTCATGAGACAACTCAATCTATCATCTGCTACCAAAGATATGCTCAAGAATAATAAATCAATTTTTGAATAACCTAAAACAAGAAAAGCACGCAGCCAAATACATTTAGAGTGAACATTAGAAAAGCAGAGAAATTATGAAAGCCTTTTTGTGAGCAAGCCACTCTTGCCCCGCCCACAATGCTGTGTGCAGGCTGAGGCGCTGAAAAGGGCACAGATGGCAGATAGTAACCTGAGGCCAACAATGGCAGCTCATTGCAGCTCATGGCCGCCGGCGCTGCGTACCTGCAAAGGCTGAGCTGCTGACATCTGACCTGGACTCTGAGTCATCTTCCAAGGCTTCTTCCTCTCCTAAGAGCACTTTGCCTAGTAAATAATACAGCAACAGTCTTTTTTAATTTTGCTAAAAATAATGGGATTTTTTTAGATGGAATAAACAATTAGACATGATGGTGCACACTTTTACTCCCAGCACTCAGGAGATAGAAAGCATGCCAATCTCTACGAGTTTGAGGTCAGCCACATCTACACAGCAAGTTTTAGTCCAAACCAAAGCTACATAGTGACTCTATCTCAAAAAGCAAAAGTCAAATAAGCATACATTCTGAATTGAAAATCACAGGCATATTTAATTTACCATAATACGGTTTATCTATCATGTATTAAATAGTACAATGCTAAAGAATGGAAAAAACGAGTAACTTAGAATACTGTAAAACCAGTAAGAGGCAGAAGTAATTACTACTGAACTATACCACAAAATAACTTTTTATTGATTTAGATTACTGTTGCAGTTAAATAATTTACTCTCTCTCACTTAATAAATGAATGAGTAGCTTATGGCTGAAAAGGTCTAATTCTATCAGTCAGGCCTTGGGATATCCATGTTCTATTGGAATATCCATGGCAAATACGAAGTTGTATATCAAACTCCTACATGTTAATAAGTCACTTTCATTTTATTATCTTTTTATAGTCTACACTATAGCTAAGAATCTTTCTGTTGCTTATGTTGCCTCTTGCCATCTGGTTATCTGTGGTGTTAGCTGTTCTTGCTGTCTCTGACTGTGGCTTGTCCTTCCTGTAAGCCTGTATGTCAGTACTCCTGGGAGACCAGATCTCTCCAGGAAAAATTTGGGTATGGAAAGCTATGGCACAGGGTCGGCTCTGCGGTACAGATGGAAACCAGAAGGATCCAGTCCCCAGCTGTTCCTTGGTTCCTGTGTTCTGAGGGTTCTGGGAGGGTCCCTCTGAACAGCTGTGATGGTTTAACCTGCACTCACAGGCTTGTCGGTCCTCCTGGGAGGCTAGCTCTCTCATGGTGCTATTTGGGTATGGGCTTCTGTGGCAGAGGATCAGCTCTGGACCAGAGAGAAACCGGAGGGCTCCTGTCCCAGGCCTCTCCTTGTTCTGTGTCCTGAAGGTTCCGGGTGGGTTCTTCTGAGCAGAAGCAGTGGTTTTACCTGCACTCACAGGCTTGTATACAGGCTAGCTCTCTTCTGGTGCTATTTGGGTAGAGAGCCCTGTGGCAGAGGATCCTGAATTTGAATCTTAATGAAGCAATTTCTACCCTCCGAGTCAGCTGGCAATTATGTTCTGGAAAAATTTCTCCCAGGGCAGATTCCATGAAGACAAAAAAGGAGGGCTGCCAATCGAGGAGACTCTAGCCCCTCTGACTCTTGCTGAGGCCTATGTGCCCCACAACTCTGTTTTTATCTATTTTATATCTGGCAGATTACACTTGTCTGAGTTAGGGCTTCTACGGCTGTGATAAAATTCCATGACCAAAGGTAACTTAGGGAAAAACTGAGGGGAAGGGACCTGGAAGCGTAAACTGAAGCAGAGAACTTGGAGGAATGCTGCTTACTGGCCTGCTCATTTAGCTTTCCTATAGCACCCAGAACCACTAGCCCAGGGGTGGCAGTGCCCAAAGGAAGTGGGGCCTTTCTATATCATCAATCAAGAAAACGCATCACAGGTTTGTCCACAGGCCTGTCTAATGAGAACATTTTTTCAGCTACAGTTCTTCCTTCCAGAATGAATCTACCTTATATCAAGTTGACATAAGCTGGCCAGCACAACACTAGAAAAAAAGAATCTTTGTTGTAACAAAAAAAGTTTTAAAATCACCAGTCTAAATAAAAAAATCATAAGGAAATAATAGAGATAAGAACTCATCTCAATAATATCTATAACCTTTGTTCCCCATCTCTGTAAAAAGTGACTGTGGAATAAATTATCAGAGTGATTTTACCAAGTGCCCACTGGTCTCTCCTAGATCAAGAATAAAGGGTAATATTTCTTAGAATTCTTCTTGCCTTTAAACATTTGCAGTGCTTTCTAAAACCAGTATTTCTTACTACAATGGATCAAAGGTTCGGCTTTCTGTTAAGAGGCAAGGTCTTGTCAAGAGCCCAAAAGACGTCTGTCTTAGCCTCAAGGTAACATCTAGCTCCCAAATTCTTCAAATAAATGTTCTCGTGATTCAATGGAGACTAGAATATTGTTCCTGGGGAGAACTTATTCAAAAGTGAGGTATATTACCATCCCAGCAAGTGATACAGGCAGAGAGATTCAGCTCAAGGTCAGCTCACACAGTACAGCGAGGCCCTGTCTCAAAACTTAAAAAAAAGGAAAACCATACAAACCCTCATTTAATATGGCAAAAATACTGTACTTTAAGTTTTAAATGCTCAGTTATGACACAGAAAACAAATTCGTCTTTTAAAATTTTAAAAATAAAGATGACAGCAATTCTTTTCCATGAAAATTCATAATGTAAAATGACCAAGTGTATGAAACTATCAGGTCACATCAGAAACGCTGGGATAAAAATAGGTCAGAAAATACACATGCAAGAAGTTAAATATGGCTGATAACTGATAACTAGGCATGAACAAAATGAAGAACCAAACAAAATAAACTATTTAATATTCCCAATAATGAAATTCATTAGGAAGGGAAGCTAGGGTTGGAGAGAGCACTGACTGCTCTTCCAGAGGTCCTGAGTTCAATTCCCAGCACCCACATGGTGGCTCACAACCATCTGTAATGGGATCCGATGCCCTCTTCTGGTGTGTGTGAAGATAGGTACAGTGCACTCATATAAATAAAATAAGTAAATGTTAAAAAAAAAAAAAAAGAAGAAGAACAGAAGTTACTTTTCTAAAGTACATAGTGCACGCTCTAAAGTGGTGCTGAGCCCAGCTGCTCCTTTAAGATTTCAGTGGGAAACAGCGATCTTACATATCATTGTTCTTCAGCAGTCACAAGGCAGGGAATCAGCTGCAAGAGTCTATAGCCTGCACATTTAAAATATTTGTTCTCTGGTCCCTTATTGAAAATTTGCTGACCTTAGACCTCAAACATTAGACAATATGATAAACAACTGTGATATAAACAATTTTTAAACAGCAGAAATGTCAGGTTCCAGCAGTATTCACACACTTACTCTCCTGAGAGGAAATATAAGCAGAATCTAATTAATGCATTACACAAACACAGAAACGGCAGTTCGACTCAACACAAGACTCAGATTTTGAGATAATCACCTTTTTGCTTTCTTGAGAGAACAGGGCTGCATGAGGAACCCCCTCCAGCTGTAAATCACAGAAAGTAACAACAGAAGAAAGTAAGGTAACAAGCTGCTAAAAATCTGCAAGAAATCAAAAAAATCCTCAAAAAGTTTGACTCAAATCCTGAAACAGGGGGAATGTGGACATACTTCCATAGGACATGTTTAAATACCTACAGTGTCACACTTTAAAGGTGAAAATTACACTCATGTTCAAATACACAGTTTTAAAGATATGACTAAAATGTCAAAAAAGCCCATATAAATTGCCCTTTAAAAGCCAATTTAAATCTCTAAGATCTCACATTGTATGGACAAGCAGAGGCCAGACACAAGTTTTCATTAAGAGACAGTCCCTAGAGCGTGTGCCACAAAAATAAACATTCTTTAATGACAAGGACAGCAAAAACATTTTCTGCTCATAGTTCAGGCAAACTTTTAAGCGCACAAGGCCACAGGAACATTTCCAGGACAGACTGTCTCTGATTTGCAGCTACAGTAAGTCTGGCTCCTCGATGTCTATACTTGGCGAGCCACAATAAGCCAGGGTCAGCAGAATTTGTCCAAGTCTGCTAAAGGCCAGGTCCCTTCTAAAGGCTGGCACGCCTAGATTCCCACCTGTCCCACCACCCACGACTAGCTCATGTCAGACAGGGCAGGCTGCCACTGCCTAATCTATGGCTTAAACCCTTTGAGGATCAAGAAGAACAGAGACTAGGTTAAGGAGGTATCTTTGAGGATCAGGAATGGAAAGGGTTCTGTAAAGTCAAGATCCAAGTAGAAAAAGAACACTAAATTACAAAAAAAAAAAAAAAAGGCATAAAAACCTATTCATCCCTGACAATCAAACATGAGAGTCCTGAAAATTGCCTAATATTTCTATTTCACTGCATCCAAAATGGAGGTGACAAGCCAGAAAGTCAGGTGACCAGGCTTTAAAGGTGTGGCCTCATTCTGTCATCAAGCTTTCTAAACTGTAGATTTACTTGCAAAAGCAGAAGGATGCCTACATTGTGAGCTTGGGCAAGGAATTTAGGCATGGCTAGCTCAGTGCTGCACAGCCCCATAGAGCAACGGAAGGAAGCAAGCCTTAAAGCACAGAACACACCTAATAGTTCCACAATGCTCCCGCTGCGGCCTCGGCCCCGGGCTTCCTCTTGAACCAGAGTGAGCTGCCCAAGACCTCCTGGTGTGGTCAGTGCTTGCAGTAGCTCGGGTGGAGGGGTACGGAAGAGCTGCTGCAGGAGCTCCAGCGCCCCTGTCACCACATTGTGGTCTTGGTGCTGCGTGTGATGCAAAGTCAGTTCGTAAACCTAAGAGCAGAAACAGAGGGCTTCGGTCACATTTAAAATGCATCCCAGGGCTGGAGAGATGGCTCAGCGGTAAAGAGCACTGGCTGCTCTTCCAGAAGTCCTGAGTTCAATTCCCTACAACCACATTGCTTACAACCATCTACAATGGGATCTGATGCCCTCTTCTGGCACACAGGGGTACATGTAGACAGAGCACACACAAATATATCTTAAAATGCTTAAAAACAGAAACAAAACTAATAAATACATAAGCACGCCAGATTTCACTTTGGCTCACTGGCCTTTGTCAGCAAAATTGTGCCTTAATCTTTCCCTGTAAAGACCTGTTGCTTCTACAGGTAGGGTCTGTGCTATTTTCTGAATTCCCATGATTTTTTAAGTTTATATTAACTCCTTAGAAATACATAAAGCACTTCCTCGAGAACACCAGTAAGCAAACTCAGGTTCTTCATTTCCCAAAAAAATAATCCCAAAACACACTGCTGTGGAGTCAAGTGGGGACATCCAACCATCAGAAACAAGGCTCTGAGAAGCCACAAATGTTTATGATGTCAGTCAAAATCTTTTGGTGTTTTTAATACTATGCCATACTATAGAAACAATGAGTTTGTTAGTTTTTTTCTTTAAAGTTACCAGGGGGAAAAAGCCTACAAGTTGAAATCATGATTTCAGATAACACATTATTTTGCAATATAAATATATCCTGAACAATTTCAACCATACTTATAAAATCACTATGTAAATTAATACTTCACAGTCACTCTATATTTTTACTTTATAAAGTTTGCCAACTCTACCATTAGTTTGTAAGATAAAAGATAAAAACAAACAAATGCAGGTCTAGAGAGATGGCTCAGCGGTTAAGAGCACTGGCTCTTTTACAAAGAACCCTGGATCAATTCCCAGCACCCACATGGCAGTTTACAACTGTCTGTAAATCAAGTTCCAGCCAATCCAACTCCCTCAAAGGGACATGCGTATAGGCCAAACACCAATGTACAATTTTTTAAAAAAAGCACATTTTCTTTTCTGAAGGCTGGTGCAGAATAAAAAGATGAAGAGCAAAAGTCTCCACTAAGCGGCCTAGTTAGCTCTTCCCATGTGGCCTGCATGCACATGCATACCTGTAATCCTGATGGGAACTGCTGGCCACAGCCACACCTGGCTTTATTCTTGCTCTCCACTCCCCATTTTGGTTTGTTGAGACCTAATCTCATCATGTAGCTATGGATAGCTTGGAGCTCCTACATAGGCCAGGAATTTGCTAAACTTGTACTTTTCTCGTGACATCCCAAGCACTGGGGTTACAGGTATACAATGCTATACCTGGGTTCTGTGCCTGCTTCTGTGGATGAAGTCCCATTGGAATATGGCCACATTTATGGGCTATTTGTGGCTTTCAGACTACAACACTTGGGGGGTTCAGTGAAGACAGCTGGACATGCAGAGTTAACACACAGAGTCTCTGGTCTTTTGTGAAAAACATGTGTGGTCCCTGCTTTAGGAAAACAATTCATACATGTCTGTGGAGACACATCTCCTGACTCCTCAGGAGCAAGGGGAGTGTACCATCACCCAGCTCACTTCTTTCTGCCCCAACACTTCCAGAAACATGCTGCTTCCAAGGAGCACACATTCCACACTTACCACTATTCACCCTCACCTGAACAAGTTGCTCTGCAGAAGGACAGACTTCCATTTCTTTCCGTGTCACCCCAAAGCTGCCTTTTAGACTTGTGTCCTTGACCTGCTGCTGGAGCAAGGGCACTAGACACCTCAATGTGAGCAACACACCGAGGATCAGGAGAGTGGGGTGTTCTTCTTCCATGGGAACCAGCAGACCTGCAAAGGCCACCAAAAGAGCTCAACAGCCAAACTGCTACTCAGAGACCCCCAGTCCACGCTGGTGAAAAAGGGAGACCTACGAGAGTGCCCTGCTGCAAGCCTAGCAGTCAAAGGAAAGGGTGGCGTAAGTAGGGCTGGGAAACACAGGCTGTGTATACCCACAGCAGGAGCAGCCTTGCAACATAAAACATATCCGTAGCTGGCCAGGACCTTAAAGGGAGTAGAACTGTATTTGGAATTCAGATAGTTGTATCAAATGTCCACATGCTCACTCCAGCAAGATTTGCTTATGTTGATATTTTGACAGGAGAGAGAGAGAGAGAGAGAGAGAGAGAGAGAGAGAGAGAGAGAGAATATGAATGAATGTGACTTTCCCTAGAGTACTCACAGGGTCCTGAAGCATAGCCTCAGGCCTCTGATAGAGAAGGACAGGAAGGTGGATGAGGTTCTGTACTAGCTGGGGGTCCTGGGGACACAGCTGCAGCTGAAATGTCTCCGAGACCACTTTGGGGCTGGCAATATCCCCTACAGAATTCATATTTAGCAGTCAGCAGTTGCAAATGATCTAGTCCTGATGACAAGGGTTAGTGTAGTTTAAAAGTTTGAGCAGATGCTAAGGCTGGGCCAGGGGGCCCTTTCTCTTACCTAGGAGCACATTCAGAAGCCAGTTGTAGAAGTACTGTGTCCTCCTAGAATGCTGGCAGATGCTCACTACTGAGCCAGCTGCTGTCCGCCTCACAGTGGGAGAGCTTGACTTCAAATTTGCAATGAAAGCTTTCAATAAAACCTGAAAACAAACAAAACCAAGAAGATGAAAACTGAAGCTCCTGTGGAGCTTAGGATACATTTCACAGAATGCCAAATCCTGTAGGACATAAAATGTGACAAGCTGACACATTTTTCACAGATGGAAAAAAAAAAAATTCGATAGCAAATATTCATTGGTAGTATATTTATTTCCTTATTAATTGCATTAGGAAGGCTGTGTGATAGGTGAAATGGTAAACGAATTTGTAGCCAAGGTTGATGGCCTAAGTACAATCCCCAGAACCCACATGAATAAGAAATGCATACACAGCCGGGCGGTGGTGGCGCACGCCTGTAATCCCAGCACTTGGGAGGCAGAGGCAGGCGGATTTCTGAGTTCAAGGCCAGCCTGGACTGCAGAGTGAGTTCCAGGACAGCCAGGACTACACAGAGAAATCCTGTCTCTAAAAAAAACCCAAATCCAAAAAAAAAAAAAAAACCACCAAAAGAAATGCATACACACACACATATATGTGCATCAGGAACTTGCTCACTGTGAGTGACAGTCTCAGTGTCTATAGGCTACTCATGGTATTCAAGAACAGTGGTAGTAATAACACTATATAAAATAAAGTTTAAAAAACACTTGACACTAATAAGGAAAAAGCACTAGACAAATATAATGATAATCTGGCCTAAAAATTTCCTGCAGAAGTGCTGCTGCTATGCTAAAATATCCTCTCTAGACTGGTGCCTCTGTGAGTGGAAGGCTGCAGCTTATAGGCATGACAGTAGACCACGAACCACCTTCTAAGAAACCACATACAAGATATTTCTAGGAACCTCCAGAAAAAGCCCATAATGTTCTTATTGACTGCTCCATCTTCTGATTTCATTTATTTAACCTTGTTTCTCTTGTTTCTTTCATTTGCTTATGTCCCTCCTTTATCTCACTGTATTTCTACACGTAGCCTAAATAACTGTTAACTTCATAGCACATTCCATAGTAGAACTGTCACTGTCAGTTTCATGGCCACTGGTGATACATTCATTGGTGGCTGCAATTGATTTTAAGTATATCTCTATATCTTATATGGTATGCTGATGATGATACAGCACACTCGTGCTCACACACAAATGCACACCCCACAAATTCAACCAGAAGTGATATCCAGACCAACAGATGTACTAATAGCAACACTCACTCACAGAAGAATTGTGAAAAGGTTTACTCCTTCCTGTTTACCCTCTCAGCCCTCCCTCTAACCCATCCCCATTCCTTCATGTCAGCCTGTTTACCTAGAAACACTTTATGTGAGACCCCCAGTGACCACACCAGGCTGAGACTTGGGTAAGCAACTTTCATCCTACCTCCTGTCTTCCATGTCTCCAATCTCACCCCCAGCCCTGTGGCAGCCTGCTTGCAAGAGTCCTCCTACTCTGACTCCATTCTATGGAGAATCTACTACTCCATAAGACCCAGGAACCCCAGCCCTTTAATCCCCATCTCTCCAGATACAATCTTTGTCCACTGCAGCCACCTTAGAGGAGTCCCTCTTTACACCACAGATCTACCTCCTTAGGGATCCTCCTTCTAGATGTGGACAGGATTCTCCAGTTCTGTCCTACAAACAGAGATTGAATTCTCCTGAGGATAAAGTGATCTGCATACTGAAGGCATATTTAGGATTGCCAAATCCAAACTAGTCTAGACAAAAGAAAAAGTAAACACCTGAGAGACCTGAGAAGTGGTGGTAAGACCACCACTTCTACTCAAATACCTGGCCCAGAGGAACCTGCCCAGAGCCATCAGGACATCAGAACACAGGAACTGAGGAGCAGCCTGGGACAGGATCCTTCCAGATACCATCTGCACCCGAGCTGACCCTGTGCCACAGCTTCCCATACCCAAAACCCGCAGGGAGAGAGCTGGTCTTCCAGAAGTGCTGAGGTGAGACCACCACTTCTGTTCAAATTCCTGGCCCAAGAGGGAGCCACCCAGACCCATGAGGACACATGAACCAAGGAAAAGCTGGGGACAGGATCCTTCTGGCTTCCCTTTGTACCCCAGAGCTGACCCTGTGCCATAGCTTTCCATACCCAAATTCTTCCCAGAGAGTGCTAGTCTCCCAGGAGTGCTGACACACAGGCTTACAGGAGAGACAAGCCACAGTCAGAGACAGCAAGACCAGCTAACACCACAGATAACCAGATGGCGAGAGGCAAGGGCAAGAACATAAGCAACAGAAACCAAGGCTACTTCGCATCATCAGAACCTAGTTCTCCCACCACACCAAGCCCTGGATATCCCAACACACCTGAAAAGCAAGACTCTGATTTAAAAGCACATCTCATGATGATATGATAGAGGACATTAAGAAGAGCATAAATAACTCCCTTAAAGAAATACAAGAGAACACGGGTAAACAGGGAGAAGCCTTTAAAGAGGAAACACAAAAATCCCTTAAAGAATTACAGGAAAACACAACCAAACAGATGAAGGAATTGAACAAAACCATCCAGGATCTAAAAATAGAAACAGAAACAATAAAGAAATCACAAAGGGAGACAACCCTGGAGATAGAAAACATACAAAGGAGATCAGAAGTAATAGATGAAAGCATCACAGAATACAAGAGAGAATCTCAGGTGCAGAAGATACCATAGGAAACATTGACACAAGTCAAAGAAAATGCAAAATGCGAAAAGCTCCTAACCCAAAACACCCAGCAAATTCAGGATACAATGAGAAGATCAAACCTAAGGATAATAGGTATGGAAGAGAGTGAAGATTCCTAACTTAAAGAGGCAGTAAATTTCTTCAACAAAATTATAGAAGGAAATTTCCCTAAAGAAAGAGATACCCATGAACATACAAGAAGCCTACACAACTCCAAATAGATTGGAATAGAACAGAAATTGCTCCCATCACATAATAGTCAAAACACCAAATGAACAAAACAAGGAAAAACTATTAAAAGCAGTAAGGGGAAAAGGTCAAGCAACATATAAAAGCAGACCTATCCGAATTATACCAGACTTCTCAACAGAGACTATGAAAGCTAGAAGATCCTGGGCAGGTGTCATACAGACCCTAAGAGAACATAAATACCAGCCCAACCTACTATACCCAGCAAAACTCTCAATTACCGTAGATGAAGACACCAAGATATTCCATGACAAAACCAAATTTACACAGTATATTTCTACACATACACCCTACAAAGGAAAATAGATGAAAAACTCCAACACAAGGAGGGAAACTACACCCCAGAAAAAGCAAGAAAGTAATCTTCTTTCAACAAACCCAAAAGAAGATAGACACACAAACATGATTCCACCTCTAACAATAAAAATAACAAGGAGCAACAATTACTATTCCTTAATATCTCTTAAGATCAATGGCCTCAATTCCCCAATAAAAAGACATAGGCGAACAGACTGAATAAGTAAACAGGACCCAGCATTTTGTTGCATACAGGAAACGCACCTCAGTGACAAAGGTAGATACTACCTCAGAGTAAAAGGCTGGAAAACAATTTTCCAAGCAAATGGTCCCAAGAAATAAGCTGGACTAGCCATTCTAATACCAAATAAAATCGACTTTCAACCTAAAGTTATAAAAAAAAAAAAAAAAAAAAAAAAAAAAAAAGGAAGGATACATCATACTCATCAAAGGAAAAATCTACCAAAATTCTCAATTCTGAACATCTATGCTACTTCACGAAATTCACAGGCAAATGGATGGATCAAGAAAATATCATCCTAAGTAAGGTAACTCAGTCACAAAAGCACACACATGGTATGTATTCACTGAAAAGTGGATATTAGGCAGAGATCGTAGAATACCCACGATACAACTCATGGACCACATAAAGGTCAAGAGAAAGGAAGACCAAAGAGTGGATGCTTCAGTCCGTCTCAGAAGGGGAAACAATATAATCAAGGGAATTAGAGGGTGGAAGGGACTTGGGAGGAAGGGGTATGGGGAGAGGGACAGAATCAGGTATGAGTGGAGATGGAGGAGATAGGGGACAGGGAACTGGGGGTAGCAACCAGAAAATCCAAGATGCCAGGAAAGCAAGAGCCTCCCAGGACCCCACCGTGATGACATTAGATGAAATACCCCCACAAAGGGGAGGCAGAACCTGTCGAGACCATATCCAGAGGTTAGGCATGGCCCCCCAGTTGAAAGATGGGGCCACCCACCCATCTCCAAAATTTTAACCCAGAATTGTTCCTGTCTAAAGGAAATACAGGAACAAAGAGTGGAACAGAGACTGAAGGAAAGGCCATCCAGAGACTGTCCCACCTGGGGATCCATCTCACATGCAGACACCAAACCTAGACACTATTGCTGATGCCAAGAAGTGCTTGCTAACAGGAGCCTGATACAGCTGTTTCCTGAGAGGCTCTGCCAGATCCTGACCAATACAGAAGCAGAGGCTTGCAGCCAACCATCGGACTGAGCACAGGGACCCCAATCAAGGAGTCTGGGGACTGACTGAAGGAACTTAAAGGGCCTTATCTGGCATCAGTGGGAAGGGAGGCCCTTGGTCCTGTGAAGACTTAATGCCCCAGTATAGAGGAATACTAGGGTAGTGAGGCAGGGGTGGGTGGGTGGGTGAGGGAGCACCCTCATAGAAGCAAGGGGTTATGGGATAGGGGGGCTATAGAGGGGAAACTGGGAAAGGAGACAACATATGAAATGTAAACAAATAAAATGTCTAATTAAAAAAAAAAATGTAAGCCTCAGGTTCAGGGAAACTCAACCTCAAAAAGAACAGGCAGAGTGATAAAGGACACCTAGCACCTTCTTCCAGCCTCAATGCACACATAGGCTCATGCACACACACGTACACATGAACATACACTTAAATAAACAATGAGAAAAGGTAGAAGCTGGAGAGTTGGCTCAGGGGTTAAGAGAACTGGCTGCTCTTCCAGAAGACCCAAATTCAATTTGCAGCACCCGTGTGATGGCTCACAATCATCTATAACTTTAGTTCCAGGATATCCAACACTTTTCTGGCTTCTGAGAACACTAGGAATGTACACAGTACACTGACAAAACACCCATACATATACAATAAATACATTAAAAATAAAACTTTTTCAAAAAGATAAAAACAAAGCCAAGAATCTTGCAATCTGCAAATTCTGTACTAAGTCTTGCTTTCTAGGCACTATAAACCAAAGGGGGGTCCTGGTGGCTTTAGGGCGCCCACACCCACAAGGCCCATCAGCTCTTCTTCACTCTTTCCTATGAAGTCTCTTCCCTCATCTGGCCCAAGTAGCTAATCGAGTATACCTAAACACATCCACTCTGGGGAAATGCCTTTGAATGTGTATCTATAAACTATCTCCCTTGACTATTTACCCCATGAAAGGAAAGCAGATGTGAAAAGAAACTCTAGAGATGCCTCTAAGTGAAGCTAACAAGACTCCAGAAGCAATCTCAGATGGCTTTCTCCCCAGAGGTCCTAAGCCCCACTAGACTCATGCCAAGAGGCAACAACCATACCTTAATTTCATTGTCATTTGCGAAATTGCCAAAAGAAGCCATAATTTTAGGAACAGCTGCAGCCAAGGTCTCCTGAACTGATTCCTCCGGTCTTTTGCTTGTTCGGGTCAGGCATGGAAGAAGATTCACCAGGTAAGGCCTGTATGTGTAAGAGGAACATTTATCATTCTTCAGGTCTCCTCTGTTAAGAAACATAAGCTCATGATTCCCTGTCAGGGAAAATCCAATTTAATAGGTAAATTGGTGCTCAATGGAGACCACAATGCTCAACTACAAGTACAACAGACATAAATGCTGATGAAGTTCAACTGTCTTTCATCTCTCCCATGAATTACAAAGAATATTAAGAAGTTAGGTGTAGGGACAAGCAAGACGGCTTTGTGGGTAAAGAAGGCACCTGCTGATAAGACTGAAGACCTAAGTTTGATTGATCTCTGGGACCCACATAGAGGAAGGAGAAAATTAACTATACGCTATCCTCACCCATATGGCATGGCACACACATATAAAGACACACAGACAAATAAAATGTAATTTAAAAGGCTGGGTTTAAATATTATTTGCTAAATGTTGGTATTAGCTCTTCTTTGAAGGTCTGGTAGAATTCTGCACTAAAGCCATCTAGCCCTCGGGTTTTTTGTTTGTTTGTTTGTTTGTTGTTTTAGTTTTTTTTAATGACTTCTTATATTTCCTTAGAGGATATGAGACTGTTGAGATAGTTTACATGCTCTTGATTTAACTTTAGTATATGGTACATGTCTATAAAATCATCCATTTCATCTAAATAGTTTTGTTGAGTATAGGCTTTTTGAGCAGGATCTGATGATTTCCTCAGTTTCTGTTGTTATGTCTCCCTTCTCATTTCTGATTTTGTTAATTTGGATAGTGTCTCTGTGCTCTTTAGTTAGTTTGGCTAGGGGTTTATCTATCTTGTTAATTTTCGCAGAGATCCAGTTTTTGGTTTTGTTGATTCTTTTATCATTCTCTCTGTTTCTCTTTGGTTGATTTTGGCCCTGAGTTTGACTATTTTTTTTGCTGTCTACTCCTTTTGGATGTGTTTGTTTCTTTCTGTTCTAGGGCTTTCAGGTGTACTGTTAAGTTGCTAAGGTAGGAGCTCTCTAATTTCTTTACAAGGGCACTTGGTGCTATAAATATTCCTCTTAGCACTGCTTTCATTGTGCTCCATAAGTTTGGGTATACTGTGTCACCATTTTCACTGAATTCTAGTTTAATTCTACTTCATTTCTTTCCTAAGCAAATTATCATTGAGTAGAGAGCTGTTCAGTTTCCATGGGTATGTGGGTTTTCTGTTGTTATTGAAGTCTAGCCTTAGTCTGTGATGATCTGATAGGATGCATGGGATTATTCAATGTTCTTATATTTGTTGAGGCTTGTTTTATGACAGATTATTATGGTCAATTTTGGAGAAGGTACCATGAGGTGCTGAGAAGAAGGCATATTCTTTTGTGTTAGGGTAAAATGTCCTATATATGTATCCGTTAAATCTATTTGATTCATAACCTCTATTAGTTTCACTATGTCTCTGTTTAGGTCCTGTTTCAATGACCTGTCCATTGGTGAGAATGGGGTGTTGAAGTCTCCCACTACTGTTGTATGGGCTTCAATATGTACTTTGAGCTTCAGTAACATTTCTTTTATGAATGAACATTTCTTTTATTTTTCTTTAATGTGGGTGCCCTTGCATTTGGGGCACAGATGTTCAGAATTGAAACTTTCTCTTGGTGGATTTTTCCTTTGATGAATATGAAGTGTCCTTTCTCTTCTCACTTGATAACTTAGTTAAAGTCTATTTTATTGGATATTAGTCCAGCTTGTTTCTTGGGACCATTTTCTTGGAAGACTATGTTCTAGCTTTTTACTCTGAGATAGTGTCTGTCTTTGTCATTGAAGTGTGTTTCCTATATGCAGCAAAATGCTGGATTCTGCTTGCATATCCAGTCTGTTAGTTTATGTCTTTTTATTGAGGAATTGAGTCTGTTGATATTGAGAGATATTAAAGACAGATGATTGTTAGTTCCTGTTATGTTTGTTGTTGTAGGTGGCATTATGTACATGGCTTCTCTCCTTTTGGCTTTGTTGTGAGATGATTAATTTCTTCTTTTTTCTTTGGTGTAGGTACCTTCCTTGTGTTGGAGTTTTCCTCCTAGAATCCTCCGTAGGGCTGGATCAGTAGATAGATATTGTTTAAATTTTGTTTTGTCATAGAATATTTTAGTTTCTCTATCTATGATCATTGAGAGTTTTGCAGAGTTTAGTAGTCTGGGCTGGAATTTGTGTTCTCTTAGGATCTACTTGAACTTTGTCCAGGCTCTTCTGTCATTTAGGGTCTCTGTTGAGAAGTCTGATATAATTCTCTGCTTTTATATGTTACTTGGACTTTTTCCCTTACAGCTTTTAATGTTCTTTCTTTGTTCTGTGCATTTAGTGTTTTGATTATTATGTGATGAGAGGATTTTCTTTTCTGGTCCAATCTAAGATCAAAACCTCAGGTGACAGCAAACGTTGGCAAGGATATGGAGAAAGAGAAACACTACTCCATTGCTGGTGGGATTGCAAACTGGTACAACCACTCTGGAAATCAATTGGGAGGTTCCTCAGAAAATTGGCAATAGATCTACCTGAAAACCCAGCTATACCACTCTTGGGAATATACCCAAAAGATGCCTTACCATGCCACAGGGGCACGTGCTTCACTATGCTCATAGAAGCCTTATCTGTGATCTAAAGAAGCTAGGAACAACCCAGATGTTCTGCAATAGAAAAATGGATATAGAAAACTTACACAATGAAATACTATTAGTATTCATCATGAATTTTGCAGGCAAATGGATGGAACAGAAAAATATTATCCTGAGTGAGGTAACTCAGACCCAAAAGGACATGCATGGTATATATTCACTAATAAGTGGATACTGGCCAAAAAAATTACAGAATACCTAGGATACAACCACAGAACTAAAGAAGGTTAACATGCAGAAGGGCCCAAGTGAGGATGCTTCAGTGCCACTTGGGAAAGAGAAGAAAAAAAATCACAGGAGACAGAGGAACAGAGGGACCTGAGGGGGGCAGGGGGAAGGGAAAAGGGGAACATGATCAGGTATGGGGGTGGGAGATGCCCTGAGGGCCAGCAGAATGAATGGAAATATGCAACCCTCTAGAAAGTACCACAGACCTGGGAGGTGAGAGACTCTAAGGCCTGACACTTACTGATGTTATAGTATACTTACAGACAAGAGCCTACCATGGTGGTCCTCTGAGAGGCCCAATAAGCAGATAACTAAGACAGATGCAGATACTTACACCCAACCACTGGACTGAAGTCGGAGACCCCTGCAGTTGAATTAGGGAAAGACTGAAAGAAGCTGAAGAAGAGAATGACCCCATAGGAAGACCAGCAGTCTCAACTAACCTGGACCCCTGATCTCTCTCAGACAGTGAGCCACCACCCAGGCAGCATACTTGAGCTGGTCTGAGGCTCCCCAACACATATACAGAAGAGGAATGCCTGGTCTGGCCTCACTGAGAGAAGTCACACCTATCTCTAAAGAGACTTGAGGCCCCAGGGAGTGGGGGGTGGGGGGCCTGGTAGAGTGTGGGAGTGTAGGGGTATGGGGGTCTGGGGGTCTGGGTGGAAGCATCCTCTTGGAGACAGAAGAGGAGGAATGGGTTGAGAAACTGGGAAGACTGAACTGTAAAAAAAAGATTAAAGATAAATATTAAAAAATATTTGCAACATATTTTAGCAATTATTAAAATATAATTTAAGCTGGGCGGTGATGGCGCAGCCTGTAAACCCAGCACTTTGGGAGACAGAGGCAGGTGGATTTCTGAGTTCGAGGCCAGTCTGGTCTACAGAGTGAGTTCCAGGACAGCCAGGGCTATACAGAGAAACCCTGTCTCGAAAAAAACCAAACCCAAAAAAATAAAAATAAATACACACACACACACACACACACACACACACACACACAATTTAAATAGAAAACAAAAAATTAAAAAATACTACTTTAAAACCAAAAACTGGAGGGAACAAAGAAGACAGCTTATGCAGCAAGCACGGGATATGATTTCAATCCCTAGCATCCACATAAGAACCCAGACATAGTGGTGCTCACTTGTAATCGCAGCACCAGAAAGTCAGAAACAAGTGGATCTCTGAGGTTAAGGGCCAGCCAGCCGCATCTCATCAGCAGATTCCAAGACAGTGAAGACTGTATCTCAAAAAACAAGCTGGACAGCTCCTGAGGAACTATGCCCAGGAATGACACCTCTGACCTCTCTACATACAGGTACTGACACGTACCCTTATATAGTAACATTTGAAAAACAAAATAAAGTGTGGACACTGTTTTACTGAAAAAGCAGTGTTAAAGCTACTGTGGGCTAGCTGTTTCCTCCACACCTGACATGACCTCCCTATCATGAACAGGGTGACTGTGGTGCCTTATATGGAAACCGTGGAGTCACGGGCAGGTGCACAGGTCTATAGGATGGATAGTCTGGGACCGTTGCCTTTGGGAGAGAAGAAGAGAATGTCATGAGACCCCAGGATGCCAGTCATCACTCCTTTGTACTACAGGGACACACAAGCTTAGAAGGACTGAGGTATGTAAAAGGCAAACTGACTGGGGGTGGAGTTTCAAAGCCATAGCTCTGCTTAGGAGTTTTCCATGCCTTTGTATATAAGCCAAATAAATTCATTAATTTGGCAAGCCAGACATGATGGGACTTTTGTTTGGAAAGCCAGTGTCTTTTAATTAGAAATCAATACAAGTTTCTTTTATGCTCCCCAAGAAAGCGGCACAATTTCTAGGGGTAAAAAAGTAGACAAATTAAATGGAGCCTTCAAACAACAACCCATTCTTTACCTTAGAGAGAAAAATGTGTAGAGTAGGACTAAGAAAAAGAGACAGCTGACACTTGGATGTCTGCTATAGTGGAGCCAAGGCCCTCTTATATAGCAAGTAGGCCTACAGATACTACAGTCATCTTTGTTAGGCAGACATCTGCTACAACTTAGAAGATAAGGAGGCTAGAATGCCTGCATATAGAGGTGATTATTTTTCTGAGACATCAAGCTATCTTGAGGAAATAAAACTTATTTGTTTGAAGAACTAACATTGGACCAATGAGTCAATATAGTATTTCTGAAGTGATGAGAGAGGAGAGGGCCAGCAAAGGCTAAATTGTCTCTTGCCTTGAATGAGAAGTCTAGATTTTATCTAAACCACAATAGGGAATAAGTAAGAGGGTTTAAGGAAGAGCCTCACAGGACAGTCACACTTTTGAACAGCTATTTTGTCTGTTGTGTTGTAAACCTGGGATGTATTACTCAATAATATGACAATTTTCTAAGTAAGGTCACTTAAGCCGGAAATGTGGAAGTGTGGTAAAGCACACACTTAAGCACGCCTAGGCTTAGCACCAAGGCCAACACAAAAACAACTATATCAGCATGGCAAAAGGAAAGGTTCTATAAAAAGAAACTTCCTTAGCAATTATATCTCTGTGGCCACATAAAGTTCTTACTGAAACTCAACCTAAATTGAACACATCTTTGATCCTTTCAAGTGTGAAGATTTAAGAGCACTCTACTACATTTCTTACAGATAGAGTCAAGGGTCTTGGGACATAAACAGTACATTTTACCAGCTGAGGAAAAGAGGAAAGAACTGATATAACTATAGTCCTGTTCTGTTACTCAATCCACAAAGCCAGATGGGTGAGCTGACAATGAGACTCAGTGGTAAAGCAACTGCCTAGTATGCCCGAGCCCCAGGATTCAATACCTCGCACCATAGGAGTTGAGGACAATCAACAAGTTCAAATTGTATGCACTATTCATTTACTTCTCCAACCCAAGTGCTACACAAATGCTGTTTTTTTTCAATAACTGCTATACTAGCTGCTAATGGGATCCAGGACAACTGTCAGTCATCCGGTAAGTATTCCTTAATCAACACATTGAGTGCTCACTGTATTCGTGTTGGAAATGAAGCACAGAATAGGATGGTGGGACCATGTTACTCTGGAAACATATCCCACAAGTCTCTTTGGGGAATGATGGGACAAGAAAGAAGCACATTAATAGAGGATATGAGAGTATTCCTAATAGCGATGGGTCTTTGGAAAGAAATATAAGAAAGAATGCTGACAGCAACCAGATGGGACACAGATAGGCAACTTAGAGTAGACAAGAATGATCTCTCAAGGGCAGACATCTGCACTGGGACAAACCAGACAGGCAGGACTAGCCATTTACCAAACCAATCTTAAAAACAGTACAGAGATACAGCTTACCTGCACTTCTGAGGTCGAACCAGGTGAGCCAGCTCAGCAAACCTCCACAGGGCTGCGCGCAGACTTCGAGGAGCACCATTCTAAGTGGGGTTAACAAGTGATGTGTTACATTTAAGACTCACGTGCACTTTCTACAGCTAGCTCTATGGTATTGGAGCTGCTTGCATCCTCTCTTGGAGAGTTAAACATCTCTGTTAATTTAATCAGAGAAAATCCAAATTGACAGTGTGAAATAGATGGTAACTACTTCAAAGATTTTTAAGGTCCACAGGGTTTCAATTATAAATATATAGTTTTTTTCTTTTTGTTTTTAGAAAGAGAAAGGAAGGAAGGAAGGAAGGAAGGAAGGAAGGAAGGAAGGAAGGAAGGAAGGAAGGGGAAGAAGGGGAAGGAGAAGAAGGGGAAGGGGAAGAAGGAGAAGGGGAAGAAGGAGAAGGGGAAGGGGAAGAAGGAGAGGGGAAGAAGGAGAAGGGGAAGGGGAAGAAGGAGAGGGGAAGGGGAAGGGGAAGGGGAAGGGAAGGGAAGGGAAGGGAAGGGAAGGGAAGGGAAGGGAAGGGAAGGGAAGGGAAGGGAAGGGAAGGGAAGGGAAGGGAAGGGAAGGGAAGGGAAGGGAAGGGAAGGGAAGGGAAGAGAGAGAGAGAAAGGAAGGAAGGAAGGAAGGAAGGAAGGAAGGAAGGAAGGGGAAGAAGGAGAAGGGGAAGAAGGAGAAGGGGAAGGGGAAGGGGAAGGGGAAGGGAAGGGAAGGGAAGGGAAGGGAAGGGAAGGGAAGGGAAGGGAAGGGAAGGGAAGGGAAGGGAAGGGAAGGGAAGGGAAGGGAAGGGAAGGGAAGGGAAGGGAAGGGAAGGGAAGGGAGAGAGAGAAAGAAAGAAAGAAAGAAAGAAAGGAAGGAAGGAAGGAAGGAAGGAAGAGGGAGGGAAGGAGGGAGGGAGGGAGGGAGGGAGGGAAAAGGGCATATGGGACCTTTGGGGGGGCAGGAAACCAGGAAAAGAGAAATAAAATGTAAATAAAGAATATACCCAATAAAAAAAATAAATAAATAAAAATAAAAAAAGAAAGAAAGAAAGAAAGTTGCCAGGAGCTAGAGCTCAGGGGTGAAGAGCACTTGCTGCTCTTGCAGAGGACCTCAATAGGCACTGCACATACATGGGGCAGAGATATATGCGCGGGCAAAACTCATACTCACATAATAAAACAAACAAATATTTTAAAAAAATAAGTTGGTGTTTTAAATTTCTATTTCAATTAACAAAAATGTGGAGTACATTTTTTAAAGAAAATTGAATTCCACTTCACCAAATGGCACTTCCTTTTAGCAGTGTTACTTAATAACTTGCAAGATAAAAATCTCATAGGGTACTCAACAATAAAACAGTATCATATTCTCAATAATTCAGAGAAAGACCCACCTTTTTAATTTCCTTATAGAGTTCTAACTGTAGTCGTGGAAGATTAGAATCCATCAAGGCCTGCAAAGAAATAGACTTGTTACAAAAGATACATCCTACCTAGAGTTCTAAATTCTACCCATAAAGCTGAATGGTAACCAAAATTTCAAATTTTAAGGAAAAGTAACATAACAGCAACTAAATAAGAAGTCATATGTTAAGAAAAAAAGTAAATAGATATAAAAATTACAGAGTATTCTAAATATAGGTCTTTACTGGGATAAAAACAGAAGATAACATTTATAATAATCAAATACTATATAATATAGAATTAAAATTAGCCCTAAGCTTTCAGAGTAAACACACATCTCCACTAACTCACCTGGCCAGCTCAGGTAACAGCCTCTAAGTAAGCAGGATATGGGGCTATACTTGTAGGATCTGGGTCCCTCTCTCTGGCAGGGAACATGTAACACAGAATCATCTTTTTTGAAGTTCTAAACTTCCAAAATGGCGATACTCAGAGCCCCCACTCCTTGACCCACCCAGGCCAGGTCTCAGTGTCAGCTAGTCTTACAGTCTTCAGAGCTCATTTCTTGACCTTCCCTGATCACTTTGGGGCTAACTCAGAAATAAGGTATGATGGTGTGACTGTAAATGGCCCAGAGGGACTGTCACTATCAGGAGGTGTGGCCTTGTTGGAGGAAGTGTATCACTGGGGGTGGACTTTGAGATTTCAGATGCTCACGACAGGGCCAGGGTCAGTCTTTCTTCCTGCTGCCAGTGCAGATGAAGAGCTCAGTGCTACTTCCCCAGCAGCAGGTCAGCCTGCACACCGCTATGCTTCCCACCAGGAGGACGGACTAAACCTCTGAACTGTGACCCAGCCCCAACTAGGTGTTTTCCTTTATAAGAGTTGCTGAAGTCATGGTGCCTATTTTATTGCCTATTAGCAATAAAATCCTAACTAAAACATAAGGTCCAGGTTTCTGACTTCAAGCCACAATCAATGCTAATGGCATAAAGCCCATGTTAGAGAAAAGCATCCTATTCTTGTCCCTAAGAACTTTCTCTTCTAAAATGGCAAGTCAAAATATGGAAGTGACCCAGCTCTCCGTCTCAGTCACATGCAGCACCTGATGTCTAGAGACCACGCAGAGATGGTTAGCCCTGTCAGCCTGACACAATCTAGATTAACTGGGAAAAGTCTCAACAAGATGCTGTCTAGATCAGGTTGCCCTGTGGACATATTTGTGAGGGTCTATTTCGATTGCCTTAATTGATGTGGAATGATCAGGGCTGAAAATGAGTAACACCACTGCCAAAGTTTTAGATCCAAGACAGATTAAAAAGTAGAAAAAGGGAGCTGGGTGGTGGTGGCGCACGCCTGTAATCCCAGCACTTGGAAGGCAGAGGCAGGCGGATTTCTAAGTTCAAGGCCAGCCTGGTCTACAAAGTGAGTTCCAGGACAGCCAGGACTAAACAAGAGAAACCCTGTCTCGGAAAAAAAAAAAAAAAAAAAAAAAGTAGAAAAAGTTAGCTGAGCAATAAACACACTCACATTTTTTTCTCTCTGCCCTTGACTGTGGCTGTGACCAGCTGCTTTGAGTTCTAGTTGCTCTGAGTTCACTAGAATAATGGACTGTTACCTGAAGTTCTAAGTCAAATTTTTTCTCCCTTCGGTTTTTTGCCAGGATATTTTATCACAGCAACAGAGATGAAACTAGGACACAGGGATCACCAACTGGACCACGAGTTTTAAAGATCAAACAGAGGCATACTTAGGAAAATTGATTCAGGAGTATAACATTCTACCAACTTAAAAAAAAATCATTTTATGTGTGCCTGAGTATATGTATATGTACAGTATGGATGTACAGGAACATGCAGAGGTCCCCCTGAAATTTGGTTTACAAGTGATTATTTGCCACCTTATGATACTGGGAACTGAAATCAGGTCTTCTGCAAAAGCAGTAACCTCTCTTTTTGACCAATCTCTCTGGCCTCACCAGCAAATTTCAGACCCTGATTCTGCTGCTGTAGTTTGAACAAAAGAAGCAAATTGAACTGACAAACATTAAAAGATTACTTTCAAATTACACTGAACAGTCCATCCAACCCTGTTTGAGCTGTATAAATGTTTCATGAACGCAAACCTACTTTACTTTGTAGTAGAGACAACAAGAGCTCAACCCTGTTAAGGGCAAAGCATGGCTCCTCCAGGAGTCCTTCATGGGGTAACGATAGAGCTCTCTATGGCTTCCCCCCACCCCGACTCCCAACCTGCCTCCACACATGGCTGACAGACAAACTCCACCTGCCCAACCACCTGCCTTACAGTCTGACACCATCCTAGCTCACGCCTTCCCCTCAGCTAGGGTCCTTCTTTCCATCCCTATCAGAACTGGCTTCCACACAAAGCCAGAGATCTACAGGAGGCTCTCATTTTCTACTAAGACACAAACTACTTAAACTGATCCTCAACACACACCATTTTCTACAGCCTGAAAAGGGCCTCCTCTCCTCTCTGAGACAAGCCTCCAGGTAGTAGGTTACAAGGGAAAGGTCTTTGCTGCCTCCAGGATAACACTTCCATCTTCTTGAGGAAAAAAAAAAAAAAAATACCGTCTTCTTGCTGCTGTGCACTTTATATACCATGGGTTATTTTCGGACACATTCACTTTACCACCCTAGACTATAAATCACTTGAAGGTAGAAACACACTTCCTGGCTATCAGAACTTAATGTATTTTGCACACAAAAGACAACTAATACCTGCCCATTTTCTGGGCTAGAAATTGGTCTTTATAATACGCCAATTCTTTCAAGAAAACTAAAGTCGCAGACTACAGAGTGAACCATTCCCTGCATTTGGCCTGAGCCATACCATTCTCTACCTGGCCTTTCCTCTATCACATGAACGCACTTAGCTGGATCCTGCTCTACCCTACTGGCTTACCCCGAACACTGCAGCAGTTGAAAAGACAGAAACATGAAAGCAGCTATATGCAGAAGAGAAATAATGAGAGTGGCCTGAATCAGGGCTAGGTTGTAAAAGCTGGAATCTGTGCCATTGACTAGAAACCACAAAGAAACAGGAAGAAAGTAGAGATAGCCAAAAACCCAGAACATAAAGCTGCAAGCTACAATAGTGTTCTATGTCCTCAAACATGTACCAAGCCAACTTGACCGCAGCAGCTTCAGTAATAAGCCACTGCAGCAGAGAAGTGTGAAAAGAAACGCTACTTGCACGTGAAGTAACAAGGACATGGGCAATTTAGAGTTACATCGTTCT
Organism: Apodemus agrarius; assembly: GCA_964023405.1. Classification (NCBI taxonomy): domain Eukaryota; kingdom Metazoa; phylum Chordata; class Mammalia; order Rodentia; family Muridae; genus Apodemus; species Apodemus agrarius. The sequence continues at coordinate 73,265,333 of OZ030016.1, forward strand.
CTCTGCTCTTCCTAACACCCACCTGCCAATTAAGGCAACCTATAATAGCTCTGCTTTTTGGGTTTTTTGTTTTGTTTTTTAATCTCCAAAAACCCAAAAAACAAAAACTGAAATGTCAAAGAATGCCTCCTGATCCTGAATAATGACAGCAAGGGTGTCTGGGGGATAAAAACTGAAATAGGACATACGTGAGCCATGTGAGGGTCACTAATGTACCAAGTGTGTAAATTAAGTGAAACCCATCCAGCCATTAGGCCAACATGAGTCACAAATACAACCCTATACTGAATGGTTTTTTTTTTCTACTTGACACAGCTAGAGTTCTTTGGAAGGAAGAACCTCAAATGAAGGAAAATGCAGTGCTACCCCTGGGTAGGTGGTATTGGGTTGGAAAAGAAAGCAGACTGAGCAAGCCAGTAAACACTGTTCCTCCATGGCTTCTGCTTGAGTGCCTGTGCTGGCTTTCCTTTGGTCATGGTGTTTATCACATCAACAGAAAGCAAACTAAGACAGGCATCATGTGCAGGTGCTCAGGAAGCGACAGGAGCAATGTCCCGAAGACTGCCCCATCTCAACCATTCTTCAGCCTCAGCAGAGATCGATGGGAACCTGAGCACCACAGAAGCCAGCTTCTGACCACAGAGCAAGCCAACCAACAGGTCATGGCCTGGTCATATGGGAAGAATTCCTTAGGCAAGGCGACTCCATGGATCCATTAACAGGAAGTGGAAAGTAACAGTGAACTTTTGCCATGAAACTGGGCAAGAGTAAGAATTCTATTAGTAATGGGACTGTCTCACCATACAAACATATCAACATGCTCACATATGAGCCAAAGAGACAGCTTCCATTTATAAGTGTGAAAACTTAGGTTCACAAAAATCAAGTACATTCCCACCAAGTTGTTCAGTTACTAGGTGAAAGAAATCACTGCCTGGGCCTGGAGAACCTCAGAGAAAACTGCAGCAGGCCCTCTGAAACCATGTTCCCTAGCAGACAAGTCATCCTGAGAAAGGCTGGACTCATGAAGGAAAAGAGAAGATAACTGCATGGCCGGTTTATAAAACATGGCGCTTTATAGAGAAGGACCCAGGGAGGAAGTGAAAGGGCTGTTCTGCTTTAACACTAAGAGAGAGGGAAATGACCATTGTTAGGTGAGAGTTTCTGGTTCATCCAGAAGCTAGGATTATGAGAAAAATACCCTTCAAGAAGAGGGAAGAGACGGAGTCTCGAACAGTGATCTAAACTTTAGGACTGAGACTCAAATCAAGAAGGGGAGGGGCAGAAGGAATATGAAGGCCCAAAGAAAAAGGACCTGTGGACAGAAACAGGACACATGCGTTCTCCTTACTCATCTTTTAGAAACAGTTTAGGAAGGAAGTGTTGAGAATTATGTCACAGAGCCTATCTCCATGGCAGTCAACTTGAGGTAGAAGTGATACTTAAGACACTAGTTCCAAAGCTCCCCTCACACAAAGCAATGTAGAAGACAGCCAGGACAGGCATGGGACTCCTGAGAGGTACATGTAAGAATGATAATAAACAAAGCTAACTTTGTAAAACATTAAGAATGAGAACAGAAATTAGGCATGGGGGCTCATACTTTTAATCTTACCACTCAGGTAGAAGCAGGTAGATCCCTCTGAGTTTAAGGCCAGCTCTATCTACATGAGTTCCTAGACAGTCAAGGCTACACAGGGAGACACTGTCTCAAAAAAAAAAAAAAAAAAAAAAAAAAAAAAAGGAGCTGGGCGGTGGTGGGGCACGCCTGTAATCCCAGCACTCTGAAGCAGAGGCAGGCAGATTTCTGAGTTCAAGGCCAGCCTGGTCTACAGAGTAAGTTCCAGGACAGCCAGGGCTATACAGAGAAACCCTGTCTCGAAAAAAAAAAAAAAATCCAAAACAAAAACAAAAAACAAAAAATAAAAAACAACAACAACAAAAAAAGGAAGACAGAAAAGAATGAGGGCAGGGAAAGAGACTTCAATCTTCCATAGCAGAAAACTGAACAAAGAAACAGACTGGAGCTACAGTGGTCTGCACTCAGCACTAGGAAGTAATGACATAGTGAGACAAGTGCCCAGCCTTCTCACCTCTTCTGGCACTGCGACGGAGTGGCTATTGCTTCCTGGCTCCATTATCCTGTCTCTACTCTCCTTTTTCCCCATTCAGATCATGCTACCTCCAATTAGCCTAACCTGAGAAGCTACACCTTTACCAACAAGCAGTACTATCTGACCTCATTAGGAGGGGCAGGGAAAGAAATGAAGGAAGACATGCAAGACTTCATCCGCCCACACCCACCTTTGCATCCCCAGAGCTCTGAGGTTTTCCAAGTAATGCCCAATCAAAAGTGGCAGCCCAGAGAGACATTCCTCTTAAGAAATAGGCAGCCAGTGGCCACATAGATGCCCTTCAGAACAGACCTATGTACTATAACGGTGCTGATGGAACACATTTAACTGTTTATGGGAAAATACCCCAGGTCCTCCAAGCCACACGCCCAAAATGGAAAATATGTAGATATTCTGAGGATGCTTCACTCTAAGCAAGAGAATGCTCATCAAAAGCTTTCTCTTAGCAGATGACAACTACAGGAGCACACCTTCACCATAACCGTCATTATGGGCGCTTACTTTGATGACTTTGTTGAGGCACTCATCAGCCACCATTCTGACGTCTGACTCCGCATCGTCACTGCACAGCAGAAACAGTTCCATAGCGATGCCCAAGAGCTTCTGAAATTCTGGAGAATTTCTAAGTGAAAAAGAGAGAGAGAGAAAGGTTGCCATCATTATGGGGGAGCTAGGAGAACTGATGACAAAATCAACATAAAACAAAGAAGAAAGGAAGGAAGGAAGGAAGGAAGGAAGGAAGGAAGGAAGGAAGGGAGGGAGGGAGGGAGGGAGGGAGGGAGGGAAGAAGGGAAGAAAAGGAAGGAAGGAAAAGAAAAGAGGAAAAAGAAAGAGAAAAAGGAGGAGGAGGAGGAGGAGGAGGAGGAGGAGGAGAAAAGACTGCTGTATAGGAAGCTCTTTCAGAGTCAGGAAATTCTGAAGGAATGCTTGTTATGACTCGGGAAGTGGATGGGCATTGCGGTGGCACATGCCTTTAATCCCAGTACTCAGGAGGGAGAAAGTAGGAAATCTCTGTGAGTTCAAGGCCAACCTGATCTACATAGTAAATTTAAGGAATGACAGGGCTAAAGAAATTCCATTTCAGAAAACAAACAAACAAAAACTCAGGAAGTAAACAACTCAGAAGTCTTAGGAACTCCCCGAAATTTATCAGGTTTATAATGACGCTCTGTCCCCACGTGTGCTGGCTAGTTTTATGTCAGCTTGACATAAGCTAGAATCATTTTAGAAAAGGAAAGTTCAACAAATAAAATGCCCTTACCAGTTTGGCCTATAGTGTTTTTTTTTTTTTTTTAAATTAATGATTGATGTGGGAGGACCTAGTTTGTTGTAGGTGATACCAAGCCTGGGCTGGTGGTTCTGGGTACTATAAGAAGGAGGCAGAGCAAACCATGAGAGGAAGCCAGTAAGCAGTACTCCTCCATTATCTCTGTATCAGTTCCTTTCCTGACTTCCTTCAGTGATGGACTATGCTGTAGAAGATGTGAAATAAACCCTTCCCTCCCCAAGTTGTTTTTAATCACAATAGAAATCCTGACTAAGACACCTGGGTACTAAGTAGTAGTAAGTATAAGTAGTAAGGACTGTTGAGGGGAGGGAGACTCCTGAGATGTTAAAGTCTAAGTTGTACAGAGAGTTCCAGGGTTCTAGCTTTAGTGAGCTGTCTCCCATGCCAGGGTGGGATTTTGGTGATGCACAGCCTTTTAAGTCATCCATGATCCTATAAGTTAATAACCTATAAGTAACCACTCACCCATACCACTGTAAGTAACCACGCTGGATTTTAGAGCGTGGTTACTTACTTTGTTCTGTTGCTGCTTCCCTACGGGTTGAGTAAACATTTGTTCCTATCTCCCCAAAAACAGTATCATGGAACAGCTGCTGCATGCATGAGACATATATCTGTAACCCCAGCACTCAAGCAGCACAGGCAAGAGGATCACTAATTCTGGATCAGTACATAATCTTGTCTTGGGGGGGGGCAGGGGGGTAGACATACTCAAGTGCAGTCATAAGTCAAAGAGACAGAAGGAGAGAGAGAGAGGGAAAGACAAAGGCAGAGAGACAGAGAGACAGAGAGACAGACAGACAGAGGTCTCTTATGGTTATCCATCTGCCAGCATAGATGCTATTTCCACTGCTCTTCAATCCTTTAGATTCTATCTGATATCATTTTCTATCTGTCTGAAACACTTCCTTTAAAAATTCTTAAACTCATTGCTTGTCAGACAGAAGGTACTCCTCAGTGGTATGTTTGAAACTCTCTTTATTTCACCTTTTCATTTGACAAGAGATTTTTACTGAGGAGAGAAGGCCTTGCAGATGGCACTTCCCTGGGTTTTGGCAGGCATTTCCTATGAGAAGTAGGCTGTTTCCTTATTTTAGTTCAAGCTCAGCCTTTTTCCTATCTTATTTCTTTTTCCCATACCCACAACCTTTTGCTTCTTAGACATAAAAAATAGTTAAACTGTTTTAATGCTTCTTACACTTTTTTAGTGTTTCTGTATGCTAACCTAGTTTAATTTCCGGGCCAATATTGACTAATTGTTCTTGTTACAAATTGTAACTTCCTACACTTTGTTGCATCTCTGATTGATTTTTATTGTGGTCAGATTTTGTTTTTAAGACAGCATTCCTATCTGTCTCTATTGTGGCCCCAAGTGTCTTTCCTCTGACAAAAACTCTGATGATTTTGGTTGTCAACATGAATAGTGACAATGTCCTATTTATTTCATCACTGCTATGGCTGCTATAGCAAAATCCCACAGACTGGATGGCTTAAAGCACAACACATATCTAGCTCACGGTTCTGGTAACTGAAGTCCATGCTGGCACACAAGTGGAAGACTGGGAGAGAAGAGCACAGAGGTGCCATGCTTCCCCTCCCACCGCTTATCCTCTGACTCTTTACAATCTGGCTGTTCCTGAGCCTGTTTGTAGCAAGCCAGAAAATGTTAGTATTTTCTTGAGTTCCCCAAACCACCCTAGCACACCACAAACTCTTCAACCTTAAAGAGGAAAGTCATAAAATCTCAGATAAGTCACTCAATGGCCTCCCACAAGCCTATGACTGGGACATGAAGAGAGCAGTCCATGAGACAAACTGTGTAACTTTGTGGGATGTGACATTAATTCCAAGAAAACACTGAATTAACTTATTAAAATGCAGTTGGTCTCAGTTTCAGAATGAGGGACTAGATCTTCAACATATAGACTGGGTTGGGGAGATACACACTTAGTCCATAACAACTAATAAAGATGAACTTTTAAAATAGGAAACATGAAATAAACATTGAGCCCAACCTGATTCCTCGTCTTTCCTTTTTGTTTGAGAAAAAAGTCATGCTTTTATAAAGCCGGGGTTAGTCTCTAAGTCATGAACCTCCTGCCTCTGCCTGAGTAGTAGCCCAGTCAAATTTCTTTCTTGAAATGCGTGTGCATGTGTGTGTGTGTGTTACATATTTTCTTATTAAGATAATATTCCATTCTTCTTCTTCTTCTTTTTTTTTTTTTTTTTTTTTTTTTTTTTGTTTTTTTTTTTTTGGTTTTTTTCCAAGACAGAGTTTCTCTGTGTAGTCCTGGCTGTCCTAGAACTCACTCTGTAGACCAGGCTGGCCTTGAACTCAGAAATCCACCTGCCTCTGCCTCCCAAGTGCTGGGATTACAGGCATGTGCCACCACGCCCGGCAATATTCCATTCTTTAATGATCCACCCTACAAACTATTAAGCCTTTGATTTATATAAATTGTCAATACCTTCCCCAAGCTGCATTTACTTTGTTTTGATTATGGAGGGGGGGGGGTTTGACATTTAAGCTATATTCTAAAGCCAAGTGTCCTAGCTAGTTTTCTGTCCAAGGTGACATAAGCTAAACTCATCTTTGAGGAAACTTCAATTGGGAATGACTCCATACAATGGACTTTAGGAAGACAAGCCTATAGGGCATTTTCATAAATGACTGATCGGGAAGGGTCAGGCCCATTATGCAAGGGAACACCCCTGGGCTGTGGTCCTGGCTTCTGTAAGAAAGCAGGCCAATCAAGCCATGAAGAAAAGCCAGCAAGCAGTACCCCTGGGCTTCTGAATGAGATCCTGTGATGGACTCTTATATGCATGTGTAAGTAAAAGTTGCTTTTGATCACAGTATTTCATCACAGAAATAGAAAATCTAAGAGGTCAGGTCTATACTCTAAGCTTTCAGGAGGTAGAAGCAAGAGGAGCAGGAATTCAAGGTCATCTTTTCCTATATACAGTGAGTTTGAGGCCATCCCGGGCTAAATGAGACCTTGTCTCAAACAAACAAAAAAAAAAAGTAGGAGGCTCAGTAGATAAGAGCACTTGCTAGTCTTGCAGAGAGGACCTAGGTTTGTTTCCCAGCACCCACAAAGCAACTATGACCATCTTTAATTCCAGTTCCGGGAACTCCCGTGCCTTCTTATGGTCTCTGTGGGTGCCAGGCACCCATACAGGGAGCAAATATATAAATGTGGACAAAACACTTACTCATTTATTTAAAAAATAAATAAATCTTAAAAGAATACAAATTAAATTACCAGCACATCATTTAATTATCATGACTAAAATTCTCATATATAAGATGACAAAAAGAAAACATTATCCATGAGAGAACCCAGATACCCTTATAACGCAGCTACAAATGTAGTAAAACATCCTTATTTTAAATGGATTCTTCTTGATGCAGGATTTTGCTGTGTGGCCCAGGCTAATCCCAAATTCAAAATCCTCCTGTCTCAGTCTGCGAAATACTGGGATTACAAGCATGTACCATACTACCCTTAGCCTAAATGAACTTTTAAGAGATAGCTAGGGGTACAAAAACATGCTAATACATTAAGAGTGAAAACACAGAGTATACAGATATAAATATAGATATAGTTTAGATTTTAGGGGTGGGGGAGTTCCAGGCAGAGTTTCTCTGTATAAGCTCTAGCCATCCTGGAACTCACTCTGTGTGCCAGGCTAGCTTTGAGAGTCACCTGCTTCTGCCTCAAGTGCAGGGATTAAGGGAATGCACTACCACAACCTAGCAACCAGTCTGTATTTCTTTTGTTGTTGTTCTTTTTTTTTTTTCTATATTCTATGTTTACATTCCAAAGGCTTTCCCCTTTCCCAGTTCCCCCCCTCCCTATGTCCCATAGTTCCTCTCCCTGTTGTTGTTCTTTGTTTTCTGTTTTTTAGTGAGACACGGTTTCTTTGTGTAGGTCCTGGAACTAGCTCTGTAGTCCAGACTAGCCCTGAACTCAAAGATCTGCATGCCTCTGCCTCCTGAATGCCAGGTTACAAGTATATCCACCACCACCCTACTCAGTAATTACCAGAGAGATCTTTTAAACAAAGAAAGAAAACAACAACAACAACAAAAATAACCAAAAACAAAAAGAAAAGAAGAGGCTAGAGAGATGGATGGCTCAGCACTGGATACCCAACAACCCATCTATAATGGGATCTGACGCCCTCTTCTGTCACGGAGGCATGCATGTAAGTAGAGTATTCATATACATAAATATATAAATCTTCTTTTAAAAAGCCAGTTACCTGAGAGACTGTGCCACAATGTTTTCACATATTGTTAGGCAATGATTCACACGGTCCTTCTTGGTGGCTGAGAGTTCCTTCTTTCTACAAAAAAAAAAAAAAAAGGAAAGAAATGAGGATCCTCTGAGGAAACTACTTCATTAGTTTCTATATTTCATTCATTCCTAGGTATTCGCAACTACTAGCGAATCATAAACTCCACGCTGGGAAGAAGGCAGCATGAGGAAGGGATAATGATAGATGTGGTCAACCAAGAGCTTCTTCACACGACACTCAGAAAAAGAGACGTGAAAAAGCAGCTTATTTCTTTCCTAAAAGGGACTTTTGCTGACAAGTCACATAGACTGCTGATCACCCACCAAAATTTGTCTAGCAACAAGCACATCACTTGCTCCCATAGATGGACTGGGAATGTTAAGTGATATACAGAATTCTGACTGTCCTAGCTATCTTCCTCCAATCAGAACAAACATGTCCAACACTCAAGTGTCAATCATATAAACAGAGGCAATAAGAAGAGTGCAAACAGCCAGCAGCACCTTGGCCCCACATGGTCTCCGAAGCACAGGCTCCCCACACCACCCATCCTCATAGGAAGCTCACTGCAGCAAGGCGAGAGCTGAAATCTAGCAAATGCTCTTCACTCACCTGCTGAAAGATTAACAAAATGCAATGGCCAAACTACAGAAACTTGTCTAAGAAAAGGAAGTAACTGCTAGCAGGAAACAGGGACAAATCATAATGCACTACACTTGAGGAAAGAACTTAGTAAGACTCCGATGACCAACACAGGACCATTCTATTTTTAGAACATTATGGAACAAGCAAAACTGTAAAAGTTAAAATATGACCAGTAATGCCAGGGGTGAGACGATGACAGCAAAGAAACATAGGGAGCTTTGGGTAGCAACAGAACCAATCCAAATTCTGATTATGGGGAAGGCAAGACAGCTCAGATGGCATCCAAGCCTGAGGACTGAATGTGACCCCTGGAGCCCACAATGGAAAAAACTAACTCTAATGCTGTCCTCTGACTTCCACACACATTCCTCTACACAGGACATGCAAACACACAGTCACACACTGTGACTTTGACATGAGCATGCATACCTTATAATAATAATAAATTAAATTTATGAATCCTGATTATGGTAGTCATGGGGATTGCAATAGCCAAATCTCAGAATTATATACCAAAAAGAACATTTCCTCACAACGTAAAGAAAATACTATGAAAATAAAATGCTTTCTTCTCTAAATCACTTGTAATAAGCCTCTATTGCAGCAGCTTAGATTTTCCCCTACTTTAAAATAGCCACTAGGATGCTTGGAGAACACTAAGCGCCTTAAACATTTTAGGAAGCAAACTAAATCACCAACCCATTATCCTTTGGTTTGCACAGGAAAAATCTATCCTGGGTTTTAAATGAACTAAACTAACACATGTCTTAAGGGGGTCATGTTATACCAGTGCTAAGTGGTGACAAAAAGAAGGCTGACTGATGCTGGTGAGATGGCTCAGCAGTTAAGCACACCGGCTGCTCTTCCAGAGGTCCTGAGTTCAATTCCCTTCCATTCCCAGCAACCACATGATGGCTCATGACCATCAAAAAGGACATCTGTTGCCCTCTTCTGGCATTCTTGTGTGCATGCAGTAAAGCACTCATACACTCATTAAATAATAAAGAAATAAATGGAAACAAAAAAAGAAGGCTGACAACACTGAATTCAGTGAACTACAGTTATTCATTATCTGAGATTTTCAGTGACCTCAGATCCAAACCCTAAACATCCAAACTGACCAAGTCCCTTCGCTCTGGACAATTGTAACTCATGGGACTCGATAACTCAGACGGCATGGTAAACAGGTACTTCTGACAGGTTCACCATGATCAGTGATATATGGCTGTCCAAAGAAGCAGGCCTGGGCCTCATCCACTTTCAAGAGGAAAGACTACCATGACTACTGGGAAGGAGTGGGGGATTGTCATAAAGTGATTCCCAACATCCACCCAGGCTTTGGCAAGTTTATGAGGCATGTGTTGACAGAAGCAGCATGTCAACTTGCCAACTTTTCTATAGTTAAAAATTACTGTATGGGGTTGTATCGCCTAGAAGAATCATGGAGGAAGTGGTTACTAAAAAAAAGAGTTTAAGGGAAAAAAAAAATCAGGCCTGAACAGATGACTTAGTAGTTAAAACATTTGCTGTACAAAGGGCCAAATCCAGATCCCCAAAACCCATTTAAATGCAAAGTGACAATGGCAGCTGCCACTTGGGATCCCAGCACTGAAAGGGGCAGATGGGACCTGAGTCCTTGAGCTAACTGGCTATCAATAGGAAACCTGAGTTTGACTAAGAGACCCTGCCTAAAGAACAAAGTAGAAAAAGGTGAGAAAGATTCCTGACATCAATCTTAGTCCCCCATACTCTAAAATACACCTGTACACACATGGATGCCTCCATACAAACACCTCACACATTAAAAAAAGATTTAAAAAAAAAAAAAAAAAAAAAGCTCCACACCAATTCCATGCCTGACCAACTAGCTGGGCCTGTGGAGCATTTATCTTACTTCTTTGAAGTAATACAAATGAGTTGGAAGTTTTCTCAGGTGTTTTTTCTCACTCTCCCTCCTTCATGAGATAACCCCAAAGGATAAAGGTAGCAGCAAACAATATGATACCACCTCTCACTGCCTGCCACCTTGGATTGACTTAAGTCAAGTTTACCAAACTATAACTTAAAGACAATACCAATCTTTTTTTTTTAACAATACCAATCTTAACAATGAGATGAAAATTCATAATTCTGTTTGAGGCACTGGGCACCTTGGGGAAGCTCTTATTTGCCAATGGCCCTTCTCCAGGTCCTACTGGCACTTCTCCAGACAGGGTTCCTTAGATTATATCCCCAGAAGTGAGGGTGAAGGGACCACATCTTATTATCTACATTACTAGCACTCAGCACCCACACTATATAGCATTCTACAAGAGCTCATCAAATAAAGTAAATTCCCAATATGGGAGAATCTATTAATTATCAGCACTAGTTTCTTGGGTGAATCTTTGGAGACTTGGAAGATAAAGAACAATTATCCTTTTTTTTTTTTTTGGTTTTTCAAGACAGGGTTTCTCTGTGTAGCCCTGGCTGTCTTGGAACTCACTCTGTAGACCAGGCTGGCCTTGAACTCAGAAATCTGCCTGCCTCTGCCTCCCAAGTGCTGGGATTAAAGGCGTGCACCACCACCACCTGGCTAAGAACAATCATCCTTAACTTTACACATGTATGTATAAAATCAAGAGATCAAAGAAAGGTAGAAATAATAAAGCTTTATCTACAACGTCCTGAACTCAAATTCTTTGGTCTGCTAAGAGCTTTGCTCGATAGATGGGGAGTAGAGAGGGATAAAGCAAGGAAGGAGAGGACCAATGGGAAGACTAATCATAACTGACATCATCTGGATCAACTAAGACCCAAGCACTGGACAGCCCTGTGAGGGACTTTCTTGATTGGATTACTAGAGGTGGGAAGACCTAGGTCACACCTTCTGGTGGCAGCTCACATGAACAGACATGGAAGGAAGATTTTGCCGTTTGCCCTTATACCCTCACTCTCCATAGCTAATTCATCTATCACAGCGGTTATGGACCATCCCAATGCTGAGACCATTTAATAAAGTTCCTCAAGTCATAATGAACCCCAATCACAAAATTATTTTCATTGTACAGTACTTCATAACTGCAATTTTTGCTATTATGAATCACAATGTAAATATCTGTGTTTTCTTAGGCGACCCATGTGAAAAGACCATTGGACACCCAAATGGGTCATGACCCACATGCTGAGAACTGATTTATCCTGTTGCTGAGTGATTCCTTCACTGGTGTTAGAACCTACTTTTTCAGAACTCCAACAGACTAAAGACCCCACAGCTCTCTAGGAATCTTCCAGGACTCGAGCACCAGACTGGGACTGCTGAGACATTCATTCTGAACAACTTCTGGATTCTTGGCCTTTCTGTCACTTTCTTGTCACTGTTGCACTACCCAGACCACAACTTGTAAACCAATATAAAAAAAATCCCCCTTTAAAAATGTATATGTGTGTATATATGTACATATACATATATACACATTTTATATACTGTGTGTGTGTGTGTGTGTGTGTGTGTGTGTGTGTGTGTAGTTTGAACAAGAATGGTCCTATAGACTCACATGCTTGAATGTTTGGTTCTAGTTAATGGACCTGTTTGGAAAAAAAAAAAATTAAAAAACAAGAAGTGTGGCCACGTCTGTCACTGGTGGAAGGCTTTGAGGTTTGAAAAGCCCTCATCAGGCCTAGTCTGTGTCTGTCTGTCTGCCTGTCTGCCTGTCTCTCTCTCTCTCTGTCTCTGTCTCTTCTCTCTCTCTCTGCCTGCAAACTGCTAATCAGATGTGAGTTCTCAGCTACTTCTCAGCACCATAGCTGCCTGACTCTACAATCCTGCCATGATAATGAACTAAACCTCTGAAGCCCCAATCAAATGCTGCTGTTTATAAGTTGCCTTGGTCATAGTGTTTCATCGCAAAAGAACAATAACTAAGACATTTATACACGTGCATCTGCATCTTTCCAGTTCTGTTCCTTTAGAGAACACTGACAAATACAAAGCAACTCTCCAAAGTTGTCCCCTAGCTTGCACAGGTCCGCAGCAGGTACACACATACACTCACTCAAGCAAGCACACACATATACAAACATCGCATGCAAAGATCACTTGTTCACAGATTCACATCACCAAGATGTCGGGAGAATAAACTATCACAGTCAACCAAAGAAAAGACAAATCTCAAGTTTTCTCTTTTACCTCATTCCAAACTATTTCCCAACAAACTAAACCCTTTTCAGGGAATATCTGACCCTTTCTAACATCATACAATTTGCTAGTATATAAAGTTCCCAATAGTCTCTAGTTTGACTTAAAATTCAAACAACAGTTATTAAGTGCCTGCTTCGTGTGAAAAGCAAGCCATCTACTTGCTATTACAATGATATTGTTCCTCTTTTCTTATATCCATCATGCATCTGGCCCTACATTCTAAGAGCAACACAACTCTTCTATCAGAATCCATCTCTCATGATGCCAGTTTTAAAATTCAGGCAAGAATATCCAAGACCTTATGTTGCAGGATATTTGATCACACCGTGACCCCTGAAATTATGTTATTTACTGAAAAAAAAAAAAAAGAAAGAAAGAAAGAAAAAGAAAAACAACTTGTTTCTAGTTGTGGTGTGGCTAAGCCCTTAGCATACACCTAAGCCCTTCTGGCTGGAATACACCTTTAATCTCAAACAATGAGGGTAAAAGTAGTTTGTAGAAGTCTAATTGAAAGACAGACAAAGTGATGAAACAGAGAAAGATTTGCTAGAATAGGATCTGCCCAACTCTCAGCAGAAGAAAAAGGAGAGGGAAGCTACTTGAGAGGGAGGGCAGAGAGAAGGAGGCAGTTTTACCTGTACAATGCTAGAGAGACAGGTTATAGAGAGAGGACAAGCTAGACACCGGTGAAGACAGAAAAAACACAGAGAATGAATGAGAAGGAGCCAGAAGATTAGAACAGATTGCCAAAGTTAGTATAAGGCCAAGCAGAACAATTCAGGAGAGGCCAAGAAAGAGAAGCTGGATTCAGTCAGCCAGCTTGGACAGGAGTTTGAGCCACAACAGCTGAGGTGAATCAGCAAGCCAGAGATCAGAAAGAACAAGAAAGGGTGAACTTGTGGGGCAGTAAGTCTCAGAAGTTGAAAATATTCTAGGCATAAATCAGATTGTACAGAGGCTAGCACTTTCAAAGACTAAGTCTAGGTTAATGGACAGAGGCAGTAAGCCTCAGAGACAATTACTCCAGGAGAATAAAAGATAGTTTTACAGTCTTATAACAAGTATTTCCTCTTAGCATACCAAATACTCTTATTTACAGTATGAGAGTTAGAAGGCACCCTCAGAACAGAGATGACACTAACCAGGAATATCAGAAAATGAAAATCCTTCTGGTATACTCTGCAGGTCAGAAGCCAGGACATCTATAACAGACGAGTGCTTGCTGCTAATCCAAAGAACCCAAGTTCGGTTCCCAGGTGAATCCTACCTCTATCAGGTGGCTCACAACTACCTGCAACTCCAGAAACAAGGGATGCAATACCTCTTCAGGGCACATGCACTCATGTGCATAGACTTCCACACAGATATACATACATGCCTACATACATACGTACACACACCTAATTAAGAGAAGAGGGTAGACTGGACCACTCAAAGAATTTGAAAACATTTTTCCTCCTCCTCCTCCTCTTCCTCGCACATGAAACGCACACTCCATGCTGGGAGCAGACTGAGGTCTAGAAGCTGTCCTGCATAGGAAGCAAAGCAGACTGGAGCAGGAATGCATAGCTGCCGATTCTCCAACAGCTGCTCTCTGAGTTTTGTCAAGTCCTATCCTTCATGAGAGTGTTGCTGCACACTTCAGCCACTTTCAGAAAGGTTTGGTGTTTTTGTTTTGTTTTGTTTCAAGACAGATAGGTAGTCCTGGATGTCCAGGAACTCTGTAGACCAGGCTAGCCTCAAACTCACAGAGATCTTCCTGCCTCTGCCTCCCAAGTGCTGGGATTAAAGACATGTGCCACCACCATCTGAGTAGAAAGATTTTTTTTTAATGTATATGAGTACACTGTACGCTATCTTCAGACATACCAGAAGAGGGCATCAGATCCCATTACAGTTGGTTGTGAGCCTCTATGTGGTTCCTGGGAATCAAACTCAAGATCTCTGGAAAAGCAAGTCAGTGCTCTTAACCACTGAGCCATCTCTCCAACACCAGAAAGATTTTTTTAAAAGGTTAAATCACCACCTGATTTGGAATTACAGGATATACTTTCTCAAAAAGTGATAACACTGAAAAACTACACTTAAACACACACAACATACTCACATAAAATCATGCAACACTTAGACTATCAAAATTCATGGTCTTTTAAGCAACAAAACCCTTCAGTCTTCCAATAGCAAAGGACTACGATGTGACAATATTGTCTATGTGGGAGACAGAAGAAGCCATCTAGGAAAGACACAAGAATCAGTATGAAGGACAAAGGTTCCTCAAATACTAAGACAGACTGGGACATAATGTACTGTACAATGAAAAGTATTATTAGCAAAAGATGGCCCTTATTTTAAGATAACTAGAGCCAAACATAGTGAACATCCTCAATCCTAGAATGCAGAGAGTAGAGGCAGGAGAATCAGAGCATGCTCAAGGCCAGCATGGGCTACAACACAAAACTCGGATAACTTAGGTAAACAACCCCAGAACAAAATGAACAAAATGAGAAATAATTATACCAAAAGATCCTACCATGCTTGTGGTGGTGGCACACACCTTTAATCCCAGCACTTGGGAGGCAGAGGCAGGCAGATCTCTGTGAGTTCTAGGCCAGCTTGCTCTACAGAGGGAGTTCCAGGACAGCCAGGGCTACAAAGGTGACCCACCCACTGCAATGACAGAAGGCACTGGCAGGGAAAAAAGTCCAGAGACCTGCCTGCCACACTGCAGAGAGGGGTGGGGGAGGACACTGCTGCCATGTCACACAGGGAGCTGTAGACACCTAGAGGTCTGCTTGCCACCATGCCAAACAGCACAAGCCGAGGAGGTCACCCAGAGCACACCAGCATCATGGCCTGCCTGCAGCAGGAGTCTCTAAAGTGTACAAGTATGTGGCACACAGATGGAAGAGAAAGAGAAGCAGAACAGTCTGAGCATTATAAAGAGAGAAGGAACTGAGACATGAGGGTGAGAGGAATAGCCTGTGGTGAGTAGCCAGCCCTGCCACTTGAAGCCATGGTGAAGTCCCAGCCTGTGCTGCCACTAAGGGCCATGACTGGGTCCATGGCCGTGCCGTGGCAGGGAAACAAACCATGGGGATGTCCCTGATCTGTGTAGCCACCTCGGACCATGTATTTGTGCAGAACTGGCTTTGGCACACCTCTCACTAGTAATAGTAGTCAGGAGAGTAGGCCCTGGATCTCACTCATCTGGGCAGCAGAGTAGAGCTGGCCCTGGTGGCAGGGGCACAGGTAACCAGCCTTGAGGGTAAGATGGAGGGAGAGCTGGACTGGCCACTCGTCTACCATGGGGTGGTGTGTGTGTGTGTGTGTGTGTGTGTGTGTGTGTGTGTTTTAAGAGGGGAAGGGTTTGTCCTCCCTTCTCACTAGTAGTAGGGAGAGCTGATCCTGCTTCCTGCCAATGATAGCATCGGGTGGCCTAGCCAGAGCAGTGCTGGAGAACAGCCCTGGTGATGCAGATTCAGGAGAGCAGGTAGGCTGAGCAGCACAATTACCACCCAGGCCCAGATCCAGGGCTTTAAGTTGGCCCACCCCAAAATCTACATCAGCTGTGAACCATAGGAGTACATAAACAAACCGGTCCTTGCTGATCCAAAGCTGCAGGAACTCGACACAGAGCAACAACTGAATAAACCAGGAGGAGGCCTTGAGAAGATCCAATACTGATGGTGTGACAGAAGCCAGAGACTTCGAACCAGACCAGGGGCTCACTGCAATCATCATTTGCACATGAAAGTGTGCAGAGAGAGGGGTACACTGTGGGACACACTGTGTGTGCAGAGAGAGGGGTACACTGTGGGACACATTGTGCAGAGAAAGGGGTACACTGTGGGACACACTGTGTGTGCAGACAGAGGGGTACACTGTGGGACACCTTGTGACACAATGCAGCTTCCACAACAAGATGCTTTCTATGCTTTATTTTTGTTTGTTTGTGTTTTTTCTTTTCTTTTGAGGGGGAGGATGCAAGAGCAGAGGGGGAAGATGGGACAGGGGTACATGATATGAAACTCACAAAGAAACAATAAAAAGTTTTTTAAAAAACCCTACTTAATATGAATTCATTTAATAAGATAAACTAAATAACAATAAAAGGGTGGAGATACACACAGAACAACGAGGAAACTGCTTGAGAAAAGAAGTATCCACATTAGTAGAACAAACAAGAAGTCTACTTTACACCACACACAAAAACAAGCCAACTTCAATGGGAAAGGCAAATCAATACGCCATTTATGCAACAGGATCAGGAAATGTCTCATGATCTCAAGTTGATGAAAAATTCATCAAGAAAGAAATAAAAGCACTTACCATAATGGGAAAGTATGACAAACTGGACATCACCAAAATGAGGAACTGCTCATTAAAAAGCACCACTTTGTGAGGAAAAAGATAGGCCAAGATAGGAGGAATGCTCACAGCAGCATTTGTCAAAGCTTAATAACCCAAACATACACTAATTAGATGAGAAAAACAGGGCATATTCATTAAAAGAGACTAACTAAATGGGTTTCCACCAACACTGACGAAAAGGAGCTTTGACAGTGTGAGCTATGACTAGGAGGAGCTGAGCAATTCTAGTCATGCGATACTCAAAACTGAACAGGCACTGTGGTGAAGGTCAGTGGTTAAATGTGTGTGAAATTTGCTCAAAGCCAAGTTTAATCTCTGTCATAATTCCTGTCTCCAAAAGTAAGAAACTCCAACAATATTGTTTAGAGGTGTACACTCCCACAGCACTGACGGAAGAGGATCCTGAGGAGCCAGAGCTAGTTTCTGACTGTCAGTGGTAACTAGGCTTTAGTTATACATGCACATTTTAATACACTGTGTGTGCTCCGTGGCACTCACATGGAAATCAAAAGACAACTTGTGGAAACTAGTCCTCTACCACATGGGTCCCAGAGATCAAACTCGAATGTTAGCAAGCACTTTCACCATCTTACTAGCTCACACAGTTTTGGTTTGGTTTGGTTTTGGCTTTTTTACTACAGGGTTTGACTATGTAGCCCTAGCTTCCTGTAACTCACCATGTAGACCAGGCTGGCCTCAAACTCACAGAGATCCTGAGTGCTGGGATTAAATATGTGGGCCACCATGCCCAGCCTACCCACTCTATTTTTTTAATTAAAAGAGAACAAATTTTTAAAACATGAAACTGGTAAGTAGAAAAAAATATTTAACTTGAAAAACAAAAGAAGGAAGTATAAAGAACGTTATATGTTTAATAAGTTCAGATTATAACTATGCATTTAACAAGTAGGTCCTGAGAACTTGCCATGAACCTGATAAGCTGGATTCAGTGACTAAAAAACAAACAATTCCTATCCAGCTCGTACCAATGTAGGAGTCACATTCAAAGAACTAACATATCAGTCATGCTAGCAAAATGAGAAAGGGACAGAAGTGCACATCAACCTCAGCCCTCACAATTATCCCCACCTTAAGTATGAAAGTGTACACCACAAAAGGTATAAACCTCATCAAAAGCCCATGACTCAGGGGAAGGTTACAGGTCCTAAAAGGGGACCCTACTGCTGTTGTTTTGCTAAGTAGACATGTTGTTAGACTACCTTCTAAATATGTTTGGGAGCCGGATGTGGTGGTACATGCTTTTAATTCCAGCACTTGGGAGGCAGAGGCAGGTGAACCTGAGTTTAAGGCCAGTCTGGTCTAGAGAGTAAGTTCCAGGATGGCCAGGCTACAGAAAAACCCAATCACAAAAACAAACCAACCAAATAAACAAACAAGAGTAAATATTTACATTATACCTATAGACTAGTGCTACTGTCAACCTTGGCCAGAGACCTCTTTCTGCAGTAGGCAGCATTCAAAGACTCATAGTATACTGAGAATAAGTGACTGATGAACTGTCAGACTAAATGTGTGACATCTAAATTGACCCCCACACCCAAGGTTCAGGGAAGGGAAGGAGTAGAGAGAATTTAAGAGTCAGGTTTTAGAGAGCTATGAAATTCTGTCTTCCAGACATGACATGGCTGCTGTATTCATGAACTCACTGCAGTTATGGTTGCCACACAAGAACTGGGTGGGAGATACCACTTTTAGTCCCTACACTGGAGGCAGAAGCATTCATCTCTGTGTGTTTGAGGCTAGCCTGGTCTACAGAGCTAGTAGTTCCAGGAAAGCCAGGGCTACACAGACAAAGCCTGCCTCAGGGGTTAAAAAAAAAAAAAAAAAAAAAAAAAAAGACCTACACAAGAGCAGTCAACATTCCATTCCAGGGGGCAGGACTAACCGGATTCAGTGGGTCATTCAAAAAAAAAAAAAAAAAAAAAAAAGCATTGAGGTGGGAGGACATATTGGGGTATATATGGGAAGGGAATAGTGGGGACCCTGTAGGAGATCAAGATACATTGTATATATGCATGAAACTGTCAAGGAATAAATAAAACATGTTTTTTAAAAAAGCAAAGAATGTTTCATGACTTGAAAATGTTAAGAAATTCCAATGTTATGTACTCATTCTCTTATATATTCTATGACTGCTTTCATGCTACAGTGGCAGAGCTGTGACAGTATTATGACCACGGAGCCTTAAACGTTTACTATCTGGCCATGAAAGTTCACAATATTGATGGACTAGATAAGAGTGTCGTATAGACTCAATTTCAAAAGGTTTCTTTGTAGAATCTGACGGGATGATCCTACAACTCATACAGAAATGCAAGGGACCCAGAATAACTAAGGCAATACTGAAAAAGACAAGGTTGGGGACATACTTCATGATTTGAGATCGCGATACAAACTAGTAATCAAGACTGTACATTACTGGCAAAGAACAATAATCAATGAACACAGAACACAGATCAATGACAAAAATGGAAGTAGAAACATTTACTTATGGGTAAGTAATAATTTTCAACAAAGATGTCAATACAGTTCAATGAGAAAAAAAAAAAGCCAGGCGGTGGTGGAGCACGCCTTTAATCCCAGCACTTGGGAGGCAGAGGCAGGCGGATTTCTGAGTTCGAGGCCAGCCTGGTCTACAGAGTGAGTTCCAGGACAGTCAGGGCTACACAGAGAAACCCTGTCTCGGAAAAAAAAAAAAAAAGAAAGAAAAAAGAAAGAAAAAAGAAAGAAAGAAAGAAAGAAAAGAAAAGAAAAAAAATCTCTTTAACCAAAGTGCTAAATTCCACATGCAAAAGAGTCAGATCTCTACCTTAAGCACAAACTTAAAATGAGTCAGACTTACATACAACTCTTAAGCTCTTGGAAAAAGAGGGAGTAAATAAATCTTTGATTTCAATAAAACAGTGGTTTCTTAAGTACCTAGCATACTGCAGCTAAAGACAAAATTGGACATCATCAAAACTTAAATGTCTCTGCTTTGAAGAACATAATTAAGAAAGTAAGTCAAGCCTAAATCCTGAGTTTAAATCTTCAGCATTCATTGTAAAAAACTGGGTGTGGTTATTCATGTCTGCAACTTCACTATGGTGAATAGGGACCAGCAGATCCCCAGTGTCTGCTGGCCAGCCAGCTTACTAGAAATCAGTAGCTTTAGTTCAGTCAGAGAAGGGGAGAGCAACAGAGGAAGCCACTCAGTATTCTCTTTCGGCCTCTGCATACCCTACACACATACATACACTCCACACCATTCAAGAATTTCAATGTGCGCTCCCCCCCCCTCCCACTGTGATGGGCCATACCAATGGTCCCAGTACTTGGGAATCTGTGCCATGAAGATAAAAGCAAGTTTTGAAACCAACTTAGACGACACAATATACCAGGCCAGTCAGAAGTACATAGCAAACTTCTATCTCAAAAGTAAACCAAAAAAGAAATTGAAAGGACAATACAAGCCTGGCAGTGGTGGCACATACATTTAATCCCAGCACTCGGGAGGCAGAGCAGGCAGATCTCTTGAGTTCCAGGTCAGCCTGGTCTACAGTGATTTCCAGGACAGCCAGGGCTACATAGAGAGACCCATTTTAACAAACCAAACCAACCAACAACAACAAAGACAAGGCAATCCACAGAAAGGCTTTTTAACTTATATCTCATAAGGGAATAGTATCTAGAACACATAACAAAATTAAAATAATGTGCAAGAATGAAGGCTTGGAGTCTGTGCTCTTGATCTAATTGTTGAACTTCCTACACGTGTTTTGTCTGAGAATAAACCCTCACACCTTTACCTGTTTTCTGTAGCTTCCGTTGCCAGATTTTCCATTTGGAGCTCAATGCATGATAACACCAATGAAGCATCCCTCTACCTTTTGCTCCTCCTCCACTACAACTCTTACCCTCACACACTTCACCCAGCAAAAAAATGACATCACTAATCCCCACACAGGAAAGCCTTTGACAACTTTCCCTTGCAGGAATACTCCTCTTCCATATACCCTCCTGGTGGATTTCTGACTCTTCAGATGTTTATTCAAAAAAAAAAAAAAAAAAAAAAAAAAAGCCTTCAACTAAGCAGATATTACTAAAACATGTTAAGCCCTACAGTTTTCTAATCTACTTCCCTACTTTACTGTACCTCAACACTTAATATGAACAAACTACTGCTTACTGTCTATGACCCTCCCAAGAATTTTAGCTTCATGAGGCATAACTTTGTTCCCTGTTAAAACCTGCAACTAATACTAGGCACACAGGAGATGATCAGCAAATATTGATGGATGACTATGATCAGGAAGACTAATGAGGACGATCAATGGTAAATGACAACTGCTCGAGGTCTATGGGACCCGCCACAGCCAGCTGAGCAGAGAACACGTTCTCAGCTACTTCAACAGAAGCCCACGCATGGCTGTGACACTGGTTCTATGGAACACAATGAGAGTCACAAAAATAGAACAGATTCATTCTAAAATTGTTTTGGCTGGTCTCACTTCGAAAAAAGGACTTTTAACTGAATCAAGTGGACAAAATGCCAAAATCGAAGCTTCCAAGCAGCAAGTTTGTTACTTATTATTAATGAACACTTAGTTTTTCAACAGCAAATTACATAAAAATATGAGATAGACGCCAAGGAGCTGATTTTGGAAAATGTTAGCTCATACTGTACAGTGTAGTAACAAGTTTTTGGTTTTTTTTTTTTTTAATTAAAAAAAAAAAGCTTTTAAAAGCTTTTGTTGCAAAATACTTTTGGTTGTAAAGAATTTAAAAATCTATCCTAACATATGCCCAAATTTTATCTGGAAGGACAAATGAAGAGAAACAGAGCTTGCTCCTGGGTACAGAGTTAGGGAAATGGGGAGGAAGAGGTTTTCATTATTTAACCTCTTTTATCTTTGGGACTGTATCATGTTAATAAATTACTTATACAAAAACAAACTAATTTGTGTTTGAAACAGACACAGAACAATCTCTCCCCACACACACCTGTGTCTGTCTGTCTGTCTGTCTGTCTGTCTCTCTCTCTCTCTCTCTCTCACACACACATACACACACACACAAAAAAAAAAAAAAAAAAAACACAGAGGTTGACAGAAGATACAGAGAATATGTAAACTTCCACAATTCCTACCAACCAGAGAGGCAGAGTCATGGTAATAATATAAATAACTAGAAGCACTTGAACAGCTAAGCATGGTACTACATGCCTTTAATCCCAGCACAGAGGAGGCAGATGCAGGAGGATGGATCTTTGTGAGTTCCAGGTCATCAAGTGTTACATACTGAAACTGTCTCAAAAAAAAAAAAATTACTTATCTAGAGATAAGTTTTCTATTCACACTTTTCACCTTGTAGAAGAAAAATTTATTCCTATATTTTGTTCTATCAAATAAGCCAATATTTCTCCCCAAATCTTTATTTTTTTAAAAAAATAAACTCTCAGAACAGGGAAAGGATGCTATCAGAAACCCAAAAACAAGAACAATTACTAAAAATGAGCTGGGAATATAGCTCAGTGATATCACCAGAACACTTATTTTCTAAATGAGTTTTAATGATAACATTCTTTAGTAGGTTGTTTCCTGAAAGTTCTCCTTATTTACTTATACAAATCCGGATTAGGATCAAAACGCCCAGAGTTGAGAGAGAGGGTGGAGCTTCAGGAGAGCACAGGACTGGACATTCCGCATGGACTTCCAGGAAAATGTTCTGAGCATCTTTTCTCTTAGAGCATTGTGACTCATGGTCTCTCTTCTGTTTCAATATTCTTTCCAGTCACAAGCCACGAGCTTCTATAAGACATCAGCAAAGAACTAAATAGGAACTTTTAGTGGCACAGGAAATATCTTCAGAGTCTGAGTGGCCCATGTTCTAAAACAAGCCTGACTGCAACACTTGTAAAATTCATTTCCCGGTGTAAACTGCACACTACCAATGTATCCGTTTTATATAGAACAGAAAATAGATAGGCAGTAAGTATCAGTCGACTTTTTCATATATATGCACACATAACTTATTAATAATCACACCTAAGTAACTGACCATGTACTTGACAAACACAACTCATCCAACTGTCTGCAGACACACAGAAGCACCTCTCTGGTGATGCTTAAAACCTTGTTTACTACACTGCACCACGAACTAAATGAAACGCCAGGAGAGTACGAAGTGCCTCAAGTCACAGGCTGCTTCAAGTGTCACTTGGAAAATGAATATCCCATTGGATGCGTTCACACTCCCCCGCCCTCAGCACTCCCGCCGAGACCTCCTAAAAGCATTATGTCATCCACTATCCGCACATTTATCACTCTGTCCTGCATCCCAGCTCCCAGGACAGATGAAGAGGTAACCCAAGAGACCTCTGCCTCTCCAAGTTCTCTTCACAACAGTCATGTGCGCCACCGCCCCAGTTTCTCCCGATGAGACAAACAAGTACCCTAACTTTGCAAACTGGGAACGGCGAAGGCACTGGAGTCGGGACACCACTCAGCGAGTCCCTTGCTGGCCTGACCGCGCTCTGTCTCCTCTGTGGAAGGCCAAAGACCCTGAAAGGCAAGGGCCCTAGCCGGGAAGGCCTGGCCTCAGGGAGGTACGGGGACCCTCTGGACTGGGGACCGCGTTGGCCATGCCCAGCACGCAGGCCAGGGGCGCGGGGCGCGGGCCCCGGGCGGGAGCTGCGGCGCCCGGACTCACGGTCGGTGCAGCGGTTCCTCGGCCGGACCTGGCAGCGGCGGTGGCGGCGGAGGCTGCCCCTGAGGCGGCGGCTGAGGGGGTTGAGGAGGCGGCGGCGGCGGTGGCGGCGGCGCCTGCGGTGGCGCCTG
Organism: Apodemus agrarius; assembly: GCA_964023405.1. NCBI lineage: Eukaryota > Metazoa > Chordata > Mammalia > Rodentia > Muridae > Apodemus > Apodemus agrarius. Next base: position 73,289,096 of record OZ030016.1, read on the forward strand.
CTGCTGCTGTTGCTGCTGCTGTTGCTGCTGCTGCTGCTGCTGCTGCTGCTGTTGCTGGAAGGACTTGAGCGACTCGAAAGCCTTCATCAGCTTTTCCAGGGTTGCCATGACGGTCTCCTGCCCGACCGAACAGACCCTGAAGGCTTGGAGCCTACTCACACTTTGCGGCGCCACTTAGCAGCAAGGAAATGAATGGGGCTCTGCGCGGCAGGCAGAAGCGGAACCAAGGCGCCCAGCCATCTTGGGCCTGTCCCGGCAACCCTCGCGGCGAGTCCGTACCGTGACGTCATGCCGGCGGAGGCGAGGCCACGCCAGACCCGCCGAATTGACCCACGAATGCGTCGTCGTCTTTCGCAACGTCTGGACCTGGGCATGCCTGGCCTCTGTTAGTTTAAGATTCTCCTCCCCGCCGACGTGGCCCCGCCCCTTCCCGGCAAAAGCTGGCCCCTCTCAGTGCAGAGGGCCGGACTAGAGGATAAGGTGGGCGGGGCGAGCTGCTAGATGAGGGGCGGAGCTGAGCCGAGAGTAGGCTTTAAGGGCCACAGCTCAGCACCAGCGCTAGAAAAGGGGTGATGAGGTGGGCAGAGGAGTTGCAGACACCGGAAGAAAGAAAAGGTTAGAAAGGGGAAGGACAGCCAAGAAATCTCCCTACATAAAGCCACCCTACACCGGGAAGGTGGTTGTGGAGCTGGGAACCCGAAACCCAAAGAGGCTTCTCTTCCACTGTCCAGGCGGTTGCCTGAGCTTCAGTCCCAAGCGCAGGATGAGGGGAGCCAAAGTGACCCGTATTCAGGACCAAAGAACTCTTATGATCCGTGGACCCCGAGGCACCAGAGGGTCTGCAGAAGAGAAGGCTGAGAAAGGGTTTCAGGTAGGCGGCAGCAGTTACTGTACAAAGAAAGGCTGTGGTTCGAGCCACTTTTACAGTGAGACTGCTCTAGGAACTGCTCTGGCCATTAATCAGGACCTACAAGGGGTCTCATTGCCACCAGCGCTGAGTTCCTTGTCTCTAGAGCCTCCATCTCTCAAAAGTGAGCAATTAAAGCAGGAAGCTGAAAATTGTGTGGATAAACCCAGGCTGCTCCTGCAGTCTGCCCAGCAAAAAGTGTTGGCTTTCAGCTGGGCATGGTGGTGCATGCCTTTAATCACAGCACTTGTAGAATGCTTTGAGTAGCATGCACGAAGCTCTATGTTCAATCCCTGCATTTTATAAACTAGGAATGGTAATCGTGCCTGTAATCCCAGCACTCAGCAGGTAGACGGAGATTTTCCTTGGTTTCATAGTGAATTCAAGTCAGCATGGATTATATCAGAACTTGTCTCAAAAGAAAAAGGAAAAAAGCCAAGTAGGGGTAGAGCATATCTTTACTCTCAGCACTCAGGAGGCAGAGGCAGGCAGATCTCTGAGTTCTAGGCTAGCCTGTTCTACAAAATGAGTTCCAGGACAGTCAGAGCTACACAGAAACCCTGTCTCGAAAAACAATAACAAACAAACAAAAACGTGCTGGCTTCAGAAAAATCTGTCTGGAGATGATCCATGCAGTGAGAAACACGATGAAGCTTCAGGCTACCCATAAGACTCAAGTGCCCTAGTCCATGGCCATAAGGTACTCCATTTTCTCAAAATGGTCATGTGTACAGAAACCAACACTGTTCCTATAGGGGTATAAGCCCACCCCAGTTAAACTGGGAAGGACAGCAGAGAAACAGCCTTTAGATTCTATGTCTGTCCTGTTACTAATGCCACTATTAGATGCACAGAGCCAGTGCTAGCTCTCACATGAGGCAGCCTCTAACAGCTGACCAGGGCTGGTAGTTGCTAGTAGGTAAACTTGAAGGCCCAGTGAGCCCTGCCTCTTAGCATTCTCCAAGTTATGACATCCCTGCTCCCATCCAAGTATGGGCAGCTAGTAACTGACTTCTAACTAATACAAGGCAAAGATAATGGGATGTCACACTGTTGTTAGGTTACAAATGTAACCTCAGTCTGGCTAACTACCAATTGCTCAGCTTATATACACTGATGAAGAACAATTGGCAAGACTTAACAAAGAACTACCCATGGCCAACAGTCGGGACTGATATTGGTGGTCCAGCAGCCCACATATGAAGTAAACCTTGCCAATACCACTAAAGCTCTAAAGTGACTCTTGAAGCCGAGCTCTCAGAGAAGGCACTGGTACCTAATTGCTCACTGTGAGGAGTGGTAACAGAGGACCTATGTGAGCTGGGTCCAGATTCCGAAACCACAGAAACTGGATAGTTATAAATATGTTTTGCTAGGTGACTATACACTGGCAATTTGTTTGGCAACAATAGGTATATTGGTTGGCTTACACTGCTGTATCAGGGCACCACTGCCTGGGAGCTATCAATAGTCATTTATATTCTCAAAGTCCTTCAAACTAGAAATACAAAATCAGGGTGTTGGCAGAGCATCTTCCACTTGAGGCCTCACATCATCATCATCCCTCTGTGTCTGTGTCCTAAGTTTTATGAAAATATAAGTAACTGGATTAAGATCTAGTAACTTCATTTCTGATAGAGACTTCCACAACTTAGTGATGCATGGCTGTAATCATGGCAGTAGTGAGGCTGAGACGGGAGGATTTAAAGTTCAAGGGTAGCTTTAGCTACCTAGTGAGTTCCAAGCCAGACTGGCTACACAGACAGACCCATAGAAAGGGAAAGAAAGAAGGCTACCATCTTCTCTCCAAACACAGACCAGTCTGATATTCTAAGGAGTTAGTGTTTCAGTATATAAATTAGTAGGTGATAACAGATACAATTTCATCCATAAAACCAAACTGCATTCTAGCAGTTACTCTGATCTGACCTTATCCAGAAATGCAACCTGGCTTTTGTTTGTTATGTTTTAAAATCTGGGCAATTTGCCATTTAGCTAAGATACCTACCACAGGTAACAACTATAAACACCTGACTAAGGAAGTCCTGGCAAGTGAGATATAAGCAAAAGTAGTATTGCTTCTAGGAAATGCAAAGGAAAGGGTGCATCCACTTTCTTCCTGGTGCTTATAATGAGAACATGCTGCTTGGCAGTACAGCAGCCATTTTAGGTCAGTGTAAAACTCACATCCTGGGATGATGGAGCTAGAAAGAGCTGGAGCTATCATCCTAGCTGCCTGCTCATTTCTGGGTTTCTCTTGTGACAGAGCAAAACAAATGTTTTTGTCTAAGTCCATTTTGTCTAAGTCCTAGTTATACTATTAGATGCATCTACACTAACTTTTAACCAATTCTGGGGAATCAATGTGTCACTAGAACCACCATATGGATGGATATAAGTCTAGCCTTTCTAAAAAGAAAGTCATCTGCCTAGAACGTCATACAAGCCTGACAGAGTATCTGATGAGAAAGCCTTGTAAAAAACGGGCTGTCAAACTGGATGTAAGGTGAACAATATTAATCCTAACCCCTGAGAGATAGAGGTAGGCAGATCTCTGTGACTCCGAGGCCAGCTGACTGCATAGAGAGACTATGTCTCAAAATTTAACTGGGACTGGAGGGATGGTTCAGCCATTAAGAACACTGACTGCCCTAGCTAGAGCAATTAGACAACAAAAGGACATCAAATGTATACAAATTGGAAGGGAAGAGGTCAAAGTATCACTATTTGCAGATGATATGATTGTATACTTAAGCGACCCCAAAAATTCCACCAGAGAACTCCTAAAACTGATAAACAACTTCAGCAAAGTGGCTGGATAGAAAATTAACTCAACCAAATCAGTAGCCTTCCTCTACTTAAATGATAAACAGGCTGAGAAAGAAATTAGGGAAATTACACCCTTCACAATAGTCACAAATATATTACATACCTTGGTGTGACTCTAACCAAGCAAGTGAAAGATCTGTATGACAAGAACTTCAAGACTCTAAAGAAAGAAATCACAGAAGATCTAAGAAGATGGAAGGCTCTCCCATGTTCATGGATTGGAAGGATTAATATAGTAAAAAATGGCCCTCTTGCCAAAAGAGTCTACAGATTCAATGCAATCCCCATCAAAATTCCAAATCAGTTCTTCATAGAGCTAGAAAGAGCAATCTGCAAATTCATTTGGAATAACAAAAAACCCAGGATAGCGAAAACTATTCTCCAAAACAAAAGATCTACTGGGGGAATCACCATCCCTGACCTCAAGTTGTACTATAGAGCAATAGTGATTAAAAAAAAAACTGCATGGTATTGGTACAGTAACAGGCAGTGGAATAAAATTGAAGACCCAGAAATGAACCCATACACCTATAGTCACTTGATCTTTGACAAAGGAGCAAAAACCATCCAATGGGAAAAGGCAGCATCTTCAACAAATGGTGCTGGTTCAACTGGAAGTCAACATGTAGAAGAAAGCAAATTGATCCATTCTTATCTCCCTGTACAAAGCTCAAGTCCAAGTGGATCAAGGATTTCCACATCAAACCAGATACACTGAATATAATAGAAGAGAAAGTATAGAAAAGTCTCAAGACCTGGATACAGGGGAAAAGTTCCTGAACAGAACACCAATGGCTTATCCTCTAAGAATCGACAAATAGGACCTCATAAAATTACAATGTTTCTGTAAGGCAAAGGACACTGTCAATAGGACAAAATGGCAAACAACAGACTGGGAAAAGATCTTTACCAATCTCATATCTGATAAAGGGCTAATATCCAATATATACAAAGAATTCAAGAAGGGAGACTCCAGAGGGGAAAAAAAACCCCTATTAAAAATTGGGGAACATTGCTAAACAGAGAATTCTCAACTGAAGAAACTCGAATGGCTGACAAGCACCTAAAGAAATATTCAACATCCTTAGTCATCAAGGAAATACAAATCAAAACAACCCTGAGATTCTACCTCACGACAGTCAGAATGACTAAGATCAAAAACTCAGGTGACAGATGCTGGTGAGGATGTGGAAGAAGAGGAACACTCCTCCATTGCTGGTGAAACTGCAAGCTGGTACAACCATTCTGGAAATCAGTTTGGTGGTTTTTCAGAAAATTGGACCTAGTACTACCAGAGGACCTGGCTATACTACTCCTGGGCATATACCCAGAAGATGCTCCAGCATGCAATAAGGACACATGCTCCACTATGTTCATTGCAGCCTTATTTTTTTAAAGAAAAGATATATTTATTTATATAAGAACACTGTAACTATCTTGAAACACTTTTTCTTCTCTCTCCAGCCCTGCTCCCTCTGGTCCAAAGATTTATTTATTTATTATATGTAAGTACACTGTAGCTGTCTTCAGACACCCCAGAAGAGGGCATCATATCTCATTATGGATGGTTGTGAGCCGCCATGTTTTGCTGGTATTTGAATTCAGGAAGAGTAGTAAGTGTTCGTAACTGCTGAGCCATCTCTCCAGTCCAAGCAGCCTTCTTTATAGTAGTCAGAAGCTGGAAACAACCCAGATGTCCCTCAACAGAGGAATGGATACAAACAATGTGGTACATTTACACAATGGAATACTACTCAGCTATTAAAAACAATGACTTCATGAAATTCGCAGGCAAATGGATAGAACTGAAAATATCATCCTGAGTGAGGTAACTCAGTCACAAAAGAACACACACTGTATGTACTCATGAATAAGTGGATATTAGCCCAAAAATTTAGAATACTCAAGATTCAATTCACAGACCATATGAAGCCTAAGAAGGAAAACCAAAATGTAGATTCTTCATTGCTTCTTAGAAGGGTGAACAAATTACTCACAGGAGGAAATATGGAGACAAAGTGTGGAGCAGAGAGACTGAAGAAAAGGCCATCCAGAGACTGCCCTACTTGGAAATCCATCCCACATTACAGCCACCAAACCTGGACGCTATTGTGGATTCCGGGAAGTGCTTGCTGACTTGAGCCTGATATGACTGTCTCCTGAGAGACTCTGCTAGAGCCTGACAAATACAGAGGTGGATGATCCGCAGCCAACCATTGGGCTGAGCATGGGGTCCCCGAGGGAGGAGTTGGAGAAGGGACTGAAGGAGCTGAGGGGTTTTGCAGTCCCATGGAGGGACAACGGTGTCAACAGGCCAGACCCCCTGGAGCTCCCGGGGACTAGACCACCAACCAAACCCATGGCGCTGGCTGTATATGTGACAGAGGATGGCCTTGTTGGACATCAGTGGGTGGCAAGGCCTTTGAGCCTGAGGGTGTTCAATGCCCCAATGTAGGGGAATGCCATGATGGGAAGACAGGAGTTGGGGGGCACCCTCATAGAGGCAGGGGAGGGGATATGAGATAGGGCGATTCAGAAGGGGAAACCTGGAAAGGGGAAAACATTTGAAATGTAAATAAAGAAAAAGTCCAATAAAAATAAATAAAAAATAAAAGTAGCACTCATAGTTCAGCAAGAACCTAAACAAAGTTGAAGAAAAACGGAAGAGGGTTCTGAAAAGTATTGGGACATATAGAGAAAAGACTTTGAAAACTGTTCAAATGCACAAGACATCTATGCTTGGGAGTTTCAGGGCACACAGTGGTATTCTCAGGGTTCTTCTTTGATCCAGCTTCAGTAAAAAGACAATACAAATATTAATGTAAAAAAATACATGAAAACACATTATAAACAGTGTTACAGACTGTTTATTACAATTTAAGGAAAGGATAAGACACTTAGTATGTGATAGATTCCTTCTTAACACCAGGGTCTTGCTTTGTGGTCTGCACAGTGAATGATCAGTGTTCTGGTGGCTCCCTCTCCTCACTGGGGACAATGTTCAGGCAGCCCTGCAATAAACAGCACAATGGCCAGCCTCAGCTATGTCTCTAATGCCAAGATGGCATTGCTTGCTTGAGTAGCCATGAGTTCTATAAGCATGGATTCAACCAACCCCGGAAAAAAAAAAGGCAAAAATAATTTTTAAGTCAAATGACAATAAGTCGTTTAAGTTTAAAAGCATGTTATAACTATTTGTATATTATATAATGTATTTATATAATCTAGAGGTGATTTAAAGTAATCAGAAGTTCTGTGGCTTATAGGTTTGTATGTTAACACTGCCCATTTATAAAAGAGACTTGAGCACTTTTACATTTGGGCATCTTGGAACCAATCTCCAAAGATACCTAGGAACAAATGATACAATGTTTTCAAAATTAGGAGGATACTAATTATGAGGCCAACAAAAACTTTAAATATACTCTTTTTTATTTACTTCAAGAAATGGAATTCTAAATGTATTCCCAGCTACAGAAATAGAGCCAAGATCTTAAATGTAAGACTAGCACTGACAACTTAGTAAACCCATTTCAAAAACATTTTAAAAATAAAAGATGGGGAGTGTGGGTGTGTAGCTCATTGTTAAAGTACTTATTAGGTATATTAATGTCCTAACTTCTATCCCTGTACTGTTAAAAATAACATTTAAAGGCACATGCTTAATTTACATGCAGAGGTACTGCCTCACGATGAGTTTTGCTGCTTCGTTACTGTTGCATGCTAAATCAAATTCAATAGTTTAGTGAGTGCAGAATGCAAATGAGACTAGTTGGCTCCTTCACCAACAGAGAGCATGGTAAGAAGGTGCTTCATACAGTTCAACTCCATTCTATTAGTGGTAAGATCTTCAGTGGATGCCATTATGGGCTCTGAGTAAGGAGGAACACCCAATAGGACTTAACTGTATGCAGAAATAGACTCATTTGGTCAGTTCATTTAGTTATTCCCTAGTTAAGAAAGAAAATGTGGTCATAACAACTATCACTCTGGGATATTTTTAACCACTGAAGTCTTGTTTCTCTGTATTGAAAAAAATACAAATTAGGATGCTATCAAAAAATCTTAGTAAATTCATCAAAAAATGATAGGTACAAGAAAAAAAAAGAAAAAGGAAAAAAGAAAGATTTGAAAGTTTAAAAAGCAAAACAATGCACTCATAGGACCTTTTGCTTGGTGAAGTTATTTTCTAACCTTATCAGGTGTGTTGCCCCTTACTTTTAATCCCAGCACTCAGGAGGCTGAGGTAGGAGGACAGGGTCTTTCCGGGCTATGGAGCAAAAGTAATGTTACTACAGAAACTCTCTCTGAACAATTTCCACTTTTAGAAGAATTTTGCTTTTCCTGTGTACTTGGACATGAGAAAGCAGTAGTAGGAATCTGAACACGGAGAACTAAACATGCATTGTTTATGCTGACCTTTAAGCAAAGTCAAAATGCTTTGTCACCAAAAAAGGAAGCAGTTTCAGTGCTAAGAGTCACTGCTTTGTGGATCAGAACAACCTCTCCACCAACAGCAAGCAGCGTGGTGAAGACTCTTCTGGGCAAGCTAGTAATAGAATCGTGTTGCTTTTAAACTATATGAAACCTGTGTGTGTGTGTGTGTGTGTGTGTGTGTGTGTGTGTGTGTGTTGTATGTGTCCATTCTTCTGTCTTTGTAGGTCTGTCTCCTTCTCCTCCTCCTCCTCTTCTTCTCTTCTTCACTTCTGACAAGGACTCACTATGTAATGAGCTGACCTCAAACTTTTTTTTCTTTTACCTTTAATCCCAGCATTCAGGAAGCAGAGGCAAGTAGATCTCTGAGCTAAAGGCCAGCCTGGTCTGTAAAATGACTTCCAGGACAGCCAAGGCTACACAGAGAAACCTGTGTCCAAGTACACAGGAAAAGCAAAATTCTTCTAAAAGTGGAAATTGTTCAGAGAGAGTTTCTGTAGTAACATTACTTTTGCTCCATAGCCTGGGAAGACCCTGTCCTCCTACCTCAGTCTCCTGAGTGCTGGGATTAAACTCTTGGAGCCCCCCCCCCAGTGGTATTTTCCTTAGAAAATGTGTTCCTTTCATCCATATACATACATATTTGGAGGGGAGTGTAAATACACATGTGCACACTCCTGCTTCTCAGAACCCAAGCCCTTGCTTCTACTATGCAAATGTTCTACCCTAAGCAACAGCCCCAGCCACAACAGTTTACTTTTGCAAAAGATGTTTTTACCGATCTTCTGAGGAGTCTATGGAAGAAGTTTCCATTTGGTCTAGAGGAACACATCTTGTATTTTTCAAGTGATGACGAATCTTTATCTTCATGTTCATTGAGGTCCTTGAAACATCCAGATTCAATCATCTATATGCATAGAAGACAGGACAAAGCATCTCTGGATACACCATAAGAGGTTCTGTGATCTCCTACTGTTATCAGGTCTCACCCAGTACCTGACCTCAATGTGGGGCACCTTATAACTAGCAGACCTTCTCTGGTTCCATGTTCCTAGACTCCTAGTTTCTGACCCCTCAGAATAAATAAAGTGGCCTCTTGTTTATCCTTCTTGAAGTGTACCTCCCAAAAAGCTAATTCTAGCAAGCCCAGCTTATAAAGCAGGACACTCCAGGTGGCAAGCAATTCCCAAGATCACCTTTTGCTCACCTCCTGTAACTAGGACCAGAGTAGCTGCCATGCTTCTGGCATGGTCTTGGCTTACCCATGATCAAGTCCTTTACATAAATTTACATTATGCGGGCGCGCGCGACACACACACACACACACACACACACACACACACACACACTATTGTTAAAACTAGCATAAACCTACTCTGTAAGAAAGAGTAATACCTCATTCTGCCAGGGGATGGTGACAGACCCTGTTGCAAATTCGGTGTAGAAGGTCTCATCATTGGTGTCCAGGTTTACTCCTTTTACCACAGAGAATTGCCCAATATCCAAGATATCCTTACAATAAATGGCCTGAGGCTAGGAACCAAGAACAAAGGCATCAGCCTATGAGACATCTTGAATATACTTTATTGTTTTGTTTGGTTATGTTTTTCTTATGGAATTTTGAGACAGGGATAGGCAGCCTAGGCTGTTCTTGAACTCACAATCTGGCTGCCTTAACCATCCCTATCTAGTTTATAAGGCTGTTTTGTTTTTAATTTTCATATGCTAAGGATTAGACATTGGACCTGCATATGTTGGGCAAGCACCCTACCACTTAACTACATTCCCAATCCTAAAGCAGCTCTGAGCTCCCTCAATTTAAAAGAAGTCCACACGCACTCCTCCCCACTTGTTCAGGGCCAAAGCCCTCTTTTCAAAGTAATTTTCTAATTTATACCATGCATACTCTGTGACACAGCAGTTCCCGTGTCACTTTTCTCTAGGAACTTTTTAAAAAAACACTTATGTATGTGACTACACTGTCACTCTCTTCAGACACACCAGAAGAGAGCATCAGATGGTGGTGAGTCACCATGTGGTTGCTGGAAATTGAACTCAGGACCTCTGGAAGAGCAGTCACTGCTCTTAACTACTAAGCCATCTCTCCAACCCTCTTGGGAAACTTTTAGTGTCACAGATCCTGTTGTGTCTTTGTTCCAGTCCTCCATACACATGTGTTCATATACCCCTCATAAGGATCTCTCTCCTTCTTTGCAGCAAAAAAATAGATTGCAAAGACTAAACCTATAGAAGGATGGTGTGGTTACTTCTTTGGGAGACACAGAGAGCTGTAAACAGGCATAGAGACCACTGGCTGTGGGTTCCTCTAGTTTTTACCCTGCTTCGGGTAATATAATACCAGCATCAATCTGGCTGGTTTTGTGTGTCAACTAGACACAAGCTGGAGTTATCACAGAGAAAGGAGATTCAGTTGAGGAAATGCCTCCATGAGATCCAGCTGTAAGGTATTTCCTCAATTAGTGATCAGGGGTGGAAGGGCCCATTGTGGGTGGTGCCATCCCTGGGCTGATAGTCTTGGGTTCTATAAGCAAGCAAGCTGAGCAAGCCAGGGGAAGCAAGCCAGTAAATAACATCCCTCCATGGCCTCTACATCAGCTCCAGCTTCCTAACCTGCTTGAGTTCCCGTCCTGACTTCCATTGATGATGAACAGCAATGTGGAAGTGTAAGCTGAATAAACCCTTTCCTCCCCAACTTGCTTCTTGGTCATGATGTTTGTGCAGGAATAGAAACCCTGACTAAGTCAGCATCCTACCTGCAAAAGTACCTCCTTAGCATTTGGATGAAAAGTAGAAGCAACATTCTTGCTAGCAATTTCTCTAGGATGAGGGCCCAGGCTTGCAGCCTTCACCTTGGCACTGTTCTTAGCAGCAAAGTGTCTAGAGTTTGCTAAAGTGCCTCCAAATGAGGTAATTTGTTTAAGACAAGGACATAGAATCTAGGATGGCAATGTGTTCCCCCTCCTTCCTGAGAAGCCACCTCAGCCTGTTTTCCCTGCACTTCACCCAAGCAGCCCCATCTCCACACCTAACAGTCACATGAAGTCCACAGTATGCATGCAACACTTGCCCAGATGAGTCAGTTTGTCTTCCTGCATGCCTCTCCACGCAGAGGCACTCTCTTACTTATTTACCTTTCTCCTGCTTTGCCTTCAGCCTAGAGCTATGCTGGAGATAGGGCACAGGCCTTCAATATGTCAACTAGAAATTAGTCCCACAAAAGTAGTTACCACTAGAACAAATATTATGGACATTAAGCAAGCATATCAATTCTAAAGAAGTCTTAATAAAAATATATTAACTGTAGATCTATCTTAATTCCATCCAACAATGAAAACTTCTCATCTTCCCATTTTTAGAATGTGTCTATAGAAGACTACTAAGGGTAGAGTCCAGGTTATCTTTACTTAATCATCTTTTCATCAGTAGTTCACTTATTATATGTTATTTTACTAATATATTTATTATATCCTCTATTATGCACTAAGCACAGACAAGTGCCAGGCCATGTGCTTTTGGAGGCAGGACATTTGTATGCCAATACCTTATTCATGGCTAAGCAGATATTTCCAGCTCGAGTCTCAACAGTGTGTGAGAAGTAGTGAGGGCTGCACATTCCAGACTAAGCACAGTCCAATGTAAGGAATGAGCACAAGGATGGAGGTAAAATCAGCACTGAGATCATAACAGGAACACTGGCACACAGAGGGCCTTAAAGGACATGCCAAGGAGGTCTGAAATGGCACTGAGAACTGGGAGAAAGACAGGGAGTTTGGCTACTTTAGTGGTGATAGACTGCACACACCCGGTCTGGAAGCCAGAGAACTACTAAGGGTGTGCCTGAGGATATGGGAGTGGTAGGATGGAGGAGGAAGAAGAGAAGGAGCAGGGAGGGAGGGAGCGAAGGAAGAAGAAAAGGAGGAAGAGGAGGGAGAAGAAGAGAGGAGGAAGGGGAAAGGAAGGAAAAAGAAATAGGAGGAAGGAAGAGGAAGGGGAGGAGGAGGAGGAGAAGGAAAGAAAGAAAAGGAAGGAAGGAAGAAAGTAAGGAAGAAAGGAAGGAAAGAAGAAGCACAAATAACAGACCTCAGATTTCATAGAGCAGAACCCACCTGTATCAAGTGTGTTTTAACCAAAGACTGTTATGCTGGGTATACTCTGGGTAACATACTTACATCAGGAATGAAAGGTGGATCTAACATATTTGCTTCCAGCCTGCTGAAGTTAATATCCTTGAATATTGGGTGCTGCTTTACAGCAGAGGCCCCATCACCCTGGCAGCCCAGCCGTTTACTTGGATCCTTGATGAGTAACTACACAAGAGAGAAACAATCAACGGAAGCTATTAGGATAAAAATGTAATCAACACTGTCTTCTTTAACAACCCAAGTGGTGGTGGCCCCTTTAATCTCAACACTTGGGAGGCAGAGGCAGGCAGATCTCTGTATGTTCAAGGCAGGCTGGTCTTCCAGGACAGTTAGGGATACACAGAGAAACTCTATCTCAAAAAGCCAAAAACAAAACAAAACAAATCACCAAAACAAAACAAAAATCCCGGGCTGGAGAGATGGCTCAGCAGTTAAGAGCATTGACTGCTCTTCAACAGGTCCTGAGTTCAATTCCCAGCAACCACATGGTGGCTCACAACCATCCATAATGAGATCTGACGCCCTCTTCTGGTGTGTCTGAAGACAGCTACAGTGTACTCATATATAATAAATAAATAAATCTTTTTTTAATTTGTTTATTTATTATATGTGAGTACACTGTAGCTGTCTTCAGACACTACAGAAGAGGGAGTCAGATCTCATTACGGATCTCATGAGCCACCATGTGGTTGCTGGGATTTGAACTCCTGACCTTCAGAAGAGCAGTCGGTGCTCTTAACCACTGAGCCATCTCTCCAGCCCCAAATAAATAATCTTTAAAAAACAAACAAACAAACAAACAAAACAACCAACCAAAAAAAAATCCCCAATAGCCAAATAGTATGAGTAGCAGAAAGGACATATATCCAAGTTAACCACTGTAACTCCTAAGTATCAAGCAAACTGTGCAAATTCAGACTTAACTAAGTAGATTATGGTTTCACAGAATAAAACTCAAGTCTTGCCTTGACTAATCAAGAGACAGAAGCTTGAAGAGCATGCCTCCTGGTGACCCTTTTAATCTCAGCACTTGGGAAAAGGCAGGTGGACTTCTTGTAGTCCACTTGATCTATATAGTAAGCTCCGGGCCAGCCAGACCTATATAGCATCTGTCTCAAGGAAAATATGCCATGTGAGCAAGTCAACCCTCAAGTAAAAATGTTATAAAAATTAAGAGATAATTACTAAGGAAATAGAGTTGTAAATTCAGTTGTAATTATTTCAATGCTGTTGAATTTATAAAAAGAAATCAGAGTACTAAGGATCCCAAGTCCTTCTAGAAGGACTCCTTCTAGAAACTGTCTATATTTAACTCTGTCTCTCTCCTGTCTCTAACAACATCTCTACTTTCCTCCAACTTTTGGTTTTATTTATGTATTTGTGTGAGTGTGGGTACATGCCACATTGCATGTGTGGAGGTCAGGGTCAATTTTCTGACTCAGGAGTTCATTCTTGCATGCCATCTTTTTGAGGCAACAACTGCTGCTGTGTTGTATGTTCCAGGCGAGCTGGCTTCATAGACTTCCAGATCATTCACCTAACTCTGCCACCTATTCTAGCCTTAGGAGTACAGGGATTACTGATCTGTGCCACCACATCTGGCTTTTGGCATACATTTTAGAGATAAAAGTTAGGTTATTGGACTTATGTGACAAGTATTTTAACCTACTGAACAATCTCCTGGGCCACTGAGTTTTTTCAAGACAGGGTCTAGTAGCCTGGGCTGATCTTGAAATCTTCATATGCATATCTACACCTCCAGACTGCTGAGATTAGAGCCATGTGCCACTATACACCCCAAAATCTCTTTCAAACATTTGGGGGGGAGGGGTAAGGCAGGGTTTCACAATGTAGTTCTGGCTATCCTGGAACTTGCTCTGTAGATCTAGATGCCCATGAACTCACAGAGATCTGCCTCCCTCTTTCTCCCAAGGATTGGGATCAAAGGTGTGTGCCACCACTGCCTGACTAAAAGTATTCTTTACATATTTATAACTGTCACAAACTCAAATATGCCTTTCTTCATACTTACCATCAATCAAAAAAGGTTGGCCCAAGTTCTTGTCCCCTCTCCGCACTTGGGCAAGTTACCCATGTATATCCTAAGATGTTTTCCTACAATGCATTTGTGGGGAAACTTAAGCCATTGTTTAAGAGCCAGTTGGTTCTCTTCACAGTAGTTACTGAGCATGATGGTTGATTGTAGCTGTTAAATGGACATAATCTAGAATCACTGGGAAAGGGAATCTTTTAAAAAAACATTTTTTAAGATTTATTTTATGTATATATGAGTATACTGTCACTGTCTTCAGACACACCAGAAAAGAGCATTAGATTCAATTACAGATGGTTGTGAGCCACCATGCGGTTGCTGAGAATTAACTGATGACCTTCGGAAGAACAGCCAGTGCTCTTAACCACTAAGCCATCTCTTCAGTCCTTAATATTCATTTATTTTATATATGTGAGTACACTGTAGGTGTCTTCAGACATACCAGAAGAAGGCAACAGACCCCATTACAGATGGATGTGAGCCACCATGTGGTTACTGGGAATTGAACTCAGAACCTCTTAAAGAGCTGTCAGTGCTCTTAACCACTGAGCTATCTCTCCAGCTGGAAAGGGAATCTTAAAGAGACTTGTCTAGATGAGGTTTACTTGTGGGCATTTATTAATTTTTTATTTTTAACTCTCATACATTATGCCCCCACCCAAAAAAAAAGCAGGCCTTCCAGGGTTATCAGACGAACAGCATAACAAATTATAATAAGACTAAGCACAAACCCTCCTATCAAGGCTGGATGAGGCAAACCAGTAGAAGAAAAAGGGCGTTCTTGTGAGGGGTTTCTTAACTGAGTTAACCAACTCAATAAACCCTTATTGAAAGAAAAAATTTAAAAATTCATCAAAGGACAGCAAAAGAAAAAAATGCCTATAGGCACTGTCTTAAGGTAAGCAAGTGACAAATTTTAGTTTGTAGGCAGCCAGCAGGTGGTGAAAAAAAAGAACCCAGCCCTAAGGGCAGATGACACCCAATTGCTACTGGCTTGTTCTATGATTGTATGTTAGGACTTGCTCTCTGGCATCACATGTCTCATGGATGGTGAAGGTCCTAATACAATAATCGAATATGTAAGGTAGGTGTCAATCTGGCCCATGCTACCCTTGGAGTTAAAGTGTCTGTAATGATTTAATGAAAATTAATTTGGCAGAGGCAATCTTCCCATTTTAAAATATAATAGAATTAAATGTTTTATGTTTAATTTCACATAAAATGAGTCAATGAACCAGACTCAGCAGCTGTTTTTTGAAAACAGAGTAATTTTGGCCCTATTCTTCCTTTCAATAACAGCACTACAGAAGGAGAGTCATGAATTTTCCCTGGGCTTTGCCCAGTCATTTCCCAAGTTTGGGTTGGGAACTTTGATGGACTCTCATTGTCTGCCTAAGATGGAATTCCAGACAAGAGCACCAGGAAAGAGGTAGGTTACTGAGAGACCTGGCTGAGTTCACGAGGACTTTTAAGTTGGGAAGGGGTGGTTATCCTGCTTCTGAAGACTGCCTTCCTACTTGACTACTGCCTTCTGAACAATCAAAGAGATGAAGTGAATTAAACATTTCCCTGCCTCCGTGGAACCTGACCCACCATTCTGCAGATGGACTTGGCATCCTCTGAAAACCTCTCAGAGTACTCCTCAGTTTCATTCTTCACTCTTCTTTCCAATTCCTCCCGGTTGAGTTTTTCTTTATACTTTTTGAATGGAGAATGTCCTGCAATCATTTCATATATCAGACAGCCAAGTCCCCACCAATCAGGACTAAATGTATACTTTTCATGATTGATAATTTCTGGAGCTACATAACAAATACAGGAAATTTTAAATTAAAATTAGATTTTAAATATTTTCATAATTAATTCCAAGTAATACATCAATTTAATATTTGTTCCAATATGATCTAACAACCTTAAAAACATGCTAAGTTTAAAAAACACCACAGCCAGTCATGTGATGCATGCTTCTAATCCCAGCACTGGGGAGCCAGAGGCAGGTGGATGTCTGCTGAGTTTGAGGCCAGATCAATCAACAGAGTTAGCTCTTGGGCATCTGAGGCTATGCAAAGAAACTCTGTCTTGACCTAGCCACCTCCCAAAATAAAGAAAATCATAAAGAGTAAAAGATCATATGATTATACTTATATGGATCATATGATTATATAAAATATGCAGAATATGCAAATTCAGAGAGACTGAACATAAATTCATGGTTGAAAGTCCTTCAAAAGAAGACCTAATACCAATACTCTTCAAATTATCTCACAAAATAGAAACAGAAGGAACACTACCCAACTCATTCTACGAAGCCACAATTACCATGATACCAAAACCACACAAAGATCCAACTAAGAAAAAGAACTTCAGACCAATCTCCCTTATGAGCATCGATGCAAAAATACTCAATAAAATTCTTGCCAACCGAATCCAAGAACACATCAAAACCATCATTAACCATGATCAAGTTGGCTTCATCCCAGGGAGGCAGGGATGGTTCAATATACAGAAATCCATCAACGTAATCCACTACATAAACAAACTCAAAGAAAAAACACCACATGGTCATCTCATTGGATGCTGAAAAAGCATTTGACAAAATTCAGCATCCTTTCATGCTAAAAGTCTTGGAAAGAACAGGAATTCAAGGCCCATACCTAAACATAGTAAAAGCAATTTACAGCAGACCAGTAGCCAATATCAAAGTAAACAGAGAGAAACTTGAAGCAATCCCACTAAAATCAGGGACTAGACAAGGCTGCCCCCTCTCACCATATCTTTTCAATACAGTACTTGAGGTACTAGCTAGAGCAATTCGACAGCATAAGGAAGTCAAAGGAATACAAATTGGAAAGGAAGAAGCCAAACTATCACTATTTGCAGATGATATGATAGTATACTTAAGTGACCAAAAAAACTCCACCAGAGAACTCCTAGAGCTGATAAACAACATCAGCAAAGTGGCTTGTTATAAAATCAACTCAAGCAAATCAGTAGCCGTCCTATACTCAAAGGATAAGCAGGCTGAGAAAGAAATTGGGGAAATGATACCCTTCACAATAGCCACAAACAATATAAAGTATCTTGGTGTGACTCTAACCAAACAAGTGAAAGATCTATATGACAAAAACTTCAGGTCTCTGACGAAGGAAATGGAAGAAGACCTCAGAAAATGGAAAAATCTTCCATGCTCGTGGGTTGGCAGGATTAATATAATTCAAATGGCAATCTTGCCAACGCAATCCCCATCAAAATCCCAACTCAGTTCTTCATAGAATTAGAAAGAGCAATTCTCAAATTCATCTGGAATAACAAAAACCCCAGGATAGCTAAAACTATCATCAACAGTAAAAGAACTTCTGGAGGAATCAATATCCTGGACCTCAAGCAATACTACAGAGCAGTAGTGTTAAAAACTGCATGGTATTGGTATAGTGACAGGTAGGTGGATCAATGGAATAGGATTGAAGACCCAGAATTGAACCCACACATCTATGGTCAACTGATCTTTGACAAAGGAGCTGAAAACATCCAGTGGACAAAAGATAGCCTTTTCAACAAATGGTGCTGGCTCAACTGGAAGTCAACATGCAGAAGAATGAGAATTGATCCACTCTTATCTCCTTGTACTAAGCTCAACTTCAAGTGGATCAAGGGTCTCCGCATTAAATCAGACACACTAAAATTAATAGAAAAGAAACTGGGGAAGACCCTTGAGGACATTGGCTCGGGGGAAAATTCCTGAACAGAACACCAATAGCTTATGCTCTAAGATCAAGAATAGACAAATGGGACCTTGTAAAATTACAAAGTTTCTGCAAGGCAAAAGACACTGTCAAAAGGATAAATCAGCAACCAACAAATTGGGAAAAGATCTTCACCAACCCCACATCTGACAGAGGGCTAATATCCAGTGTATACAAAGAACTCAAGAAGTTAGACCCCAGAAAACCAAATAACCCTATCAAAAAATGGGGTACAGAGCTAAACAAAGACTTTTCACCTGAAGAAATTCAGATGGCTGAGAAACACCTTTAAAAATGTTCATTTTTGCATTAGAGAAATGCAAATCAAAACAACCCTGAGATTTCACCTCACACCAGTCAGAATGGCTAAGATTAAAAACTCAGGAAACAGCAGGTGTTGGCGAGGATGTGGAGAAAGAGGAACACTCCTCCACTGCTGGTGGGACTGCAAGCTGGTACAACCACTCTGGAAATCAGTCTAGTGGTTGCTCAGAAAACTGGACATGATACTTCCAGAGGACCCAGCCATACCACTCCTGGGCATATACCCAGAAGATAGATTCCCCAGCATGCAATAAGGATACATGTTCCACTATGTTCATAGCAGCCTTATTTATAATAGCCAGAAGCTGGAAAGAACCCAGATGTCCCTCAACAGAAGAATGGATACAAAAAATGTGGTATATATATATATATATATATATATATATATACATACATACATATATATATACATATATATATACATATATATACATATATATGTGTCTGTATATATACATATGTATATGTATATACACACATATATATACACACACACACAATGGAGTACTATTCAGCCATTAGAAACAATGAATTCATGAAATTGTTAGAGAAATGAAGCTGGAGAACATCATACTAAGTGAGGTAACCCAGTCTCAAAAGAATACCCATGGTATGCACTCACTGATAAGTGGATATTAGCCTAGAATCTTAGGACACCAAAGACACAATCCACATACCAAATGATGTCTGACAAGAAGGAAGGAGTGGACCCTGGTTCTAGAAAGGCTTAAAGCATCAGTGTAGGGGAATACCAGAACGGGAAGTGGGAAAGGGTGGATGGGAGAACACAGGGAGGGAAAAGGGCATGTGAGACCTTTGTGGGGCAGGGAACCAGAAAAAGGGAAATGAAATGTAAATATTGAATATATCCAATAAAAAAAGGAAGAAGGAAAGAAAGATAAGCCTAAAAAAAAGAATTAATAAAACAAACAATTTGTTCATTGAATCAATAAGACTGACAAACCTTTATCCAATTTAACTAATAGGGGAGAGAGAGAGAGAGAGAGAGAGAGAGAGAGAGAGAGAGAGAGAGAATTCAAATTAACAAAATCAGAAAAGAAAAGGGTGTCATAACAACAGACACTAAGGAAATCAAAAAAATCATACAAACATACTTTAAAGGCATATGCTCTACAAAATTGGAAAATCTAAAAGAAATAGATAATTTTCTCTATAGGTATGACTTAGCAAAGTTAAATCAAGATCAGATAAACCATTTAAAACAGACCTATAACACCATAGTGAAATAGAAGCAGTCATTAAAAAATTTCCCACTCCCAAAAAGTCCAGGGCCTGATGGTTTTAGTACAGAATTCTACTAGACTTTCAAAAACATTTAACAATACTCCTGAAATTAATCCACAAAATAGAAACAGAAGGAACATTGTCCAATTCATTCTATGAACTACAGTTACCCTGCTACTCAAACTACACAAAGACCCAACCAAAAATAAATAAATAAATAACAGACCAATTTTCATTATGAACATAAATGCAAAAATATAGACTCCAAGAAGACATAAAAAAATACACCATAATCAAGTAGGCTCCATCCCAAAGATGCAGAGATGGTTTACTATATGAAAGTCAATAAATATAATCCGCTATCTAAACAAACCAAAAGTAAAAACCAAACCAAAACAAAACAAAAACACATGGTTCTCTCATTACATGCAAAAAAAGGGGGAGGACCTTTGATAAAATCTAAGACCCCTTCACGATAAAAATCCTGGAGAGATTAGGAATAGATGAACATAACTAAATATAAAAATGGAAGTTTACAGCAAGCTCATCAACTTAAATGAAGAAAAACTCAAAACAATTCTACTAAAATCAGGAACAATACATTATCTGGTCTCTCCATGCCTATTAAATACAGCACAATAAAGTCTTCAATAAAACAACAAGGAACTGAAGGAGATTAAGGGATACAAAGAGGAAGTCATAGGATCTTCATTTGCAGATGATATGATAGTATACATAAGTGACCCTAATAATTTCACCAAGCTACTCCTACATCTGATAAATACTTGTGGCAAAGTAGCTAGATACCAAATTAACTCACAAAACATCAGCATATACATATGTATACATATATACATTTGTATATATAAAAATCATATATACAAATGAGAAACAGACTGAGAAAGAAATGAGAGTAACATCTTTCACAATAGCCT
The DNA here is from genome assembly GCA_964023405.1 of Apodemus agrarius. Lineage (NCBI taxonomy): Eukaryota > Metazoa > Chordata > Mammalia > Rodentia > Muridae > Apodemus > Apodemus agrarius. The sequence continues at coordinate 73,309,729 of OZ030016.1, forward strand.
CAAATAATATAAACTATCTTGAAGTAACTCCAACCAACCAAGTGAAAAACTCATATGATAAAAATGTCAAGTCTTTAAAGAAAGAAACTGAAGCAGATACCAGAAAATGGAAAGATCCCCATGCTTGGGAGCCTCCCAAAGCAGTCTACAGATTCAGTACAATCCCCATCAAAATTCTTCACAGATCTGGAAAGGACAATATTCAAATTCATATAGAAAAAAAAACAATAGCTAGACAATCCTGAACAATAAAAGAACTGTGGAAGGTCTCACCATTCCTGATCTCAAGCTATAGTAAAAGTAATTTAATAAAGCACATGGTATTGGCATAAAAACAGACATATTGATCAATAAAATTGAATTAGAGACCTAGCCATATACCCACACACATATAGATACCATTTTTGATAAAGAAGCTAAAAATACACATTGGGAAAAAACAATAAAAAGATAGCATCTTCAACAAATGGTGCTGGTCAAACTGTATAATTCAAATAGACCCATATCTAGCACCCTGCACAAAAATTCAACTCCAAAAGGATCAAAGACTTTAACATAAAGTCAGGTATATACTAAAGTTGATAGAAGAGAAAGTTAAGATTGCCTTGGGTACATTGGCACGGATGGCTTTCTGAACAGAACCCAGACAATGCAGGCACTAAGATTAACAATTAATAAATGGGACCTCATGAAACTGAAAAGTTTCTGCACAGCAAAGGACACCATCATTAGGCCTACAGAATAGGAAAAGCTTTTTACCAGCTTTACATCTGATAGAAGGCTATTATACAAAATACATATCACACTAAAGAAACTTGATATAACAAATGATTAAAATTGGTGTACAGATATAAACAGAGAATTTTTTTTGTTTTATTTTTTTGAGACAGGGTTTCTCTGTGTAGCCCTGGCTGTCCTGGAACTCACTCTGTAGACCAGGCTGGCCTCGAACTCAGAAATCCGCCTGCCTCTGCCTCCCAAGTGCTGGGATTACAGGTGTGCGCCACCACCGCCCGGCTCAGAGAATTCTTAATAGAGGAATCTCAATTGGCTAAAAAGTACTTAAATGTTCAACATCCTTAGCCATCAGGGTAATACAAATAAAAACTACTGAGATTCTATCTTAAACCTATCAGAATGGCTACAATCAATAATACAAGTGCCAGTTCTTATGGGCAAGGATGTGGAGCAAGGGAAACACTCCCCTCCATTGCTGGTATGAGTCCAAATTTATACAGCCACATCGGAAATCAGTATAGCAGTTCCTCAGAAAGGTGGTAATTAGCCGGGCAGTGGTGGCACATACCTGTAATCCCAGCACTTGGGAGGCAGAGGCAGGCTGATTTCTGAGTTCAAGGCCAGCCTGGTCTACAGAGTGAGTTCCAGGACAGCCAGGGCTACACAGAGAAACCCCATCTTGAAAAAAACCAAACCAAACCAAACCAAAACAAAACAAAAACAAAAACAAAAAATTCTCTGTTTATATCTGTACACCAAAGAAAGAAAGAAAGAAAGATGGGAAATAATCTATATCAAGATCCAGCTATTCCACTATTAGGCATATGCGGAAATGGAATTTCATCCTAATATTTGTCCATTGTGCTCCTCTACTTATAATATCCAGAAATTGGGAACAACCTCAACAGATGAATGGATAAAGAAGAACACATGGTGCATTTGGACAATAGGGTATTACTCAGCTCAAAAAAAAAGAAAAGAAAAGAAAAGAAAAGAAAAGAAAAGAAAAGAAAAGAAAAGAAAAGAAAAAAAAGGAAAGGAAAGGAAAGGAAAGAAAAGAAGTGTTGTGGATGGCTCTGCACTGCTTGTATTTTATGTTAACTCTGCTCTCCCGGGAGAGGCTACATGGAATGAGGACTGAGCCATGTACTCAGGTGGCTTCTTGTGAACCAATCCCCTAATGAATAAAGGAGCCATTCACTGGGCAAGTAGGCAGGACTTCCTGTTGAATGGAGGAAGAGAGGAAGCAGGAGAGAGATAGATCCTTTTGGAATGGGGACAGCATGAGGGGGTAAGATGTAGCTGCTAGAGTTCCCCGGTATCATGGCGGATTTACAAAGATTCACCACCAGAGGGATCAGATTTTAATAAGGCTTACAGGATTAGGTTTTAGTTGTTGCACCCAGAGACTGAGTTACCACTGTTTCTGAACTAAGGTTGTGTTGTGTTTTCCTTCACGTGGCAGCTCATCTGGATTCAAGAGAGAAAGGTGTGGTGGCAAAGCATGAGTTTGCCTGAGGGGCTCCACAAAGGCCATGGGAGATTTGTGGTAGCAACCTGTGAGTGGGAACTTAGAGAGCTGGGTTTAGAGATTGTGGAGTTCTGAGTCAGAGCTTCCATGAGATAAAAACAGGTCGGCCACTGCCAGCCAGTGCATGGCCAGCCAGGCTGCCAGGGCAGAGAGTTGGTGGTACAAGGGCAGGAACATGGCAGTTTCATTTTTTTGTTTTTTGATTTTTTTATTTCCCACAACAAAGAAGGAAGGAAGGCAGGTAGGTAGGTTTAGTTTTCAGGCAAGGCAACTAGAAAAAAATCATCCTGAATGAGGTAATCCCAATCCAGAAAGATAAATATGTATGTAGTTTGTTATCTATGGATATTAACCATTAAGTAAATTATGACTAAGCTACAATACATAGGCCCAGAGCAGTTTGATATAGTGATCAGAATAGGAGAGACACAGATCTCCCTGGGAGGGGGAAATAGAAGAGATTTTATGGATGGACTGGAATCAGGGGTTGGGAGGTAGAATGGAGGATCATATGGCAAAGGGACGGGGAAGATAGGACATCAGGGGGAAGACATTTAGAAGGGAAGAGTATTTGGGAAGCAGTATGGGAATCCAGTGCGGTGAATACTAACTATATGAAGGCAATCCAAATGAAGTCTCCAAATAATGAGGGAGACAGAATTCTTAATGGTCATGTCTTATCACCAAATGAAGATTCCAGTGCTGGGATTGGGTATCATCCAATTGAGTTGTTAGCTGAAAAGGTTCCATGGAAGTCCCCAAACAACCCAGGCTGTTACCAAGAAAATCGGTTGCTCTCCACAAACTGACAAAAGGGCTCATTGCTGAAGACAATACTCTCATAACTTACTGAAAATGGAGAGAACCTTTGCTCACATTTTGTAATGTCTATGATGTCGGAAAGTATTCTGCAAGGTAACAAAAGAGAAAAGCAAACAGCACCCCAACTACAAATCCTTAGATCTACAATGGTGGCACAAACCTCTGGGAGTAACCAGCTGATATCTGATTTGACTTAAGGCCTATTACATGCCCATACCCCATACCTAACATTGCTTGGGTGACCAAGAACCAGAGTCTAGATATCCTAGAAACCTAGGGTCAACTACTACTGGTCAAAACAAGTAACAATAAAATGCCTTCTAATGATATTCTTCTATATTCATAGTTCAGTGCCTTTCAGCCATCATTAGAGGGACTTCTTGCTGAAGCCGCTGGGAACAAATGCAGAGAGCCAAATTATACACACACACAGCAGACAGAGAGAAAGAGAGAAAGCTCTAAATTAGATATCTCCATCAAATCCCCCCCTTGAGAGCTCAGGGAACTCCTCAGAAGAGGAGGCAGAAGGAGTAGGGGAATCAAAAGAAACAGGACACCAGGAGAACAAGGTCCTCTAAAACAACTGGGCAAAGTTTATATGAACTCACAGAAATTAAAGTAGCAATCACAGGGCCTACATGGCCCTGTGCCATGGTCTGTATCAGGTCTTCTGCATGCATACACACACACACACACACACACACTAAACTGAAAGCTATCATATATATTAATATGTTATCTATGAATGTGATGAGGCCTTGTCAGTTTGTGGAGAGCAACCTATTGTCTTGGTAACAGCTTGGGTTGTTTGGGGACTTCCATGAGACTCTTTCAGCTAACAACTCAATTGGATGATACCCAGTCCCAGCACGGGGGTAGGGGTGGGGAGATATATATATATATATATATATATATATATATATATATATATATATATGTATATATGTATATATACATATATATGTATATATATTTTTACATAGTTATATAATTTAATTTACATATTTATAAAATATATGTGTATAAATAAAATAGTTTTCAGTTTAGTACTTTTGGGTTTTTTTTTTTGTTTTGTTTTTCGAGACAGGGTTTCTCTGTGTAGCTCCAGCTGTCCTGGAACCCACTCGGTAGACCAGGCTGGCCTCGAACTCAGAAATCCGCCTGCCTCCGCCTCCCAAGTGCTGGGATTAAAGGCGTGTGCCACCACCACCGCCCGGCCAGTTTAGTACTTTTATAGAACTTATGAATATATAAACAAGTGGGTCTCTGATTGTTGTGCCTTCTCTTGGGACTCTTTTATTTTCCTGCTGGCTTGGCTTGTCCAACTTCAATATGATAGTTTTTATTTTATCTTATTATATTTTGTTTTGTTATGTTTTGTTATCTCCCAGAAGCCTGTTCTTTTCTGATGAGAGACACAGAGTCTGTCTGGATGGGAGAGGAGTGGGGAGCAACTGGGAAGGGTAGAGGGAGGGAACTATAGTCAACTGTATTAGATTATACTGTATGAGAAAAGAATCTGTTTAATACAAGTGGGGCAAGAAGCCAGAGGTGGTGGCACATGCCTTTAAACCCATTCAGAAGGCAGAGACAGGCAGATCTTTTGAGTTTGAGGCCAGCATGGTCTATAGAGTGAGTTCCAGGACAGCCAGGGCTACACAGAGAAACCCTCTTTCAAAACAACAAAGCCAGGGAGAGGTGTCTATTAGATGAGTGTGGTAGTACACACCTTTAATCCCATATATCACTATGCCCAGCTTCCCCAGACCCCCCAAAAAACTTGGTTTTTTTTAAATTAAATTTACAGCTAATCATTGTTTTCAGACAGGAAGAATGCTAATTGCTGTGTTAGTATATAAAGTATTGCAGTGATAATTAGCTTTATTAAGTGCTATTTTAGGGACGGGAAGATGGCTCAATGGATAAAAGTGCTTGCCTTAAAACCTGACTACTTTTGGGTTTTGTGAAAGCAGAGAACTGACTCACTTGAATTGTTGTCTGACTTTCACATGTGCTCCCTGGAATGCTCATATGTACACATACATGTACACAGTAATGAATAAATGTAATACAAATATTTTTAAAAATGTTTTAATGTAGCATTATTGTTAGTGCTTAATGAGATTCATACTATGAAAGGAAATTAAAAGCTAAGTTTTAGCCCAACCATGGTGGCGCACACCTTTAATACCAGCACTTGGGAGGCAGAGGCAGGAGGATTTCTGAGGCCAGCCTGGTCTACAGAATGAGTTCCAGGACAGCCAGGGCTATACAGAGAAACCCTGTCTCAATAAATAAATAAATAAATAAAAATTTAAAAAAGCTAAGTTTTTCTTCCAGGTTCTAAGCCCCTAGGAGGGAAGGATAAGTCCACCAAAGTCATCTTTCACTTACCCATGTAGCCAACAGTACCAACTCTTCCTCGAACCATCCCCCCTTCTGGGACTTCCATAGCTAGACCAAGATCAGAAATTCGGATGTGTCCTGTGCATGTTCACACACAATGTACAGATCATGGGGAAAAGTAATATTTTAGTGACAATTTATAACTGCAAGGCAAAGTCTATCTAAAAATATTGATGAGGGTTAGAGATATATCTCAGTAACAGAACCACTGTATATGATATATAAGCTATCCCCAGTAGTACTAAAAACACATAAAAATATACAAAAATTAATATCAAAAAATTATATTCAACATTTACATATGTAATATAATTACATACAGCACATGTGAGTTTCACTAACAGCAAGAAATCAAATTTATACCTAAAGAAGCCCTTTAACAGTAAATAACAAGATAAAAACAAAGGAACCATATTTATTATTTCCTCATAACTACCAGTTAAGATACTTCACTTAGAGAACTGTACTATACAAATGGTTTGTGTATAGGAAGGGATAAATGTTGGCTATAGTCCTATGAAAGTAACCAATTATACTCTTAAGCATGAAAGGCTCTCTTACCATGATCATCAAGGAGGATATTCTCTGGCTTTAGGTCTCTACAAGAAAAGAAACAACAAAAAGCTGTTATTCAGAAATCAGTTTCTGAACACTGAAAACAAAGAGCCAGAGATGTCTTAATGCCAAAACGTAGCTAGAAGGGCAGAAAGTAAAACCACCCTCTGTGAGGAATCCAAGCTGTTGCAGGCTTTAGCCATAACTACAGGTAGCTCAATAATTCTACAAAAATTCTACATTGCTACGCATGGTGATGTATGCCTATAAAAAACAAAGGAATTCATCTCAGCAAGCATCATTCATATGTTGAATGTAAAATGAACTGCTTTGCATAGTCAAGCTGAAGACATTTCAGTGATTCTGTATATAAATCCAGAGTAATGAAAGCAGTTAGACCTTAATGAACTTCACTCATTCTATCTTATTATTAAGGTACTTTAAAATGTATTACATTTCAAAAAAAACTTTCAAAGGATTTATATTTAATTATGATTTCACATTTGAGGATAACCTAGATTCCCTACGCTACCTCTCCCAATATGCGGACACATCTCTAGAGCATATGAAAAGGACAGGCTAAGCCAGAGTGCAAGACAATACCCAAGAAGTAATGTCACAGCAGCAAGATGTAGCTACTAGCTAGCTGGTCCCTGTCAAGGTACTATCTGCTCAGGAGGCTCAGGGATGTCACTGCTATCGGCCAGGGTAAAGAGTGAGTAGGGAAATCATGTGGCCTGGTAGGAGCTCCTGGCAGGGGTTGTTTTCCAATGGGCATATATGCAATCATTCTCTAGGTACAAGAATAATGAACATTTTTTAATTTTCCCTCTGTCCATTTGGTAGTTAAAAACCCTGTTAAACATTACTAAAACTAAACTATCCTTGACATAGAACCTTCACAACCTCCTTGATTTTCTATCCTTTCCAGTCACCCTCCCATCCTGAATGTCTAGGACTCACTCCACTCAAACCCCTCTGCTCAAACGTAGCCTGCCATCAGTATGGCTTTGGTTATGATGAAAATCTTAGGCCCACCCTGAGTCCTCTTGACTCAGATGTACCTTTCTTCCTGGTTCTTGCTGATCTACAGGTTCATTAAAGTAAAAGAAACTAGCCCTATGCCTATCATTCTATATAATCAGTTATACAATCAACTCAAAATACTATTACTTTGACAGAAGAAACACTGTGTGTATTTCACAAAATAAATGTGCTGCTGGTTAGTTTTTGCCAACTACACATAAACCAGTCACTTGGAGAGATGAAGCCTCAATTGAGAAACTACTTCCATCAGATTAGCCTATAAAGTATCTTCTTTGTCATTTAATTTTGCTTTTTTTCAAGACAGAATTTCTCTATGTAGCCCTGGCTATCTTATAGTTTACTCTGTTGAGCAGGCTGGCCTCAAACCCACAGAGATTTGCCTGTCTCTACCTCCCAAATTCTGGGATTAAAGGTGTGTACCATCACTGCCTTGGTGTAAGGCATCTTCCTAATTGCTAAATGTTATAGGAGGAACCAGATTTCTATGGATGGTGCCATCCCTGAAAAGTAGGCCTGGGTTTTATAAGGTGTGATCTAAACAAGCTAGGAAAAGTAAGCCAATAAACATTTCTCTATAGTCTCTACTTTAGTTCCTGCTTCCAAGCTCCTGCTTCAGTTCCTGCCCTGATTTCAGTCAGTGATGGACTATGACATGGAAGTGTAAGCCAAATATTTTCCTTGGTCAAAATGTTTTGTTACAGTGACAAAATCTAAACTAGAACAAACAATAATTGTTGTAATAACATATACTGGACACTAAAAAATCTGAAATCTAAAATGTTTGCAACTCTGATATACTATGGTGCAAGCTCTAAATAAGGAATGCCCAAGCCAAAGCAGTGACAGTAGCCATCTATCACTGAATCCCACTGTATGCCATGACTGTGAACTGTTATGCTATCTCTAGCCACTTACACAATGATTCTCCATAGTAAGTGCAAACAAGGTGCATTAGGGTTTCCATCACTGTGAAGAGACATTATGACCAAAGCAACCCTTATAAAGAACAATACTGAATTGGGGCTGGCTTACAGGTTCTGAGGTTCAGTCCATTATCAACATGGCAGGAAGCATAGCAATCAATGTCCACAAGGCACTGGAAGAACCAAGAATTCTACATTTTGATCCAAAGGCCAACAGAAGACTCTTCCAGGCATCTAGGAGGAGAGTCTCAAAGCCCACCTCCACAGTGACATACTTACTCCAACAAGGCCCCACATACCCCCAAAAGGCCACACCTCCTAATAGTCTCTGGGCCAGGCATATTCAAACCACCACATTCCACCCCCTGACTCCCATAGGCTTGTTCAAACACATCAGTTTATGGGGGGGCATACCTAGCCATAGCATAATGCAAAATATATTTAGTCCAACTTCAAAAGTCCCACAGTGTATAGTCTCAACAAATGTTAAAAGTACAAGTTCAAAGTCTCTTTTGAGATTCATACAATTTCTTAACTGTAATTCCCTATAAAAATCAAAATCAAAAAGAATGTCTCCAACATCAAAAGATGTACACTACCATTTCAAAACAACATAGTAAGGAAATCCTGGACAAAAGCAAGACCAAAAGCCAGCTGGACAAACTTCAAACTCTGCATCTTCATGTCTGATTTGCAACTCCTTTCTGTTTTGTTGACTGTAGCCCAATTCTTTCTCTTTAGATGGTTCCACTCCCTGTTAGCAGTTTTCCTCAACAAAAATCCCATTACTTTGACATCTCTAATTTCTTGGGGTATCCAATGTAACTTCAACTTCTCACCTTCTTGTTACAATGTCTGGGATCCATAAATGGTCTACTGGACTCCTCCACAAGGCTTGGGTCTCTTCTCCAGCACTCTAGGCTCTGGTTGAGTCCACTCCACCACTGCTATTTTTGGTGACCATCACATGGTATTGACATCTCCAATTCACTAGAGTCTTCTGCTGCTACTAGGCTTTACCAATTACCTCTCATAGGCTCTCTTCATGGTGCCAAGCCTCAAATTCTTTGCATGACCCCTTCAGTCCTGGGCTGTCAACTGCAAAGGATGCTTCTATGGCCTCTCACAGTGCCAAGCCTCAGCTGCTCTCTATGACCCTTTCACACCTTCAAAACCAGTACCCCCTGGGTGACCCTTATACATTATCAAGTACAGCTGCTACAGTAGGTACAACCTTGGGTATCTCTGGAACAAAGCTTCTTTGTGCTTTCAGAAAACATGCCAGAAGATTTCACCAGTGATGCTGGTCTCTTCTTAAATAACACTAACTTCTTAGTTCCAGCTAACTAGCATCAATTGTCCCAGTAGTCCTTTTTACTCTTGACACTAAAACAAGAGCCACATGGCCAAAGTTGCCAAGTTCTGATGCTTCCTGGAGCTGTAACATAGCTCCCTTGTTCTATTACATTATCACCAGCTTTCTATTTTCCAACTAAAATAAGCCTAAGCTTGGCTATCCTGGAACTTACTCCATAGACTGACCTTGAACTCAGAGATCTGCATGGGTCTGTTTCCTGAAAACAGGAAGCTGGGATTAAGAGCATGTCTCTCTGTCTTAGGGTTTTACTGTTGTGAATAGATACCATGACCAATGCAAGTTTTATAAAAGACAACATTTAACTGGGGCTGGCTTACAGGTTCAGAGGTTCAGTCCATGGTCACCAAGGCAGAAGCATGGCAGCATCCAGGCAGGCATGGTGCAGGAGGAGCTGAAGTTTCTACATCTTTATCCAAAGGAAGCCAGGAACAGATGCTCAGGCATCTAGGAGGAAGATCTCTAAGCCCATCCTCACAGTGACACACTTCCTCCAACAAGGCCACACCTTCTAACAGTGCCACTCCTTGGGACAAGCACATACAAATCATCACACTCACCACACCTGGACTTAAGCTTTTCTTCACTTAGAACTTATTCTGTTCTAGGCTGGCCTTGAACCCAGAGCTCTGCCTTGCCTTTGTCTCCTGAGATTAAAGATGTGTACCACTGGCCTTCTGGCCGCCATTTGCACCAGGGAGCCAGGCAGCTCCACAGCCTTCTGTGCACAGACCCTGACAAAAGAGTACAGACATAGGCTTACAGGCCTACAGCAGGCACAAGCTCCAGCCAGAGACAGCAATACCAACTAACACCAGAGATAACCAGATGACGAAAGGCAAGCACAAGAACCCTACCACCAGAAACCAAGGCTACATGGCAACATCAGAACCCAGTTCTCCCATCAAGCAAGTCCCGGATACCCCAACACACCGGAGAAGCAAGAGTTCTATTTAAAATTGCATCTCATGATGCTGATAGAGGACTTCAAGAAGGACATAAATAACTCCCTTAAAGAAACATAGGAGAACATGAGTCAACAAGTAAATGCCCTTAAAGAGGAAACAAAAAAAAATCTCAAAGAAATACAAAAGAACATGGGTCAATAGGTAGAAGCCCTTAAAGAGAAAACACAAAAATCCCTAAAAGAATTACAGGAAAACACAAACAAGTGAAGGAACTGAACAAAACCACCCAGGATCTAAAAGTGGAAGTAGAGACAATGATGAAATCACAAGGGAGACAACCCTGGAAATAGAAAACCTTGGAAAGAAATCAGGAGTCATAGATGCAAGCATCAACAACAGAATACAAGAGAGAGAAGAAAGAACCTCAGGTGCTGAAGATACCATAGAAAACACTGACTCAGCAGTCAAAGAAAATGCAAAATGAAAAAAGCTCCTGACCCAAAACACCCAGGAAATCCAAGACACAATGAAAAAACCAAACCTAAGGATTATAGGTATAGAAGAGAGCAAAGATTTACAACTTAAAGGGACAGTAAAGATCTTCAACAAAATTATATAAGAAAACTTCCCTAACCTAAAGAAAGAGATATCCATGAAGATCCAAGAAGCCTACAGAACTCCAAACAGACTGGACCAGAACAAAAGTCCTCCCAGCACATAATAACTGAACACCAAATGCACTAAACAAAGAAAAATATTAAAAGCAGTAAGGGGGAAAGGGCAAGTAACTTATAAAGGCAGATCTATCAGAATTACACCAAACTTCTCACCAGAGACGATGAAAGCTAGAAGATCCTGGGCAAATCTCAAACAGACCCTAAAAGAACAAAAATGCCAACCCAGACTACTATACCCAGCAAAACTCTGAATCACCATAGATGGAGAAACCAAGATATTCCATGATAAAGCCAAATTTACACGATATCTTCCCACAAATCCAGCCCTACAAAGGGTAATAGATAGAAAACGCCAACACAAGGAGGGAAACTACACTCTAGAAAAAGCACGAAAGTAATCTTCCAACAAACCCAAAAGAAGGTAACCACGCAGGCATAAAAATAACATCAAAAGTAACAGGAAGCAACAATCACCATTCCTTAATATCTCTTAACATCAATGGACTCAATTTCTCAATAACAGAAATATTTTTCATGTAAATCTTCAATTTTAGCAGAAAATATTTGTAATTCCTCTTTCAACTAATTTAGTAATTTTTTATGACTACCATTTTATCTGTATTATTTTTATGATAATCTTCAATTTTTTGTTTGTTTGTTTTTTGGTTTTTTCAAAACAGGGTTTCTCTGTGTAGCCCTAACTGTCCTGGAACTCACTCTGTAGATAATCTTCAATTTTAACATGTTTTTCTATATATTTTGCCTATTCTATCAGAAATATTTTCCATGTAAATTTCTAATTTTATCACAAAATGTTTTTAATTCCATCTTCAATTAATTTAGAAAGGTTTTTTATGTCTACCACTTTTTCTGTATAATTTTCCATGAGACAGTCAATTTTAACGTGTTTTTCTATATATTTCTTGAATTTTATCAGAAATATTTTCCATGTAAATCTTCAATTTTACCTGAAAATGTTTATAATTCCATTTTTAATCAACTTAGAAATACTTTTATGCCTACCATTATATCTATATAAAATTTTCCATGATAATCTTCAATTTTAACATGTTTTTCTACATTTTTCTACAATTTTATCAGAAATATTTTCCACATAAATATTCAATTCTATCATAAAATGTTTCTATTTCCTTTTTCAATTAATTTAGCAATGTTTTTATATCTACCATTTTACTCTTTAATTTTCCATGAAAATGGTCAATTTTAACATGTTTTTCTATATATCTCTTCTATTTTATCAGAAATATTTTCCATGTAAATCTTCAATTCTATCATAAACTGCTTTTACTTCCTTTTTCAATAAAAGAACATGCTTTTCAAAAAAAGGAGGTTAAAATCCAATGGAAAACATCATTAAGTGTGAGCTTGTTGAGGCCACTATGCCTCAAGAGCTGGATCCAACGCCTATCTATGTCTTCCAGCCTCAAAATCTGGATCACAAGTATGTCCTCCATTTCTGTATTAAAAATCCAAATTATTCCTTGTTCAACAGCAAATGCATAAACAGTAAGCTTAGTGGGGAGTAATCTTGCCCCAAAGTCACCACTCCCTTAAATATTTTTTAAACGTATTTATTATCTATTATATGTAATTACACTGTAGCTGTCTCCAGACACTCCCAGAAGAGGGCATCAGATCTCTGTGAGCTACCATGTGGTTGCTGGGAATTGAACTCAGGACCTTCAGAAGAGCAGTCAGTGCTCTTAACCACTGAGCCATCATCTCTCCAGCCCTGCCTTAAATATTTTTATCTCCTTGAACACAGTATTCAGCTCCATTTGACTTCCTGGTGCCCCTTTATTACTTGAACCATACATTTTATTTTTTTTTCTTTTCAAGTTTGCTATGCCTTATCAAAATATTCTTCATGAGACTAAACAGAGTCTAAACTGAACTGTTTTGAGACTTCCTTGGTCAATGAATTAATTTGAGTCTCTTCAGTTTAGCCTCAGACAGACTCTTTAGACAATGGCAAAAGCAGCCACATTCTTCTCCAAACTATTACACACACACACACACACACACACACACACACACACACACAAACCAGTCTCTAGGCGACATACTAACATTCTGCTCCTCTGAAACATCTTGGGCCAGGTCTTCACAGTTCAAATCACCAAATAACCAGTGTTCTTCATAGTCCTACTATATGGTCCATTAAGCCCCACTTAAAGCATTCCATGGCTATCCAAATCCAAAGTCCCCAAGTCCTCAGGCCTATCAGAGAAATGCCCCATTCCTGGTACCAACTTTTGTCTGGAGTCTCAGGAGTGTTGCAATTCATCATATACCACACCAGCTAACTTTCTGGCTTCATACTCCTCTTCCTGCTAAAGATAGTACTTCTGCATCTGCACCCCACTTTCCAACCTATTACAGAGTCTTGACTGATCATGAGATAGCAGAACTGTGGGTACTCTTCAGAAAGAATGCTTTGAAATAGCATGGATTAATTCTCATATTAGGCCTGCCTGCCATCCCAGGATGGCTTTGTGCATGGTTTTCTCCTTTTTCATTGATGCCTCCGGAGAACAAGTCATCAGGCTTTTCTACTAAGCATAAGTAGACAAGGGCCACACAAAAGAGGGAAGCTGATCTGCTGCACCCACAGTGTGAACAATTCTGGGAATACTTCAAAATGACACTAAGAGAAGAGCCTGAGGCTGGCACAACTCAGAACAACTGGAACATTCGTTAGCCTCAATATTTAGATCAGGATCTTAAACCAAACAAGTTAACCTTAACAAGCCCTAGCTGTAACCAGTCTAAGGGAATAGAGACCGTACTGCAGAAAACTCTGCATCGCAGTGAGCAGGCTCAGATCATGGGAAGCTTGTCCCTAGTAGTCCAAGCAGCACTGCATAGGTAGCACCATCCCAAGAAGAAACAACTCATTAGCCGGGCGGTGGTGGCGCACGCCTTTAATCCCAGCACTTGGGAGGCAGAGACAGGCGGATTTCTGAGTTCGAGGCCAGCCTGGTCTACAGAGTGAGTTCCAGGACAGCCGGAACTACACAGAGAAACCCTGTCTCGAAAAACCAAAAAAAAAAAAAAAAAAAAAAAAAGAAACAACTCATTAACAGTAACAATTATTTCTTCAGCAAAAAAAAAAGATGTCTGCCCAACTATCCAAATATGAGCCCCACACAGGTGTCTTATCCAATGAATTCTAACAACTTTTTTTAAAAAAATACTTTAAGAAAGCTCTTCTTCTCTCCTACTACATGATCTTCTTTCCAGTTCATCTGCTTCCTCTTCTGCAGATGTTAGTAGATCTTTACTTGCTAATGCTCATCACCAGAAAATTATTTTGCTGCCCACATAACGAGCCTTCTAGATACCAACATGCACAGGGAAGAACTGTTCTCCTGGTAGGAGTAAGGAGGAAAAGCAAAGACAAAGGCACTAGTTGGCTAATTGCCACAAAGAGTTCTTTAGATTTATTTTTTATTTCTCTTTTTGATTTATGTATATGCATCTGTTTCTGGGTCTTTGTGAACTGCCTGGTGTGTGCTGGGCTCTGAACTCTGGTCTTCTGTAAGAGCAGCAAACACTCATAACAGCTAAGCCATTTCTGCAGCCCCTACTGCCATAAGTGTTAAGTTATCTTGACTAAGAAACTTGGTCCCAGTAACTTTAAAGAAAGTTGGTATTATTCTGAGTCCATTTTCTAAAATGTTGAGTTGCCTCAGAAACCAAATAAAAAAATGGGTTTACTCCTTAGTACAGGTTAAGTATCTCTTACTTAAAATATTTGAGACTAAGATTGGATTTCAAATATTTGAAATACTTTACATACACAAATGAGATACTCTGGGAATGGTCTAGATATAAGCAGTCTTTTATGCTTCTTATATACATGTTATACACACAAACTGAAGGCAATCTGTACACCATTCTTAGTGTACTTGCACTTGACTGTGGTACTGAAGACTGAGACTAGGGCCTCATACTTGCTGGGCAAGCACTCTACCAGAGAGTCACATCTTCAACCTTGTGCCTGCACTGATTGGGGCTTAGCACATGAGGTCTGGTATGCAATTTTCCACTTATGATAGCAGTGCTCTAAAAGTTTTAAGAGCTAGAAAGATGACTCAGTAAATAAAGTGCTTACCACATAAACCTGAAGACTGAAATTCAGACATTCAGAAGTAACATCCAAAGTACAAAGAAATCACAGCAGCCTGTAATCCCAGAACTCAAGAGGCAGAAACTGTTGTCTTTCCCTAAGGCAAAACTCTTAGTTAAACTAGCTGGAACTGGTGAGTTCCAAATTCACCAAAACCCTGCTACAATAGAGTTGAGAGTGCTCAAAAAAGAAAGATAATGTCAACTTTTGGCCTCCAAATGCATGTGTATACACGTTCATGTACCCACACATACATGTGCATTCATACACACAAAAACAAGCACCAGGCAGTGGTAGCGCATGCCTTTAATTCCAGCACTTGGGAGGCAGAGGCAGGTGGATTTCTGAGTTTGAGGCCAGCCTGGTATACACAGTGAGTTCCAGGACAACCAGGGCTACACAGAGAAACCCTGTCTTGAAAAACCAAAACCAACCAACCAACTAAAACCAAGCATATACTTATATGTAACTGAGAGAGAGAGAGAAAGACTTAAAATCCTTTCAAAGTTCAGATATTTAAATTAGAGATATTCGAATCATATTGTATATAGAGAATTACATAGTAAGAGGCAGAAATTCTAACCTAAAAGAATATAGTTAGTTCAGAGCAATTCTTATAAACATTTTTAAAAAGTGCCATTGTTTCCTTAGCAAGTTTCAGGAAGCATAAAAAAGTCTATAGTTTATTGTTTAAAGTACTCACTATGAATTCTAACGTGTCTTCATTCAATGTCACTGCCCTGCTCCTCTTGTTATAGTTTGGTCATAACTAGCATGGTTTTGTTATTTACAATGGGCTGCCTCCTAACTATAGTGATACTTAGAAACAAAAATAAAAGTACACAGGTCAAATTTTGGCTGGAATTCAGACTGAATAATTCCTCTTTGGTCATCACCATTAACAGATGTAGTCTATACATCCATGTGGCCAGGCATCTCTGACTTACAGAAGCAAGCCACAGTGGGTGCACCCAGTTCTCACGAAGTCCAAAACCTCCACAGCTCCAATAACATGCTAGAGATATGCAGAAAACAAGACCACAGGCATTATATAAAGTCATCCACTATCCCTAAAGCAATAAATTGACTCCTGTATCTTAAAGGAGACTCAGAACTAAGCAGCTTTGATTTCAATAATGCTGCTTCTTAAAAAACCCAAAGTCTTAGAAGTCAGGCAAATCACTCTGAATCAAAAAAAAAAAAAAAAAAAAAAAAACCACCAACCCAAACAAACAAACAAACCACACAATCAGTATGCTCACCAAGTCACCCCCCCCATGTACATGGATACAAAGAAACACTCAGCAAGCAACTTGGTTCTTTCTTAGATACCAATAAGCTGATCCTAATTTTCTATGGCTCTGAAGAGGTTTGAAGGCCAGCAGGAGGAACAATAATATGTACCAACCAGTTCCCCCAGAGCTCCCAGGGACTAAAGCACCAACCAAAGAGTACACAGGGAGGGACCCATGGCTCCAGCTATATATGTAGCCGAAGGTGGCTATTTCAGACATCAATGAGAGGAGAGGCCATTGGTCCTGTGAAGGCTCATTTCCTCAGAATAGGGGAATGAAAGTCAGAAAATTGTGGGGGGTGAGCAGGGGAAGGGAGGATGGGATGGGGGTTTTCAGAGGGGCAATGAGGAAAGGGGATACCTTTTGAAATGTAAATAAAGTAAATCTCTAATAAAATTTTCTATGGAAATACAGAAGACCTGTCAGGATGGCACAAAAACAGCTAAAAAGAACAGAGTTAAAGGTTTGCATTCCAGATTTTAAAACTTTTTTTAAAAGCAATATAATTAATTCAGTGGGAATCTGACCCCAAGTAAGACAAGTAGCCCAATGGAATGAAGACGCTTGAAATTTGAGAAACCCTCCCTCCATCTACTGATTCTAGACAAAAATGCCACAGTCTTTCAATAGGAAAATAAGAGTACTTTTTAAAACTGGTATTGAGGTATATATTAACAAATCCTTACACCAACCTACACTATCTACAAATTGGCACACCTTAAAAACACAAAACTCTTGCAAGAAAATAGAAGAAGTAATAATTTGTTAGGTATGGTACCAAATATAAATAAAAAGAAAAATTTGTGAACTCAATTGTTCACATTTTTTTTGTACTTCAAAAGACAACATTAAGAAAATAAAAATCCAAACCAAAAGAATTGAGAAAATGGCTCAATTAGTAAAACACTTGCCTAGCCAGCATCAGAACCTCAATTTGTAATCCCACCAATGTCCAGATAGGGGACAGACAGACAGATAGACCACTGAAACTTGCTGGCCAGTCAGCCTAGCCTACTTGGTGAAGTTCCAGGCAGTGAGAGACTATCTTAAACAGAAAGAGGAGGCAGCTGAGAAACAATACCTGATATCATATTCCCACTTCCAACTACATAAATAAGCACAAGAGTGCATGTGTGTGTCTGTGTGAATGAAGATAAAGAAGAGAATAAAGGAAAGAAAAAGAAGGTGGACAACAATAGAAGTAATATTTTTAGTTATATAAAGAACTTGATTCCAGCATACATAAAGAAAAATTCAAAACAATAAAACAACATATAGCTCAATTTAAAAATATGTAAACTATTTGTATACAAAATTTGCCTAAGAGTATATAAAATGGCCAGTAAAAGTCTATGAATAAGCCGGGCATGGTGGCGCACGCCTGTAATCCCAGCACTTGAGAGGCAGAGGCAGGCAGATTTCTGAGTTGAGGCCAGCCTGGTCTACAGAGTGAGTTCCAGGACAGCCAGGACTACACAGAGAAACCCTGTCTCGGGGAAAAAATTAAAAAAATTTAAAAAAAAAAGTCTATGAATAGCCAGGACTACACAGAGAAACCCCCTGTCTCGGGGAAAAAAAATTAAAAAATTTAAAAAAAAAAGTCTATGAATAGCCAGGCAGTGGTGTCTCACACCTTTAATCCCAGCACTTGGGAGACAGAGGGGGGGTGGATTTCTGAGTTCGAGGCCAGCCTGGTCTACAGAGTGAGTCCAGGACAGCCAGGGCTACACGGAGAAACCCTGTCTTGAATTTAAAAAAAGTCTAAGAACATAGAATGCACATATCTGTAGGTATAAATCCCTAGTACCACCAGCACCACTAAAAAACAAAAACAAAAGCATAAAAAAGCCAATTCTAGGCTTTTTGTCACTGTGGCAAATACTGAGAGAAACAGTTTAAAAGAAAAAGATGTCTTTTGTCTCATAGTCACAGAAGCTGGCTGGCTTCATTGTTTTTAAGACTTTGATGAGAAAGAACATCATGGTGGGAGGACTGTATGACATTGGAGGCTGTTCACCTCATGGTAGACAGGAAGCAGAGAACTGAACGGAAGAACCCAGGGACAAGACATCTCCTCCAGCCCTTCAAGAGCATACCTGTAGAGACATACGACATAACATTGGACAACAGAATGAGTAGTAAGAGTGTGAGAGTGAAGAAAGGAGCTACACAAGTATATCTATTTGATCTGTAATTTTTTTTATTTTAAATGAAAGTTGACTTCCTAAATCAAAAAAATGTTTTTGCCAGTCAATGGTGATGTATGCCTTTAATTTCAGCACTTGGGAGGCAAAGGCAGGGAGATCTCTGTGGGTTGAAGGTCAGCCTGTTCTACAGAGAGAGTTCCAGGGGAGCCAGGGCTACATAGAGAAACCCTATCTTAAAAAACTAGAGAGAGAGGGAGGGAGAGAGGAAGAGAGGGAGAGAGGGAGAGAGGGAGAGAGGGAGAGAGGAAGAGAGGGAGAGAGGGAGAGAGGGAAAAGGAGAAGGAGAGGGAGAGGGAGAGGGAGAGGGAGAGGGAGAGGGAGAGTTCTCTCAAGTCTTTTCCAATACATACATTTGATTTCATTCACTTGCTTTTTGTTTTCCATCAAATATTTTAAACAGTGTGTTTATTACAAAGCAGAGCTATAAAACCAACCATGACAGCCCACGGATCATACAAGCAAGCCTTTGTTGCCAGGATCCTGTTTTGCACTTGTGGGCCTGGGAAGCTCATTGTTTGTGCCTATCAAATATTACAACAGTCTCACTGGCTGACAGCAGTCCTGAACCATCCTGAGCCAGGCACCTTTGTTGACTTCTTGTTTGAACAAACACAAGAGGGCTCTGGAGAAAAGAAAAAAAACAGAATACTCCAGTAAAATGTGAGATGAGAGGCCCTTGTGACACTATGGCTTCTTCTAATGTCTTCACCTTAAATAAGATCTAAATCAAGAGACACAACATAGGACGTAGAAGACACTCGATTACTTCTGCCTGTCTCCCCCAAGCACATGGGCTCCAGTGCACTGTTATGCTTGCTTTCTCCAGGATGCTCACAGAAGCACATCCATCCAGGTGAGGCTTTCTCCTCCCATTTCCCAGACATTAAAAGCGGGACTCCTGAAAGACTCTCAAGAGTTGACCCTATGCAAACGGATGGGACGAACAAGGCTCACCTTGGCAAAGGCTCAACTGTGCCGAAGTACCTGCTGGAAGCCAGGTCTCCTAGCAATATGCTCCCTCCCTTAGCCTCTCAATTTTGACTACAAAGAACCAATTGAGAATGGGCGGAGGGAAGAGGGCTTATGGGACATATGGGGTGGGGGGAACCGGGAAAGGGGAAAGCATTTGGAATGTAAACAAAGAATATAGAAAAAAAAAAAAACAATTGAAGCCCTGCCATGTTCCTCACACTATTCTTCCATTTTTCTGAAGAGTGCTAAAAATTCAAACTTTTAAAACTACATTGTCTCTCTAGCTCATAGTTTTAATAAAGTTCATCTCTAGTGGTTCTACACACTTTTAATCCCAGCAGAGGTGGAGGCAGGAAGATATCTATGATTTTGAACAAGGCAACCAAAGCTACATAGTGAGACCCTATCTCAAACAAAACAAATCTCTTCTAGCATATGGTTTAATGCCAACTTCTAAAAACAGGAAATGAGACATTAAAAATAAAACATATTTTCCTTGAGGCATATCAGTATTTAAACAAAAGAGAGAGCCATTCTTAGAAGCTGAAAGTCATTCATTCATAAAACACTTAAAGCACTACTAAAGGTAAGCACTGTGGATACAGAGGGAGGGAGAAATGGACCAGCTTCTATGGAAATGCCCCAATCATACCTTCTCTATAGTGCTGCCTAAATGCCAGTACAAGATTAAGAAAATGAGATAGTTCCAGACAACCTAGGAATTCACCTTGAAGTTGAAGGCAAGCAGGTCAGGACAGTAATTTTTCCCCTTGCTCACTGGCTAAAGGTCAGGCTCTATCAGCTCCTCTGCAGTGCTAGCTGTCTACTCTGTGGGAAACAATCTGTTATAAAATATGTAAGGTAGAGAAAAAATGAAAGTCCATCATTATAGAATAAATAAGAGCAGGGACTCTTGAAAAGCTCACATTCTGGTGTGACCAACTCTAGGTTGAGAGTTGCCCTTCAGAGCACTATAGGGATGCTGCAGGGACAGCACTCAGGCTGCCAGGAAGAGGATGTGGTGGTTTGAACAAGAATGGCTCTCATAGGCTCATATATTTGAATACTTAGTCACCAAGAAATGGAACTATTTGATAGAAGAATTGGGAGATATGGTTTTGTTGGAGGAAGTATGTCAACTCTGGTGGGCTGTGAGATTTCAAAAGCCCATGCCAAGCCTAGACTCTCGCTGCTTCTCTGTCTACAGATAAGAATGTAGTTCTCAGCTACCTTTCCAGTGCCAATCTACATGATGATAATGGACTAAACCTCTGAAATTGTCAGCAAGGCCCTAATTGGGTGCTTTCCTTTATTAGTTGCCTTGATCATTATGTTTATTCACAGCAATAAAACAGTAACTAAGATAGAAGCAGCATTCCTGGAATAAGTCATGAAAGACTAGCAGAGGTCCTCATATCAACAGGAAGAGGGGTTGCAGTGAAGAAAGCATCCATAGAGAAGTACACTACCAAGACAGGAGCTATAAAGACTTCTTAAATGTTTTGGAATCACAAATGTATTTGTACAAGGGCTCAATCAATATGAATTATCAGGAAACAAGGCTGGAGAAGTTAGTAAGAAGCTGTTATCATAAAGGGTCTGACCTGGTGAATAAGAGTCCCATACCAGAGGAAGACACAGTGGGGTCATATCTGCATTCAAACATGCCTTGTCAGGATCTTCTGGAAAATGCACTGGGGGCAGCAGAGCAGCATGGAGACCAACTCAAGCTTCTGTCAGTTGGCTAACAAGAGAAAGGCATGGACTAAGCTGCTCACCGTGGACAACAGTCTGATGAAAATATTCCAGAGTGAAGTGATGACCAACTGGGTAGGGAAGATAAGAGCAAGAGATACACAGGCCACTCTGCAATTTATTTTTAAAAAGCACAAGTAATTCTCTTTAGAAGGCTAGGGAGATGGCTCAGTGGGTAAACACATTTGCTGTACATGAGGTCCTTAGTTTGAATTTAACACCAAACCCACAGTGATATAGTGTGCATCTATAGTCCCAGTGTTCCTATGGTGAGATGAGAGGCAGAAACAAGAGATGCCCAGAAGCCTACAGGCCAGCTATCCTGATGTACACTGCAGCAAACAAGAGACCCAATCTCACACAAGCTGAAAGGAGGGAACTGACACCCAAAGCTGTCCTTTACCCTTCATGCATGTGCTTCTGACAACATGCACACATGTACAAACACATTCACACACAAACAGATATTTGTTTTAAAGGAAAGAAATTCTCATTAGGGATTGGTTGGCAGGTAAATTTCTGAAAGACAAAAGTACCCAGGAAAACTGATCAAATGAGATTCATTGCATAAAAATTCCAATATCTGAGGAACCCCACACTGATTTCCAGAGGGGTTGTACCAGCTTGCAATCCCAATGCAATGAAGGAGTGTTCCTTTCTCTACATCCTCACCAGCATCTGCTGTTACCTGAGTTTTTGATCTTTGCCATTCTGACTGGTGTGAGGTGGAATCTCAGGTTGTTTTGATTTGCATTTCCCTGATGACTAAGAATGTTGAACATTTCTTTAGATGCTTCTCAGCCATTCAGTATGCCTCAGTTGAGAATTTGTTTAGCTCTGTACCCCATTTTTAATAGGGTTATTTGTTTATCTGGAGTCTCCCTTCTTGAGTTCTTTGTATATATTGGATATTAGCTCTCTATCAGATGTGGTACTGAGGACCCAGTTCTACCGCTCCTAGGCATATACCCAGAATATGTTCCAACATGTAATAAGGACACATGCTCCACTATGCTCATAGCAGCCTTATTTATAATAGCCAAAAGCTGAAAAGAACCCAGATGTCCTTCAATAGAGGAATGGATACAGAAAATGTGGTACATTTACACAATGGAGTACTACTCAGCTATTAAAAACAATGAATTAATGAAATTCTTAGGCAAATGGATGGAACTAGAAAATATCATCCTGAGTGAAGTAGCCCAATCACAAAAGAACACACATGGTATGCACTCGCTGATAAGTAGATATTAGCCCAGAAGCTCGGAATACTCAAGATACAATTCACAGACCACATGAAGCTCAAGAAGAACAAAGACCAAAGTGTGAATACTTTGGTCCTTCTTAGAAGGGGGAACAAAATACCCACGGAAGGAGATACAAAATGTGGAGCAGAGACTGAGGGAAAGGCCATCCAGAGACTGCCCCACCTGGGGATCCATCCCATATACCGTTACCAAACCCAGACACTATTATGGATGCCAACAAGTGCTTGCTGACAGGAGCCTAATATAGCTGTCTCCTAAAAGGCTCTGCCAGTACCTGACAAATACAGAGGTGGATGCTCTCAGCTAGCCATTGAACTGAGCACAGGGTCCCCCAATGGAGGAGCTAGAGAAAGAACCCATGGAGCTAAAGGAGCTTGCAGCCCCATAATAGGAACAACAATATGAACCAAACAGTACCCAGAGAACTCCCAAGGATTAAACCACCAACTAAAGAGTACACATAGAGGGACCCATGGTTCTAGCCAACATATGAGGCAGAAAGATGGCTTTGTTGGACATCAGTGGGAGGTGAGGCCATTGGTCCTGTGAAAGCTAGATGCCCCAGTGTAGGGGAATGCCAGGACAGTGAAGCAGGAGTGGGTGGGTTGGTGATCAGGGGGAGGGGTGATGGGATAGGGAGTTTTTGGAGAGAAGACAAGGAAAGGGGATAACATTTGAAATGTAAATAAAGAAAATATCTAATACAATATTTTTAAAAATCCCAATATCTAAGAGAGATGAATTATTTTCAAATTTTTTTTTTTTTTTTTTTTTTTTTTTTGGTTTTTCGAGACAGGGTTTCTCTGTATAGCTCCGGCTGTCCTGGAACTCACTCTGTAGACCAGGCTGGCCTCGAACTCAGAAATCCACCTGCCTCTGCCTCCCAAGTGCTGGGATTAAAGGCGTGCGCCACCACCGCCCGGCGCTCAAATTTTAATATACTGATTGTTTAAGCTAATTCTAACCACAAAACTTAATTTTATTTTATTATTTAGTTTTTTGAGATAGGGTATCTCTGTGTGACCCCGACTGTCCTAGAACTCACTCTGTAGACCAGGCTAGCCTGGAACTCACAGAGATCTACCTGCTTCTGAATCTCAAGTGCTGGGTTTAAAGGCATGTGCTATCACTGGCTTAATTTGATTTTTTTCTTAACGAATTCCAGGTTTAAAAGAAAAAATTTCCCAGCACCTGGGAGGCAGAGGCAGGCGGATTTCTGAGTTGGAGGCCAGCTTGGTCTACAAAGTGAGTTCCAGGATAGCCAGAGCTACACAGAGAAACCTTGTCTCGAAAAACCAAAAGAAAAAAGAAAGAAAGAAAGAAAGAAAGAGAGAGAGAGAGAGAGAGGGAGGGAGGAAGGAAGGAAGGAAGGAAGGAAAAGAAAAAAGAAAAAAGAAAAAATTTTAGCACACTCGATTCTGTCATTTTTCTCAGAACATTATAAATGTTTTTATCAGAGCTGTCAAGTATCTCAGAATTCTGGATACAGGTTTTCTCGTGCTCACACTATTTGATTGGCTTAAGGGCAAAAGTTCCCCTTCAAAAAGACAATTTGTTAGAAGAGTAAAGATACACTAAGAAGGAAACCAGGGAATATTTCTAACTGGCTATGTCCTACAGTTAAAGGGACAATTACCCTCAGAGTGCCACCCAAGGCCTCCCTATTGTCCCTTTCCCAGCCCATGACAGCAAGTATGAGCCAGAGGAAACTCCCAGTGGAAGCCAGGACTTAAGTGAACAGGCTTTAATACAGGCTGCACCATTCTTACCTGTATACAATTCTTTCCCTCTGTAAATCTTCCAAGCCACAGCACAGCTCTGCAGCATAGAACACAGCTCTCGGCTCCTCAAAGCCAGGATTGCCCAGGTTGTAAATGTGGTACTTCAAATCCCCTCCATTCATAATGGTTAGCACCAAACACAAAGCATCCTTGGTTTCATAAGTGTAGGCTAAACTAACCTAAAAACAACAGCATCATAAAAAAAACTGCTTGTTCACTGCTGACTTACTCTATTTGCTAACAACAATCCAAATTATCCATTAGGTTTATAACTAAAACACCAAAACGCTATGTGCTTCAGAGAATTTCACACCACACACATCATATGCCTCTGGACCTTTACTTAGCAAAGATCTTATATAGTTCTGCATGGAAATTGAGTTGGATATTGATTTCTCCACACTATGCTCTGACTGTATGACACTAAGAACTTCTAGAGCACCTGCATTCAGTAGTGCTGGCAAGATCCTGCTGTTCCTCGATCCTCCAACATTTGGTGGTATTGATCCTTTTGGTTTGCGCCAGGATGGTCAAGGTATAATGGTTCATATTGAGGAGTTTTGTTGTTCTTCTTTTACTTTTATGATGCCGAACCATATCCCCAAATCCTTGGTTTTATAAAACTGGGTCTCAATATGTAGCCTAAGTTGGTTTCCAACTTACTATATAGCTAAGGCTAGCCTTGAACTGTAATCCTTGTTTTAATTTGCAATGAATATTCCTCATGCTTTTTCATATATTCATTAATCAGTTGTAGCCTTTTTATGAAATATCTTTATGCTTTTTGTCTTGTTTTGCTTTTGAAGAAATGAGTTTTTCCCAGGCTGGCTCTGAGCTCCTAGAATCAAGAGATCCTCCTGCTTCAGTTTTCTGAGTAGTTGGTATTACAGGTGCAACTGGCCAAAAATAATATTACTTCTCCACTTCTTTCTCCTCTTCCTATTAGCTGGACTTAGTGCTTTATATCTGTCAGGCAGGTACTCTACCACAGAGCTACATTCCCAAACCCTGATAGGATTTATTCACCTTTCTATTGTCTTATTGGACAGTTCAAACACAGATGTACACATGCACACATGAACTCATCCTGCTGGGACTTGATCATGATTATTACTTAACTCATTTAATCTTATATCAACTGCAAAGAACCAGCATCTTCACAACACTGAGCCATCCACTCTGGGAAAATGATTCCCCTCTGTTTAGGCACTCTTTAATTTCTTACAATAGCATCTTACTGTGTAGAGACCCGGCACATTTTGTAAGAGTTTTGCCTCAACTGTGATGGCACTTGGTACTATTATAAATCTTATCCATATGCTTTCCAGGCTGGCAACATGGTTCACTAGATAACAGTGCTTGCTGCATTGGCATGAGGACCTAAGTTCTGATCCTAAGTTTAAAAAAAAAACAAAAACAAAAACAAAACAAAACAAAAAACAAGGCTGGGCATGGTCATGAATACTTGCAATCCCAGTCCTGTGGTAGAGGGGAGAAATGGGGATTGATCAGGCTTGCTAGCCAGGCAGCCCAGCTGGAAAAAAACAAACCAAACAAACAAACAAACCAGCAAATTCCAGGTTCAGTTAGAGACTGTCTCAAGAAAATAAAGTGAAGGGTAATAAAGTTGGACACTTGACTTCTTCCTCTGACCTCTGGGAGCACGTACATAGGCATGAACTCGGTGTGTACTCACAAGTGCAGACACACACACACACACACACACACACACACACACACCTCCTAACTACTTGTGGCTGACTCACCTGATAATTTAGTTAAACTCTAGTTTAATTATCTAGAAAGTCTAGGACTGTTTCCACATGGAGTTATATTGTTCAAAAACAAAGAGACTCTTTTACTCCTTTACTTCTTGCTCTAGCTTTAATCCTAATCCTAATGTAACCCTAACTTCTTTCCTTGATTTTGTTGCACTGGTTAGAATTTAACCAGTTAAGTAGAGATAGTAAGAGTGTGTGTACTTGTCATGGGGGCAGAGTTCCAATAGTTCTACATGATGTATTAAATGTGCTAGAAAGTAAAAGCTATTTTTCTTAGAGCTCCTAATATTTTGGTTGTAAGCTTAGCCTTTAATATCTGAGCCATCTTTCCAGCCTTCTTAGAACTCCTCATCATGAATGGGGCCTGGATTTTAATTAAAGTTTTCTCTGTAGAGAATGAGAAGGGTGGGATGAAGCATCCACAACATCCCTGCTGTCCCCTTTTCAACATCAGTTGACATAAGCTGGACCAGAGTTAGACTGCATGGCATTTCTCATTCATGCTTTAAGAAACAAAAGCCTTTGCTCTCTCCCCTCCTGTAAATGTGTGTCAATCCAATATACATTTAATGCATAATAAAATAACCTTGAGAACTATTTATCATACCAGCCTTTATCTATGTACCAGGACCCAGTAGGGTACAAGACACCAACAGGTTCTGATTTTCTATTCTGTAAACACCACTCTGATGTACAGAGTGACTAATGCAGAAATAGAAGAGAGTGACATTCAAGGATGTGCGGAAGTGGTGGCCATATTCCAGATTGAGGGCACATCCAGCTCCCAGGCCTAATGGGACATCCTAGGAAGCAAGGTGGTAGACGATGCAGGAGCCTTGTGGCTTAGTGCCTGAGAGGATGGAACAAAATCCTATTTCACTCTCAGTGTAAAGATGATCAGAGAACAGCTTGAGTAGGAAAGTGTAGTCCAATTTAACTCCACAGATTATTGTTTCGTGGAGAACAGGCTGCAGTGGGCAAGTGCAGACAGAGGTAGGAACTCTGAGAGGGTGCTGTTGAATAATAAGGTGACAGTGGGAAGATCCAGGACTTAAGGGTAGGTCAGAACCTGCCAATGATTCATTATAAACAGGATAAAAAACAGAATGACAGATACAATGAAATAGGTCCAGGTTCTTTGAAAGAAGCCAAAAATACAAAACTATATACCATAACTACTTATATTCCTCTCATAAAGCTAAATTTGAGGTTTCTATGCTTCAATATGATGTGTTTAAACAGCTCTAAGATGAGTGTCACTTCACTCCATGTGAAGCTGTCATAGCAAACACAGAGATTCATGCTACTAAATACAGATGCTAGCTATGAAGATGCACTATCTCTACAAAGCAGTTAACCTGATACCAACAAATAAATGACTTGAAGGAAATAAATTGTAACACAAAAAAATCATTGTATAACCATTATGTATCCTCTCTCTTAACCAGTCTTCATACTTCAACAGATGCTCCAATGAATACTTAAGCAGGAGTGGGAAAGCTACACTATATAGCACACAGTCTACAACCTGGGATCAGTCCTCTGATTCACACCAGTCCACTCCATCTTCCATTCTTACCTGTAATTTGAAAGATCCAACAAGTGGAGAATGGTAGTTGAGGGTCAAGTGGAAAACACTTCAGGAGCAGAAAAAAGAAAGGGAGGGAGGAAGGAAGGAAGGAAGGAAGGAAGGAAGGAAGGAAGGAAGGAAGGAAGGAAAGAAAGAAAGAAAGAAAGAAAGAAAGAAAACCAAAGGATGGAAAAGTGACTGAGATCAGAAAGGAGAGGAGGCCCACTTTAGAAGGACTAGAAAAAGAATCTTTAAGTACAAAGTGATCATGATGGTGGGCTGATCAACAGGAGGCAGCTGATCATGAGCTTGGCTATCACAAAGGGAAAAAGCACTCAGCAGGAATCATCAAGGTGTGGAAAAAACTTGACAGCATGGTATGGTGGACAGCATAAAACTGCTAACAACTCACAAATCAACAGCAGAATCAGCACTGCCATATCCTACCAAGACTAAATAAGGACATCATTACAAAGTGAAATAATTTCCAACAGGGAACAACAAAACTCCACAAAAACTCAATGAAGAAAAATAACCCCTAAGTCCATGACTTGAATTGGAGTTTGTAACAGAACTCCTGGCTATGACTCAAACAATATACACAGAAAGACTATGACGGTTAAGCTGTGTCATCTTGACAGGATTTAGAATCACCTAGGAGACAAACCTGTGCCTGGGGAGTGTGTTTCCAGAAAGGTTTAACTGAGCAGGAAGACCTACACAGAACAGTAGAGGTGCCACCCCACGGCCTGTGGTCTCATGTTGAATAAAAGGAGAGGACAAGCTGACATCAAAAGTCGTACATCTGTTTCCTGTCTGCAGATGCAAAGTGACCCACCATGTTACATTGGTTGTCATGTCTTGCCTGACATAACAGTCTGTTATCCTTTCTCAAACTGTGAGTTAATATAAACCCTTCCTATTTAAGTTGCTTTAGATATTCATTTTATCACAGCAATAAGAATGGTAACAAACCATGACTAAAATAAGATACTTACTACAAATCTACTATGCAATTTTTCTAAGATTCTTTTTTCATTCAGAGCCATGGCTTCACCTTTCCTCTTCTTTATTCGTTTTTTTTCTAGTTTTTTGCAGGCATACATTTTTCCTGTAGCTCGTACTTGACAGGCACAAACCTAGTTTAAAGGTGGAAAAAGATTTATGTATAACTGACATTTTTTTTCTCTATGATAAACTTCCTTGGTAAAGTCTAGATACTACATGTGATAAGCCAAGGCCATCTAGGTATTGATAGCTGGATGTTTCCAGCTGGCTCTTCCTCAGACTCCTAGTTTCTTGTCACTAGTAGCTGCTGGGAATGAAGTGAATGAAACTGTTTTATCAAGATGTAAAAGGAACTTGTTTTTCTTTGTGATCATGCTGAGTCTATTTAAGTATGTCCTGATATGTCTTTATATTCTTATAAAAAGCAAAATTTTAGAATATAAAATTTGAACTTCTCTGGGTTTTTTTTGTTTTTGTTTTTGTTTTGTTTTTTCCTGAAAAGTTCAAGGTTGGGTATGACAGCTCCATGTACTTACAGGAGGCCCTGTAAGGAGCTAAAGCAGGCCCATCACTCTCCTGTCAAAGCTGAGGGCAAGATGGCAACCCAAGATCACACAACTGGAAATGACAAGCGGGACTTGGGCGTGGGCTTGCTCAGCTGTTAAGTACATGTTCTTTTCACAACACTGTGCTGCCTCAGGAACCAGACACCCAAATGCTTTCCACCATGCTTCCCTTAGGAAGCTGTACATGGACTTGATAGCACTTAAAGCACAAGTAAGAGAATTACTGTTGGCAAAATAAGTAAATTGCGTCTACTTTCCAAGCTCACTGGAACAGGTAGGTGTTAATGCTAGGAAATGAGGCTGACTGGGAACTATAACTAACGCTGCACTTACTCAGTAAGGCTCCTGTTGTATAAATTATTTAATCCAGACCTGGGGTTTCTACTCCACTTGGGACCATTTAGTTCCCAGATAAAAGATACACACAACCTTTATATTTACAATAAACCTTAATCAGCACTAGAGCTGGGCCAATACCTACCTTCTAAGCTATTAGAATCTACTTTTCTATGAGTAATCCCTAATTATTTATTGTTCCTTACTATGTTTCATCTGGGCTGCCTTAACTCTGATTGGACAGCCCTCAGGGCTACGTGTCTATGGCTTCCCTAACCCACGGTGGCTGTTCCTTCTTCTTTCGCCTTCTCCTCCTCATGGTTCTCCTCTAACCCCAAGCCTGGGAAACCTAAACCCCACCTATGTCTCTTCTGCTCAGCTGTAAGCTGTTGGCATCTTTATTTACCAATCAGAAATAACTTGGAGGCAGGGTCACGTGTCTACATGCAGACTCCAGGTCTTGGGTGTCCACACTTAGCATTGTAATAGACAGCAAGACCAACCCTCAACAGGCTCCCTCTGACAGACACTCAGAATAGAAATATTCCACACATAGTTCTCCAGCCTTGCCTTAGAGCCTAAAATACCCAAAAAAACGTCTGCAAAGAGCTACCACAGCTAATTCATCCATCTAATCTTTTGTTTGAAAACTCAAGTAAACAAATATAATCTATATCATCTTTTACAATGATTAAAATGTTCATGTGATCTTACTGAATCAATCTTAAATCATATATATGATTATAATTTTAATTTCTTTTCTTTTAAACATTGAGTCCCAGCTCCCTAGAACTTTTCCTCTGTTCCTTGACAAAATCTAAAGCTTTGTACATGGAGATCAAGAACAAAAGCATGAGCCGGGCTGTGGTGGCGCACGCCTTTAATCCCAACACTCTGGGAAGCAGAGGCAGGCAGATTTCTGAGTTTGAGGCCAGCTTGGTCTACAGCGTGAATTCCAGGACAGCCAGGGCTATACAGAGAAACCCTGTTGGGGGGCAGGGAGAACAACAGCATGAGCTGAAGAGAGCAAAGTCTCTGGTCTAGGACACATTCCACAGAGATTTCTTACAGACCATCCCCATGAAGGGCTTAAATCAGTGTTGGGTGAAATAGCTAAATAATAATCTATAAGTTGTGCAAGTCTCCAGCTATATAAGTGGTACACCTCCAACAGGAAGTGATCACAGTTCTGGCCCACTTTCTTCACCTCAATATGTAAATGGCTAAGAGAGCTCACTTGAGTACAGTAACTGGTTTCCTAATTTTGAGGCAATGCTAGTAGATTCTGCTTTTATTTTAAAGTAGAATTCAAGAGCATGTATGATTTAATACACATCTGGGCAGTGTAACCTGACTCTGTTTTAAAAAAGTGTTAGTTCTAATGGCATGCCTGTCTCATTTGGACTTGGAAATCCATAGATTGAATATGATCACTCCAGATAATTAATGGGACAATTAACATCTCTTTAAAATGATCACAACAGAACATTGTACTATTCTCTATCTAGCTGCTACAAATGATCTCTACCCAGGACAACCATTGTATTTAAACTATATCCCTCAAATCTGTGTGATACTTCTTTAGGATTTTCTAAATTCATACATTTTAAAATACTCTTTTAAAGGTGTTGGGGATCATACTCAAGGCCTTACATATGTGAGGCAAGGGCAGTACTACGTTCTGTATCCCTAAATCCCCTAGATCCAAACACTTTTTTTTTTCTCAGACAGGGTCTCACTATGTAATCCAGGCTAATCTAGAACTTGCTATCTTCATAAGTCAGCTTCCCAATTACAGGCATACACCATCATAAGAGGCCCTGAACACCTTTTAATGCAGGTATAAGGTACATCTATATCTATACTGGTTAGTTTTTAATCATCAGTTTGACACAACCTAGAGCTTAGAATAGGAAATTTCAAGTGAGGAATAGCCTCCATCAGATTGCCCTGGGGCATATCTGTGGGCTATTTTCTTGGTTTTTAATTATAAAGGAGGAAGGTCCAGCCACCCTGGGCAGGTGGGGCTGGGTTGTATAAGAAAGCTGGTTTAGCATGACCCAGAGGAAGGAAGCCAGTAAGCAACATTTGTCCATGATGCTACTTCAAATTCCTGCTTGAATCCATGCTGTGGCCTTCCTTGATGATAGTTGGAGACTTCAAAGTATAAGACAAACAAATCCTTTCCTCCATGAGGTCCTTTTGGTCAGAGTGTTTTATTACAGCATTAGAAAGCAAACTAAGACAATGTCAAAACACAGTAAAGTTAAATAAGCATATTTGACAGCGTCATCTGGTTAGATACAATGGCATGCATTTGTTTGTGGTCCTAGCTTGCTGAGGCACTAGGAGTTCTAGAGCCCAGATAAGCTAACATGGATAAGCTAGTGAGATTTCATCTCTTTAAAAATTATTATGCTATGCAACATAAACTTCAGAGAATAACAGAAATTTCACACATTTTTCAATCTGGACAAACTGCCTAACTTGAACATCAACCATGAAAAAATAGCTTCTGTCAGACTGGAGAGTATAAGGTGAAGTCACAAAGTAAGAAGTTTGTTATGTTGTTGTTTTAAAGCTTAAAGTACAATTTGTTCAAAGATCCACCTTCATTTGCCTTTAAACTATTCTCAAAATGCATAATAAGGAGATAAGAGTATTGGCGAAGTTGATACATTACCTGACCTCACAGGCATGGATGGCCAGATACCTCTCTAACAGAATTACCGCCATAACTAGCACAGGTTACTCACCTCTCCAAAGCCGCCTTTTCCTAGAACTCTATATTGTCTGAATGTGCTCTTTGTTACTGGACGCCTAACCAATTAAAAAAAAAAGTTTCAGGTGTCATATTGCACTGTTATTATAAAATAGAAAGGCCTACCTACAGCTGGGGTTAAGCCTTTGGTGTTGGCCCATATTGCCTAAAACAGAGTGCTTGAGATGAAGGTATCTATGCTCAGGACTCACAGCTTTCATCTTTTCATTCAAAGAAATAAGCACATTTAAAATTTATTAAAGACACTGACACAAATACAAAACAACTCAATTATCCTGTATAATTTAAAATAAGTATGCAAGCGGCCCATTCTAGGAAATGTAAGTGTTACAATTCATGGAACAATTTTTTTTTTCAAGAAAAAATCTTTGGCATACTTTGTAACCCATCAAAAAGCTGCTGAAGAAAACTATATAAACATAGCACACTTTTCTTTATGTAAAGTACCTCAAAATGTAACCTCTCAAAAAGAAGTGTGGGGGAGGGGAGAGGGGGAGGGATGGCACACACCTTTAATCCCAGTACTAAGGACACAAAGACAAGGAGATCTGTTTAAGGTTAGCCTGGTCTACGCAGCAAGTTTGAGACCAACCAGATTATATAATGAAACCTCATCTCAAAATGGGAGTGAGAAGTCAGATGTTAATTATTAGTGGTAATGTATAATAATCATTTTAGAAATAGTAATCACAATTGTATTGATAGCAACTGATGCTTTTATGGGACTTCTTTTGTGCACCAAACCCTGGACTAAGCATTGTACATGCATCTCTCAGCAAGAACGAAGCACTGTAGAGTTTTGCGGATGTCTGAATAAAAATGGCCCTCACGGTCTCATAGGAGTGGCATTATTGAGCAGTGTAGTTTTGCTGGAGTAGGTGTGGCCTTACTGGAGAAAATGTCTCACTGGGGGTGGGCTTTGGGTTTTCAGAAGCTCCAGGCAGACTCAGTGTCATTCTGTCTCCCTGTTGCCTGCTGATATGTATGTAGAACTGTCAGCTACCTTTCTGATACCATGTCTGCTTGTGTGTCACCATGACAATAATGGGCTGAATCTCTGAACTGTAAGCCAACCACAATTAAATGTTTTCATTTATAAGAGATAGCATGGTGATGGTGTCTCTTGGAAGCATTAGAAACCCTAACTAAGACAGGAGTGTAAGTATCTCTGCACAGAAAAAGGATCTATAACTCACAGTGGTTATAATGCCACACAGCTAGCAAGAATTTGAACAGAGGCTTAGACTGTGAAGTTTCAACCACTGCATTGTATTATTTATAAAGTCAAAATGTTTTATTTTCTAACCATGGACCATGAACATTAACTACCATTTTATAGAGAAAGAATGGAATCTATTGAATCAGAAGAAATTATATAATATTCTGCCTATTAAAGATTTCTACATAAAATAATATGTACAATCAAGATTTCCAGTAGTATTGTCATATGTAGAAAAGTTAACATCAAATAGTATGCATTGTGAGAAGTTACTACTTTTAGTTACTATTAAATTAAAACCTACCTTTCTAGCCATTTCCATTGTAAAAATCGATCATAGTAGGTACTCTCTTGGTATTCTTCAAATGGTGTTTCACTCAAATACTTATAGACAGTTCTGGAAAAGATTTTACACAATTATATATTTATCATGTAGCAATATGACAGCTATGTCATAGTTAAGAAACATTCAGTGAGAAAGTTGACCCTTATACACAATTCAATATGCAGAATTTTCTATTGTAGAAGTCCATAAATTCCAATGTTATCAGTGAACATATAAAAATTTTTAAAAGAAATAGAATCCCTTTACTTTCTAAAAGTCAGAAGTTTTTATGTATATGGACATAAAATGAATAACAACTCATTAATGGGCCTAGGAAAATTGTTCAGTCAATAAAGTGCCTTTGTTTTAGACATGAGGACCTAAATTTGGGTCCTCAGAACCCACATAAAATGCCAGGCTTGATTGTGTATACCTGAAATCCCAACACTTGGAAGGTAGAGACAAGAAGATCAGGAATTCATGGACATCTTTGACATAGTTAGATCAAGGTTAGTGTAGGCTACCTGAGAACCTCTCTCAAAAGCTAGATGTTACAGCCTTAGCTTAGGAGTATGTTTAGGGGTGTGAGGACCAAGAGATACTGAGGGGTTTGTTGGCCAGTCATTATAGCCAAAAGAGCTAGGTCCATATTCAAGGAAAGACTCTGTATCAAAAAACTTAGATGGAGTACAACTGAAGAAAACAGTTTTGACCTTTGGCATCCACATGTCCACATACATACAAGTACCTACATCTACTCACACATACACATACACATAAGAATACAGGAACAGAAAGATAATAGTTTAAACAGCACTTAAGGTGTGTGCATGTGTGCATTTTATGAAAAAGTCAAACTTTACCAACAAAACTAAAGTGTTTAAATGGATAGTAATAGTTCTATGGTAGGCAATAATGTATGTTACACCATCTTTTTTTAAATGTACACCTAATAAATGATTTGATGCTATACATCTGTGTGTCTGTGTGTATGTATCATATGTGTGCACAATGTGTGCATGTGTCTGTAGTACAGTGACGCAAACTCCTGGAATACACTTGTCTTCACCCCCATCACACCCCCACCCCACCCTTGATGCTGGGGTTATAGCACAAGTAGTCATATTGGGCTTTTATATGAATATAGGAAAGTTTAATTCAGGCCCTCTTGCTTTAACAGCAAACTGTCTTACCAACTGAGCAATCTCCCTATACTACATATGTCTTAGAGAAACTGCATGAAATTATCCCTGTCCCTTGGATCTTATTTATAAACTCTATTACAAGAGTAATAAAATTCTTACTTGAGGAACTGGGGATATGGTTCAGTGCTTACAAAATGTGTGACACTCTGGGTTCAATTCCTAATACCACAAAAACATAACAAGGGCAGCTACACTACTTTTAAGAGAACAGGGTAGGCAAAGGGCAAGTCACAAGCTGTACAGACATCCTTTGCGGGTAGACAGATCTGAAGCCTTCTGAAGAGGAGGTATGGATTGAAGCATTATAAAAGTTACCCAGAAGCCAGGCGTGGTGGCGCACGCCTGTAATCCCAACACTTGGGAGGCAGAGGCAGGAGGATTTCTGAGTTCGAGGCCAGTCTGGTCTACAGAGTGAGTTCCAGGACAGCCAGGGCTACACATAGAAATCCTGTCTCGAAAAACAAAAAACAAAAAACAAAACAAAAAAAAACAACAACAAAAAAAGTTACCCAGATAGTGCAAACTAGGAAGTACTCAAGCATAGACAAAGCCCAAAAGGAAAAGTACTGTGGTATCTTTGTGGAATTGGTAGTAGGAACTGAAAAGAATTTGGAAATTCTCCACTATTTCTACTGAGTTTTAGAATCTCAGCTAGTCTCAGGTTTTCTGTTTTATTTTATTCTATTTATTAATAATGTAATGCCAGACGTGGTGGCGCATGCCTGTAATCCCAGCACTTGGGAGGCAGAGGCAGGCATATTTCTGAGTTGGAGGCCAGCCTGGTCTACAGAGTGAGTTCCAGGACAGCCAGGACTACACAGAAAAACCCTGTCTCGGAAAAAAAAAATGTAATTCATATGTCCTTACTTTTTTCTTTTTTTAAAATCTTGTATGTATATATGTATTTAAACTCTAGATTTTATTCCCCTCATGTATGTATGTATGTATGTATGTATGTATGTATATAATCTGTATTGGGGAGAGAGAGTAGAAAAGAAAGCAGCCGCTATACTGGGCCCTATTTAGTGGCAGCTTCTTGCTCCATTGAGTTAAGGAAGACTCTGAGGAAATGAAAGTTGTTTGGAGAAATCCAGGTGTAGTTGCTTTGTATGCTGTGGTGGGTAGGATAGCTGAAGGGAAGTGTGAAGACCCCTTACACCCTCCATCTTGCCTCAGACTATATCCTGAAACCCTGGGGCGGAGAAAGCACCATTTTCATTCCTGTTTCTTGGGGTTGTTTACTGTCACATAGTGATACAGGACCACAAGCAAGAAAAGCGACACACCCAGCATGTTGGCGAAGATGGCAAGCTGCACGTCCGTGATCATCCTGACCAGCTCCACCCGACTCCAACACTACTGCCGCACAAACTCGAGGCAGGCGACCTGAGCCAAACTTCATAGTGCTAGCTGGGGAACAACGTGGCCATATTTATTTATTTTAAACTCAGATTTTATTCCCCTCCCAGTCCCATACCTCCTCCCTGCCTCCCTGTCTCCACCCCGTGCCTCTCACCCCCACCCCAGATCTCTAAACTCCCTGGGGCCTCCAGTCTCTGGAGGGTTAGATGCATCTTCTCTGACTATCCCAGACCTGACAGTCCTCTGCTGTATATGTGTTGGGGGCCTCATATCAGCTGGTGTATGCTGCCTGGTTGGTGTTCCAGTATCTGCAATATCTCAGAGGTCCAGGTTAATTGAGACTGCTGGTCTTCCTACCGGTTCACCCTCCTCCTCAGCTTCTTCCAGCTTTCCCCTAATTCAACCACAGGGGTCAGCAGCTTCTGTCCATTTGTCCATTACTTGGGTACAAATATCTGCATCTGACTCTTTCAGCTGCTTGTTGGGTCTTTCGGAGGACAGTCATGCTAGGTCCCTTTTTGTGAATGCTCCATAGGCTCAGTAATAGTGTCAGGTTTGGGGGCCTCCCTTTGAGCTGGATCCCACTTTGGACCTGTCTCTGGACCTTCTTTTCCTCAGGATCCTCTCCATTTCCATTCCTGCAGTTCTTTTGGACAGTTATGGGTTCTGACAGTAGGATGGCAACTCCATCCCTCACTTGATGCCCAGTCTTCCTGCTGGAGGTGGGCTCTACAAGTTCCCTCTCCCCAATGTAGGGCATTTCATCTAAGGTCCCTCCCTTTGAGTGCTGAGAGTCTCTCACCTCCCAGGTCTCTGGTACATTCTGGAGGGTCTCCCCAACCTCCTACCTCCCAAGGTTACCTGTTTCCATTCTTTCTGCTGGCCCTCACCCAATTCCAGATCATGTTTCTTCTCTTCCCCCATCCCTTTTCCCTCCCAGGTCCCTCCATTCGTGCCCCCTTATGGCTGCTTTTTCCCCCTCCTAAGAGAGACTGAGGCATCCTCACTTGGGCCCTTTAGCTTGTTGACCTTTTTGAGTTCTGTGGGCTGTATCTTGGCTATTCTGTACTGTTTTGTTTGGGGTTTTTGGCTAATATCCACTTGTTAATGAGTACATACCATGAATGTCCTTTTGGGCCTGAGTTACCTCATTCGGAATATTTTCTAGTTCCATCCATTTGCCTTCAAAACTCAGGATGTTCTCATTCTTAATAGCTGAGTAGTATTCCACTGTGTATATGAACCACATTTTCTGTATCCATTCTTCTGTCATGGAACATCTGGGTGGTTTTCAGCTTCTGACTATCACAAACAAGGCTGCTATGAACATAGTGGAACATGTCCTCCTATGGCATGGTGGGGCATCTTTTGGGTATATTCCCAAGAATGGTATTGCTGGGTCTTTGGTTAGATGTATTTCCCATTTTCTGAGAAACCTCCAGATTGATTTCTAGAGTGGTTGTACCAGTTTGCAATCCCACCAGCAATGAAGGAGGGTTACTCTTTCTCTACTTCCTCTCCAACATATGTTGTCACCTGAGTTTTTGATCTTAGCCATTCTGACTGGTGTAAGGTAGAATCTCAGGGTGGTTTTGACTTGCATTTCTCTGATCATTAAGGATTTTGAACATTTCTTTAGGTGTTTCTCAGCCATTCAAGATTCCTTGGTTTGTGAATTCTTGGTTTAGTTCCATATCCCATTTTTTTATTGGGTTGTTTGGTTTTTCGGTGGTCAGTTTCTTGAGATCTTTATATATTTTGGATATTAGCCCTCTATTGGATGTGGGGTTAATGAAGATTTTTTCCCCAATCTGTAGGTTGCCAATTTGTCTTATTGGCTATGTCTTTTGCCTAACAGAAGCTTTCCAGTTTCATGAAGTCACATTTATTAATTCTGTGGGGTTTTTTTTGTTTTTTGTTTTGCTTTTTGTTGTTGTTGTTGTTGTTGTTTGAGACAGGGTTTCTCTGTGGAGCTCTGGCTGTCCTGGAACTCACTCTGTAGATCAGGCTGGCCTCAATCTCAAATCCGCCTGCCTCTGCCTCCCAAGTGCTGGGATTAAAGTCATGTGCCATCACTGCCTGGCACATTTATCAATTCTTGATCTTAAATCATGTTCCACTGGAGTTCTGTTTAGAAAATTTCCCCCTGTGCCAATGAGTTCAAGACTCTTTCCCATTCTCTCTTCTATTAGATTCAGTGTATCTGGTTTTATGTTGAAGTCCTTGGTCCACTTGGACTTGAGCTTTGTGCAAGGTGACAAATACAGGTCTACTTTCATTTTCCTACATATAGACAGTTAGACAAGCACCATTTGTTGAAGATGCTTTCTTTTTTCCATTGTGTATGTTTTACTTCTTTGTCAAAGATAAAGTGTCCATAAATGTGTGGTTTTATTTCTGGGTCTTCCATTCTATTCCATTGATCAATGTACCTGTCTCTGTACCAATACCATGCAGTTTTTATCACTATTACCCTGTAGTAAAGATTTATTTATTTATTTATTTATTTATTTATTTATGTCATGTATGTGAGTACACTGTACTGTCTTTAGACACACCAGAGGAGGGCATTGGATCCCCATTACAGATAGTTGTTTTGCTGGGAATTGAACTCAGGACCTCTAGAAGAGCAGTCATTGCTCTTAACTGCTGAGCCATCTCTCCAGCCCTCATATGGCCTTGATAATAAAGACCCCTATGGTTACTGTAGCCTACACAAGGATGTATACTTGTCAATATGTATTTAGCACTAAAACATGGTATGCTTTTCTGAAACTTCCTTTATGAGAAGAAATAAGGGTCCCCCAGACATAAGACATACAATACTATTATTTTTCTCAAAAGTAGTATGGAATGACTGGACAGTAGTGGTATACACCTCTAATTTCAGCACTCAGAAGGCAGAAGATGTATCTCTTGTGGACTCTTTGAGTCCAGCCTGGTCTACAGAGTGAGTTCCAGGACAGCCAAAGTTATACACAGAAACCCTGTCCAAGAAAAAAAATAGTAGAATATCTGTGTCTTATTTACTAAAAAACATAATCCACAAAACAAAAGCCTGTCATTTTCAGAATGAGGAAGGGATATAAATGGTATCTTCACACTTTCAGTCTGAATAGTCCTCAGGAAGTTGTCTAGATCAGCCCCTGTTTTCCAATAGGGCAAGGAGGACTGTTGCATCTCTAGGGAGCTATCCTCAGATGTCACCTATCTCATGCCTGGAATCTTTGCAAAAATTGCACAAACCACCTGATGACATATTCATATGACATGACATATTCCTTGGGGGAATATGTCCATGTGAGGATGTTGGCTGATCTGTCCTGAACATGACTCCTATATGTAAGAAGCAGCAGGAGAGAGTCACAAGGACAGTAGAGAGGTCAATATTGCCAGAACACCTACTTGGGCAAGTCCTGCCTTAGCCATCCAGAAGGATGGGGCCTGAGGTAAGTTAGCCAACTTCTATGGCCTCGGTTTCTCATTTGGTAAATCATGCCTAGAAGGGACAAATGAAATATCTGCAAAGTATCTAATTTGCAGTTGTCACTACTACTGCATGTCTCTTTGTACATGTATGACATGAAGAGTTCATGATTGATCCTGAGTAGAGGAATTTAAAAGACAATAAAGTCCAGGCCCCTCTTTATGTCTCTAAAATAATACAAAAGGAAAAAATTTTTATGCTTAACCACAGTGTCCTAGGATAATAGTAAACAGAGATACAAGACCATGTCTGTCTTCCATACTAGAGAAGAAACCAAGCAGAACCAACATCTTTTTTTGAAAAAGAAGTTCAAGAAGGGATTGGGGGCTTATTTCGTGGTAGACTAATTGCCTAGCAAGTGAAAGGCCCTGGGTTTGGCCCTCAGCTATAGGAGGTAGAGAGGAGACAAACCAAAAGAATTAAAAAGAAAGGAGTAAGGAGAAAGGAAAAGAAGAGGAAAAAAGGAAGAAGAGGAGAAGGATGCTACTCCAGGCATGTGTAAACACACACACACACACACACACACACACACACAAATATTTTTATTATTTCTTTTATTTTTGAGATTATAATTACATGAATTCGCCCTTCCCTTTCTTCCTCCATCCTAAACAAACCTTCTCATCTTTGCTGTTTTTCAAAAAAAATATTTATGCTTATATATATTTATATATTAAACACATAAGTACAATCTGCTCAGTCTATGTACCATTAATTATATGTATATTTTCACAGCTGACCACTTGGTATTGGTATGCTCTTCCACATGGAAGACTTTTTCCCATTCTAAGCATTCCTTAATTGGCTGTAGTTCTTGGTATAGGGTTGAAAACCATGGCTTTCCTCTGTCCACATTAGCATGTCTATTGTTGTCTTTATTCATAAATATTTTTTAAAAATGTTCAATTCACTAGAATACCAGGAATATGACTATTTAGTGAAAACAAGCAAAAGACGACAAAAATTAAAAATCTTGCTGGGAATAGTGGCACACACTTTTGATGCAAGTACTCAGTAAGCAGAACCAGATGAATCTCTGTGATCATCTAGACCACAGCTAGTTTGGTCTATACAGTGAGTTTCATGCCAGCCAGAGATACACATTAAGACTTTGTCTCAGCCGGGCATGGTGGCCCACACCTGTAATCCCAGCACTTGGGAGGCAGAGGCAGGTGGATTTCTGAGTTTGAGGCCAGCCTGGTCTACAGAGTGAGTTCCAGGACAGCCAGGACTACACAGAGAAACCCTGTCTCCAAAAAAAAAAAAAAAAAAAAAAAGACTTTGTCTCAAAAAAAATATTGTACAGAGAAAATTCTATTCTAATATCATGCCTGGCTAGAAAAGCAGCAGCAGAAACCATTCATTCATCTGTGGACATAGGATTGTTGACTGAGTTTCTCACTGAAGGGAATAGCATCCAAGCCATTTATCTCCTTAGCATACAGAGTGCCTGTACCTCAGGAGGCAACCTGAGTAAATGGGGAACCTTGACTTCTTTTTGAACTTTTATTCTTCTCTCACACATTCAGACTGCAGTTTCCCCTCCCTCCACTCCTCTCAGTCCCTTCCAAAATTTACCTCTTCCCCATATCAAGTCTTCCTCTGACCCCACCCTAACCAAAAAAAAAAAGAGAAAAAAGAGCAAGTCTCTCAGGGATATCTATCAAACATGGCCTAACAAGGTACAATATGACTGGGCACAAGCTCTTACATCATGGCTGGACATGGGAACCCAGTCTCAATTGCAAGCAAGAGTCAGAGATTGTCCCCATTCCCATATTGGGAGTCTCACAAGAACACTAAGATGCACAACCATAAGGTTTATGTAGAGGACCTAGCTCAGACCATACAGGGTCTTTTTGTCACTTTGGTTCCTGTGAGTCCCTACAAGTCCTGCTTAGTTGATTGTGTAGCTCATGTTCTCCTGGTGTCCTCAAACCATCTGGCTCCTACAATCCTTTCTCCCCCCTATTCTGCAGTGTTGACTGTGGGTCTCTGCATCTGCTCCCATCAGTTGCTGTATGATGCCTCTCTGATGACAGTTGGGCTACCACCAATCTATAAGTATAGGAGCATATCATTTTCACTGCCCCCTCCCCCCACCAGTCATGTTTAGTTCTATCCTAGATCTCTCTCTCTCTCTCTCTCTCTCTCTCTCTTTTTTTTTTTTTTTTTTTTTTTTTTTTTGGTTTTTCCGAGACAGGGTTTCTCTGTGTAGCCCTGGCTGTCCTGGAACTCACTTTGTAGACCAGGCTGGCCTCGAACTCAGAAATCCACCTGCCTCTGCCTCCCAAGTGCTGGGATTAAAGGCGTGTGCCACCACTGCCTGGCCTATCCTAAATCTCTTAAACTTTTTTTCCACAGTTAATGAAAATAGTCCATCCTTCTGAACTGACTACCCTTTTCTCATTTCTGCCCCCGCCTTATGGCCTGTCTCTAGCACAGTGGTATAACTTCTTTAGATTAACAGTACTTTTCAACACATGCAGTTTAGTGTCTGTATCTTTCCTCTGCCAACACAGTTCTAATGAAGGTGATTTAAAGCATAAACCACCTTCTGGATAAACCTACCCGAGGACTCTAGGCTGCTGCTTTCTAATTGACTCTGAAATTGTGTCTTCAAAAGACTATTCCATCTTTCTGTCAGGCCAGCTGCTTCAGGATGGTGGAGAAAATGGTAAGACCAATGGATTCCACGATTGTGGGCTCACTGTCTCACTTCTCTGGCAAGTGAAGTGAGTTCCTTGGTCAGAAGCAATACTGTGTAGAATACCATAGTGGTGGATAAGGCAGTCTGTAAATCCACAGGTTGTGGTTTTCACAGAACCAATACATGGAGGAAAAGCAAATCCATAACCAGAATAAGTATCTACCCAAGTAAGGACAAATTGTCATTTTCACAGAGGAAGTGTCCAACGTAGTCAACCTGCAACTAGATCCCTCGCTGATAGATCACCATGGGGGATGGTGTCATATCTCTGGTAGATTTGTCACTGAGCAGCAGCTGTACCCAGGTCAGATTTGGTGAGTGGAAGCCCATTTTGTTAAGCCCATGCATAATCTCCATCACTGCCACTGTGGCCACTTTGTTTTTGAGCAATGACAGGTATGGCTGGGGAAAGAGTCTGACTGTCCACAGAATAGGCCATCTTATCTACTTGATTACTGAACCCTTCCTCTGTTTAAGCAACCTTTGGATGAGCATTTACATGGGACAAACGTATCTTTACAACCTTTGCCCATTTAGAAGAAGCCACACACTTCTTCCCCAAATGTCTTTCACACCAATTTTCAAATCACATCAAAAATTTCCAAGTCCCTGACCATCTATCTAGTCAATCCACTGGCTACAGCCCATCAGTTAGTGAACAACCACTTATATGGCCATTTCTCCTTTCAAACAAAATGTATGAGCATATATACTGCCCAAAGTTCTGCCCACTGGGAAGATTTCCCTTTGCCAATACCTTTCAGGGTTGTCCCAAAAAGAGGTTTAATGCTGCAGCTATCTAGGTGGTGCCTGCATAACATGGAGAACCATCAGGAAACCAGGTCTTAGTCTTCCCTCTCAGTCAACTTATCATTGGGCACACCACATGAGGCTAAAGGTACATGTTTGGGAGCAGACAGCATTATAATGGGACCACAAACCACAAGCATTTGGGCAACTTCATCATGTAATGTGCTTGTGCCTTCAGGACCTGCCTGTGTCCAATATATCTATACTACTTCCAATTGATAATTGATTCTAACCTAGTGGAAGTATCACATGCCTTTACTCCCAGTACTCAGGAGGCAAAGGCAGGAAGATCTCTGAAGTCAGCATGGTCTACAGAATGAGTTTCAAGACAGCCAGGGTTACACAGAGAAACCCTTGGAGTTGGGGTAGGGGTGGGGATAATGGAACACTGTTGTGTACATCCAACTTTATAGACTAGAGATCAGATAAACTCAACTCGCATTGGAAAACTCTTCCACATACTTTCCTTCCCTCCAAGCTCCCGCTAAACTGCAGCCAGAGCCAGTTTTTGTATTGTTTTCTGTTTTTATTTTTTTATTTATATTCTATATGGTTGTGTTTTATTGTTATTTGCTCTTTTGGAGACAGGGTCTTTTTTAAGATTTATTCATTTTTTTGCCTACATTTATGTCTGTAAACATGCCAGGCCCCCTGGAAATTGGAGTTACAAACAGTTGTGAGCTACCATGTAGGTGCTGGGAAATAAACCCTAGTCCTCTGGAAAAACAGTCAGTGCTCCCCCCCCCCCGGGAGACAGGGTTTCTCTGTGTAGCCTTGGCTGTCCTGCAACTCACTCTGTAGACCAGGCTGGCCTCGAACTCAGAAATCCACCTGCCTCTGCCTCCCGAGTGCTGGGATTAAACACCGCCTGGCCAGTCAGTGCTCTTAACCAGTGAGCCACCTCTCCAGCCCCCAGAAACAGGGACTTGATATGTAGTCAAAGTCTGCCTCAAACCATGAACCTACTGCCACTACTGCCTGCATGCAGGAGGCACAGGCATGTCATACCACATCTAACCAGAGAAATCTTTGAAAACCACAATGAAAATGTCATTTAATATTCTCTGAGCTCAAGACAAAGCTTTTCCACACTTCTCTGGCCTTAGTTTCCTTTCTGTGAGATAAGTGACTGTCCACACAACTACACAGAACACAACCTCCTTATTACCAGATTACCTCGGAAACCACTTCCTTCCTATGTTCATAAGGAAGCTGAACTTAGTCAAAATGTTCTACTTAAGAACTTCCCTATCCATATTCAGAGGAAAATACTTTGAGCAAATGCTTAGGTCTAGAAAAATATTTTTAGACTCTTCTCAAGCTAGACACAAGCATTTGAAAAGCAGAGAAAAGATAGCCCAGAT
The DNA here is from genome assembly GCA_964023405.1 of Apodemus agrarius. Classification (NCBI taxonomy): domain Eukaryota; kingdom Metazoa; phylum Chordata; class Mammalia; order Rodentia; family Muridae; genus Apodemus; species Apodemus agrarius. The sequence goes on from OZ030016.1 coordinate 73,354,667, forward strand.
TTAGGATAGGAATGTTATGATACTCGGCTTGACACCATGACCCTCTTCAGTACATGTGATGATGACCCTCTTCACTTAACACTTTTTATAAAAAAAATTAGTGAAAGGGATCATTTTAATTGAAAAACTATGCAGATAAGAGCTCAACTTGTATAAAATAAACAAAACACAACAAACTTCCTGTCTTCCTTTGTCTTGGAGTTACCAACAGATAATACAAATACAAGCCATATGTAGAAAAAGATACCTGCTTTTACCATTCTAGAACTTTAGAAGTAGGGAAGGAGCATCAGAAGTTCAAGGTCAATTTTAGCTTACTGAGTGAATCTGAAGCTTGCCTAGGTTATATCACACCTGTCTCAACAAACTCAAACACCCATAATACATGCAAGGCTGAGCAGCAAACACTTACCTAGCACATTCTTCGAAAACATTTTGAGAGGGAGAATTCTGCTTCAGATTCCAGTTACACTCTATGATAATAGTTGGAGGTATCTGTGGTAAGTGGACTTCTGATTTCTGAATAATGCACAAACCAAATATATATCAATTAGTATTTTCATAGTTTACCAATCATACAAAGAACCGAATGCCTACTATATATATATATTTTTTTGCTTTTTGTTTTTTGTTTTTGTTTTTTTTTCCGAGACAGGGTTTCCCTGTGTAGTCCTGGCTGTCCTGGAACTCACTCGGTAGACCAGGCTGGCCTCGAACTCAGAAATCCGCCTGCCTCTGCCTCCCAAGTGCTGGGATTAAAGGCGTGCGCCACCACCGCCCGGCGATACTATATATTTTTTAAAGTATATGAAATAATAAGTCAAAGTATCACCCAGTACCAAACTTAAAACATGTATAGAACAGAAAACAGGATCTCCTTGATCTCTTTGAGATCCTGTTTTAACCAAAAAATAAGAATAGCAAGACTGGGGATGTGGCTGATAAGTAGAGTATTTGTCTAGAATATAAACAGGCTTAGTTCTCAGCACTGAACAAGTCTAGCATGAAAAACACCCCATGTCTATGAATGGATGGCTAGGTAGATGTAAAAAGGAAAAAAATACTACTATTGTTGTTATTATTCTATTGTTATTATATGGGTGTTTTGCTTGCATGTATGGCTACCACATGTGTGTAATGCAAACAGAAGGCATCAGATCCCCTCAGTGGAGTTATAGACAGTTGAGCCATCATGTGGGTGCTAAGAGATGAACCCAGGTCCTCTAGAAGAGAACTAGTGCTCTTAAGCACTGAGCCACCATTCAATCCAAAGAAAAGGCTTTTAAAAAGATATTCCTAGGCCAAGGACATAGTTCAATGGTGTAATATTTGCCTTGAGTTTAATCCCTAGCAGTGCAAAATTAATTAATTTTTTAAAATTACAAAATTGACTCATTCTAATTCTACAACATGGATAATCATTTAAAAAAAACATTATACTGAATAAAATAAACCAGTCCCAAAAGAATTAGCTTCACTTATGGATATATATGTGGGCAGTAAATCTGAAAATGTTAGAAAGTAGAAGAGTAATTGGTATGTGTGGGAGAGAAAGGAGATTAGACTGCTGTCAGTGCATTCTTCTTACAAGATAAAAAACGTTCTAGAGATTGTTTACATAACAGTATAAATCTACTTAACTACCAAACTATACAATTAGAAACAGATACCACACTCTGGTCACAGCACATGGAGATGGAGAACACAAGTTGGTACTGACCAGGAAGCTTTCACCTGGCTGATTCACTTTCACAGTACCCAAAGGTGCTATGTAAGTTTCTAGGGAAGAAAATTCATCAACAGCATTGTGAGGTATGTTCATTGGTGGCACAAATGTTATGGGGATAACAAATCACTTTCCAGTTGGATTGAAGGCCAACTCCATGGGAGGAAACTCATGCCTACTACCGTAAGTCTGACCCAAAACACATGATCAGGGAGTTCATAGTCCCCAGGGGTAAATATACTAATATTTTGTTAAATGGACATAGTATTAGACTGCACCTCAAATTTGTATCTCTATACCGATAGCCCAGTAAAGCTCTTAGTCAACCCCAGAGAATTTTCTTTGTGCAGCGGTTGGTGGTTAATGCAGAAAAATCACAATTGGTCAAAATATAAAGAATAAATGTCTATGGAATCCTCAGCGACAATGGGACATCATGTTCCTTACCCCTAAGTTTCAGCTATTCTCTTTGTAAGAGGGGAAAGAAAGATTAGAGCTACACTGGATCAAAATGCTTTCTTCTGGACATGACAACAACATTCATGAACTCACAGAAACTTTGGTCATCTGCACAAAACCTTCACAGGATCAAGTCAGCAAACAATCCAGCATGGAGGGGATGGGGCGCACAAATTCCCACCCTAGATAAGGAGCTATTGACAGCTGATAGCTTCTGAGGGAAGAAGACCCAGTTTTCATTAACAGTGTGGCCTCTGATAAGTCAATGACGCTTGATACGGTACATGTAGTGGGTTATTTTTTTAAAAGAAGACACGAAGTTAGTAAGAGGTAGAATGTAAGAGTTGGACATGGGAGGAATTAGAAGGAAGAACAGGAAGTAAATATTATCAAAATACACTGTATGCATGAATGAAATGCTCAAATAATTAATGAAAATTTTCTGGGCATGGTGTGTCACACATCTTTCTTCGCAGAAAGCAGAGGGTGGAGGCTCTCTGTGAGTTCAAGGGCAGCCTAGATTACAGAGTAAGTTCTCGGACTGTCAGGGCTATTTATGTACAGACCCCTGTCTCAAAAAACAAAACAAAGAAATGATTAATGTAAATTTTAACTTATATATTTGAAATAACAGCTAAAAACTTTAAAACACAAAGCTATCTGTTCAGAAACAGTACTTTATCCTCATACAAACAGGAGTGTGTGTGTGTGTGTGTGTGTGTGTGTGTGTATGTATAGCTTTTGTACACAGGTACTGACTAAACATTCTATTTGTCAATTTTCCCACTGCAAGCACCATTACCACCAACACCTCTAGCTATTTTGTTCCCATAGAATGGGTTCTTTTTTTTCTTTTCTTTTCTTTTTTTTTTTTTTTTTTTTTTTTAACAGGGTTTCTCTGTATAGCTCTGGCTGTCCTGGAACTCACTCTGTAGACCAGGCTGGCCTCGAACTCAGAAATCCGCCTGCCTCTGCCTCCCAAGTGCTGGGATTAAAGGCGTGTGCCACCACGCCGGGCTAGAATGGGTTCTTAAAGACAAATTTACTATGTGGGGCAGTAATTGTACATCCTAGCGCTTGAGAAGCAGAGACAGATGGATCTCTATATTCGAGGCCAGCCTGGACCACAAAGCGAATTCCAGGACAGTCAGGGCTACTCAGAGAAAGCCTGTCTCAAAAAAAAAAAAAAAAAAAAAACCAAACAACAACAAAATAGAATATTAGACTAATGGGCACGTGCATTTAAAAAGTTAAACACTTTTTTTTTTAATTTACTGTGTTTGGATGTTTTGCCTGCATGTATCTGTGCACTGTGTGTGCAGTGCTCTCAGAGGCAAGGAGGAAGAGGAAGACGAGAAAGAGGAGGAGGAGGAAGAGGAGGAGGAGGAAGAGGAGGAGGAGGAAGAGGAGGAGGAGGAAGAGGAGGAGGAGGAAGAGGAGGAGGAGGAGGAGGAGGAGGAGGAGGAGGAGGAGAAGAAGAAGAAGAAGAAGAAGAAGAAGAAGAAGAAGAAGAAGAAGAAGAAGAGAAACCATACCTCTTTGAAGAATCTACTGAAGATGGATAGTCCAAACTCTTTTTGTTCCTCTTCAATGGTAACTTCGTACTCTGCCTGATTGAGTAGAATAAGAAAAAGGCAAACGTTAGTGATGCTACTCACAACAGTATTTCATCATGCTTTAAATTATCTGACATATGAACTCATATGGCATCCTCAGAACCAGAGAGCAGTTCTATGGATTAAATTTAAATAGTTCTCCGAAAAAGTAAGAACAATATTGGGATTAAAATGTAAATGAGGGTAGGTCAGTTAAACTCCATTGTCTTTTTTTTTTTTTTTTTGAGACAGGGTTTCTCTGTGTAGCCCTGGCTGTACTGGAACTCACTCTGTAGACCAGGCTGGCCTTGAACTCAAAAATCCGCCTGCCTCTGCCTCCCAAGTGCTGGAATTAAAGGCATGAGCCACTACCGCCCGGCTTAAACTCCATTGTCAATTTGACTGGATTTAGACCCACCAAGGAAATATATCTCCAGATGTTCTATGAAAATGTTTTTAGAAAGGCTAAACCAAGCAGGAAAGACCTACCCTAAATGTGGATGGTATCATCCTACAAGCTGGAATCCCAGGCTGCATAACAAAGAGAAAGCAGTGCTAAAGAGATGGTTCAGCAGTTAAGCACATTTATTGCTCTTTCTGAGGACCCAGGTTCAGTTCCCAGAACCCACATGGTAGCTAACAATAACCTGTAATTCCAGTTCCAAAGGAACCATCTTCTGGCCACCAAGGGCATCAGGCATACATATGGCATACATTCACACAAACATGCAGGTATTCACATTTAAAATAAAACAGTTTTTAAAGGTGAAAGCAAGGTGAAGAGCAGTACTCATCTCTTGCTGCTTTTCATACACAAAATTTACTCACCAGGAGCCAGGAAGGTTGTGCATGCCTGTAACCACAGCAGTCAGGAGCTGGTGGCAGGACTGCTACAAGATCAAGGCCAAACCAGGCTACAGTATGAGAGCTCTGACCTACGAAGTCAGGTCCAGGCTAGTATGAGCTACAAAGTGAGACCCTATCTCAAAAGTAGAAAGAAGGAGAGAAGGAGGGAAATATAACATCAAGCCAACTACCGACTCTGTCAGGCCCAGTTTTTAATATTCAAAAGTGTAAAGTTGCGCGGTGGTGGCACATGCCTGTAATCCCAGCACGGTGGGAGGCAGAGGCAGGTGGATTTCTGAGTTTGAGGTCAGCCTGGTCTACAGAGTGAGTTCCAGGACAGCCAGGGCTATACAGAGAAACCCTGTCTCAAAAAAAAAAAAAAAAAAAAAAAAAGAAGAAGAAGAAAGAAAGAAAGAAAGAAAGAAAGAAAGAAAGAAAGAAAGAAAAAAAACCTAAACAAACAAAAACTCCAAAAGTGTAAAGTTGCATGGCACAGTCCTGAGATGAATCACTCACCACTGCATCCAAGAATTCAATGCACCTCTTTAGATCTGGTTTTGTATCACAGAACTGTCTAAAAAGAAGTCTTCCAATTGGCTGTTTGTCGCAAAGACTGCTAAAATCCTTTTCTGAGTAAAAGGGAGAAACAAGCATAGCAGTTACTACCCACTAAATGCTGTTCTAAATCTACATTGTTTTCACTTAATAAAATGAAAGTGAAACAGTATTTGTATTATTTCTAAACTATTGTTCTATTTACTAATTTATATTGAGTTATCACACATTTAAAAGACACACGCAGGGGCTGTGAGTTGGCAAAGTGCTTACTACACAAGCATGAGGATCTGGTTTTATATACCCAGCACCCACATAAAAACCTGGGCATGGTGGACTGTTACTGTAATCCCAGGGCTGAAGAGGTTAAAAACAGACAGATTCCAGGGGTTCACTGGCCAGATAGTCTAGCTGAATTCTCAAGCTCCAAACTCAGTGAGAGACTCTGTCTAAAAAAATCTAAAGTGGAGACTGATCAAGGAAGATATCGAATATTGCTGTATAACTTCCACATGCACAGATACAAACATGTACAGACACATACACACACAAATATACAAACATACATACACACATGCATATATACATGCATGCATACATTCGCACATGCATTATACACACATACATATATACATACATAAAACAAACAAAACAGGCAGAACTGATTGCGGTGGCACCTACTTATAATCTCACCATCCTGGAGGCTGAGGCAGAAGGACTATACATTCAAGGCCAGCCTGGGTTACATAATAAGATCCTCTCCCAAAATAAAAAACCAACCAAACAACCAATCAACCAACTAACAGGCAGAGCCAAAGACACCTAGAACTTGTAAGGCTTTGTAAAACTTAACTTGAAATAGAGTATTCTTCTCTAAAATGAAATAAATAGGAGATAGACAAGGCCTATGAGTGACCATCCACAAGGAAGGCAGGAGCATAAAAGAAACTTTCTACTACTGCACCTACCCTAGGTATCTAGAATAAACTGCTTATGCAGCAATGTACTAAATAAGAATTTTAAAAACCTCTCTCCATCTTGATTCTTGATACTTTCATACTTGCAAACAAAATCTAAAATAATTATGATTATTGATGTTTTTTCTTTTTATAATTTATGATTAACTTTCCCTTTTATATTTATTTGCTTGTTTTTTCTTTTCCATAGAAAATGTCTTATCCCTACCTCTCCTTACCTTAGTGATACTATTCTGAGAATAAGGCTCTAATGTTCCAGCATTGTTGTCAAGAAAAATATAAAAAACAAAAGCATTATATCTAAAACAAGTCAACCTTCAGCAAGAAAGCCATGTTCAGGAGCAGAGAAAGGCAAATAAGAATAAAGTCTAATATGTAACAATAAAATTCATTACTTTGTTTTAATTTTGTTTGTTTGTTATGAGACAAGGTCTCACTATGTAGTCCTGGCTGACCTGCAACTTCCTAGTAGCCTATGCTGGTTTCAAACTGACAGAGATACACCTTGCCTCTGCCTCCTGAATGTTGGGCATAAAGACAGGGTCCACTGTATTGGCCATTACTTTGTACACTAATTAAAAACAAAAGAATAGAAGGGGGAAGGAAAGAGTGGAATGCAGGGAAGGGAAGAGGAAGGGATGGGACAGAAGGAAGACCAGCTGCTCGCCTACTGTAGCGATGCTGGTTGGTTTTTGTCAACTGGATACAAATCTTCCTAGACATATCTAGAAACAGGAAATTTTTTCTTTCAGGTTTATTTTATGTTTATGAATGTTTGGAATTTTGAAGAGAGCACGGAATCCCTTGAAACTGGACTTAAAGATCAAAGTTTGTGAGCCGGGTTGGAGAGGTGGCTCAGAGGTTAGGAGCACTCTCTAGATGCTTGCTCTTCCAGATGTCCTGACTTCAATGCCCAGCAACCACATGGTGGCTCACAACCATCTGTAATGGGATCCAATGTCCTCTTCTGGTGTCTGAAGACAGCTACAGTGTACTTATATAAATGAAATAAAAAACGTTTATGAGCCACTGTGTGGGTGCTGGGAATTTAATGGCTCTTAATTACTGAGCCATCATCTCTCCAGTCCCAAGAAGATAGAATCTTAATTGAAAAATGTCTCATAAACTTGGTTCCTGTATAAGTCTGTAGGCCATATTCTTTTTTTTTGTTTTTGTTTTTGTTTTTGTTTTTGGAGACAGGTTTCTCTGTATAGCCCTGGCAGTCCTGGAACTCACTCTGTAAACAAGGCTGGCCTCCAATTCAGAGATCCACCTGCCTCTGCCTCCCAAATGCTAGGATTAAAGACATGCACCACCACTGCCTGGCTATAGGCCATATTCTCAATTAATGATTGATATGGGTGGGGCAAGATCATTGTGGGTGGTCCCATCTCTGGGAAGGTGGTCTTGGGGTATATGTGACAGCAAACTGAGAGAGCCATTAGCAAGCCAGTAAATAGTTTTCCTCCATGACCTTCAGGTTCCTATCCTGAGTTCATGCCCTGACTTAGCTGGTTTCCCAAAAGTAACTCTGTGTTGGTTTGTATATGATTGGCCCAGGGAGTGACTCTATTAGGAGGTGTGGCCTTGTTGGAGTAGGTGTGTCACTGTGGGTGTGGGCTTAAGACCCTCACCCTAGTTGCCTGGAAGTCAGTCTTCCACTAGCAGCCTTCAGGTGAAGATGTAGAACTCTCAGCAGGAGGCTGCACTATATCTGCCTGGATGCTGCCATGTTTCTGCCTTGATGACAATGGACTGAACCTCTGAGCCTGTAAGCCAGCCCCAATTAAATGTTGTCTTTTATAAAATTGCATTGGTTATGGTGTCTGTTCACAGCAGTAAAACCCTAACTAAGACAAACTCTAAAGGTGAAGAATTAAGGTAAGTGAACAAACCGTAACAAATCCCTCCAGTAAAAAGTTTATTAATATCAAGTAATTCTGGTAGCCTAAGCCATTCCTGTTTTAGATCATTGGGTTTAAACATGAAAATATCTAGGCAAGAGAGCTTGGGATCGGGCAAAGTGCTTATATAGCATGCACAATGCACTTAGGTTCCATCTCTAGCATCATATACACCATATATGGCAGTACATGCCCATAATTTTAGCATTTGAGAGATAAAAGCAAGATCAGAAGTACAAGATCATCCTTGTCTACACAGCAAATTCAAGGCCAGCCACATGTGCACATGGTCTGAGGAGGCCAGTAGAATGTATCTTGTTCTGGAGCTGCAGACATATGGGAGCATGCCTTAAAAATATTATCTAAATAAAGCACTGTGTGCACATTTATTCATTTATTTTTACAAGTCACCATGTAACTCTCCAAGATTAGAAGGTCACTTCACAGAGGAACCCTGTCCCCACTGACAGGAGAGCTGAAAGGTTCTGAAAGGCCACGCCCACCGAGTCTTCACTCTCCTTTTTTTGTTGTTTGTTTGTTTGTTTGTTTGTTTGTTTTTGTTTTTGTTTTTCGAGACAGGATTTCTCTCTGTAGCCCTGGCTGTCCTGGAACTCACTCTGTAGACCAGGCTGGCCTTGAACTCAGAAATCCACCTGCCTCTGCCTCCCAAGTGCTGGGATTATAGGCGTGTGACACCACTGCCCAGCTCTGTGGTTGGTTTTAACAAAGAATCCAAAATCATCTTTACCATTCTTCTGACAGCTACAGCTCAGCCTGAGTTACGGCTGAGTCTGTTCCTGTTGTTGTTTCTTAGCCCCTTAAGAGAATCCCTCTGCTGTGTAGAGAACAAGAAATCTCAGTCTTCACTTTCCCTACTCAATGGGGTCAACAATGAAAAGGCTTGTCTTTGATCTATATTCTCTTGTATTTGGAAGGCACTACCTCGTGCAGATTGCATTCTCAAGTCCTGGGCACTTTCACCATTTCACAGTTCACATTTCCCCTAGGAGGACACCATGTGTTCCCCAAGCACTTCCTTTAACACACACTTCCTCTTAGTAGCCTAACACAGGCTGAGCCCTATCCAGGGTAGTGAGTGCAAAGATTGTCACTTTCTCCTCCTAAGTTATCTGGACAGCAGTCTCAGAAGCCAGAAAAACTTTGAAAATGGGCAGCCTTAGATCTCTGGCTTTCAAGTGCCATGAAGCAGACAAACCAAAAGAAGCAGAGAAATGGGACTAGGCTGTGGACATGATGTCTACATCAGCTTAGGCACTTGGACTTCCATCCCTAAATTTCCAGCCCAGAGGATAGTTCACAACTGCTTGTAACTTCAGCTCCAGGAGATCCAACACCCTCTTCTGGCCTCAACAGCACTGCACTCTTGGGCACAAAGCCATACACAGACATATTTCTTGGATTCACTTGTCTTTAATTTAGGTGTATGGGTACTTTGCCTGCACATATGTCTGTGCACATGTGCACCTGGTCTGAGGAGGCCAGAAGAACATATCTGGATCTGGAGCTGCAAACACATGTGAGCATCCATGTTAATGTTGGGAACTAAACCTGGGTCCTCTGCAAGAGCATCCAGTGCTCTTAACCACTGAGCCAAACTTGTAGTCTCAAAAACACTAGTTTTTATTAATGAAAAAGTCAGCAATCATCTTTCATAACTTTAGAGTCTCCATTACACACAAAAGACTAATGAAATTATATGAAAATTTTATCAGAAAACTTCTAAAGCAAATACAGAACTGAAGCAGGAGTAACATCTGAGTAATGATGAATGTCAGACACCCTCCAGACATAGGAAGCACTCCTTACTCACCGATGGAGCGTCTCAATTCAGTGCACATGCTGACTGGGGGCAACTTTAGGAGCTCTCTCCATTTTTTACTACGACCACTCTTTTTGCTAAATCCTGAAAATTTTAAAAAAAAATAAGGATTTAGATTTCAAATTGTGTTTTGGTTTTGCTTTTAAGACAAAATCTCACTAGGTAATCCAGATAGGCCTTGAATTCTGGATCCTTCTGCATTAACTTCATGTTCGGGTCAGTCACACAGCTATGTCATCACACCTAGCCAAAAAAAGGCGGGCGGGGGAATTGTTTCTTTACTAAAATATTATCAATATGATATTTACATCTCATCATAAATATTATCCTATTGTTAATACTACTTTGGGTACATAAAATACATATGTTTATAATAATTAGTGAAATATAAAATTCCACAGTCTCCATTTCCAAATTTGTAAACTAGATCCAACATGACACACTATACACTGCTACTTATAAACACTGGTTCAATATTATTAAAATTATTAAAATACATTTATATACCTACCATGCGTCAAACACCTTCAAAGCACTGGGAATGCAATGGCCAACTAAAAAACAATACAAAACAAAAAGGGTTGGGGAGAAGAGAGCTCAGCAGTTAAAAATGCATACTTCCATGAAACTGGGTGCTAGGAACCAAATCTAGGTTCTCTTGCAAGAGAAACAACGGTTCTTAACTGCTGAACCATCTTTCCAGCACACGCACCCCCATATCCTAAGGTAGAGAATATTATAAGCCTCACAATATAAATAATTAGATAATAGTATAGTTAACAGTGTGAAATAAAATTGAAGGGAAAAGGTGGAAAATACTATTGTAACTAGGTAGCATATAAGGAGACCTCCCTATAAGGAGGATCACATGCAGACAGACTTGAAGGACATGGGGTAAGAGCCTCTCGAAGCCTGAGGAAGAGGGCTATGCTGGTTAGTTTTTTTGACACAAATTATAGTTATCTGAGAGGAAGGAACTTCAATTTTAAAAAATGCCTCCATAAGGTCAACCTGTAGGCAAGCCTGTAGGGCACTTTCTTAATTAGTAGTTGATGGAGGAGGATCCAGCCCATTGTGGGTTGGGCCACCCCTGGTCATGCTATTTCATCATAGCAATACTAATTTTAACTTTAAAAGAAGTTGATTCTAGGATAGTGTGGTATTGCTGTGACAGACCTGACCATGCTGCTTTGGTGAGGATTGTAGAAGGAACTTGGGACTTTGGGCTAGAAAAGCCATTGAGTGTTAAGAGCTCCATGAGCTGTTGTTCTATATGGGCTTGGAAGATAAGAATGTTGAGAGGACTAAGATCAAGAATTGACAAACGGGACCTCATAAAATTACAAAGTTTCTGTAAGGCAAAGGACACTGTCAATAAGACAAAACGGCAACCAAAAAATTGGGAAAAGATCTTTACCAATCCTACATCCAACAGAGGACTAATATCCAATACAAAGAACTCAAGAAGTTAGATTCCAGAGAGCCAAATAACCCTATTAAAAATGGGGTATAGAGCTAAACAAAGTATTTTCACCTGAGGGATATCAAATAGCTGAGAAGCACATAAAGAAATGTTCAACATCCTTAGTCATCAGGGAAGTGCAAAGAACCCAGAGATTTCACCTCACACCAATCAGAATGGCTAAAATCAAAAACTCAGGGGACAGCAGGGGCTGTCCAGGATGTGGAGAAGGAACACTCCTCCACTGTAGGTAGGGTTGCAAGCTGGTAAAACCACTCTGGAAATAAGTCTGGCGGTTCCTCAGAAAACTGGGCATGATACTACCAGAGGACCCCGTTATACTACTCCTGGGCATATACCCCAGAGGACTCCCCAGCATGTAATAAGGACACATGCTTCACTATGTTCATAGCAGCCCTATTTATAATAGTCAGAAGCTGGAAAGAACCCAGATGTCCTTCAACGGAGGAATAGATTCAGAAAATGTGGTATATTTACAGTAAGGAATACTACTCAGCCATTTTTTTTTTATTTTTGGTTTTTTTTTTTTTTTTTTTTTTTTTGAGACAGGGTTTCTCTGTATATAGCCCTGGCTGTCCTGGAACTCACTCTGTAGACCAGGCTGGCCTCGAATTCAGAAATCTGCCAACCTCTGCCTCCCAAGTACTGGGATTACAGGCGTGTGCCACCACTGCCTGGCTCTACTCAGTTATTAAAAACAATGGATTCATGAAATTCTTAGGCAAATGGGTGGAACTGGAAAATATCATTCTAAGTGAGGTAACCCAATCACAAAAGAACACACATAGTATGCACTCACTGATATGTGGATATTAGCCCAGAAGCTCAGAATACCCAAGACACAATTCACATATCAAATGATGCCCAAGAAGAAGGAAAGAGGTCCCTGGTCCCGGAGAGGCTCCATGCAGCAGTGTAGGGGAATACCAGGACAGGGAAGTGGGAGGGGTTGACTGGGGAACAGGGGGAGGGAAGAGGGCTCATGGGACTTTCAGGGAGGGGGGAACCAGGAAAGGGGAAATTATTTGAAATGTAAATAAAGAATATATCTAATTAAAAAAAAGAATGTTGCCTTTCATCCCAGCACTTGGGAGGCAGAGGCAGGCGGATTTCTGAGTTCGAGGCCAGCCTGGTCTACAGAGTGAGTTCCAGGACAGCCAGGGCTACAGAGAGAAACCCTGTCTCGAAAAACAAAAACAAAAACAAAAACAAAAAAAGAATGTTGAGAGGAGTAAAGACTATGGAGGCCTGGCTTATGAAGTTTTGAAAGAAAATTTCTAAAGCGAAGACTCTAGCAGACCATTTGTCTGAAGAATCTGCAGTGGCTGGTCAGCTGAAGCTGAAGAATCACTGTAATTAACAAGACACGAATCACTAAAGTAAAACCCGTGCTTTGGTAGGACAGTGGATGTTGGTCAGCTGGGGCTAAAGAATCAGCTATAATTAAGAGAACAGCATCTCTGAGGTAAAGACTTATGAGAGGTGTTCTTCAGGGTCAGCACAGACAAGCTGTGTTCCAGAAGTGGCAGCTGAACTTGGTAGTGCAAGGCTCACCCAGGTGGTTCTGGTTTTGAAGGTGTGGAGTGGTCACAGAGAGCGCATGAGGCTTAGTGTGGCAGGGCTGGAGTCCTTGAAGAAGGCACTGGAGAGGCTATGGTGAAAGTGCAGCTCAGTTGCAGCAAGAGCCCCAAGCTGTTTTGGAGATGCCATGGGATGGCCAGCAAGAACACCAGCAGCAGTAGAGTAGAGCCAGCCAGAACCTCAAAGACGAGCTGCAGAAGGCCAGGCCAGAGACTTACCCAAGCCCTTTAAAGGAGCCCAGGGAATCATGAGTGGATCCCACACGTTAGACATTGAATTGCTTACACAGTTAAAATTGGTTTTTGCTTTGATTTATTCTGACATGCCCTGGTTCTTCCCTTTTGAAGAAAGTATTTAACTTATCTTTAATTTTTTTAGGAGCCAACAACTGAGAGACATTATATTTTAAAAGTCTTTAGAACTTTAAGAGACTAAATATTTTTTAAATGTTTGAACTTTTTAAGGTTGTAGGACATTTTAAGTTTGTAAAGTGTTTCATGTTGTGATATCTTTATTAATGTGTGGTCTTGGGGATGAACAAGAAAAGAAAAATGGTTGCTTAACAGCGATATGTGCTGGGCAGTGGTCTCGAAAGCCTTTAATCCCAAGACTCAGGCAGCAGAGGCAGGTGAAGCTCTGAGTTTGAGACCAGCCTGGTCTACAGAGCAAATTCCAGAATATCCAGGACTACATAAAGAAACCCTGCCTCAACCTCCCTCTTAGCTCCCCCCATAAAAGGAAAGCAGATTAAACAAGCCACAAGGAACCAGTAAACAGCAGTCCTCCATGGCTCTGCGTCAGATCCTATGTCCAGATTCCTACCCTGACTGACTTCCTACACTAACTTCTCTCAGTGATGGACTGCCGGGAAGTGTAAGCTGAAATAAATCCTTTTCTCCCCCAAGTTGCTTTGTTCAGGATGTTTCATCACAGCAATAGTAACCCTAAGTAGGACAAAGGCACTCATGATGAAACCAGAATGGGAAAAAGAGCTAACCTGCAATATTTTCAAAGGATCTGTTAAAACTAAAACTTTTCTTAAATCAGAGATATTAAATCTTTAATCTCAAACATTGCAAGACAAAACTCTACTGTCGTCCAACAGTGTAACGCAGTTTTAACTGTCAACTAAGACTCTGAAAAGTGGGAGGAAGAAGTGTACATTTCCTTGAGCTCTAGTGAGCTCTGTCTGCCATACAGTGATTTGAAAAACTGTGATATATATTAAAAGTAGCTCTGCTCCAGGAGACGAGGCAGGCATAGGCCCAAGGGCTCTTTCAGTCATCTTGTGCTCCTCACATTTGTATTGTGAATCCTGAGACTAGAAGCTATGATTTCAGCAGCCCACTGCCCACAGCACCTTATGTTAACACAGACTAGACCCACTGTCCAGCATAGACAGCATTGGTCTGACCTTCACAGTAGGCCCAAGGAGGACAAAATTGCCACAGGGTCTAAGTCCACTGCCTGTTTTGGTGTTCACGGACAGGTAACTTCTGAGATCTTAGGCCTCTGGCTTCCAGAAAGATGGCTACTTGTGGGATTTAAATAGGCTTACTCATCTAACTAGATACCAGGCCCATAGATAGGGCTCAGTATTCCTTGCCTCCTTTTTTAGGGCATGGTTTTACCACATTTCTGGAAAATTCCTCCATCTATTTCCTGAACACGTGAGGGAACAAGTTTAGGTGGCAGGCTTTGCTTGTCTCTCCCATCTCCATTTCTCTATGGTGCTGGGGGTTTAATCAGAGCATTGCACAGGTTAATCAAATGTTCTCCCTCTAATGCCCAGCTTCTAGTTTGTTGTTTTTAATTTCTATTCCTGCTACCCAAGCTAGGTTCAGTCAGTGAAGGGTTGAGAACCATGCCCTGGAATTTGTGTTCTTTGGCTTCCGTGTGTGTGTGTGTGTGTGTGTGTGTGTGTGTGTGTTGCCCATCTGTCTTGCTTTCCACAGCTGGTATTATAAGCACCATGCCCCAGCTTTTTACATGAATGCTGGTGATTGAACTCAGGTTCTTGTGGGTTTTAAAAATATCTAAATATTTAATATCTACAGCATTATAATAAAACCTGATGTAATATTCCCTATTCTCAGACACCGTAACCAGATGTGGAGGTAGAAAGAGAAGAAAAAAACCTAAAATTGATCAAATTTTATTTCCATTAAGAATCCCCTTCAAGAGCCAGGCGGTGGTGGCGCACGCCTATAATCCCAGCACTCTGGGAGGCAGAGGCAGGCAGATTTCTGAGTTCGAGGCCAGCCTGGTTGGTCTACAGAGTGAGTTCCAGGACAGCCACGGCTATACAGAAAAACCCTGTCTCAAGGAAAAAAAAAAAAAAGAATCCCCTTCAAGGACCAACTGACTGGAATTTGGAGTGAGAGACAAGATGAACAGTCAAATGTCCTACTGAAAGAGAAACCAGTGCATTCTTCTGAGTCTTTCCTAACTGCCTTAAGACAAAACCAAGACCTGGTTCTCTTCCCACTCATTCTCATTTTTTCTATTCAGAATAGTATAATTTTGAATAATAGTATTAATTCAAAAATATTGGCAGAGTGATGTCTTTCTTCGTTTGTTTCTTTGATTATACTTCCAGTGTCCACGACTCCATAGTTCGCAGTCTAGGCAGCCTAGATTGCATGGTCCTTAGGATCCTCCTGCTTCAAGCCTCTTCTCACTGCTCTTCCCTAACTGGGGTTTCAAGGACCTTGGTTTGGTATCTAATTCCAGACACCACTCACTATAATTTATAAAATTCCTTACAGTGTTTCTTGTTAGGGTTTCCAGCATTGAAAATGGTTATATTTTCCAATTAAGAGTCTTCTTCCTGATTTACTTGGGATACAAGTGATTTACTTGGGTCGTAAATGGACTTGTAATGGAACTAAAAACAATTTTTTTTGTTTGTTTTTTTTCGAGACAGGGTTTCTCTGTGTAGCCCTGACTGTCCTGGAACTCACTCTGTAGACCAGGCTGGCCTCGAACTCAGAAATCCGCCTGCCTCTGCCTCCCAAGTGCTGGGATTAAGTTGAAGCTTCTTAATAGCATCTACTTCCCAGGCACCTTAGCCTGGGTAATCAAGAAACCCTAACTAGTGTGCAATGCATATCTTTCCACGCTCTTTCAGATTAGCAGCGATGAGAATGGGATGGAACTCAGTCACCCTTTAGTGCACGCTAGGCTAGCGCTACTGTTTGAAAACACAACCAGAGTTAGCCCAGGATCACTTGCTGCCATCCGCTAAGCAGCAGCTCCAACCCAGAATCGGTTCCAGTAGAATGAAAACTCCCTTATTAGACAACGTAAAGGTCCCACGGAGATCAGGATTCTCTCAGAGGTTGGAGCTTCTAGGAGGCGCTCCCTTCAGGGACATGGGGAGCCTGGGGCGCACCCACCTTGACGAGCCTTCAGCAACAACGTGTTGGCCACAAAGTTCTCGAATTCCATAATCCCCTGCCTGCGCCGTTGGTGCCGCGGTTTCGGGCGTCGAACTTTTCGGAAACGAGGCGATGGAGACTGGGAGGGTTGCGGGGGAGGAGACCCTAAAGGCACAGCCGCAGCCTCCGGGCATCCCTTGTCCTTTGGGGAACGCGGCTTCTGGTTGCTGGTCCTCCGCGACAGCGACCGCTTCAGTCGCTTCTTGCTCCGCCTCCTCGGGCGTAGCCACCACTGCCACCAAGAGTGCCGCCGTCTTCGCCGTCGCCGTCGCCGTCGCCGCGATAGTGGGACAGGGGAAGGCTCGCTACGGGTTCCAGCTCTGTTGCTGTCCCGGCGAGGGGTTTCCGCTATCGGCGCCGGCGCGCGGTTGCTCGAGCTCCTCCTGGCATCATCTCCCAGGCCCAGGGCGCGTAGCTCTCTCCTCAGCGCCGGGTTCTGGGCGGCACTCAACCTTCGCCGCGCCCTACCCCACTGAGGAGCTTACTAACTCGAGAGCCGTCTCCGGCGGCGACGGCTACAGCAACCGCAGCCGCCGCCGCCGCTACCGCCAGTTAACTCGCAAGGCAGCTGGGCCCCGGCTAACGGTTTTCCTCCAGAGGGAGCCCGAGAGCTCCCCTCGGGGCTGCGTCTGAAGAGACTGTGGCAGCTCTCGGGACACTACAGATCCCATAAGGCCCAGCGCCAGGAAGTAAGGAAGTGTGGCCTCCTGGGAATTGTAGTCTTTAACTCAATAAACTTGAGCGCCTGTTTAGTGTCATCCAGGACTTGCGTACTTCTCGCGAAGTACGGGAAGCTGACGCACTCATCGTGAGACGGTGCTGGGCGTGGTTTTCCATCTGCACTCGACGCACGAGTTTCTGGAGCTGGTTGGTAGTAGACACTGTCGTCTGAAGTGTAGTATAGTGAATGTCATGGGGAAAGCGAAGCGGGCTGGGGCGCGGAGGCAGGTTCACAAAGCGCCCTCAGGGGCTTTCGGAGGCCCGGCGAAGACTAACCCAAACCCATTTGAAGTGAAAGTCAACCGCCAGAAGTTCCAGATCCTTGGCAGGAAGACACGCCACGATGTGGGCCTGCCCGGGGTGTCCCGCGCCCGGGCCATCAGGAAGGTAAGGTGGTAGGCACTACCAGGATCTGCGTACTATGCCCAATGGGCTAGCCAAAGCAATCTGGGGAGAAAAAAGATTGATTTGGCTTACACTTCTCTCTTCCCGTCATTGAGGAAATTAAAGGCAAGAGCTCAAACAAGGCAGGAACCTAGAGGCAGGAGCTGATGCAGAAGTCATGGAGGGCTGCTGCTTACTGGCTTGCTTTGCATGGCTTGCTCAGCTTGCTTTCTTAAAGAACCTAGGACCGCCATCCACGAAGTCTGGACCCTCCGTGGTCAATCACTAATTAGGAAACTGCTCTTTAAGTTTGCTTGCGGACTGATCTTATGGAGGTATTTTTTCCTACTGAAATTCTCTTCTTTCTGATGACTATACTTTATGTCAAGTTTGTCTTAAACTAGCCAGCATAAATATCAGGACTGAGGCATAACACTGCCTCCCCTTTGCTTGATATCGAATACTCTTCCTCTGGAAACTCTTCCTCCTTTGGATCTTCCAAGTATACATTCTTCTTGACTCCTCTTGGAGCCTTTAGGATTAGGCAGAGTTGCTCACTTCTGAGTTCTGAGCTGTCCCTCTGCTCTGTAGGCTTTTACCATGACAGTATTCGACCCATGAACAGGGTTCACAGAGCATGCTCTTTGAATGTTTGGAAAATGTCCTTCCTCTGAATTTCATGAGGTTGTCCCTTGGGAAGTCACTGGAATGGTACATTTTGGGGATAACCTGCTAGCTTCCAATAAAGTTGGAAGCATTCAAATAAAGTTCAACAAATGGCATTCTGTATGTAACTGCTGATCTTCGTTTGGATTTATTTATTTATTTATTTTTGGGTTTTTTGAGACAGGATTTCTCTGTGTAGCACTGGCTGGCCTGGAACTCTGTAGACCAGGCTGGCCTGGAACTCAGAAATCTGTCAGCCTCTGCCTCCTAAGTGCTGGGGTTAAAGGCGTGTGCCACCACTGCCCAGCCTCGTTTGGCTTTAAAAAAAAAAAGTGTCTGTGAGTGCCATTTGTGTTTCATGGCTTTAATCTCTGGGAAAGCAGAGACTGGGGCTCTCTGAGTTTAAGGGCTATATGGTGAGACTCAAAACTTCCAGTTGGAGCAAGGCGGTGGTGGTGCACGCCTGTAATCCCAGCACTCTAGGGGGCAGAGGCAGGTGGATTTCTGAGTTCAAGGCCAGCCTGGTCTACAGAGTGAGTTCCAGGACAACCAGGGCTATACAGAGAAAACCTGTCTCGAAAAAACCAAATCCAACAACAACAAAAAAAAACTTCCAGTTCACGGCGGTGGTGGCACACGCCTTTAATCCCAGCATTTGGGAGGCAGAGGCAGGTGGATGAGGCCAGCCTGGTTTACAGAGTGAGTTCCAGGACAGCCGGGGCTACACAGAGAAACCCTGTCTCGAAAAAACAAAACAAAACAAAACAAAAAACCTTCCAGTTCAGTCTCAATAAATAAATAAAATAAATGCAAAAGGCAATTCATGGTTACTTTGAGAAATTTAATAGGTTAGACTTACTGGTGATATTTGTAAAGGAAGTTGTTTCAAGAAATATTTAAAAAAAAGCACCCTGGCACGTTCCCAGCTAGTGCTGGCAAGGCAGTGGTGATCTGCAGACCTCATGCTGGGCCACAGGGTTCTTGCTAGCCGGCCAGTGGACCTGCGAACTCCCCAAGGGTTAAGCCCACGCTCTGCCCTGTGATCTGACCTGCCCGCCTTCCAGCCCCTGCTCGGCTAACTCTGACAGGGGTCCTTCGAGCTTCCACACAAGGCCCACACATCCCACGGGCTGCCAGCTCACCTCTCATTTCCCCGGCACAAGCATGACTCTTAATGTTTAATTAGGTAGCCAACTAGATTTGTGTATATTTAAAATTAATTGAAAATGATAAAAGATTTATTCTAATATTTCTAACCTTATAAAATCTTAGGTAATGAGACTTGGCCTTTGCCCTTCACAGCTACTAATCTATACCATGTTACAAAGGATCCAGTTTACATGAGATCTTTAAATTGAAGGAAATTTCTTTTAAATTGGGTAAAATATCCATACTACAAGGAGCTAACACTGTCCTGTATGTGGTCCAATGTATGCATTATAACAAATACAAATGACTGACTAATAATTCACCAGTATACACTATAGGCCAAGGATGGCAGAGGAGATATTTGAAAATAGAATAATGTGGCATCTAACAGAGCCACATCTGCCATTTCTAGTTAAGCCTTGAGTTTCATGCAGTATACCCTGCCACTTGTACCAGTTATGAGCATTAAATAAGTGGCAAACTATTCTCAACTTCACAGCCCCTTCTGTGGCCTCTTCAGTGAATATTTATTGCACTTTTGTGTGAGAATTTTTGATGTATGATGTGTTTTCCAGCGAACCCAGACTTTACTAAAGGAGTACAAAGAAAGGAACAAGTCCAATGTGTTCACAGACAGACGCTTTGGGGAGTATAATAGCAACATCAGTCCAGAGGAAAAGATGATGAAGAGATTTGCTCTGGAGCAACAGGTATGGAAAAAACGGCAGGGAAGTCTTTGCTATAAACTTCACACAAGGCAAGCCAAGGAAAAGGCTGCGTCTCCTTGTTCATGTACGCCTCCAAGTTGGTTGCCTGCCATGGACCGGGGTCATGTCTCAAGTGGTGTGCCTCATCTGGTTAGACAAAGGGAAGGTATTTTCAAGACATACTAGGAATAGTAGATAACGTCTCTATGAGAACAGATAGCACGCAGCGCCTGGTACTGGGTTGCTTGCCCTTCAGCTTTATGGGATAGAGAACAAGTGAGTGGAGAATCATTGCCAAGGGGAGGACTGAGTAGGAGCTTAGTTTAGCATAGTTGATTTACCTAAGAATTTTCTCTACAAGTTCTGCTTATTTTTCAATCATCTTTCAAATGATCCAGGATAATTTCCAGACTGATTATATTGTAGTGTCATATTTCACATACAGTGGAAAATAACTAATCTTCTAGAAAATAAACATAATAATTTTAAGTAAATGACTGAAACTCTTTTTGTCAAGCGATATCATGAGAAAAAGAACATCTACAACCTCAATGAAGATGAAGAGTTGACTCATTATGGCCAGTCCTTGGCTGACATTGAAAAGCACAATGACATTGTGGATAGTGACAGTGATACTGAAGACCGGGGGGCATTGTCCGGTAAGTTGGGGTGCCGCCACAGTAGCATAGCTTGGAGCAGGAGATGGTGTGTTTCTTGTTGGACTTTCTCCTGAAAATGATATTTTAACCTCTTGATGAACTACATAGGTCAGGGTTTTTGCTTCATTCTTTTTTGTGTGTGTTTGTCTCGGAACTGTAGATTGGTATGTGTGAGCAGTGCCTTTAGGAACTGAGAAAGCTGTTGATACCATTCTCTCAGTTAACTATCACAGGAGCCAACTTTCTAAGCACAGAGAAAGAGAGTTAGAGCTGCGTAAGAACCCACCTCACTGACTTAGCAAGCGCTCTTCTACATTGCCTAGCTTCCTAAACGTTCATAAATTCTGACCTAATAGGTGTAGCCATGGCATTCGTGTTGGACTATTACATCAGCTTTGTACAAGAACTGATATTTAGCCCGTGCCTGTGGGTAACATGAAGCAGATTGAATGTTGACCTTACTTCACATTAATATATGACTACATCAAATAGACCAAATTTACAAGGAGATTCAGGAATCATCCATTCATTCATTAATAGTTTATGAGACAGGCAACGTTCTTAGTTCTGGGAAAATGTGAGAGAACAAAATGCCAAGAGCTTAAATTGACTGTTGATACAGATGGCAGACTCAGATGGTAAACAGCTGTATCACTGAATTGTTTTGTCTGTGATTGGTGAAAGTGCTATGCATTGGGAGCTATGTCCCAGGAGAAGGTTGGGCATGCCATCAGGTAGGCATTGCCAGGCTCACTGAAAAGATATTTGTACAAAGTCTTACTACCTTAGGAGCCAGGAGGCTTGCCATGGGAAAAACAGTGCACGTGGAGGGTCTGGCGTGGGAGCTTCTGGAAGGCTGGAAGCCCGGCAGTCGGGAGACATAGCGGTAGGTCAGCAGCAGAGCCACATGGGCAAGGGGAACCACTGAGCCGTTTATGTCGAGACATTCCATTGTCTGATGCGACATCCTGACAGGATTTACTAGTAATGTGGATATGAATCGGGGAGAACAGGGAATGGGGTGACTGTATAGGTGTTGGCCTAATCCACTGAGAAGATTGGATTGCCATTCGCTGAAATGAGGAGAACTTTCATAGAGATTTAGAGGAGTCTGTGGAGAGACATCTATGGTCAGCTAGAGAGATAGGAACGAGAGGCCACCAAATGAGCAAGAACACACAGCAAAGGTGGCCCAGGTTGGGAGGTGCTCAGTGAGTGAGTGCATCGTGAGTGTCCCTACACTCACGTAAAGGAAGGAAGGCCAGCAGGGCCAGCAGGACAGCTCTGTGAGATGATGGCCATGCTCCTCAAGCCTGGTAATGTGAGATCAGACAACTCCACAGAGTTCTCTGACCTCCACGTGTGTGCTGTGACATGTAAACCCGCTCCCCACCCTAGTCATACATACACTCATAATTACAATTTTTTTAAAACATCAACACAGACAAATCTCAGCATGGCACTGTGGGGACAGAAGCAGGAGGATCCCTGGGGCTGGTAGGTGGTTGGCTTGAGTTTAAGTTCAGTGAGAGAGCCTGTGCTAAGGCAATAGGAGCACAGTAGAACAGGACATCCAGTGTCTGTGGGTCTCCATTCAAATGCGTAAAAGCGTGTTGACTGGAAGCCACGTAGAGCCCTTTCTGCAGAGTGGGGGATGAGGATGACTAGGAGCTGGCTTATAAGTCGGTTTAACTCCAGAGGAGCCAGGGCAGTGCTGGACAGGGGAGAGCCAGCAGAGACTGAAGGTGAAGCAGATAACACTGGAAGCTTTTCTGTGAGACCAAAAGAAGAAAAGGTGGGGTGAAGTTGAGCTTTGTCTTAGCATGGAGGCAATAGAGACATGATGTAATAAAGTCAGAGAAACTGATGGGTCGGGGGTGGATGGGGGGGGGTGCTTATGCCATCGCCTGAGAACCTGAGTTTGATCCCCAAAACCCACATAAAGGCAGAGTAAGAGAACTGGCACTCCACAGTTGTCCCCTGACAGTTACTTGAGTGCCATGACACACGATGCCCACCCTCACATCGTGTAGAAAAAGAAGGTTTTTAAAACTGCCCTTGGAGAATTGTCGACAGAGTTCTACCGACCCGTGGCTGCAGAGTGAGAGCCTGGGCTTCACAACACCTTCTGCTGTCTGCTTCCAGCTGAACTCACTGCCTCCCACTTTGGTGGTGGGGTCCACAAGAATACCTCTCAGAAGGAAGGTGAGGATGGAGACAAGCCAAAGACGCGGAAAGAACTGATTGAAGAGCTCATTGCAAGGTCAAAGCAAGAGAAGGTGGGCCGCTTCCTGTTCTTAATGTAGACAGCACCAAAATGGGGCAGACTTCCTTCCCTGGGCATTACTATCTGAGCTTGATATAGAACTACTCATTTTGAAAAGGATATTCTAGTTCTCCAGTAAGCTTATACCTCTGATGTTTTTGTTGGCTTTAGTATTTAAACAATATGGCTTATTAAACTTGCAGTGTACTGCTCAGTTTGGATATATAGTAGCAGGAAGTTATTTCTGTTTGACTTATACTTGCTTCTGGTCCTTTATTTCGTGTCGACAAGTTGTTGTATGAGGTGGGTCATTGTGTGTGTTCTTAGCCTTGATTCCAGGCCACTTTGAAAGTTTAATAATGGTGTGTGGTTTGTATTTGCTGGATTTTTTTCCCCAGAGGGAAAGACAGGCTCAAAGAGAAGATGCCCTTGAGCTCACGGAGAAGCTAGACCAAGACTGGAAAGAGATCCAGATTCTCCTGTCACGCAAACCTAAGAAGTCAGAAAACAAAGAGAAAAAGGAGAAACCCCAGGTGGGTAACCCTTCACTTCCCAAGAAGCTGCAGGAGCTCTGTTGACTTTGACATTTTAACATCTTTGGCTCTCAACTGTTCGGGCAGGCTTTAGTATGTGTGCAGACTTGGGTCCACTGAGCCATTTTGCTGGCCATACAAATGCTCCTCTCGTTTTGTTTTGATTTGATTTTAGACAGAGTCTCTCCATGTAGCCTTGGCTGGCCTAGAACTCTGTAGACCAGACCTGCCTCAATTGTATAGAAGTTGCCTACTTCCTCCTGCTGCTGGGATAAAGGACTCTGGTGCTGTGCCCGACTTCTAGTTAGTTTATCTCATGTTTGTCACAGCGTAGAAGTGACCAAAAGTTACCTTAAGTAAACTACAGTGTTTCTCAGGTGACAAGTTCTTTAGGGTAGAAACACGGGAAAGCTGAACTTCTGTACGCATGTGCAGTGTGTTTAATGCTTGGTTTCTTTTCCTCTTGACAGTGATGCTTTTTAAATTTCTCCTAAACTGTTGAATATGGCACATTTGTTTAGTAGCAAGAATCTCCTAAGGAAATAGGATTTTACTAGGTTATATTGCAGCATGGCCATGTATGTGTCTCTGAGTCAGCCATATCATTGCTGGGACTCACATAGTTTCCTGTGTTCTAGGCTTAATACTCAGATGAGTGGCATGCCTCTTTTTTTGTTGTTGTTGAGATAGGTTTCACCAAGAGTGACCTTGGCCTCCTGCCACCACCTCCCAAATGCTAGGATCCCAGGCGT
The DNA here is from genome assembly GCA_964023405.1 of Apodemus agrarius. Taxonomy (NCBI): domain Eukaryota; kingdom Metazoa; phylum Chordata; class Mammalia; order Rodentia; family Muridae; genus Apodemus; species Apodemus agrarius. Next base: position 73,378,909 of record OZ030016.1, read on the forward strand.
GCTATAATGCCCAGCAGTTGATATGTTTTAAGAATAATTTTAGCCGGGTGGTGGTGGCGCATGCCTGTAATCCCAGCACCGCTGGGAGGCAGAGGCAGGCGGATTTCTGAGTTTGGGGCCAGCCTGGTCTACAGGGTGAGTTCCAGGACAGCCAGGGCTATACAGAAAAACCCTGTCTCGAAAAAAACAAATCCAAAAAAAAGCCAAAAAAAAAAAAAAAAAACCAAAAGAATAATTTTTGCCTCCCGAGTGCTGGGATTAAAGATGTATGCCACCAGCCGGGTGGTGGTGGCGCACGCCTGTAATCCCAGCACTCTGGGAGGCAGAGGCAGGCGGATTTCCGAGTTCGAGGCCAGCCTGGACTACAGAGTGAGTTCCAGGACAGCCAGGACTACACAGAGAAACCCTGTCTCGAAAAAACCAAAAAAAAAAAAAAAAAAAAAAAAAAAAAAGATGTATGCCACCACAATTTGAGGCCAGTCTGCTCTACAGATTGAGCTCCAGGACAGCCAGGACTACACAGAGAAACCCTAGCTCAAATGTAATACATAATAACATAAATATATGTTGTATATAATATATAAATTATATAATGTGGGTATATAAAATAATTTTTATGAACAGAAATGCCCATGTAGCCCACAGATCTTACCTACTTTTCAGTTTTTAGAACCAATTAAAACAGCTTGCTTTGATTAATTTTTTAGGGTGGGGGAATAACATGCACATGCATGTGGCTACTTGTGGAGGCCCAGGGTGGGCAGCATCTTCCGGACCTGGAGCTGTGGCGCATAGGATAGAGGCAGGGACTCTGGTCCTCTGCAGGAGCAGCAAGTTCTTGTAATTATTGAGCCATCTCACTAGCCCCAGGAATAGTTAGTCTGTGTAGAAAAAAAGACTGAGGTGTGGGTTGTCCCCTTCCTTATGTACAGTGTCTAGTCAGTAATGGAATGGTCTTTACCTTTTGTAAACAATTCTGAAAAACATTTTTTCTCTTAGCCCGATGCATATGACCTGATGGTTCGTGAGCTTGGCTTTGAAATGAAGGCACAGCCTTCTAACAGGATGAAAACAGAAGAGGAACTAGCAAAGGAGGAGCAAGAGAGGCTCAGGAAGCTGGAGGTACGGTGACTGGTAACTGAGTGGTTGGCCCAGCTGCACACCCGAGAGGCTCAGCTCCCTCACGGGAGGTCTGAGTGCGGCAGACTGTCTTTTATAAGCTTTTCTGCTCTATTTTGGAAGATGGGCTGGATTATGCTGTGTTTAAATTTTATGTTGGCATAGACATAAATGTCTTTTTCATTTGTGAGATGATCATATGAAGTAAACTACAAACAGTATATGAGACCTTTCTTTGTAAAGTCTCCCACAAACAACTGCTGGCACTGGAGTGAGTACATGACCGTCTAAACCGTTGCCTGTGCAGTCAGGGTCTTAGTTTATTGTGTTTAAGCAGGTACTGTGTGGCTGGCTGCTTTAGCATGCTGCCACAGGAGTCTGGTGCCTCAGTGTAGTAGAGATTTGATGAACACAGTTTGTGACTTCTCTTTCCTTGCTGCCTTAGGCTGAAAGACTTCAAAGAATGCTTGGAAAAGATGAACGTGAAAATAAAAAGAAACCAAAACATACATCAGCAGATGATTTAAACGACGGCTTCATACTGGATAAAGATGACAGGCGTTTGCTTTCTTACAAGGTAAGGTGTCCCCTGCTCCCTTTAAAAACCACATTTTCTAGTATTCATTCAGGGGTTCGCTATAGCTGGAATACTGAAACCTATAAGCAATTTTGTGTCACATCTCGTATATTTACAGCATGGCAGCTGTCAGGTTTTAAAGAGAAGATGGCAACGATGCTGTCCTTCCTCTAGAGAAGGAGCTGGAGCAGAATCCCACAGACTAGGCTTCTATCGCTGTTCCGCAGTTGTTGACATCTACCATTCCCGGTGTATTCTTTAAACTGACGATCTGTTTGAATTGGTATACAGTTGACAGACCTAACTTATGGTTAATAATTGTTACCAGTAACAATTATTTGATTTGGGGGTGTGGAGGATAGGCTCCTGCTGTGTAGCCCAAGAGAGGTTGGAACTCACTGTGCTGCCTTCTAAGTTCTAGAACTAGAGAGATTGCCGCCATGAATATTTTTGAGTGAAGTATTAGTTCCTGGTGCCGTTTGTTTGTTGTGTGGTGCTGGGGGCTGAAGCAGGGCCTCATTTGTTAGGGATGCACTTTGTGCCACTAAGTTATATCCTTGGATCTGGTGTACTTTTTAGTCCAGAACTTTTATAAGATACCAGTGATTTTAAACTTTAGCCAGAGCTCAGGGAAGGAAAATAGGCAGGTCTACTGTTTTGAGAAAGGTCTGATATAAAACTGGGTGTTAAAAGTGCCAAAAGACGCCGGGCGTTGGTGGCGCACGCCTTTAATCCCAGCACTTGGGAGGCAGAGGCAGGCGGATTTCTGAGTTCGAGGCCAGCCTGGTCTTCAGAGTGAACTCCAGGACAGCCAGGACTACACAGAGAAACCCTGTCTCGAAAAACCAAAAAAAAAAACAACAACAACAAAAAAAAAGTGCCAAAAAACCCTGGTGGTGGTGATGTTGCATGCCTTTAATTGTAGCACTTAGAAGGCAGAGGTAGATGGATCTCTGAGTTTGAGACCAGTCTGGTCTACAGACCTAGTTCTAGGGCAGCCAGGGCTATACAGAAATCCTGTCTCAAAACAAAACAAAATCACAAAAGAATACACATGAATTACAATCACTGATAAGTGGATATTAATGAGCCCAGAAGCTCGAGGCACAATTAGCAAATCAAAAGATTCCCAAGAAAAAGGAAAGAGAGGACCCTGGTCCTGAAAAGACTGGATCCAGTTTTGTAGGAGAGTACCAGAACAGAGAGATGGGGGCTGGGGGGGGGGGGGGATGATTGGGGAATGGGGGGGGGAGGACTTATGGGACATATGATGAGGGGGGAACTGGGAAAGGGGAAAGCCTTTGGAATGTAAACAAAGAATATAGAAAATTAAAGAAAAATAAAATAAAATAAAATAAAATAAAATAAAATAAAATAAAATAAAATAAAATAAAATAAAATAAAACCAAAAAAGCCTCTAACCTGAGCAGGTCCAGCTGTCTGTCCAGTCCTGTTGTCTCCTCTGTTCCCTAGCCCCCTGGCCCTCACTGGATCCCGTCAGCATTTCACTTTTATAAGCTCTGTGGCAAAACGCAATTTTTCCCGGTATCCCAGCTCAAGGTTCTCTGAGCTGTACCTCCACTAGAAGCTTAAGGGGTTGGTGCCACCTTTTGCTGAGCCCTGGCAAAGGCCTTATTGTTGTAAGAGAAGGTGACTGTGTGGGTGGGGCAGGAAGTCCAGGGGAGAGAGGAGGCCCGGGCATGTATGTTCCTTAGTAGTCCCCATGAGAGGCACTAACCCGTGCTAACCCCTCCTGAGAGCAGGCCTTCCTGACTTAAAGACCTTCCTCTAGGCCTCTCTCAGTGCCCCGGCCCTTCTCACAGCTCCACAGAGGACCAAGCTTCAGTTCCTGAGGTGTAGGGTACCTCAGGGAAGTGGACAGGCAGCCCAAGGAGATGAGAAAGAAAAATACCACATTGCCTTGGTATGCTGGTGTTGCTGCAGAATGTTCTAACCGTGGTCACCATGGTCTTTTTTCTAGGATGGGAAGATGAACATTGAAGATGTTCAGGAAGAGCACAGCAAGGAAGCAGATGGCCAAGAGAGTGAGCAGGAAGAGGGAGAAGATGGGAGTGAGGGAGAGGGGGAAGATGAAGAGAGCCACGAGGACCCAGAAGAGAGTGAGGACGCAGACAGCCACTCAGACCTGGAATCTAATTCAGAGAGTGAGGAGGAAAACGAGACACCAAAAACAGAGCAGCGTCAGACTCCTGTGGGGAGGTTGCCTCGGGATGACCAGAAGGCCCCACAGGCTGCTGGAACGGAGCTGCCCTATGTCTTTGCAGGTAACATTGTTGTTTTTCCTGTTTTCAGGATGGGATTCAGTCCCAGGCCTTGGTGGGGTGTGTTGTTTTCTAAATAATGACCAGTGTGTACTTGTGAGTCTCCCTCCCTGGAGATGCAGTTGTGAGTGCATAGTCACATTTCCACTTGTGATATCTCTGCTGTGTGGCCCGTTGTCATTGGTATCTGTGGGTCTGCATATTAGCATGACTTTCGTTATCAGTTCCATGGCCAGAGTTCTATAGCTGCACAGATGAAGCAGGCACCTTTCTGCAGCAGGATGTAGATTGGATTCCTGGCCATCTGTACAAAGGCTTTATTCCTGGACACTCCACCACAACAAATACCTCTTATCAAATGTAGTATTCTTTGATCTGAAACAGAGAAAAGCTCTCCAGTGATAGCAAGCAACCCTGACTTGTTCTGTGACTGAAGGTTAGTTCCAGAAAAGATAACTAATGAGCAAAGCTGGCTTCCATGGAGGAGACTTGATCTAAGTCTCAGGATGGATTTGCTTCACGCGTGTGCTTCAGTCCTGGCTGACATCTATACGAAACCAGCATTGCCACAGCGATGCCTCATGGTTTGTGGGTCTTCGGGCAGATTACTACTTGATGAAATCCATAGGTCATCTTTCCTTTGGGGCTGTCCTCAGGTACATGATTCGAGTATAGTCATTTAAGAAATGTCAGACTCCCTGGATAAGACTAGATATGTATGAGGCTAAATAAACACCTTATATAACATTTAAGTTAAATAACTTTTCATAAAGTGAAGGAGCCCATGCCTACACTGTGTAAGTAGCCCTGTGGATTGTTATCCTGTTGAAGGTTGACTGAAATATGTTTTGTGTTTTTAACAGCTCCTGAAACCTTTGAGGAGCTGAGGATTTTATTATCAGGAAGATCAATGGAAGAACAGCTTTTGGTGGTGGAGAGAATTCAGAAGTGCAACCATCCAAGTCTTGCAGTAGGAAACAAAGCAAAACTGGAAGTACGCTGGGATAGAGGTGTTGGGTTTCGGGGTATCAGCACAGCCCTGCCTGGATGCTAGACTTGCTGGGAGGTGCACAGTGCCGAGTGCCTCGCTGTTGGCCCAGGGCCTGTCTCCCATTCGTAATCGCTGTGCTAAGGAACAGAAAGCCGCCTGTGGCATCAAGCTCCTCTCTGCCTCAGAGCAGCCCTGTTCCCCTCATGTCACATGTCAGGAAACTGAGACTCAGCCCATCAGGTGGCTCCATTCCTCAGGGATTATCCTGTCCTTATCTAGACCATGCAAGACTGCAGCTTTCTTCTTTGTTGCTGTTGGTGGTGTTTCTTCCATTTTGTTTGTAATAAAGGGTTTCACTGTATCTTTGGATGCCCCGGAACTCACTCTATAGGCCAGGCTGGCTTCAAACTCTCAGAGATCTCCCTGCCTCTGCTTCCTGAGTGTGGGATTATAGGTGTGCACCACCACATCCAACTTTGTTTTCTTTTTGAGATGGTCTCATACTTTGTGACCCAGAGGGCTTCAAACTTTTGCCTGTCTCGGCTTCTGAGTACTGAGGTCATTGGCATTAGGTACCTCCCACGCCTCGATCATTGCTTGGTTTTTATAAATTACACACAGCCGCCATTCCATAAAGACCGTGTCTGTATTCTCCTGAAGTCCTTAGCCCCAGTGGGCTCTGGCCAGCAAGCAGGGGTTCTGGGAGTTGTAGGTTGTAGTTTCACATTTGGTATTGGCACTGAGTGATTTCCCAATCTGTGTCCCTGCAGAAATTGTTTGGCTTCCTTTTGCAATACATAGGAGATTTGGCTACAGACAGCACACCAGACCTCAAGACCATCGATAAGTTGGTTGTGTAAGTAAAAATGTTTGTAGAGGAATAGGTGGCTGAATTGGACAGTTTTATACTATCTAATGTTATAATCCACATGTGGTGTCATTGTGGCAGTCAGTGGCAGTGTGGCCTTAGTGGGCAGGTGACTGCCCTCAGAGCAATAGAGACCACACAGCACATGCCCACGGCCACGACTTGCTCACAACGTTCCCCTCTGACATATGCTACCCATGCAGGAACGAGGTAATCTTAGATTAGCAACAAGTGTGTTAGTTTGTATTTGTTCCATTTGGGCACCCCCTCTGGGGGGTCTAGAGGCATTTGGGTCTTGTCGCACTGGAGTACACAGGAGGTGCTTTGCTTGTCTGCTTGTCTTGCCCAAGGGTGGCTATAGAAGCTTTGGCCTTTAGCACAGTTGTAACCTGTGACCCCTGTGGTGGTTTCCTGCTCCCTGTATGGTGGCTGGGAGATCAGAACAAACAGATCTCTGTCAGGAGCGTGTACTGGCATGTGGGATAAGGGAGAGTCTGTGCCTGGAGGGGGCACCTGAGCCACTTCTGTACTGCATATCTAGCCTGTGTGCCACCTGCATGTACACGAAGATGCACACACAGTGTTGGTGAGAAGGAATAAGCTCTATGTGAAGTGCTATGGCCGGCACTTAGAATATGCTCCCAACAGCATCGCTACCTCACATAACCTGCCACCACTTAAACACTATGACCAGGGTTTTAGAAAATGGCAAAAACAGTATATATTATTATAAAATGCTCCTTGAAATGTCACCTGGGCCAGGCAGTGGTGGCACACACCTTTAATCCCAGCACTTGGGAGGCAGAGGCAGGCAGATCTCTTAGTTTGAGGACAGCCTGGTCTACAGAGTGAGTTCCAGGTTAGCCAGGGCTATACAGAGAAACCCTGTCTTGAAACAAAAACAAAAACAAAAAAATGAAATGTCACCTGGACCACCAGAAAGGGTAGCCAGCAGTAAGAAAAGTGACTCTTCAGACTGGCCTCATTTCAGCAGCAGAGTACTGCCTTCTGTGCAGGAAATGGGGTTCAGTACCCAGCAACCACAAAGCAAAACCGGATGTCCATCTGCAGGCTACCTGCTCTTCCTTGCTGAGTCAGCGACTGCACAGGAACGTAGGGCTGAGATTTGTTGTTTTGTTTATTTGCTTTTGTTATCTAAAGTCATCTCTTTTATGCTTTTGTTTAACAGGCACTTATATAATCTTTGCCAGATGTTTCCTGAATCTGCAAGTGACTCCATAAGATTTGTTCTCCGAGATGCCATGCACGAGATGGAGGAAATGATTGAGACCAAAGGCCGGGCAGCGTTTCCAGGCTTGGATGTGGTAAGCAGAGACAGGGCTCATCACCTCCCTTCTTTGCATCCACTGGAAACCAAGTTTATTTCATCAGCCTTACAGAATGGTTGGCATTGTGTACCATGCTCGTGGCTTTCAGAGGTTTGCTGTCCCTTAGGTGTCCAGCCTGTGAGCCCGTGTGTCCCACGTTTCCCATGAATGTGGCTGGATACATTTGTAGGTGACAGTGTCATGTTGAAAGGTGACAGTGTGAACACCCCTGCTAGACCTTCTGGAATGATCTGAGAGAACAGGATATGAGGGGAGCATAGAGTCTTCGTTCTTTTCTTTTGTTTAATTTGATTTTTTTTTTTTTTTTTTACTTACATACTTTATATTTTGCTTACTGCCTCCCATAATCCCCCTCCCTTTCCCAGAGTGCAGGGGGGCTCCCCTGGGTATCCTCCGACCCTGGCATTTCATGTGTCTGGGAGGCCAGATGCTTCCTCTCCCACTGAGGCCAGACGAGACAGCCCAGCTAGAACATCTCCCACGCACAGGTAGCTTTTGGGATAGCCGACACTCCATTGGTTTGGACCCACACGAAGACCGAGCTGCACCTGTGCTACATATGTGTGGGAGGACTAGGTCCAGCCCATGAGGGTTCATTCTTAATGATTGACGTATAGGAGAATTCTGGCTTGAGTCTGCATAGGGCTGTATCAAACCTTAATGGTAGAGATGGAGTGTAAGACAAACAAAACCACTTTCTGCAGAATGATTCCAACCTGCATTCTTGTCTTTCAAATGTTGAGAAATATTTAAGTCTCCGAGATGTTAACAATTTTGTCCTACTCTCGTGCTTCATCTTTGACTGAATTAGTGCCTTTGAAGAACACTCAGGTGCTCGCCACTCCATGAGTCAGCCGTGGCTCCCAGGTGCTGGCGTTTGTTAATGACTTTTATATGCATGCTGGAAGATGGCCGGCCTGAGGCGGCTTACAAGTTAGGTGGCTCTTCCTGACCCTCCCAGCTCACTTCTTACACACTTGCCTACTTGAGCCAGGTCTGTTGAGTGCTATTGTAGACATTAATTTGGGGTGGGAGGGTCTTAATTAAGTCCCAAGTCCTCTCCAGCCACATGGTCATGTCTGGGCTCTGCAGCAGCTCCTTCGTTGGGGGTGGAGGATTAATTATAATTAGACCTGCTCAGATACCTCAGATAAGCTGAGTGTCCACTGCGCACTAAACTGCACATGCCCCTGCGGCGCTGGGACACGGCTGCCAGCACAGCAGTAGCTATGTAGCTCATGCTGTGGCTCTGCTGCTGCTACAGTAAGGAGCTGCGCTGTCAAGAGGCCTGCCAGGCCATGGAGCTAGCAAGGCTCTCTTCCCCTCGCCTCAAATTGGGGTGGGATCTCATCATTCTACAGCGATGGAGTCCCTGCCTGACCACAAGGAAGTGAGTTCTGTTAGTATGTGCCTGCTGGTTTCTAAGTATGCCTGACCAAATCCGCAAAGCTCTGGGTACACTGGAAGGTTCCTGGGGCCTTTGGCTATTCCTGCTTTCACATAAGCTTGGAGAACTACAGGTGCTGGCTGCTGAGACATGGCTATACCCTACCTAGTAGACACAGGATATCACTTGGTGTCCAGTGAGGCAAGCACATCCCTAGGTTTGTTACCATGAAGCCCCAGTTCTTCAGGCTAGAGGTGAGGGTTGAAGACCATTCCACGCTCACGGGGTAAAACAAATGCATACTTCTGGACATTGCAAATGAGCCGGCTGTGTGTGGGAAGGCATGGGAGTGCTTCTGTGTCCTGGGAAGTGTTGAGGGGGGCCTTGACCTAGAGCGAGTCATGGTGGCTTGTCAATGCCTGCTGTATCTCCCCAGGACTTTTAAGAGCAGTTGTGCTATGGGACCTTTTTAAATATCACTTACCCTTTAATTTGTATTGTAATACTTCCTTTCCAGCTCATTTATTTGAAAATCACTGGGCTGTTATTTCCAACCTCTGATTTCTGGCATCCAGTTGTGACCCCTGCCCTGATCTGTATGAGCCAGATGCTTACTAAGGTGGGTCCCATCTTCCAAAGGTGGGTGGAGTCATCACCACATCTCAGGACTATATTAAATAAGAGTGTACATCCCAACAGCCTGGTGACACAAGGGTCACATGAATTCAGCAGTTCAAACTTGAACAATGTAGAAAGCCTATCTCAAAATAACAAAATAAGTTCATAGTTATTGACCATTAAGATTTGGCATAAAATTGGTCATCTTATAGGGCTTATGAGAACCTGTGGGGATCAGGAGTTCCAAGGTCAGACTGCAGCCTCGGCCCAGTCCCAGAGCGTCCTGCATGAGCCGTTCCAGATAGATCTGAGTGGAGAGAGCTGGGGTGGGAGGTTTGACTCAACAGTGCGAAATTATCCAGAGTGTGACTCGAAGCCATGCCCCATGCTCACGTGGCCTTCATAATCAGTAAGCCTCTTTGTCAGTGTGCAGGCTTCCTGTGATACTCAGCGGGGTGCTAGTTGTCTGCTCAGTCTAGTGTTCTAGAACACGGTTCCAGAGCAGTAACTATTTCTGTGGGTTCCTTCCTAGTGTCCAGTCATGTCCCTACAAGATGTGATCAAGGGCCTGTTTGTGTGCTGCTTGTTCCTGGAGTATGTGTCTCTGTCTCGGAGGTTCATCCCTGAGCTTTTAAACTTTCTACTTGGGATTCTTTATATAGCAACTCCAAACACGAAGAGCCAAGGTGAGTCGATTATGGAGACTTTTAAATATGCATTAGTTTGCCAGGCAGTGGTGGTGCACACTGTTAATCCCAGCACTTGGGAGGCAGAGGCGATTTCTGAGTTTGAGGCCAGCCTAGTCTACAGAGTGAGTTCCAGGACAGCCAGGGCTACACAGAGAAACCCTGTCTCAAAAATAAATAAATAAATAAATAAATAAATAACCCATAAAATAATAATAATAAATATATGTATATATTAGTTTTTGTTTTTTACATATGCATTCTAAAAAGTTGAGAGAACATTGGAAAAACTCTGAAGTCTGCAATCCTGGAAACAACAGCCTGTCTCGGAATCAGTGTGTGCATGCCTACGCATTGCATACAAACCTCACACTTAGATGTTTATCTCTCCACAGCTGATGCTAAAGCCATGTAAAGTATTGCAGCACATTTCAAGTGTTGGAATTTTCAGTATTTGGGACTAAATACATTATAAAAATTAATCTTACCTTCCTCTTTCACACTTTTAAGGAGGAAGGGTAATAAGGATTGAGGCCCTGACCTTCCCCCTTTTTATTCTTAAGATACAGCCTCAACCAGGTGTGGAGGTACATGCCTTTAGTCCCAGTCCCAGAACTTGGGAGGCAGAGGCAGGTGGATCTCTGGGTTCAAGGCTAACTTTGTCTACAGAGCAAGTCTAGGGCAGTCAGAGAAACCCTATTTAATAATAGCAACAACAATAATAATAACACAGTGTCTTTTTCCTAGTTTGGGCTCAAATCCCTAAACTCAAATGATTTCCTGCCTCCGCCTCCCGCATAGCTGAAACTACATGTGTGCACCACCACTCCCAGCTCTTTACTGCGTGCATATGGCGGCACTGCTCAGGGCAGTGTCTGTAAGCTGAGACTCTAGGGAGGAGAGAGAGCTAGGGGAGCCAGAGTTCGGAGAGTGCCACGTCTTAACTGGTTTCTTTCCCTGGTCACTGCTGTCTGTTTGTGGCTGCCATTTCCATCCATAAGACGGAAACAAGGTGCTGCTTGAGTTGCATGTAGGGTTGCTAAGCGCTCCAGCAGTTGGGGGCCCTCACCTGAAGCCAGGCAGTGACTCAGTTCAGTCCTCCAGTTGCCCTGTCCCTTGGATTTCTTGTCATGTGATATTCCTGCACAGACCCCCCCTTGTGGTACTGCTCTATGAACACTGCCTGCCCCTGGATATCAGGCTTGGCCTAAGAATAAGTCATCCAGCTTGACCTGTCACAGATGGTGTAGGTCCCTGGAGAGAGCCCTGCAGCAGAAAGTGCAGGGACTGGGGTGCAGTCATGAAGGTCCCGTGGCCTAGTAGGAGACTGAAACTGGCCATCCACCTGCCCCAGCGTACCCAGCCGCTTCCACTTGCCTGTGCCTGAACTCTGCCCCAGCACGCTCCTCTCCCCATCAGTACCCAGTGTCTCCAGGCCTTTGCTAGTGTCCATTTTGTCCTTAGCCTCTCAGCCTGCTCAGACCCCTGGGGAACTGCCTACCCGCTCTCCAGCCTTCTGGCTGCTCTTCACTCTATTTTAGTTCTGGAATCTGTTTTTTTTTTTTTTTTTTTTTTTTTCCCTCTGTACATAGTTCATTTATCTGTAAGGGTGCCGGCATGACATCCCTACGAGAGGATAAGACTGCCTTGGTCATGGCCTACGTGCTTAAGCCATGTGTGTGACCTGAGTAAGGCCGTAGGGAGTGTGTTGTTAGCAGGCTTCAAAGTTAAGCTAGTCGTGCTGCCTTCCCCATCCGCTCTGGAGCTTGCCCCACAGGAATCTACTTATTTATTTATTTACTTGTTTGGTTTGGTTTGGTTTGGGTTTTTCAAGACAGTTTCTCTATGTAACCCTAGCTGTCCTGAAACTCAGTCTAAGCCAGGCTAGCCGCGAACTCAGAGGTCCACCTGCCTTGGCCTCCTGAATGCGGGCACAGGGGTCCTTTCTGCGCGTATTGGGATAGTTGGAATGAGCTCACTGGTATCTAGCGAGGCCCGGCAGCACGGTGCATGGACAACTTTTAAAGGCTGAGCTACTGCAGAGCAGGCCCTCTGAGCCCGTAATACCCGGGTCCTTTCTGACCTGTCGTGCTTGGGATTCAGGTTCCACTCTGGTGCATCCTTTTAGAGCACTTGGGAAGAACTCGGAATTGCTGGTGGTCTCTGACAAAGCAGATGTGGCCTCCTGGCAGGGGGGAAGCCTTCCCTTGCACTGGGCAAGTAGACGGAGCAGCCTGACCGCAACTGAAGCGAATCACACCAGGTATGTGACACCCAGGGACACCTGGTATGAATATCCTAACATGTGCAGCATTGTTTTCAAAGTATACTTATTTGATTGGAAACTGAAACTGAGTCCCCATTTTAAAGCATTGTTGCTTTTCTTGTGTCTCCTACTGCTCTGAATAGACAGTATTTCCTAGACTATCATAATGAACCATTTAGCCTTTCTGCTGATGTGGTTCCACTTAGATTTTCTGAGCTATGGGTGAGGTGTCCCGTTGGCTTATGAGTAACTACTGAAATAGGATGAGCTGCGTCCCTTTCATTGTCCTTTGCCCTTGTAGGCTGTCCTGCGTAGCCTCGTGCTTGAGGCTGCTGAAGCACTGCGTGCTCACGTACAGCGCACTGCCGTCCTTCCGTGCCATCGTCAGGCCCCACGAAGCCCTCCTGGCAGAGCATCTTGTAGACTGTAGCCTCCCCCAAGAACTTCAGGTGAGGCTTAGCGGTGACTGGTGCCTTGCCCTGTCCCAGACTGTTCAGGACCCAGGACCAGCTTAGGGGTTGAAGCTACAGCTTAAAAGCTATCACTGGGAACATCTACAATCTCATAAGCACAAAGGGAAAGTACAATTACACTAAGAGCTTCCTAGCTCCACTCCTGTTCCAGGCCATCCAAAGCACCTTACCCTGCAGTTTCTGAGGGTGACCTGTAAAGTGACAGGAAGCCCTGAGGGACACCCTCACTTGGTCCTTGGAGCCCCCATGAGTCTGAACAGGGCTTTGATGCTATTGCAGGTGTGGTGGTCAGCAGCTCTTGCATGCCTGCACCTGCTCCCCACCCCGGCTCCATGTCCTACCCTGTCCCTCCTCGCTCCCTTGTTCCTCACTGGTCTCCTGTCCTCGGCCTTCAGCCACTCCCACCCCCATCATCAATTATCCACACCCCAGCCCAGCTTCCTTGAGGAAAAGGCATGTTGTCTCCTCTGTGCCCTACCCACAGTGGTATCTGCATTCACAATAAAAAGCCAGAGGCTCGGGCGACTACGCAGGTCAGAGTGACCTTCACCCGGCCTCACTGCCTGCACTCTGGGCTGCTCTCGGGCTTTTCCTCAGTTGTGGTGAGCTTCTCACGGTTGCTCTTCGGCCCTGCCCAGAGTTTGGTGTGCTGTTTGCCCATGGGGCTGATCTCTCCTGTACACATTACACCCCGTCTCTGAGCCACTTGAAGGCAGACCCTGGTTTCCAGATTGCTGAGTCCCCCAGTCTGGAGCAAGCCATCCCTTGACTTTACTGAGTTGCTAGCCCTCCTCAAACTGCATCACTGTGGACATGACTATGCTACGTCCGTTCTTTTTAAAGGGATCTCTGGTCCTACAGATTTAGGCTGGCCAGTTAGGGTTGTGGAGTTTGTAGTTTCTGAGTTCTCACATGATATTTAGGTGGACCAAGACTATACAGTGGGTGCAGGGAGGCAAGCAAATTGGGATCCTGAACACACCTGTGTGAAGGAAAGGGACAGGCGAGACCAGCAGCAGTGAGCTGGCTTCTACAAGCTTCTTGTCAGGGATATCTGGAAGCCAAGGCCTTAGAGAGTGATAGCAGAAATCCTGTTCTGCCTGCCAGCCTTGTGTTGCTGACAGCTGCCTCCACACACTGCAGGTCACCGCGGCAGGGAAGGTAGTCCTGTGAACTTTAGTCAGAATTGGACTGATGGTGCCTTGCCAGTGTATGCTAGCAGAAAGGCCGTAAGCTACTCTCTGGAGACCAGTTCTCATTTACTGCTTTTTCTCTAGGTGTGGTGTGGGGGGTTATGCATTGGCACGTGACTGGAGGTCAGAGGAAATGCCTTTGAAATTAGTTTCCAGAGACTGAAACAGGTGGAAGGGTTCAGGCCTGGTGGCAGGAGGCCTTATCTGCCGAACCATCTCATTCGCCCACCTCGGCTTTTAAGGGGTCCTGATTGCGTGACAGCCCAGTGGGTATAGCATAGGCAGCAGGCCTCTCGGAGACCTCTTCACCGTGCCTTTACGTGTTCCTCAGGAGCTGTCTCGAAGCATACTGTCAGAAATGGAAAGCCAGAAGCAGCACTGCCGGCCACTGATCTGTGAGAAGAGCAAGCCCGTCCCACTGAAGCAGTTCACGCCCCGGCTAGTCAAAGTGTGAGTGTTGGGGCCCTGAGGAGGCCGGGACTGTCCGGGCTAGAGTGGGCGCTGCACCTGCATGCGGCCTGGGACTGGAGCCCTGCACTCGGCAGTCAGCTCACCTCTAGCCTTTCTGACTATTAGGCTTGAGTTTGGACGGAAACAAGGCAGCAGTAAGGAAGAACAGGAAAGGAAAAGACTAATTCACAAACACAAGCGGGAATTTAAAGGCGCCGTCCGGGAGATCCGAAAGGACAATCAGTTCCTGGCCAGGATGCAGCTCTCAGAGATCATGGAACGGTGAGGAGGAACTGTGTGTGTGTGGGACTGGGGCACCACTATGGTGTGACACCACACTTATGGGCTGCTGGCTTCCCGGCCCCAGGGAGCATGGTGACTGATATTTGGTGGTCTTTGCAGGCTGAGGGCAGAGCCATGCACATGTGGTTTTGAATTGTTAGTGTTCAAACAGAAGAGAGGCAAATACCCTGAAAACATGCAAAATTAACACTTGTTTTGTTTTTTCTTTTTCTTTTTAGGGATGCGGAAAGAAAGCGCAAAGTCAAGCAGCTTTTTAATAGCCTGGCCACCCAAGAAGGTGAATGGAAGGCTCTTAAGAGGAAAAAGTTCAAAAAATAAATTGTTTTGTAAATATAGCAAGGGTGTGTTGTGTGTTGTGATGAAGGGTTCTAGAGGGACATACTGGAGTGTGGGGTCCCACATCTCCCCTGCTGTGCTCAGCATCTGGTTTTTTGTTTTTAAAATCAAAGGCCTCCAATGATAGATTGAGCTCAGAAACATGCTCTGCATGTACTGTGAGAGTTCTGCACTGTTAGATGATAGCCACGCCTCAGAACCACATTTTAGGCAGTTGTCCATAAAACCAACAAGCTGTCATAGTTTGGGCAAGTACACTATGTAATGTTTCCACAGTGATGCCACCATCTCGAGCCCTTCTCAGATCCTTTATCACACATAACAGAACATGACTGAATCCTTATGTCCGGTGGGTCCATGTCACCTGCTATGGCTTCTGAGGTATGAAAGGTATGAGCTGTGGCTTCTGAGGCTTGTGCAAGGGATGGTGGTGCCGATTAGAAGTTTGGTTTGCCATTGGTGGAGCATAAAATGAATGGCTGTGGGTGCCCTGGGGCTCAGAATGAGCTGGTCAAGAACAACCCTGGAGTGGCATGAGGCTCGCACCTTGGCTTACAGAGCTACAGCTGCCAAAAGTACTCTCCTTATCACTTCTCCCTAGGATTCTTCAGGCGGTATGTCCCCAGACCTAGAGTGGCCCTGGGCCTGACACATGCACCAGCTAGGCTGGTTGGCGCCTGGCTCAGCTCCTCCAGGTTTAAGTTAGCCGCAGGGCTCTGCCCTCTACATACCCAACTGCGGAGAGAAGCAAAGTAGCCAGATCTGATCCTGGGCGTGAATTGAACTTAGTGTTCAATCTATGAGGAGGGACATGCCAAGAAAAGGCATTTAGAGCCTCCAGATTTTGTCATCAGATATGTGTCACCAGAAGGGAAACAATGCAGCTAGAAGATATCACCCAAGAGTGCACCCGGGTGTGTCCTCTGGGAAAGAGCCAATGTGAACTCTGGCTTGAAGAGGATAACAGCACACTGTTTGTTTTGGGTTTTAAAGACAGGGTCTCATGCACTGCTCTGACTGTTCTCAAACTTTGAGGATGGCTTTGAATCCTGTTCTGTCTCCACGGCTGAGTGATGGTACTGGAGGTATGCATCGCCATGCCCAACTCCAGCATGGTTTAATTAAGCTAAAGTTAGGAGGATCAGGAATTCAAGGTCAACCGTGGCTACATGAGACCCTGATTTAAAAGAAAGATACATAAGTACCAAGGAGACCGAACTGGCAGACAGGCTGTCTAAGAGATACACTTAGCTCTTCAGAACTTCACTGCTGCCTTCTAATGCATCTGGAAGGCTGCAAGCCGCCAGGAGCCTCCAAGCCCAGTTCCCGCCACCGCCGCCCTCCCGGAAGAGGAGGTGCCTGTTCGAAGCCTCCGGGGTGTGGCCGCTATCCAGGGAACTTCCAGGTCCATCCACCCGTTTGTCCCCGCCGGGAGCCGTGGCACACGTGCACAGGTCCCAGGTGTGTGGGTAAGAAGCAAAGGTTTGGATATCGTGTAAGGAGGCCAGAGTGGCGCACGAACAGGTGTTCTGGGCGCCGGCGACTCCCCAGCCAGGGTTTCCTGTCTTCTCCCCGTTACCCGCTTCACAACAGGGGGCGCCCTGACCACTGCGGCCCTCAGCTCACTGCTGCCCTAGGTTGGTAAGGGAGTCGGGCCTTGAAGGGTGTGCCAGGACCGCATTGGAAGTCTGGCAAGAACCGTAAATTCAGTTTTCAAGTGGAAGGTAAACGGGGGGGGGGGGGGGGGGCGTCATCACCACACCTTCCTTCCCCCTGCAGGGTCGGAGCTTCCACCATGGGATGGGCAGGGGATGCAGGCTGTACGCCTCGTCCGCCTATACGGCCTCGGCCCGCGTCCGAGCGCCGCGTGATCGCCGTGATCTTCCTCGGCCTGCTCCTCGACCTCCTGGCGTTCACGCTCTTGCTGCCCTTGCTGCCTGGGCTGCTTGAGAGTTACAGCCGCGAACAAGTGAGCCCCTCCCCCAAGGCGGGAGCGCTCCCCTGCCCAGCCTATCACAGATTTATCCAGCTGGAGTTGCTTTCCTTGTTACCCAGGACCCCCTCTATGGCTCCTGGCAGCGTGGGGTAGACTGGTTTGCCACAGCCATCGGGATGCCAGCGGAAAAGAGGTACAACAGCGTCCTGTTTGGAGGTATGTCGCCGTGGTCATGCTGGGGCCCACAGCCTTTTCTTGGAGAGCTAGTTCCGCCTAGGCTCTTGGTCAACCATCCTCCCTGGGTTGCTGCCTCCTTTAACTGAAAGGTCTGGGTTTTGGAGTGTGGGGGAGGGGTTGTTTTGTTGGCTTTTCTTTTTTTTTTTTTAAACTGAGGCCACCTGAGCTTCAGTCGAAGGCCTGTGAGTACAGGGCTAAGTGTGGTCTACACTCTAGGACTGATCCTCTCTCAGGTCTCATCGGCTCAGCCTTCTCCCTCCTGCAGTTCTTCTCAGCACCACTCACAGGAGCTGCCTCTGATTACCTGGGGAGGCGCCCCGTGATGATGTTGACCCTGGTAAGCCTCTGGACCCAACTGCCCACAGGCAGAGGGGAGAATGCCGCTGTGGGGTTCCCCTGCCAACAGTGGGCTCCCATCCCTTCTAGAGGGACCTTCCGGCCCCTGGTGTTACACCAAGCTAAACGCACCTAAGGAAGGCACAGACACAGTGGCCTGGGTCTGAGGGTTGCTGTGTTTGCCTGCCTTACGCTGGGTGCTTCCTGGCCTCAAGTGACCGGTCCTGCCACTTGGCCCTCACCCACTGGCAGACAGGTCTGGCCATCTCCTATGCGGTGTGGGCTACCTCTCGGAGCTTTACGGCCTTCTTGGCCTCCAGAGTGATAGGAGGCATCAGCAAGGGGAACGTTAACCTCTCCACAGCCATTGTCGCTGACCTGGGCTCACCTCCAACCCGCAGCCACGGCATGGTGAGTGAACGGGCCCAGGGACCGGGGACTGACATCTGCCTTCAGACCCCATGCCTAGCTCAGGTTATCTTTCCCTAGGCAGTCATCGGGGTAGCCTTCTCCCTGGCCTTTACTCTGGGTCCCATGCTCGGGGCATTCCTGTCTGTGGAAATGGTGCCCTGGATCAGCCTACTCTTTGCAGTCTCCGACATGTTGTTCATCTTCTGCTTCTTGCCAGAGACACTGCCCCAGGAAAAGCGGGTAGGCCCAGGACCCGGCAGGGTGACCGTTGTCCGGGGAGGCTGGCCTGCCCTCAGGCTGCTACATCACAGCCCCTCTTGGGTTTCCTGTATCTCGGCTTCTGTGGCCCCCCCAGGTCCTGGTCTTTAAGCCAGGCAGGCTGTGTGCTGCTGGGCTCCTGGCCAGCCTTCACTTCCTCCCACAGGCGTCTTCTGTCACCCTGGGCTTCCACACGGCTGCCAACCTGCTCAGCCCCCTGGCCCTGCTGCGTTTTGCAGCTGTAGCTCACAGTCAGGATCCGCCTGCTGAGCACCGTAAGGAGGCCACGCCCCGATGAGCTCTCTAGTCTTGACTCCCTGGTGTGAACAGGGGTCAACCCGTGGGCTGTGTTGTCTTGCAGGACTCAGAACCCTACGCCGCTTGGGACTTGTCTATTTCCTCTACCTCTTCCTGTTCTCGGGCCTGGAGTACACACTCAGCTTCCTCGCACACCAGCGCTTCCAGTTCAGCAGGTAGGTCTCCATCAGAGGCTCCGCTTCGAGGTTCTGAGACCCCAGAGCCAGGAAGCCTTTGTGGTACCCCTCCCAGCATTCTGGCTGGCCTCGCCCATCCCCCAGGCAGTCGGTGGCCTAGGGGGCTGGGTGCTCACCCTCCACCTCCTAGCCTGCAGCAGGGCAAGATGTTTTTCTTCATCGGCCTCACCATGGCCACCATACAGGGCACCTACGCCCGGCGGATCAGCCCTGGCAAGGAAGCTGCAGCTGTGAAACGGGTACGGGACTCACTCCTGCAGTGGGGACGGTGGCGCCCGCGACCCCTGGCAGGCTGTGAACCCAGTCCTGAGTAGATCTCCGTTTTCCTAGGCAATGCTGCTGCTGCTGCCAGCCTTCCTCCTAATTGGCTGGGGGCACTCGCTGCCTGTGTTGGGCATGGGACTGATGCTCTACTCCTTCGGTGAGTGGGCTCTGCCAGGGCTGGTGTAGACATCCTCGTGCTTCTCCTGGGCTAACTAACAGGCCTCCCAATGCTCTCCCACCAGCTGCTGCTGTTGTGGTGCCTGGTCTGTCCACCATGGTCTCCGGTTATGGTGAGAGCCCTCCCCCAAAGGCTGCTCTGGATAGGAGAAAGCCAACAGGCGTCTGACAAGTCCTCTCCCCTTCAGGTTCTCCGGGGCAAAAAGGCACAATCATGGGCATACTTCGGAGCCTAGGTGCCCTGGGAAGGGCGGTGGGGCCCGTGGTGGCTGCGTCAGGTAAGTGCTACAGGCTAGCTCTGACGATTTGCTGTGTCCTTCCTGCAACCTCCCGCAGCTGCCTGCTCTGCTCGGTCCTGGTGGCTGAGGGGAATGGGGCGTGGGCGGCAGGAACAGGGTTGTGACAGGCTGGGTGGGCACCTCTCTCTCCACAGTGTACTGGCTGACCGGAGCCCGGGTCTGCTTCACCGTGTGCTCCGCGCTCTTTCTGCTCCCCTTCCTTCTCCTGCGGAAGCTGAGGCATCCGGCAGAGACAGTCAAGGAGGAGTAGCTGGGCCACCAGTAGTCTGGCTGCCAGGTGGGAACTGGGCCGGCCACTCACTGCACTCCAGGTCCACCCCTGCCTTGGACCCAGGGAGGCTCGCCATGCTCCTCCTCCCTCAGGATGGCAACCCTGCAGGAAGCCGGCAGCTACCCCTTGTTCTTACTCCAAAGCCTTTTAGGCTTCTGATTTTTTTTTTTTTTAAATCTCTCATTCTTCTGAATGACCAAATAAAGCAGCTATTTTGTATCAAGTGCCTTTCTTACTATTCTTTGACAATTTCATACTAAATGTTATAACTACCCCATTGAACCACTTTCCAAGCACCCTCTCCCCTTATTTAATTAGTGTGGGTTATTTACTGGAACACCAGCCACACCACTATAGGAATGACCCCCTCCCACAGCAACCGTAGCTTTTTTTTTAATGTGAGTACAGTCACTCCTTCAGACATACCGAATAGGGCATGGGATCTCATTACAGATGGTTGTGAACCATGATGTGGTTGCTGGGATTTGAACTCAGGACTTCTCAAAGAGTAGTCAGTGCTCTTAGTCTCTAGCCCCAACCCTAACCTCTAGTGGGAAGAGAAGCTTCCCAAGCTCTTTCCCATCAGTGACAGAATGCTGCCTGAGCCCTATTTCACGACAGGCCTTTCTGCACCAGAAAGGGCAGCACGGGGCCCAGGAGGTCACAGCTACTGGTGACATCTGACCAGGAGTAAAAGCTTGGGTTGGAAAGATGGCTCTGGTTAAGAGCACTGGCTGCTGCTCTTCCAGAGAACCCGGGTTCGAGTCCTAGAATCTACATGGCAGCTCACAATGTCTGTAACTCGAGGGCCAGAGGATCAGGCACCTTCACACAGACATATGCGCAGGAAAAACATAATATAAATAAGTAAGTATAAATGAAAAAGAAGCCTTAAGAAGGCAGGTGGTAGCCTGGCGGTGGTGGCACACGCCTGTAATCCCAGCACTTGGGAGGCAGAGGCAGTCGGATTTCTGAGTTCGAAGCCAGCCTGGTCTACAGAGTGAGTTCCAGGACAGCCAGGACTACACAGAGAAACCCTGTCTCGAACCCCCCCCCCCAAAAAAAAGGCAGGTGTTTGTGACATACATGTTTGACCACAGCACTCAGGACACAGGAGGATTTCTATGAGTTCAAAGCCAGCCTGGTCTATAGAGTTCCAGGACAGCCAGGTCTACACAGAGAAACCCTGTTTCAAAAAACAAACAAAACTTAAATAAGAAAAATGGCTGGAAGCCGGGCGTGGTGGCGCACGCCTTTAATCCCAGCACTTGGGAGGCAGAGGCAGGCGGATTTCTGAGTTCGAGGCCAGCCTGGTCTACAGAGTGAGTTCCAGGACAGCCAGGGCTACACAGAGAAACCCTGTCTCAAAAAACCAAAAAAAAAAAAAAAGAAAAATGGCTGGGCAGTGGTGGTGCACGCCTTTAATCCCAGCACATAGGAGGCAGGGGCAGGTGGATTTCTGAGTTTGAGGCCAGCCTGGTCTACTGAGTGAGTTCCAGATCAGCCAGGGCTACACAGAGAAACCCTGTTGGGGGAGGGGGGGCACACAACCGAAGAAAATTTTTAAAATTTAAAAAAAAAAAAAAAAAAAAAAAAAAAGGCTCTCAGTTCTTGGCACAGGACACTTAGGAAGCCCTATTTTAGGGCCATCAAGGTGTCCTAGCGACAAGGAGGGTACCTGCCACCAAGCCTGAAGTCGATCCCCAAAACCCATGTCAGGTTTTCCTCTGACATCCATGCACACAACATAGAAGAGACATACGCACAGCTAAATAAACTAAGGGAACAAAGGCATAAAAATCCTAAACTGCTTCCCAACCATTGACAAGGAAACTGCTTAAAGACTTTTATTTGTGAGTAAAACTTGTTACAATGAGGAGAGGACACACAGGACCTGTCCTCCAAGTCTGTCCATATATGCAACGATATTTCATGTGTAATACAAAGAATTAGACTACAAAAGTGAGAAGAGTCATTGCATATGTGGGAGAAAGGAAGGGCCAGAAGGAAGGACGAGGAAGAGTCCGGGTGTGGGACCTCGGCCCAGGTGAGAGCTCAGGCCACCGTGGTGACTAGTGAGACCAGCAGTGCGGCAGGCCTGGGGTCCTGCTTGGTGGCACCTGCTCTACAGGCCCAAGCCCAGCAGGGGTGTGAGGCCCCAGCAGACTTCCTCACTCCTAGCCAGGCTGGCAGCGGCAGTTCCTGAACAAGGCCCCTTAGGATTCCACCTGACACTCAGCGCTTCCCACTAAGCAGATTCAAGCCCTTTTCCAGGGATGAAAGTTAAGTAAAAATTCATAAAGGATGAATCAAGGAATTCATGGGCTCTATGGATGATGCAAGACATTAGATGGCACCTCCAAGACGGGCTTCTACCATGAGTTACCCCTTATCAAAGCCAGGGCAACGTCAGACTCAGGAAAGGCCCCTGCCCCTTCAACACCTCCCCACACAAGTCAAGAGTGTCCTGCTGCAGTCTGTCACAGGCTCTGCAACAAAAACTAATGCAAAGAGTGGCCAGGTCAGATTCACAGCTAAAATGTAGGCTAAATCACAAACCTGCTCAAAGAAAGTTCTAGAAAGGACTCTTCCCCCTCCTGGTATCTCTTCCCTAAGACGGGAATCCAAGACCCCAGTAAGATCAACTATGAGTGCCTGAATGTGGTTTTGGTCGTGGGGTCACCAGTTAGACCATGCATAGCGTTGTGCTGGGTATACACAGGGTTGCTCACTGCTAGGGCAGTAGGCATAACCCATTTCTTTAAGGCAGCCACAGTGCCCTGGACCACTGATGGACATGAGAGTGTTTTCTCATGTGTTACCTCATGGCGGGGGTATGTGGATACCTGTGGATGAGGATAACTAAGATCACCAAGCAGAGGATGCCAGCAAAAGCCGAGTCCAAATCAGCCACCTGAGACTCCACGGGGTGGAGGGAAACTGAGCAGACAATTCGATCACGACAGAGAGGAGAGAGAGGCAAGGCTCAGGAGGGTGACGCTGTAACCAGAGCTGGCAGAAGCCGCCGAGGCCTTCCAGCCAGGACCAGGATTCAGGGTCCCCCTCCTGCAGGGGGGCACAACTCACAGGCGCAGGCTAAGCCCAAGTCCCCACAGAACCAAGGCCCAGGTGGGAGGCTGAGCGCACACTGGGTTAGCACTAGGGCAGGGGCTAACCATACACGGGAGGGGCTCTAGTTACATGGAGGTCTTGGCTTTTTGCATTCCATTACACGAGAGGATAGAACACAGGGCAGGAGGGAGCCCTGGCAGAGCCAGGCCTGTCGACATGACAGTATACAGGGTGGGCCTTCAGGAGTCACTCTTCTTCTTGCTCTTCTTCAGGAAGGACGGGGTGCGGAACTTCTTCTTCTTTTTGGATGGGGACTTGCCTGGAGACCCATCACTGCCAGGGTCCATGGGAGACCCCTCCTCAGTGGCAGGGGACGCAACCTCTTCAGCTCCTGGAGCTGAGGCTGAGGCTGGCTCAGGGTCAGCCTCAGCAAGGGGCTGAGTGGGGTCTGGGGAAGCATGGGCTTCCTCCTCCACTGCTGGGAAGGCAAGTGCTTCTGAAGGCTCATCCGGGGAGAGGTCAGGGAGAGTCGGCTTGAAAGTGGCGGCATCGCTGTCATCCCTGGATGTCGGCTCCTGGGGAAGGTCTGATAGGTGACCATGAGAGAAATGAGTTAAAATTTGGACAGAGCAGCTGGAAATAAGAACACAGGCAGAGCTGCCAGCCTCTGGTAGTTTTTATTCCTTACACCGAACACTTGACACATGGGTTACTCTACTTCACAGCTGGATGTGGCACATTATGAAATGTAGACTCACTCTCAGAGGGGTTCTAGTACCTTCTCATGAAGAACAGACAAGAGCCAGAGCTATAGCCTGCCACTTCTGCAAAAAGACTACATCAGAACGTGTCACTCTACTGAACAAATGGAGAGTGGTTTGCTGGTGTATAGTGTCCAGGAAGTAAGTCTAAATTCAGCTCTACAACACTGGGTCTCCCCCATGGCAGCCAGCTGAAAACCAGGAGTCAACTATGAGATTCCCTAATGTAATAATATCAAACTATGGTTAGCTATGAGGTGAACTGTAAGATAGGCTGCCCTCACAATTCAAACAGCTAAACATAAAGAACAAACGTAACAGAGTGAAGGCAGGTTTCCATCTAGGGTACAGCACACTTCTACACTGACCAGGGGACACCAGTATTGTAGATTTTTAGTCTATAAAATTATAAGCAATTGGCATGTTAGGCAACATCAAACCATTTAGTACTTAAAAATCAAGCCAAAGATGAGGCTGAGGAGCAGCTGAGCTAAGCGGGGGTTAGGAGCAGCCTGGGCACGGAAGGCTCCGAGCCTCCCACCGGGTGCTGAAGTGCAGGAGGCTGAGACGCCCTAGAGAGCACCCTGACGGCTCTCCTCGGACCCAGGATGACTGCGAGAGAAGACTGCAAGCCCACAGCTCCATACACCCTACACCAGGGCGCCCTGCCAAGCTCACTGCAGACCAACCATCACTCCAGCCCACTAAGTTGTCAATCCCAACTTAAGCACAGGTTCAAACAAGCCTCCATAAGTACCAGTTAGCAGAATCCACCCTGTCAGAACCCAGTTTGCACCTACTCCTGACCCTTTATGGCAAAAGCACCCCACTAAGCAATCAAGAAATATGCTTAGAGTTGTCTGAGGCCCAGAGTATGCTGGGTAGCACTGTGAAAGGGGCCAGGAGCATCCTGGGAAGCTGACACCACCCTTCAGCATTCAGTGACTAAGTAGGTCTCTGAGAGCCTGGTCATATTAACGAGGTCTTCTGTTTTTATTTGGATATACAGAAAACATAAGCCACAGAGAAGCGGGAAAGCAAAGCAGCGCAAGCACCTGGTTAGAGCAGAGGCAGGCGCGGGTACTTACTAGGGTAACAGGTACTCTTTAGCACATCCGTCTCCTGCTGTAAGGCGGCCACAAGAAAGAAAGCACAAGTAGAGAATCTATGCATTCAATCACAGCCATTGGGTTACATAAGAAGAAAGGCCAAGCCACTCTTATAGACCATAGACTGAGGTGGGAGGAGCCAGGAGACACAGACGTACATGGGAGACTAAGGGACAAACGTGTCACGTGTTGGACCACACAACACATACATGCGGTGGCCTGAGAGGCAGAGGGGCACAGACAGCACTCTCGACGGACTGATTAATGCAGCAGGCCTGGAGTCCTGCAGCCCCGCACAACTTAGGGTACCAAGGTTTCTGTGGACTCCGGTCAACGCTGAGAGCGTGCAGGCAAAGGGTAAAACTGACAGGACGAGATGGTGGGCAACATCCCTAAGTGTGTCCTCCCCCACTCACAACAGCTCAAACTATGTTGGCTCAGGTTGCCCCGTCAGAGCAGGTACTGGAGAAACAGCTGGTTTCCAGACCTCTGTGGAAATGCACGCTTCCTCGTCCACGTTCGTGGAATGAGGCCACATTCCACTGCCAGTGCACAGCCCATGCAACCCTTCACACCGGGAGCCACAGGCCTCACCACAGGACTCACCTTCTTCAAGCTTGACGGGAGTACTGGGAGGCGTGTTGGGGACGGCTGACTGGTCGGGAGGACTCTTCTCTTTCTGCTCTCTAGTCTCATCCAGGTTCTCTACAGACGTGAATAAAGTGAGTCTATGGTGTGGAGACAGAACACGGGAGCGATCCCCTTCCTTAGCAGCAGAGCAGCCCACCTGCCAGCCTGCTAGCCTGCCAGTCCCTGTCAGGCTGCACAGACACCCAGGATGCATTTCAGTAAGCAAGGCAGCCCGCAGCCTGGGGTATGCTCTTATCCACACAACTGAAGTACCTTTTTTGAAGAATTTCAAAGAACTACTAGCTGTGGCCTCTACTAGCAACTATCCTACTTCACCATCTTAAGTACTAACTATAGGCATGAGCCATACCACACTGGCTAATTTCTACCCTTAGTACAAAGACAACCTTCAGAGCAGAAAGATGGCTTAGCAGGTAAAGGCAACCGACACAAAGCCCGACTGCCTGACCTACAACCTGGGAACACATGTATCCCACGAGTTGGCCTCTGACCACCCACCAAGGCACGTGTATACCTACATTCATACAACACAAATAAAATGATTCTAATTATTCAAAAACAATCTTCCAGTCAGGGCTGTCATGTGACTGACTGTTGGCCGTGCCCTCTGAGTGAGAAGCCCGTCTAGACACAAACAATACTTGCACTGGCCAACCCGGAAGTCATACCAGCATTTCTTAGGGTTTTATTTTCTCTTTCTTTCTTTCTTTCTTTCTTTCTTTCTTTCTTTCTTTTTTAAGAGTTTATTTAATATATATGAGTACACTGTCATATGGTTACAGATGGCTGTGAGCCACCATGTGGTTGCTAGGATTTGAACTCAGGACCTCTGGAAGAGCAGTCAGTGCTCTTAACCGCTGAGCCATCTCTCCAGCCCAGGGTTTTATTTTCTTATATAAAATGTTTTCCACAAATAATCTGTTATGTGTGCTCACACATGTAAATGCAGAGCACCTGCAGAGGTCAGAGGACGGCCCAGCTGTCAGGCCTCACCTTCCACAGTCTCGGAGACAGGCTCGCACCTTTGTTGTGTGCTGCTGTCTACCCCAAGCTCGCTAGTCCCTAGCTTCGGGAGAGTCTGTTTCTCTCTTGGGACTACGGACGCATGTGCTACTTGTGTCTGGAGATCCAAACTCATCAGGCTTGTGCAGCAAGGCTGAGCGCTGGGGCACCCAGACCCCTGCAGTAATTCACACTTGTCAAGTCCAGCACCACTTTAATTTTCTAAAGTGAACTAGACTGATGAAGACCAAAGGAAAATATAGGAAACTGGGGCCCCAGATCCAGAAAAGTGCATGTTTACTTCTCATTTAAGGAAAATATATATCAATTATTATCAATTTTTCTCAAATCTCCACCTTTCATATAAAAATCTTCCCTTAGTAAAGATTCCCTAAGATGACCAGGTCTGTGAGTGAGAAAGCCCTCTGGCTACAGTTGCCAACCAGGAAGTCACACTAGTATTACTTAGGATTTTAGTTTATTATATAAAACATTTCCCACCAATAATCTCTTACGTGTGCTTATTTGAACACTAACCCCTCTGCTAAGCTCGTCAGGGTCTCTGACAGTGAGCAGCTTTCTGGCCTTCCAGGACACAAGCTCCTGACGCCCTCCTGAGGAGCAAGGGGAGCAGCTCCTCACCACCACCTAGCTTTACCCTCCGCCAGCAGGCTCCACCTCTCTGCTGAGAGCTACACCAACAGCAAGCAAGGTGTGTGTGTGTGTGTGTGTGTGTGTGTGTGTGTGTGTGTGTGCGTGCGCACTCCCACTGCTGCCTGCATATACTAAATAACTGAGGAACTACTTCTCACATAACCTACATTTCTTCAGCATACACAATGCAGTACTTAATCTAAAACAAGACCAAATAAGGTTAAGCTGGATCGAGAGAGATTGTCATCATTTGGTGGTCCACCCTCTGCACTGTCAGAACTGTCTGCAAGGCTGTGCCTGGGAGGACAGCCAAGAAGCACCCTTGCTATTCAGTACAAAGGACTCTGATGTAGCTCAGCTCATGGCTCTAAGGACATTGTCCTGAATGTTCATGAGCATGGCATCTCTGCCAAGGCTCCTAGTACCAGGAAATGGTTCCCAGTGTATGATGAGTAGAAAGCTCAGGGAGAGGGTAGCGTGGCCCCACATTAAAGCTGTCCCACAGCCTATAGGCCTGCTTCTGTTAGTTCTCAAATGCTGGGTCTGTTTTTCCAAGATTGGAGGTACTTGTTCTATCGAGTTCTGACACTCAGCCCTATCTGTTTCCATTTGTTGTACAACTGTTCTATAACTTTTGATAAAATCATGACCAAAGTTGTCCAAAGAGTTGGAAAAAGGGCCATGTCAGCAGGTAGCACTATTTTTGCCATGGTGTGTAGAACATGCCAGAACAGTCAGTACACTAACTCACGCCCTATGACCACCCTTGGATAGGGGCATTCCCAACCTTCTAATCCACAGCTGAGGGCCCCAGGACAGGGGTATGGAGGAAAAGACTCTGCCTGCAGGGCCCACACTATGAGAACCATAATGAGGACTTTCATCTGCACGTAGACCATAGTCCAACCAAAAACCTCAATTCTGGTACCAGAAAACGCACAGCCCCTGGCCCAGCCCCAGACTTTGCATGTACACCCTGTCCTGCAGTGCTCACTCCTCCCAGCTGCAGGCTCTCTTCTCAAGCAACTGGGAAGCAGCCGATTGCCCAGGGACGTAAGGATGAGCTCAGATGTCTGTGTGCACAGCATCTGAACGGTGCCTGCCCTGCACCATGCATCAATGAATCAGGAGACCTCTTCTCAGGGAAACATTGGCAGAAATACTGCATACATAAAAAGTAAGTACTGCGTAAACATAATATTTAAGAGGTCTTTCTCAGTAAGTAATCCAAATTGGTAGCATCAAATGGACAGAAACGACCAGCCCTGAACATAACTCAGGTGGAGCAACAGCCTTAGAGCCAAGTCTTCAGACTTGCTCTTCACTGCAGCTCCTGGAAGAGCAGAGGCCAATCTCTAGCAGAGTCCCCCTACCCTGCCTTCTGCTGGTCCACACACGTCTGGGACCCACCACTGCAGAGTGTGCCTTGCACAAGTTCATTTTGACAAGCATCATCCCCAGCGGGTTGAACCTCGTAATTCTTTCCTTGCAGCACAAAGATTAGAGTAGGTCTGTGAGGGTACACTGCTCAAGTCTCAACCAAACAAGACTTGTGCTTCATGTGCAGGACTTTTCTCACACAGAGAAGATTCTAGTCACTTTCTTCTGCTTTCTGGGACTGCCCTAAATCCAGATCTCAGGAGCACTCACCTTCAGAGCCCTTCTGCTTCCGTTCCACCTCTCGTCGGTATTCCTCTAGTTCACGGTCTGTCAGCGTGTTGAAAGGGTTGGGGCCTGTGGTGCTCACAATTACATGGGGCTGGTATTCCTTCTCAATGATGGCTTTGGAGGCCGTCACCAGCTCCCCCTGCAGACCAAAGAGACTTAGTATGCAAGAGCCTGGCCTGGTGGGACCGCCCTCCTCCCAGGAACACATCAGGCAGGGGGGAGATAGGGGCTTTTCGGGAGCACACAGACATAAGACTGTACCACTTGGCCCAGTGGGGCCTCCTTCTTCCTGAGCAGACAGCAACAGAGGGTGGAAAACACCCTCAGGAGTGCAGACACTTCAGGACTACACTGCCAGGGCCCATGGCCAAGGCAGATTTCAAAACCAGACACCAACCGAGATGCAGGCAGAGTCAGGAGCTAGTACACCCTGGAGGAGCAGCCGCCTCTGCCCGCTGCAGACAGGGATGGCAAAGGACTGCCTTGGGACTACACTAAGCAATCCATTCCCATGTGACCTCAGAAAACGTCACTCTACAACGATCAGAGCAGAGCGTATGGAGATTTCCTTACATTCTTTTGTTGTGTTTTGGTTTGGGGAGACTGGGTCTCACTATGTAGATCTGGCTGTCCTGGAGCTTACTTTATAGACCAGGCTAGCCTCAAACTCAGAGATCTACCTACCTCTGGGGATTAAAGGCTTGCACCACCATGCCTGGCCTAAGACTGAAGCTCAACAAGTTTTCTGCCCTTCTGACTGACAGGTTTACAACCTGTTCCTGGACTTATCCCACAGCATTCAGAAGCAACAAAAGATCCCCAAACAGCAGGTTTGCCTGATACACCTGGAAACTGAGAATGTCCACAGAGAAGCAAGCACAGCGCTGTGGCAGCTCTCTACCACCAGACATGACCGCTGCAAAGGCCACAGCGGAGCCAGGGGCAGCCTGCCCATGCCACAGCAGAAGAACAAAGAGGCCTCAAGGACTTGAGAACACAATCCAGAAATCACAAACGTGCACACGATTAAATGACAGCTTATGCCACAGGGAACCCCAAATCATTCGGATGGTAGGCCTGGAGCCTCAGATCGCACTCTAGCAAAAGGTGAACACCAGAAGCAATCAGGGTCAGCAGACTGGTTCCTAGCGACAGTCAACTCACACCAGCAACTACTCTTCAGATACTGGCTGGAGAAGCTGGTGTGTCTGGGTTGACTAGGAGACAAAAGTATTTAAAGTGACAAAGACCCACCCAGCCCCAAGGCCCTAGGAAAGAAGGGCAAGCAGGCTAAAGAGCCTGGAGACTCATGAAGAAGGGGCCCTCCCTCTGGTCTGGCTTAAAAATGACTGACTTTTCATTTATGAGTGGTTCAGCCACTGCAAGACAGAAAAGAATCTGAATTGTCACTTGCTAATGCTGGTTGAAACGAGTCCCTTCCCTTCAAAAACCATTCTCAGGCTTAATATCCATAAAAAGATCCAATTAGCAAGACCCTCCATGCAACCACATTCTGTAAACACAGCAGCATGCTGGTCACCATCGCTCACAACAAAAGGACAGGGGTATCAGCAGTGAGAAGCATGTCCAAGTTCATGTGATCAAATGACAGCAGGCAACCACTGTCACTGAGACAGCAAAGCCTCTACTTCACATCCTAGAGGAAACACTAAGTCCCCATGCTAGCTCAGCTGATCCTCAAAAGCACATAGCAGACTGTCCACCAGCCAAGGTATTGAAAAAACCAAATATAAACACATGTCAGGCAAGCAGCCTCGGACTGTGTCAGACCTGAGAGTACAGCAGCCAGGACTAGGAAGGCAAGATCAAGAAAGCTTGGTCACCGCACTCCTGGCTGCCCAACAGGAACGCCAAGCAATACAGAGACCCAGTAGCTATTTCTATAACTGAAACAAAAACTGTGTGCACACCTGGGTGAGGGACCACACCTCTCAGAACAGCAGGTGCTCATCTGTAAAGACTTGAGGAGTGTAGGCTCTTCACTCGCCCACTTCCACTCCTAGAAGTGCTTTCTCTTTTTCTAATAAGCTATTTCTGTTCCATCTTAACTTAAAAAGCATGACTTTCTCCATCTCCCCTCCTTGCAGCTGCCAAGATTTTCACCTAATGTGTATTTAAAAAAAAAGACACTCTTAATTAAACTGCCCGTGAGAGAGAGAGAGAGAGAGAGAGAAGAAGAAGAAGAAGAAGAAGAAGAAGAAGAAGAAGAAGAAGAAGAAGAAGAAGAAGAAGAAGAAGAGGAAGAAGGAGGAGGAGGAGGAGGGGGAGGGGGAAGAGGAGGGGGAGGGGGAGAGGGGGAGAGAGTGGGGGGAATGAATGACAAACACTCAGATCTGACTTTCACAGTACTGGGCCATGAACACACTAGGTACTCATAAGGTCAGAGGCTCCAAGAGATAGGCTTACTCCCCCTGGCATTTCTGCCACACAGCATGAAGAGCAAGCCAGATTAAGTACCTGAAGACAGAAAAGCTCACAATAAAGACTGAACTGCAAATTCCTTCCCTGGGAAGATGCCAACATACCCTTAATACTCTTGTCTCTACCACTTAATGCACTTGCAATAACATCCAGAAGGTGGCCCAGATTTTTAGAGCTTCTACTCTGGGATGTGCAAAACTCAAGTGGAAAGGATCCTGCATCTCCTCCACTAAGGACACGCAGTCCCAGCACTGAGTGAGCAGCCATCAGCAAAGAGGGGAAGTCCTAGGCTAAGCAATTTCTTCCCCAAACCACAAATTCCCAAGTCTCAAAACTCTGTTTCTAAGGTCCTCGAGAGATACAAGTGTCCCTGTGCCTGCCTCACTGGGAGGGAGTGTTTCAGATGCTGCTTTTGTCAGATATTTTGTTGCAGCAACAAAAGAAGTAACTAATGAGGAGACATAAATCTGTAAGAAGCTGGAGTAATAACTCCCATATAAGCTAGCTGTGCAGTTGTGGACGCCTGCCTCTCTGTCCTAAGAGCCCTGTGCTACATCCACATCTCAAGATGCTTCCCAACACTAAGATAGCTAGGACTGGCCTGCCGTGCGTCCTACTGGGTACACATGTGAACCTGTGCACACTGTGCAGACACGCCCTAAAGTACCCGGGCGGCCTGCCCACATCTGAATAGGGCTAGCAAAAGGAAATAGAGCTAGCAAAAGGAAATAGAGCTGCCGTTGGATGAAGAACCAGCCCCAAATGTACCCTCTAATGGAGCTGACTGCCCTGACGCTTTCCAAATCACCAAGTCAAAACCTATGAAATGCACAAGACCCCAAAACAGCACAGCAACTGTGACTGTGACTCTGATGCAGCCCATGAAGCAGGAGGATCAGGCCATAGACTAGCCTATGGGGCATGCAGAGCATAGACAACTCCACACACAGCAGATAAAGGCTATTAAGTTAGAGGATCACATGACAGATGGCCAAAAGTCGGAACAGGTACGGCAAGCCGGAGGGTAAAGAGCACCCCTTCCCGTTCTCTGACAAATTCCTTCAAGCAGTAGATAGAAGTGAACATAAGAGTGGAGAGACAAGACGCATTTAATACATAGATATGTAACACAATGTGACCAGGAGTGACTTCCGACAGGAGGAGGATCTCAATATATATCTAGTTCTATCTGGTGATCAGAACAGCTTTAGAACAATACCTGAATTCCACAGCAAGTGTGTAGAGTGAAGCGAGCCTAGAACCACCCAGCTCAAGCTCTGAACCCTGCATTAGCCACTTTGTTTTATGGGGTTTGTTTTACTTGTCTTTTGAGAAAGGGCCTCTCTGCGAGCCCTGGATTGCTGGCTGTGCCGCTGCGCCTTACTCTTTGTTTGCTGAGTCAAATCTCACTCTAGAAGCCAGGGTGGCCTTGAACCCTCTGCTCATACCTCGGCCAGGTTTTATTCTTTAGTTCTCAGACTTCGGAAAGGTAATCTTTAACTGGCTTCCAACTACTACAATCAAAGCTGAACAAGTGAGGCAGGGTCACAATAAAAGCTGCCACTGCCGACAAAGTCCAGACATGCCCCTTGCGACTGGCAGCCTACAATAGGTAAATTCTGAAAGCCAAAGGCAAGCACTAAGTTCACATTCAAAACTTCGGAAAGTGAGCCATTTCAAGTAAAAACTTAGAATGCTGAAAATTGTTTTAAAAAACGACAACGGTGACAGCACACCTCTCTACAATCTCAGAGGACTCAAAGGTCCATGTCCAGCTGCTTCATTAACTAAGACGGAGCAGTAGAGAGGAACTACTGGGGGAGGGGAGGGAGAAGAGCACTGCGGACCAAAAGGAAGGTAGGGCAGGGCAGTGAGTACCTTTCTAAAAGAGACAGACTTAGCGGGACTAAAGGTCTGCTCGAGCCCTTCGATAGTTTCCGTACAGTCAGAGAGGGGTGCGTCCTGCAACAGTAAACTGAGTCATCAGAGCACACCAGGCCCAGCCTTAAAAATATCAACCAAGAAGACAGGATAAAGCCAGCTAAGAGCATGCAGCAGGGGCAGTTGTCAAGGGAACGGTTGATGACAGCGGTACGTGCAGTCATTGGACATGAAACCAGGACCATAGCTGGCCAATTAAAAAAAAAAAAAAAAAGCAGCAACAATCATCTACTCCTGCAGTGAGACTGAAAGCATCTTGATTTCAGAGATAACCACTTACACGATTAGTGTCAGTGTGCCACTTATGTAAGTCGTTTTACAGAACTTTGTGTAAATGTGGACGGACCACATTTACAAGCTCATGCCCACCCACTCTGCGTCCCAAGCAGCACTCTGTTGCAGACATAAGTACACCAAAACAAGGGTCCGCAGCCCGCCCTCCTCCTGGCATTTCCGCAGTACCCAGAGGACCCTAGGGGACCCCGATTCAAAGCAGTGGCCTATGAGCCCTTGAGTATGCATGCACTGTAAGGAGCAGGCTCAATGGCTGGATCCACCCTCAGCATGCGTAGACTTGGTCTGTAACTCACATAAAGTGTCTGCATTATCAGGACTACACAAAGAAACCCACTGGCCTAGAATACTCACCTCACAACATCATTCTGGGCTTAGTCACCGCCCACTAATGTCAGAGACACTGTGTTCTCTTACCTGAACGAGGCTTCTGTCCATCATCACACCACACAGAACCTGGGACTGAGGTCCTGCTGTCTTAATGTCCTGTAAGTTCTGCTCTCGAATCTGAGGATAGGAAGAAAAAGGCACATGAGCATCCCAGAGGATGCAAGCTGGAATTCCCAGTCCTACTGTTACACACTTAAGACCCTGGCCATGTGCAAGCTGTCTCGGCCCATGATGGCCGGATGGCCAGGACACACCCACTTTAGGGTATCGGCCTAACTGCACAGAGGGTGAAAGGCTACAGGCATAATGGACAGACTACCCTTGACCACTCAAGGCTCTTGAGGAAAATCTGCCATGCACTCCTCTTTCAGTGACGTTGTGAATGCGGATGGATCTCGTGGTCTAACACATCAAACACAGCTCACAGATCTCTGAATGAACCCTGAAAGGCAAAGGCTGCTGTCTGTTCCTATTAAGAACGGGCTCTGCAGTTTCCACACTTTAGAACTGCTTTTTTGAGAAGTTTAAGGAACAGTGGAACCCCAAACAATGAGCAGAAGCAACAATATGAAAAGATAACTGTTCTAGAGCGTGCACGCACCCAATCCCATAGCATATAGCATGCCCCCAAAACTTAACCCACACCCCCACCAAGGACAGACAGCAATACACACCTTGTTCCGCATCTCCTGGACCTCTTTGGGGTTAGTGTTCAATGGAACAAACAGGTTAGGGACGGCAGAGGTGGAAGTTCTATGTCCATCCTCTTTAGTCCACTGGAATATCAAGAATATGTGAAAAGTCAGGATAATGACAACTGTAAATGACACCACAGCATCCAATCTGTCCAAATGACCTCACGTCTGATCATGCACTGAACTTCACAGGACGGAACCAATGACCACATTTCCTGGGTCACCCAGTAGAGTCGTCATAGGAGTGTGATATGGTCACTTAAAAAAAAAAAAAAAAAGTGACAGCACTCAAAGCCATGACTGACAGAAAAGGGCCATTCAGAGAGCTCACTCAAAGTCTGGAGCGAAAAGGCTGGCTACCCAGTGGCCCACTGTCAAGCCATGGGCCTGCCAGAGCAGCCCCCAGAGACCATTGGTTCACCGCCCTGAGAGTCACCCAACACCAAAGCCAACTGGAAGCGTGGGATGACAGTCATGAGAAGCAATGTGATGCTCCTACCCCAGGGTAGGCAAAGTCTGCACTGTGAGGCAAGAGTGGGCATCACCAAAGTTCTACATTAAAATAAACGAGAGCATCAGAATGTACCAAGTACAGTCTATTCCAACCCAAGGAAAGTACTGTATTAGCACCAATACAGTAACTACCTAGTGCAAGATTTTGGTGATGTCAAGTATTTTATATAACTTAATACTTTTCAGTGTTACAAAATATCCCGAACAAACTTAAAGCACTTCATGAGTCTTCAGAGGCTGCTTTAGATATCAGTGCACACTGTCCACATGCTGCACTTTCCATTATTATTATTTTTGGTTCTCCAATAAGATATGAGCTTTTTAGCCAATTCTAATACTTAAGCATGAGCAGGCACTGAACAGTAAAACAAGCCATCTGGCAGGTGTTATGCCTTCAGGATAGATTTGAGAGGCAATAAAAAAAGCCATAAACCATAAGAATTTAAAGGAAGCAACAAAACCATCAAATGCTTAGCCGCTGCGAGGAAGTGTGGAATGGGCATGGAGCCGTGGGTACTCACTGATGCTTCTTCTGAGACAAAAATAACTCCAGCATTTTAGTAAAAATAATTTTAGTAAAAACATTAAAACAGCCACTCAGAAGCTTGAACACATTTGAAAATAGCAATTATTGTAAATTACAATATACCAACCTGGGCACACTGCACAGAACGTGTGTCACTCCAGAACAATAAGAAGCATACGCATATGCTGACCAGGCCCTCGAGGCACACACTGACTGAATGCCTCAGGTAACCTGACTGCAAGCTGAGCTCCAGTGCTCACAGCTGCTGCAGGTGCACGGTGCAGACTCCAGACAATGCAGCGTGCTCACAGCACCAGAGAACAGGGGCTTTGTAAGGTACACTCCATTTTACAAGTAAATCAAGTACAGAAAAGGAGGGCAGGATGAGAGAAGAGGAAAATCCCACACCCGAGCCCTGAGGCCGGCTACAGCCATGCAGGCTCCTGACCCCATGACGCAGCTGCTCAGAAGCATGGAGGCTTCTCACCACACCAGAACCACCTGGAGAAGACAAACCCTTTTTCTCTTTTAAGTGTTAAAGGGGAAGCGTGTTTACAAGGAGACCACTCTCCTGCCTGCTTGCCCATCACACACAGTCCCTTCACGAGGGACCATGGCAATGGGCTTTTGCTCCAGCTCAGCTCAGTATCTGGGCAGACTGTCCTAGCTAGCCCTTTCAAAATCATGGCCCGTCCATCCTCAGAGGAATGTCTCTGCACCGGGCATCCAGCACCTCTCAGAGCACACGAGAACCCTGAGCAGCAATCCTACGTAGCCCAGCACCTCTGGCTGAGTCTTGTCGCTGGTGCCTGTAGATGGCCTGCGCTGCACTTGGGTCATGCCACACCCAGCAGGAGTCAGAGACTCACCACCATGGCCGTCTACTCATGCAACAGTCCATGCAGAGGGCAGCTGGCATAAGCATCGGAGGCTGTGGGATAGAGGACAGGCAATAATGCTGAGCGAGGACAGAGGTGGGTGAAGAGCTAGCCAGAAGACGTGAGAAAACTGCGTAAGAAGATACCAGAGACAAATGCACTCGGGCAAGTCTGCAACACTGAAGAATAAGGTTTATGCCATGAGTGCTTCTTCAGAAACGAACCGTAAGTTTTCTCAGACAGACGCTGAGTTAAAGGCGAGCTCCTGCTGTTAGGTTAATCATGTAAGTTCTTTAGTACTTTTGCTATGTGTAGAGTTGGGTTAGCTGGAGTTACTAAAGAGGTACTTTATATCTTAAGCAGTTTCAAGCAGACAGTATTAACTGGGATTTTAGCTAGGACGTGAAGTAGATTTTGGCTCAGGAAGAAGCAAGTCACACAGGCGGTGCTCACCAATGAGGTCAGAAAGGGAAGTGCCCAAGGCCTCCGAAGCCCCAGCTGCCCAAGGCTCTACATCATCTAACTATGAACAGTAAGGTAGGCACAGACCAAGCAGTTGGTAATACAGCTTGGCACGCAGACACCGGACGAGAGAGACTGCAGCAAGGGTTTCACGTGATCGTGTGTAATGTTCGTCCACACCTTAGTCTTCGACTTGGGACTGCTTCCGTTCTGCCCCTCCTCAGAAGCGTCATCACCCCGGCCAGAGTTCAGCCATCTT
This sequence comes from Apodemus agrarius, assembly GCA_964023405.1. NCBI lineage: Eukaryota > Metazoa > Chordata > Mammalia > Rodentia > Muridae > Apodemus > Apodemus agrarius. Next base: position 73,415,807 of record OZ030016.1, read on the forward strand.
GTCTTCTCTCGCTGCTGCTTCTGAAAACTGTGTCTGAGAGGCGAGCACGTGCCTGAATCGCCATCACTGGCAAAGGAGTGGCCTGCGACACTGGCAGGGGCTTCCACATCGCTGTACTTTTTAGATCTCTCTCTCAGAGCAGGGTATCGATAGGGGTAGCCAGTTCTGTAGCCCTATGATTTAAAGAGGGAAAAGCAGTCCATACTCCAGACCTCAAAACAAAATTTCACTTTGGGTATATGGTAAGAGACCATCTCAAAAATAAACAAGCCGGGCATGGTGGCGCACGCCTGTAATCCCAGCACTTGGGAGGCAGAGGCAGGTGGATTTCTGAGTTCGAGGCCAGCCTGGTCTACAGAGTGAGTTCCAGGACAGCCAGGACTACACAGAGAAACCCTGTCTCGAAAAACAAAAAACAAAAAAACAAAAAAAACAAAAACAAACAAACAAACAAACAAACAGAGAATGGCACCCAAAGGTGTTGGCTTCCACAAGCACACACACTCACACACAGCCCAAAAAATTTCAAGAACTGGTTCTCAGGTATTTAAGCACATTTGAATTCAGTCTTCAACTTGAGCTTGTGATCATCTGCTATACTTTGAAAGCTGTGCCCTACACAATCCACACTTCTGCTGCGCCAACTTCCTTGCTATCGTCCTCAGAGACAGTCGGTGACTTCCTCATTTCACCCATCCAATACAGAGCACCCAATAGCTGAGGCAAAGATTGCACAGAAGACTCCAACTCTCTCACCTTGTGGCATGGGTGGAACTTACAAACTTGCTTCTAGGCCTTAGCATTCACTACAGATGACAAGCATGGATTACACAAAAGCAGTAGTGCCTGTTTTGTGGGTCTCCATCACACCGCTAGCTCTGAAAAAGCAAGCTACGATGAAACTGCAGCTACAAAGGAACATTCTCTGGAAGTGGATTACCCCCCCCAGCTGAGCTTCCTGGCTAACTCTCTGACTGCAGCCATCAGACTTCATTGGTGTCTGGGGTGCTGACCCAAGGAAATAATGAAGTGCCGTTTCAAATCATTACACTTAATCTATTTTGCTACATAACATAGGGGGGCCCCAAGATGGCTCAGCAGATGAAGACGCTTGCTAATAAACATGACAATCTGAGTTCAATCCCTGGAGCCCATGTGGTAGAAGGAGAAAACTGTCTCCTGCAGGCTGCCCTTTGACTTCCACATGTACACCACAGCATATACGATGCCCCCCTCAAAAACCAGTTATTTTAAAAAGCACATCATGGCCGGGCGGTGGTGGCGCACGCCTGTAATCCCAGCACTCTGGGAGGCAGAGGCAGGCGGATTTCTGAGTTTGAGGCCAGCCTGGTTTACAGAGTGAGTTCCAGGACAGCCAGGGCTATACAGAGAAACCCTGTCTCCAAAAAACCAAATCCCCACCCCCCAAAAAAAGCACATCATGGGTCAGACAAATGTTTCCTAACTTATCTAATGGTCTCAAACTCAGAATGAGTCCCTCACTGCAGTTCATCATGTGAGACACATGGGACTATGCCGGCCACATTCACCCATCTGCACCCTGTGACAGAGGTACTCTAGAAATATCCCCACAAGCAGGAGTGGAGGGCTGCTTTGGAAGGCTGAGGTGGTGTCATGAGCATCAGCTCCTAACTGTTAACTGATGTTAGGAGGGCCCAGCTGGCTGTGGAGGTGCCATGTCTAGGCAGCTGTAGAAGAAGGGCTGCTGTGGATTCTGCTCTAGCTATGGCTTGGAGTTGCTTGATGTCCTGTGCTGACTTCCCACAATGATAAGTGGTTCAAGCTGCATTCTTAGCTCCCGCTAGGTCCAAAGACAAAATTCTATTTAAAGATACATCAAGGGCATATAACCAGAGGATTCCCCAGCATGTAATAAGGACACATACTCCACTATGTTCATCGCAGCCCTATTTATAATAGCCAGAAGCTAGAAAGAACCCAGATGTCCCTCAGTGGAGGAATAGATACAGAAAATGTGGTATATTTACACAATAGAATACTACTCAGCAATTAAAAACAATGAATTCATGAAATTCTTAGGCAAATGGTTGGAACTGGAAAATATCATCCTAAGTGAGGTAACCCAACCACAAAAAAACACACATGGAATTTAGTCACTGATAAGTAGATATTAGCCCAGAAGCTCTGAATACCCAAGACACAATTCACATATCAAATGATTCCCAAGAAGAAGAAAGGAGAGGGCCCTGGTCCTGGAAAGGCTTGATGCAGCAATGTAGGGGGTTACCAGGACAGAGAAGTGGGAGGGGGTGGATTGGGGAATGGTTGGAAGGAAGAGGGCTTATGGGACGTATGGGGATGGGGGAACCGAGAAAGGGGAAATCATTTGGAATGTAAACAAAGAATATAGAAAAAAAGATTTAAAAAATTAAAATTAAAAAATTAAATTAAATTTTAAAAGATACATTAAGGGGCTAGAGACACTGTTCAGTAGGTAAGAGCACTTACAGCTTTTGCAGGACCCAAGTTTAGTAACCAGCACCCAAGGTGGGAGGGTCACAACAGCCTATCTATAACTCCAGCTCCAGAGAATCTATCACCCTCTTGTGGACTCTGTGGGCACTACACTCACACATACAAACTCCCAAACAAACACATAATTTAAAATAAATTCTTAGAAAAAAAAAAGAATAAAACTTAGAATGTGGCTCAGAATAATTGGCTAACATGTACAAAGCCCTGAGTTGCAGCCCTAGCACTACATGAAACCAAACATGGTGCTGTATACCCTTTAATCTCAGACATGGTGCTGTATATACCCTTTAATCCCAGCACTTGAAAGCTACAGACAGTAGGTTCGAGAGTTCACTGTCATCCACAGCCACACGACAAACTTGGGGACACCCTCCTGGCTTCATGAGATTTCGTCTCACTCAATCAATCACTCACTCACTCAATCAATAAGTTGCCCCCCACCCCCACCCCTGAGACAGGGTATCTCTGTGTAGCCCTGGCTGTCCTGGAACTCACTCTGTAGACCAAGCTGGCCTCAAACTCAGAAATCCGCCTGCCCCTACCTCCCAAGTGCTGGGATTACAGGTGTGCGCCACCACCGCCCGGCAATAAGTTTATTTTTAAAAAGAATCTTTATGTCATATTTTATTATGGTTTAGCTTACTAACATACACTGGTAATTCTTCAAGACTTTTTAGTATGACATTCTAAATGTCATAGCATTCAGATACACATGAAGACAACCATTTTGACTGCTATGAAAAGCATTTGAGCTCTAGAACAATAAGCAACATTCTCACCAGATTATCGAGCATCCGCATAAGAGCTTCAAATTCTTGCTCCCCAATCTGCCACTTGGGAGGTGACCCAGAGCCTTCCCCTGCTGGAGTCCCTGGAGAACGGGATTTGGCTTTGTACTTCCCAGGATCCAGCAGAACTAAGTTGTCTGGTCCTCCAGAACTTGCCAGAGTTCGAACCTTTCAAAAACAAGCAAACAATATGGCTTGGTTCCACAGAGATCAAGAGAACCAGATGACACAGAGAATATGGAACAATACAGCTCTCCACAGGAAGCAGTAAAACATGTGGGGCACTTCCAGAGGTTATAAAGGCATTTTCAGAGATTTTCTTAACAATGACAAAATATGGACAGTAGTAAGAAATGGGAATGTTTGCTTATTACTTGACAGATGTCAGGGCTGGATGGCGGGGCAGCAGGAGCAGGAGGCCAAGTGGAGCAGAATGAGGAATACTGACTGACACTGAAAAGCAAAACACCTCTAGGTTTCTGCTCTAGGTTTTCAAAAGGATCCTGAAGGGCAAGTGCAGTAATATTAAGAGAATATGCATAAAGCTATAGCACACACCAATACTCCCAAAAGTGATGCATGTATGTGTGTATGAAAAATTAGAAATGAAAACCCCAGCAATCTTTCTAAGTTCCAAATAATGAGCTCATCATGGCTAAAGGATTGCTCAAAGCTTCACTCTTGCAAAACAAGTATTAGAAAATCCACACGAACCCCAGAGACATCCAAATAAACCATCAGCTAAATGGAATGGCCGACCTGGATCTCACACGCAACCACAAGGTTATGGATGTAGTAGAAGGCCTCCTCCACGCTCTCTCCAACTGACACGAGCCCATGATTCCGGAGGATGAGAACCTAGGGAAGCAAGGGCGTTCTGTGGAACAAGGCACCGAGACTCAGCCTTCTAGGCTCTACAACTGAAAATACAAGATGCTACTGACCTTGCTTTTAGGGCCCAGATTTTTCTGAATCAAAATTTTTTCCTCTTCATCAACCAGAATGCCATGATAGTCATGATAAGCAACATCTCCGAGGGAAAGTGCCTCCGGGGAAATAGGTAAGAGTCCACACTTCATTGCAGAGACCTGGACAGCAAGTGGTCACCATAACAAAGAAAGGCCACGGTTAGGCAGCAACTCAAGACTCACGAATGCGTTCCTCACAGAGATGAAATGACACTGATGCATGTTTAGCTTCATTTTCTTGTTGGGAATAAATGAACCCATAAACTTAGATTTAATCTTCACTTCCAGGGCCCCTGACGGCAGCTGGAAGAGCTTGCGAGAGAAAGCGTGACTGGGGTTTTCCAGAGGTTCCAGATGCTGCGCCAGCCAGTGCTCATTAATGCAGCGAGTCGGGCTTAGGGAGAGGAACACAACAGGCCCTCTGAGGACGGTGTCTCAGGGGGAAAGTTTCAAGTGCTAAGGTTTTGTTCATGTTATACTTTAGGCTGTAGGTAAGAGAAAAACATCTGAAAGTTTCATAAAAAGTAATTTATAACAAATGGACAATTACATACTTATAAGTCCTCTATATTTAAGTAAATATAGTAAAGGGTTGTTGGTTTGGCTTGGTTTTGGTCTGGAGTTCACTATGTGGACCAGGCTGGTCTCGAGCTCACAGATTTGCCTGCCTCCTCCTTGAGTACCGGGATTAAAGGTGTGTGCCACTAAGCCCAGAAATATAGTAAAGGTTTTAAGTAAAAAAATTTTTTAAAGTTTTAAAGTAAAGTTGAGTCTCGAATAAAACATTCAGAGTGGCCAGACATTGTGGGGTAGGCCTGCCTACCATCCTAGCTACTCGCAGACTGGGGCAGAATGATCACAAATTCAAAAAGCAGCCTGGGCTACAGAGTAAGACTGACTCAAAAAATACAGTAAAGAGAGGACAAGCTCAGCATAATGCACAGGCCTCATTTGCATAAGGCCTGAGCATCAATCCTCAGCACTACAAACAAACGAACATTTACCCAGCTTTTATGTTTCCTAAAATTCCCTTGAATCTGTTGCAGAATATGCTAATTTTTAAGATTCATTTAAGCTGAGATGGTGGTTCAAGCCTTTAGTCCTAGTACTCTGGTGGCCAAAGCAGGTGAATCTCTGTGAGTTCAGGGCTAGCCTGGTCTATGCGTTACCTATAAGTCATTCTGAGTTATAGAGTTCAAGGGTATCCAAGACTATACAGTGGGACCCTGTCTCAAAAAATAAGATAAGGAAAAAATAAAAATAAAAGAAACATATTCAGGGCTGGAGAGATGGCTCAGGAGGTTAAGAGCACCGGCTGCTCTTCTAGAGGTCCTGAGTTCAAATCCCAGCAACCACATGGTGGCTCACAGCCATCTGTAATGGGATCTGATGCACTCTTCTGATGTGTCTGAAGACAGCGACAGTGTACTCACATAAACAAAACAAAAAATAAATATTAAAAAAAAGAAACATATTCAGTTGCAGAAGTACAGATTTGTACTCCTCACACTGAGAGGCTGAGGCAGGAGAATCATCACATGTTCAAAGACAACTTAGACTACATTAGGAGACCTTGTCCCAGTAGGTTGAGGCAAAAGAATTGCTACAAGTAGCTATACAGTTCCAGGCCAGCCAGGGCTATATAGCAATGGTCTACCTTTGGGGGAGGGGGGGAGGTAGGGAAGGAAGGTAGGAGGGAAGGAGGAAGGCAGGCCGTCAGGCAAGGAAGAGGGGAAAGCAAGTCAAACTAGAGGCTGAGGGTACAGTTCAGGGTTAGAATTATGTAGGCTTAGTTCTATCCCAGAAAGAAGATTTTAAAATAGAAAAGCCGAACAGTTGAGAAGTTTTTTAATTCCCGTATGTGACTGTGTCTGATGTCTATGAGAGCAGAGGTGGGGTAAGCACCTGTACAAGCGCTGCACCAGAGGAGAACACCAAGGGTCCTGGTGCACTGCTCTCCACCACATTCCCTTGAGACTGTCTTTCACTAAAGCCAGGTCTGAGCTGGTAGCCATCAAGCCCAGTGGCTTCCTGATCTGCCTGTCAGAGGTGGGGTTACAGGCACACATGCAACCACATACAGTTTGTCTGTGGATCCAAGGTATCTGACTTAAAGTTCTTTTGCTTGAGAAGTAAACATTCTTTCCTGCTGTGCCATCTCACCAGCTTCAAACATTGTGTGCGTGCATGTGTGTGCATGTATATATAAAATTAAGACTTATTAACTTGCTACAACAAGCAAGGGCAAGCCAGAGCTTTAAAACCTATGAAGAAAGCTGGGCATACATGGCACATGCCTTTAGTCCCAGCATTTGTGAGGCAGAGGCAGATGGATCTCTATGAATATGAAGCCAGCCCGATCTACATACACAGTGAGTTCCAGGACAGCCAAAGATACATAGTTGAGACCCTGTTTTGAAAAAATAAAAACAAAACCAAATAAACAAAATGAGAAGTAGAAAGTTCCCCGTGTGGCACACTCACCGCAGCCCCTGCCGGGGTGTGAATGTGCACAATACACTTGGCATCTGGTCGCGCAGCATAAATTGCAGAATGCAGAGTGAAGCCAGCCTGATTTACTCCTAGGTTAGTACTTCCACGATCTACTATATCTCCTTGTAGATTGACCTTAACCTGCAAATAAAGAAGCAAAGCTTTAAATATCAAGAAGAATTCAAGGTACCCTTACTAGAAAACACAAGAAAAAGTGTCTATAACAAGCCAAGAAAAGTGTCTATAACTTCTTTTAAAGGTTCCTCCTCAACTAACCACACTTGCATATGTTCAGTTAGGCTCTGCAACTGGACATGAGGGCACTTAAAGATCTACTAGAAGCGTTATAAACCCGGTGGATGCCAAAGAAAAGGGTATGCTCACCAAGCTGGATGCGGTCACTTCACTGTAGAGAAGTCCAAAGGGTACGATGAGGAAGTGTTCCTGCTCAGAGTTCACTCTGGTCTACGGGAAAACGCCTGAGTCAGCATGGAAGTAATTTTACAGAGGTAAAATTACCTGTGTCACTTACAGGACACAAACTCACAGGTGAATAACTAGGTAGGAACTAAGGCTTACAGTCTACCACAAAGCTAGGATGATCTGAACACTTACTGTACAGCAATTTAACTTATCATATACATACTGGTCACAATGAAAACAAGCCAAACAACCCAGTTCTATACTCGACCTCTGCAGGGTCATTGTAAGGTTATTCTGATGCCACCAGTCTAATGGCAAAATGGTGCCAAACCTCAGAAGTAGAATAATGAAACAAACACTTTTTTTTTTTTAAGTTTTTCAAGGAGCTAGAAAAATGGCTCAAAAATTAAAAGCACTTGGTGCTCTTGCAGAGGACCTGTGTCTGCCTGCTGGAGTTCTTATCAGGTAGTTCCCAAGAACCTCTAACTCCAGTTCCAGGAGATCCAACCCCAATTTGGACTCTGAATAGCTGTATACATATAGTATACACACAGACAAGAAAGCGTATACACATAAACATAAAATAGATAAAAGTTTCCAATTAGATTTTGTTAATACACAAACCTAGAGGACAATGGGAAGATGGTAATATTCACAAATGAGCACAATCTTTCCTCAATGTTTGATATAGTTTTGAAATAGCTTAGAAAGTCCCGATACAAAAATATCATCACCCTCTGGTTTCTCTGCATTATCCATAGTGTTTCTCTCTCTCTCTACAATTCCTTCAGCACAGAAAGGCACAATATACCCAGCATATACCAAAACAGCAGGAATATAGCAGTAAAAAAGAAGAGATCTTCCCCAGTTTAAGAGAGAGAGAGAGAGAGAGAGAGAGAGAGAGAGAGAGAGAGAGAGAGAATCTCATTTTGATAAGAAATGGTTGGGGGCTGGAGAGATGGCTCAGTGGTTAAGAGCACTGACTGTTCTTCCAGAGGTCCTGAGTTCAAATCCCAGCAACAACTATATGGTGGCTCACAACCATCTGTAATGAGATCTGACGCCCTCTTCTGGGGTGTCTGAAGACAGCTACAGTGTACTTATGTACATAAAATAAAGAAATGGTTTGGGGTGCCTGGAGAGATGGCTCAGCGGTTAAGAGCACTGACTGACTGCTCTTCCAAAGGTCCTGAGTTCAAATTCTAGCGACCACATGGTAACTCAAAACTATCTGTAAAGAGATCTAATGTCCTCTTCTAGTGCATCTGAAGACAGTTACAGTGTACTTAGATATAATAATAAATAAATCTTTAGGGCCAGAGTGAGCATGGCCGAGTGGAGTGAACAGAGGTACTGAATTCAAATTCCCAGCAACCACATGATAGCTCACAACCATCAGTAAAGCTACAGTGTACTCATATGATTTTTTGGATAGACTTAAGTGCTTTTCTACAGGGCAGGCATTCTGAAGCATTCCTGTGATCTCAGAATTTGGGAAGTTAAAATAGAATGCTCCTGAGTCCTTACGGATTAGACATAAGCATAGTGCACACGTGCTGTGCTAGCAAACCCCAGAGCACTTGCTAAGCTTAGGTATGGTATTTATAGAGGGGGTAAAGGGGAAGGAAGAGGGGGAGAAAAGACAGTGAGAAGATTTAATTTCCTGGTTACTAATAGGGGGACAATTTTTCATATAATAGTTCTTATTTCTGTAAAGATAAAGTATTTTCTTGTATTTTGTTCATTTTATATTGATTTTTCCATTTTTTCTTTTTTTCCTAAGGCCAGCCTGACCTATATAGCAAATTACAAGTCAGCCAGAGCTAGAGAATACAACCCTTTCTCAAAAAATAACAAAATACAATTCTAATTGTAAGCTTAACATATTACATGTTTTAATAGAAAACACGTAAAATATCCAACTCTTTGTCTAAAGCAAAAGGTGTTACAGGAACAATTGAGACATCAAATGAAAGGAGCACTTCTGAGCAGATGTCTTCAGTGGTGCTCCGCCAGTGCCCTTGCCTACCTCCTCCCCTGCTCCTCCCAAGCGCCCCCAGCACTCAGGAGGAAGGTGAGCTTGTTATAGAGATAGATACTGTATCCCCGGCACCCCCAGCACTCAGGAGGAAGGTGGGCTTGCTATAGAGATAGATACTGTATCCCCGGCACCCCCAGCACTCAGGAGGAAGGTGAGCTTGCTATAGAGATAGATACTGGATCCCCGGCACCCCCAGCACTCAGGAGGAAGGTGGGCTTGCTATAGAGATAGATACTGTATCCCCGGCACCCCCAGCACTCAGGAGGAAGGTGAGCTTGCTATAGAGATAGATACTGTATCCCCGGCACCCCCAGCACTCAGGAGGAAGGTGAGCTTGCTATAGAGATAGATACTGTATCCCCGGCACCCCCAGCACTCAGGAGGAAGGTGAGCTTGCTATAGAGATAGATACTGTATCCCCGGCACCCCCAGCACTCAGGAGGAAGGTGGGCTTGCTATAGAGATAGATACTGGATCCCCGGCACCCCCAGCACTCAGGAGGAAGGTGAGCTTGCTATAGAGATAGATACTGTATCCCCGGCACCCCCAGCACTCAGGAGGAAGGTGAGCTTGCTATAGAGATAGATACTGGATCCCCGGCACCCCCAGCACTCAGGAGGAAGGTGGGCTTGCTATAGAGATAGATACTGGATCCCCGGCACGCAATGCACTGACCAGATCTTCACCTCAGGGCTTAGCATTCCATGGACTCTAGACTGGAGCTGAGACAATCACTTGTGATGTTGTACAGGTGCTAAGACTTAACACAGGACAGAAAGGCCTGTGCACCAGCTAAGAATCACCAAGGATGGATCCTCAGCCCAATATCCCAGCTGGGCCACTGGCTTGCCCTTTCCCTTCCCCGAGGCTTCTCTAAATCTGATACCACTTTAAAGACCTAAGTCCATCTGTCCCCTTCAAGGCTCCAATACCTGCCAGCACTAGAAAATCCCCTGAGCAGAAAATCCCTGACCCTCTTCCAGATTAAGGACAAAATGACTCTTAGCACTTGTTTTTGCACTGAGACTGTTTAATATCTCTCTCCTGTTAAGTATCTACACAATAATACCTGGATGGTATGATGGTATCTAATGGTAAAACAAATAGATATTATAAACCTTAATAACAAAACCAAAAATACTCTAAAATTTAAAAAGCCAAAAGGGGAGGATGGTTTCTTCTTTAAAGACTCCCTGATTTCAGTTTACAAAGGAAAATAAAATATTTTTGGTAACTTGAATTTTTTAACTCTGTATTAATAACCAAATATCACTTATAGTCAGAACAGTAAACATTTAACTGGCATTTTAATTCTGTCAATGCCAAGCAAAAAGAATTTTTTTCCGAGACAGGGTTTCTCTGTGTAACTGTGGCTGTCCTGGAACCCACTCTGTAAACCAGGCTGACCTCGAACTCAGAAATCCACCTGCCTCTGCTTCCCAAGTGCTGAGATTAAAGGTGTGCACCACCACTGCCCAACCATGCCTAACAAATTACAGGGAAGAAGGGAAAGGCTCATAAATTTAAGTCAAAGTCACTAAAATAGCATTTACAACAGGGTGAGTTATACATAGCATCTTTAAAACATACAAATAAGCTACTGTTAGATGCAGGCACCACACTTCCTATTCCTATTACAGCTGTAACATCTACCTAGAATCTATTAGCATTAAATCTCCACCTGAGCTTTCTGTCCAGTCCAGTGAGCTGGAAAGGCCAGCAGATGGTCAGTGGCAACTAAACTAAGCTAACTGGACCTACTGCTCAGTACCAAGGTTTTTACTGAGGTCTTTTTCACCGGACAGGGCTGGCCGCCATTTAATGGTGGCATACCGACACAGTGCCAGACACTGCTCCTGGTCCCAGGCCCACAAGTGGGGGCACAGAGCAGCTCTGCTTATAGGGCTGGTACTCCTGTGACAACTATGCCATAAGACTGCACAATTGGGTGTCAGTCACTGCTATATGGAAACACAAGACTGCATTCCAATAGTAATGGCGTGAGCGGACAGAAGGAGGCATCCGCAGTAAGGACGACACCACACTGCTAACGAGGAAAGCACTAGAGCGTAACTTCGGCTTTCACATCCCCGGAGCCCAGGAGGGAGCTAGACTAGGCACTCCTCACAAGCTCGGCCGTGAAAACCTCCACTCATGTACATGAAGAAAGGCTGAAGCAGGCTAAGCAGCTGCTAACATCTGCTGCTGCAGCGAACAGCAGCGCTGGCATGATGGTGATGGCGTGATTGCCAATCTCTCTTTAGGCCTCTGTAACACCTACAGAAGGTATGCTTGTTGCAGTAAGCAGGTATTATAATGGTAATTTTAAAAATTCAGGATTGTCAAGTTGGAGTCAGTCTGGGTCACAAACTGAGTTAAAACCAGCCTCAAATAGCAGTGAAAGTGCAGGCTGAGAGGCACCAGCACTGAGTGCTGTTTTCTCTTCCAAGGAGATCCAAGTTCAGTACCAACATCCACAGTGGCTTACAACACCCTAATACTTGAGTTTCAAGGGACCCAACACAATCCTCCAGCCTCCGTACAGGAAGACTGACAGACACAGACACACACACAAACTTTTGAAAACAGTGAAGCTTCAGCTTTTATGTTTATATATGTTTATATTTTGTTTATATTAGGAGGCAGAGGGAGGCAGCTGAGTTCTAGGCCAGCTTGATCTACAAAGTGAATTCCAGGATAGCCAGGGCTGCACACAGAAACCCTGTCTCAAAAACCAAAGACAGCGGGCGGTGGTGGCGCACGCCTGTAATCCCAGCATTCGGGAGGCAGAGGCAGGCAGATTTCTGAGTTCAAGGCCAGCCTGGTCTACAGAGTGAGTTCCAAGACAGCCGGGACTACACAGAGAAACCCTGTCTCGAAAAAACCAAAACCAAAACCAAAAACAAACAAACAAAAAAAAACCCAAAGACAAACAAAGAGTAAAGTTCTTAAAATCCAGGTGTGTTGGGAGGGAGGAACCAACAAGAAACTGAAACAAGCTTTAAAGCCAAAGAAAAAGTTCAGAGAAAAAAAAAAAGAGAGAAAGCAAGCTGTCGGTGCCTTAAGTCCAGAAGGAGGAAGGAAGTGGATTTATAGTCAACAGAAGTGCGGCCAGAGCCCACAAGAGCTCCCTTAAGTTTCTATGAAATGATGAAGGTGATTACTCAGAGAAGGCCAAATGTATGAGTTTGCTTGTTTATTGAGACAGGGTCACATGTAGCTCACACTAGCATTCAAACAATCAAGGATGATCATGAATTTCATTTTTTTACATTCATTCATTCATTCATTGGTGCAAAGTAGGCATGTGCCACAGCACCTGTGTGAAAGCTAGAGAACAACTTGGAGGCTTCCTTTCTTCCTTCCTTCCTTCCTTCCTTCCTCCTTCCTTCCTTCCTCCCTCCCTCCCTTCCTTCCTTCCTTCCTCCCTTCCTCCCTCCCTCCCTCCCTCCCTCCCTCCCTTCCTTCCTTCCTTTCTTCTCACCATGTGGGCTCCAGGGACTGAATTCAGGCACCATAAACCCAGCCAAGAGCATTACTGAAATGACGGGTCATGAAAGCAAGCCAGACAAAGGAGAAAGTGAGGAAAGGGCTGATCAGTTAGAAACAGGGAGGGCCGTGCACGAGGCAGATTCACGCCGGTTCCTCACACAACCTGAGCCTGAGCAATGGGTCAGGAAGAGAAAGCAGACATCAGTAATATCTGACACAAAAATGAAGGGAGGACAGAGAGGTCCTGATAATTGCTGGGAATGGAACAAAACTGGAGAAGCTGAAAAACCACACACAGGCAGAGAAGGCTTTCACCAGAGTCAGGAAAAAAAAGCATTATTATTCTTAGATTTGTAAGTCATGAATGAATTTTAGGAATGGCTTATAATTTGGTAAACACTTATTAATTAGGTTAGAAAGACGTTTTTAAAAACTACTCTCGTAACTTTTAACGCACACATGTCAATTCTTGTGTTCTGCAGCAAGGAACGCAAAGAGAGGGTGTTCTAAGACCTATTAACTATGTGAGAAAAGCCGGTGCTAGACACTTAAGCCGCGGAGCCCTCACGCAGCCGCCTCGCTGGACTACGCCGCAGCACTCAGTTCCGAGTCTGGAGTACTCACTGTTATATGATTGTAGATAAGCTGAGACCACCCAAAGAGATCTGCTAGTCTGTAAAATGCTGCCAGTTTACACCGCAGTAACTTCTCCCCCTTGTCATATGCAATAGAATCAGATCCTCTAAGGTCATTCACAGGAGTAACCATACCAAGACCTAAAATAAAGAAAAACAAAAGTCAAACTTTTTTATACATTTTATTGGTATTTTATTTTTTTGTATTTGTTGACTGTAAATCAATTACTACAGTCCTATTTATTGTCCATATTAGACCATAAAATTTCAGAAATTTCAATGACAGAAAGACAATGTTCTCTCTGGCATTAATATATAGTTCAAAAATAGATGATAAAATATAGTGAAATTTGTGAGATGCAGTAAAGAATAGATTAGAAGAAAATGTACAGCCTCTGGCTGGGGGCTGTCTCGGGTGCCACATGTCAGGAGAAGCCTAAAGACTAGACTGTAGGAAAACCCGAAGCCATATTTTGAAGAGCCGTCTTACAGGTATCATCAGTGTGTAAGACATGAATCTGAAAGAGCCAGCAGTTTGGTTCTTGTAAGATCTCTGAATAGTATTCAGTTACTTCAGTGAGTAGGTCAGGAACAAGTCATGAGACAGGGACAAAGACAAACCCAGTAATGATATTTCCTCTAGCAATAAATGAGTTGTGGTGATCAGGGACAGTGAAGTGTACCACATGGGTGACATCTGTCACAAGATAATATAGCAGAGTATCAGTGTTCTGATCAGGCCTTGGACATGTGGCATATCAATCAGTAGATACATGAAAAGTGGGGCTCGAAGATCTGTGTAAGGAAAGGTGGACTGTGGTGAGTACATGGATAAAAATGAGGCAGCAACAGCAATCAGAGCTGGTGACATTTCTGAGTAACCGGATAAAAGGAAATGCACACAGCAGATGATTCTTCCTTGATCACTGTTTGGTACTTTCCAAATCATGCACAGTCTATATAGTCTTATTTACCGGGTGATGATGGCATATGCTTTTTTTTTTCCCGAGACAGGGTTTCTCTGTGTAGCACTGGCTGTCCTGGAACTCACTTTGTAGACCAGGCTGGCCTCGAACTCAGAAATCCACCTGCCTCTGCCTCCCAAGTGCTAGGATCAAAGGCATGCGCCACCACCGCCGGCTGGCATATGCTTTTAATCCCAGCACTTGAAAAGCAGAAGTAAGTGGATCTCTGCTCTACAAATGAAGTTCCAGGACAGCAGAACTACACAGAGAAACTCTGTCTCAACCCCCCTACCCGCCCTCCCAAAAAACCAAAACCCTCAATTCTGTATATTGTCCAGCACATACTCACATACTCACGTGGCTCACATGAGAAAGCTCCGAGCCTTATCTGGAAGGTTACAGACCACAGACAAAGCCAAGAGCTACTCACTCATGTTCAGGGCAGCCATTCCTCCTTGTGGGGCTGCTGGGTAGACGTTTGGTACACTCGCTGTCATGAAGTCTGCAATCTGCTGCAATGCCAACAGGCCTGTGGGGTTCTTCCCCTTCTTAAACTGCTCTTGTATCATAGACTCCAGCTCTTCACAGAAGGCCTACAACGCATATTAAAATGTCACACACTTTCTATTGGGAGTGCTATTATTTTATTAGAGTGAGTGTAGAACTATCAAATAAATGTTTTTACCCAGTGCTAGAGCAGCAAACAGTGATCTGAACCTTTCACTTCTGAGAATATGAACTGATATATTCCTTTTTATAAGTAATTTAACAAAATAAAAGCTTAAAACTTAGAACAGGATTCAACTAATGGAAATCTATTTTAAGGAAATATAAGGAATGCATTTAAATGCTTAGTCATAGGTAATTAATCTCAGCATCACATTTTAAAAAGTAGGCCACATTTCAGAAATTAAAAAAAACTGATTCAACATGCTGAGAATTCTATAGATGCATATAACAGGAAAATCTTAAAATCAAATGGCATAAAACTGTTGATATATTTTTGAGTAAAAAGTTGATATAGTCAGTTTTTATAAGAAAAGTTAAAATCTAAACTATAAAAAAATTAAAAGTATATCAAATGATAATTACAATTCTCGGGAGCAAGATTATTGATAACTTTTATATTCTATTTTGGGCTTTTTTGTATTTTCTTCAAAATAGGAAATTGTTTTGTTAAAGTAGAAAGAACTGCAGGGCAATACAATTGTTATCCTCTAAAGGTAGCAGCTCAAAGTCAGCCTAGGCTACACAGCAACAGAACACATCCAGAAGCAGCCTCAGCTACAGGAAACCCTACATAAAGCAATTTTCTTCATGTAGAAAAACAAAGATGGGCATGATAAGATACTGAAGTCCTAACATCTGGGAGGCTGAAGCAGGAGGATTGTAAGTTCAAGGCCACCTTGAGCTACATAGTGAGACTCTGTCAATTAAAGCATTAAAAAAAGAAAAGAAAAAAAACTCTTTTATTAAATAATCGTAAATTAGGCAAAAATATACGGTAGATTGATAATGATTTTAACATGAAGTTATTATTATAATAGGACAGATTTTTCTATGTTGTTGTGGTTTTGGTTTTTTGGAATAGAGTCTAACAGCTACCTAGACACAGGCAGCTGGAATTCTTTATGCAGACCAGACTTTGAATCCTCCTGCTTTAGTTTTTGAATACTGAAGATTATAGGTATATACTACCACACCTAGTTGAGGTATTTTTAACTTTCCTCAAACTGTTGTAACTGATCACATAGCTTAAAAGAAATAAATCTTTTTTTCCAAATAATTATAAATGATATCTCAGATGAAAACATGAATTTACTGGACGATCCATCTAACTGTAAGTACTCAGTGATTCCAAATTAAACCTACTTGTAGTTTTTGTTGCTTAATATGAAAACCTAATGAAAGAATTTGCAAAAGAGAAGTCTAGTCCACCTGTCACTCAGACGTGTGTGACAGCAAATGTGTGACTACTAGTCGGTTGGAGTGTTGCTGATGGCCAAGAGCCTCTGCAAAGCCAAAGTCTACCACCTCACGACAGTCAGTGTCACGGCTCTGTCAGTCAGCGAAAGAGGGAAAACAAGGATGAGAGCAGTGGCTCAGCAAAGCACAGCACGGTCTTGTCTGTTATCAATCATAATACATGGGGATACATGTAAACACACGCGCACAAAGACTAAACAAGCTGCCTCCCACTGCACATCATGGGGCACTGGCCACCACGGCCACAACCTCAAACCCAGCCTGGGCTACATAAAGGAACTACTTTAAAACAAAAGCTGAACACAGTGGCATGCTTATGCATCAGTTTAAAGGGAGTCCTGTCCTCATGAAGCCTTGGTCTGAAAAGGCAAACAATCCATTTCCATGCTTTCCAAACATATGTACATATTTATGGGAATCCAACTCAAAGGCACTACCATTAGACCTGTGTTAGGCACTGAAGACTCTGACAGGTCAGACAATCCATACCTTCAAGGAACAAAGATGCAGGAAGGAAAGATCAGGTTACAAGGGTCTCCCACATCAGCGTTTCAGGTAGCATTTATGTGCAATATGGATGGTCAGCATGGAGCTGGCTTAGCGATGAGTGAGGGCCTCAAGATACCTACGTGGTTACCTGGGTTTTCCCTCCAGCCGGCATTCACTGCCCAAGGCTCCTGTGTAGGAGCTACTGTGTAACAAACGCTGAGGGCCCAACATCTACACCATAGCCTTTCTCAGCTAGACCTCTCTCGGTGCTCTCCATTCCCCCTGCCTCTCACTTCTGCAGCCACGCTCTAGACCTGTTCAAAGCCACAAACGGACTCTCCCACCAGCCTCTTCTAGTATCCACACCACCCTTTCCTCCACCCCACTCGGGTTCTAACATTCCTCACCTTCTCCACATCCCCGGGTCCTTCATTAAGCTCAGACCCACAGTAATCATTTTTTCAATTCTACCATTTCAAGTGGCAAAACCCTAATGAGCTCAAATACTACTTTTCTTCCCTGCTACTAATGTTTCACACAGGCAAAAGGAGGCATGAAGGCCAGCCCACACCAACACGACACCTTGTCTGCAAGTTCATGGCCTCTGACCTCAAGTTCCCCTTCATAGTAACCTGACTAACTTGGTTTTTTCTTCCCCTTTTTTATTTGGTGAGGGCTAATCGCAAACATCATCCAAAGGAGACCTGATGGGCAAGGTGCTAGATAAGCATTGTGCTGAGCAGGGATGATGCACGCCTTTAATCCCAGCACACAGAAGGCAGAGGCAGATGGATTGCTCTGAGTTTCAGCCAGCCTGGTTTATAGAACAAGTTCCAGGACAGCTTTGTCACCCAGAATCTCACACAGGGCAAGACCAGGCTCAGGCTATGGGATGTCCCTGCACATTCAACACATTCCACACAGCTCTTCGTACTGGATACAACTACTGCTGTCCTCACACGCGCCACCAGCATCTTCACGTCTTCCTCAGCCACCTGCTCGTCCAATATGCCAGCATTCCACACCTGACAATACTGGTCCCTTCCTTGTCAAATCAAAGGCCTTCTACGGAATCCTCACAGGGCCCTAGACCTTGCTCTTGTCTGCAGCATGGGCAGGAAATGTTGAAAGCCTAGCACCTGCTCATCCAGTTCATCACTACTGGGGTTCCCCAGGCCTTGAGCACCTCAGCATTAGCAGGATTCTGGTCCAGGATGCTCATCACAGACCCACATTGGCTCTAAGGACAGCTACTCAGTCAAACAGCTCAAAGGACCCCTGCAGGACCTTCTCCTGCAGTCATCTCTCTCAGCTTTCTTTGAGACAAGGCCTCCCTGTGCATCCCTGGGTGGCTTGAACTCACAGAGATCTGTCAGACTTTGAATACTAAAATTAAAGGGATTAGTAACCATGTTGGGTGGGGGAGGAGGAAAGCTGCTCTTCTCTCCTCTTCCCTCTCCCTACTTTCTCTAAGCTTTGTATTCATTGAAAAGTTCAGACTTGCCTTTATCACATTCTTGCCACCATGATATTCTGTCTCGGGATACAGAGCCAAGTAAACCAGGAATGAACCCTCTGAAAGTCAAAATAAATCCCCTTTCTCTTGTAAGCCCTTTTGCCAGGCACTTAGTCATGGTAACAAGAACAGTAATGCAGGAACATTCCCACACTGCTCGGCTCCCGGACATGCCCGCTCCTCGCCAGGGCTGTGGGACTGCGTTAGTCACTAACACTCCAGAGGAGCAGACCTACACGACCTCAGTGCAGACTTTTCTCACAACACAAGCCTATGTTTAAAACAAAACCAAAAAAACTTTAGAGACTATGGTAGTTCCAGATGCAAAAGAAAAAAAAAGTTAAAAAGACAGAACAGAAAACCCTGTTTCCGTCATTGTTAATGCCCAATATTATTAGTTACTGTATTAGTGACTTTTCTGTTGTTGTGATAAAACACCATGACCAAAGGGAATTATGGAAGAGTTTATTTTCGCTTATAGTTCCAGAAACCCATCATGGTAGGGAGGCATGCAGCCAGCAGGCATAGGAGCAGGAGCAGGAAGCTGAAATCCCACATCTTCAGCCATGAGCAGGAAGCAGAGAACAGACTGGAAGTGGTACCATTATAGTACTGTACACCACACCCGCTCACAGTGGTGTTCCTCCTCCAGAAAGGCCCTATTCCTAAAGGTTCTACACTTCCCCAAACAAAGCCACAACTGGAGGCCAAGTATCTGAATCCCTGAGCTGTGGGGAACATTCTCATCAAACCACCAGTTACCAAAGCACCATTGTCAAATGAAGGCGGTGGCAGCGGTGCACCCTTCAATGAAGCCCAGGTTGTAGTGGCTTACTGTCTTCTCTACTGCCCCTCCTTGTTCTGTTCTAGAGCTCACTGCATTTGGACCAGCCAGACTCCAGTGCTCTCTGTGGTTTCAACACCGTGTGAGGAAGCATCTTTCTCCCTGCCCCTTACACCCTCAGAGCCTGGCACAGTCCTGCACACACTAGGTGTGTAGAACGCACTCTCCCTCTACCTCTAGCACAGTCACTCAGCTTCCTCTGTTCTCCCAGCTCCTCCTCCTTCTCACTTCCTCTATCCCACCATCATTCCCCTTTCTAAGTCAATCTTGAACAAGTCTCTCTCTTCCCACCCTGAACCTAACTACAGTTCTTACTCTCTTCGTTTGGAAGATGGCTACTATGTACTGAAGCCAGAATCCCTTCCTTAAATTTCAATTCTGTTTCCTGTCAGCAATCTCCAATACTTAGAGAACAATTCAAGTTCCTATTTCAACCTACACAGCCTTCCAAAATCCATTCTAACTGTCCTCCCTCCACCACCTTGGAGACACCAGCCACACTAACTTCTGCCTCCTCAAGTCTCCTCAAGCACACCCCTACCTCAAGAAATCACCTAAGCCCACTTCTCCAGCTGGAATGTTCCTGCTCTTGATACCTACATGGCCAGATCCTTCATGCTGCAGTCAGGTTAACAAACCCTCCCCAGAGAAGCCTTCTGACAGAGCCACACTCCGCTTCAGCACTCCACTGCTTTTAGCATAGCACATCACTGTGTTTAATCGTCTACTACCTTCAACTGGAATGTCTACATGTGTCCTTTATAGTCATCAAGTTCTGCACAGATCTGAGCACTTTCTCATTATACCTTAATAACAATACAGTTAAACCCAAACTACTAGAGGCCTCCCCTCAAAGTCTTGCTTACTGCTAAGTCCTCAGTTCAAATCCATTATGTCTTCACAGCATATAAGACAACATGATCTTTTAAAAGTCAACGACACCTTCCAAAAATATTAACAGGACAAAGTAAAACTAGATTAGGAGAAATGAAGGGGAAAGACTGCAGCACCATAATCAACAGGAAGAAGCTGTGAGGACAAGGCTACTTTAGTTACATGTCATCTAGAAGACACTCGGTAGGCACGACTGTGGCCCACAGTGCTGACTGTAGCAAATCAAGGGCTATTTATTAGCTTAGCTATTACCAAGAACAAGTGAAGGTCACAATGAGTGTCCCTTATTCAAAACATTTAGGGTTGGAATGAGAATTATTTCAGATTTTGGAGTATTTGCACACGCTTTATCAGTTGATCATACAAACATCTCAAATGTTCTCAAATCCAAATGTTTCAACCAAGATGGTAATGCTTAAAATATCTGTCTTGGAGTTTTTAAATAAGGATGCTTGACCTGTATTTTGAAGAAAACTGAATTTTACATTGTTACAATATACAATTACAATTTACAAGTGCTTATAGAAAACCACGTTGAACCAACAGTAAACACAGTTCAAGGTAGAAATTAATATCTATCCTTTATAATTCTAAAATCTTCTAATTATGTCTGCTAGCACAAACCAAACAGAATTTTTCAACAAGTTTCTATAAGCATGAACACTGACATGCTGGGTAATGAGAACTGACAATGTCATCCAAACAACAGGCCTGGGAGTGCAGGAATCACAAGGAAGCTGGCCTAATTTATTGTGAATAAACTTTTTCTTACAGGACTCTGTAGAATCATAGACACCCTCTTCTTCTGCTCCATCATATTGAAGTCCTGACGAAGGTCTGGTGCCATGTTCCTCTCCCGCAAATATTCTGGATTGTTCTCATCGACTCTGTCAAAGTACCTCTCCTTGTGAGGGGCTGTGGTTGGAGGTGGTGAGGTCACCACTGCGGCCCGCGTGTCACCATTCATTGCACAGATTCCCTAGGGTCCTACAGAATGAAAATAAAAGACATGTTTGTGTTCAAATCAATGCCCATCAGGATTTCATTATGAGGACATCAACCTCTGAAATACATGCTTCTGTGTGGAGACATGCTGGCTCCTTTATGGTTTAGAAGCACATGACTGGCCAATCATTCCCTCCCTCCACTAATCAATGATGTATTTTGTTCTAGCCATTGTTTATTAGAGCATAGAAGAACAATCTAACAATGCTATTATGTATGTCCTCTGACAAATCCAAAAGGAATAAGAAATTTAAACTTGACTATATGATAATTAATACTTAGATTTTTCCTACATTGACAGGCAAACTTTGGAAATGTTAAAGCAAAACCTTTTTTTGTTTGTTTGTTTGCTTTGTTTTGTTTGTGTGTGTCTGTAGACCAGGTTTGCTCTGGAGTACTGGCATTCAAACTGCATCACCACATCACTATAGCACCTATCAGTTTAAAGATAAAAAATTAATTCAGCTGGAAAAGCATGAGGTCTGAGATTCAAACCAAAGCGATGTAGTTCAGGCTTTGTTTGGTTCCTAACCTCTCGGAACTACACTATACATGACAAAGATGACAAGTGCAGCCACGGCACATCAGGAGATACATACAGGTAACAATGCCCTTGAGAGACAGGGAGCTGAGGCTTGAGGCAGCTCAGCAGGGAAAGAGAACTTGTGGCTCTTCCCATACTCCCAAGATTTCTTCCCAACATCCACACCGGGCAGCTAAAAACCAAGTACTAGTGTCAGCTCCCTCTTCTGCTTCTCAGGGACGCAAGCACATTCACACAACACAAATAAGTTTCAAAGAGAAAGATGGAAGGTCATGGCTGAGCAGAATGGCCTTTAACCCCCACAGACTTAATGCTCTGGTACTGACCTTCATACGAGTGAGTGTGCACACATGCAGAGCCACACATGAAGCACACATGGAAGAAAACTTATTTTTTTAAATAGATTTATTTTATATAATATATATATATATACACATACACACACACACACACACACACACACACACACACACTATAGCTATCTTCAGACACACCAGAAGAGGGTAGCAGATACCATTACAGATGATAGTTTTGAGCCACCATGTGGTTGCTAGGAATTGAACTCAGGACCTCTGGAAGAGAAGTCAGTGCTCCTAACCGCTGAGCTATCTCCAGCCCCAAGATGAAAACTTCTAAAGACAACTTTCTCTATCACAGGCACCAGATCACCAATATTTCAGATCTTTGTGTTCACAGGAATCTCATTTACCTGCTGAGCCATTTTATGGACCCTACCTTTTTGTTTTTTAAAGACTAGGTCTCACTCTATAATTCAGGGTGATTTCAAACTCACAGCAATCCTTTTACCTCTGCCTCCTGATTGCTGGAATTAAAGGTATGCACCAATACTACCCCCCAGGAAAAGTAGGTATAATTTTAAAGTCAAACAAAAAAAATTTTTTGTTCTGCAAAATAAAAAAAATTATGTTCTGTGGCTTTTTTAAATATGAGAATCTCTCATCCTCCTGTTAGATGCTTTCGGGGTTTAAAAATAAAAAAATCCCTGGTCCTCCAAGGTCTCATTCACACTGGGTCAGAGCACTCTGCTCTCCCCCCTCCTCCAGCATCTCCTTACAGACAAGTCCTAGTGGGTGTCATTACTTAGATGAGGTCATACTGGAGCAGGTGGCCCTAATTCAATATGGCTAGTGTCTAGTGTCTCTATATAAAGAGGAAACTTGTACATGGACACACCACATGTAGCACGCCATGGAAAGATAAAGGCAGAAGTTGGGGTGATGCTAAGTAACACTAGCAACTTCTAGCAAATTCCTTCAGTCTGAGAATCTGTCAGTCCCACCCACCTTGGTCCTCCAGCCCCCAGAACTGTGAGGTGGTCCACTGCCGTGGGCCAGCCCCCTGGTTACAGTACTTTGTAGGGAGGGATTACCAGCAGTGGAAATGTCTGCCTCCTGGTGAGAGGCGCTGAAGGAAAGAAAGGACATAGTAAAAGAGCGCGGCTCTCAAGTGTCCAGCCGATGCTCAACGCATTTTGTTGTTTTGGGTTTTTGAAGCAGGGTCTTGCTATGTACCTCAGGCTGGCCTCAAACTCACCACTTTTCCATCACCATATCCCAAGTACCAATATTACAGTCATGTGCTACTACACATAACCCTCCATGAGATGCTCATGAATTAGACGGACTCTTCTCTCCCTTCTAAACATATGAGGCCTCAATCAACCCCAAGCGTCAACTCAAATGTTCCCTGCACTGTGTAGCCTGGCTCTGGGCTTCCTGAAGCCAAAGCACGTTATTCTTCCTTCCCTTGCAGCAACTTCTAAGCAGGGCCAGAGCCTCTGTAAAAATGCTCGTTGTCTAAGTCTATGGCCTGGGAAAGAACAAAGGAAATACATTTCTAGCTCATTTCTTAAATGAACACTAGGAAAGCATTTCATATACACCAAGGCCTCAATTAAGACGTTGTTCTTGGCCAGGCAGTGGTGGCTCACACTTTTTAATCCCAGCAAAGGCAGGTGGCTCTCTAAGTTCAAGGCCAGCCTGGTCTACAGAGTAAGAGCCAGGACAGCCAGGGCCACACAGAGAAACCCTGTCTCAAGAAAAGAAAAACGAAACAAGACTTTGTTCTTCAGTGAATGATGCAAGGGACAACATTGTTGTTTTGTTTTGGTTTTTTTTTTTTTTTTTTTTTTTTTTTTTTTTTTGGTTTTTGGAGATTTATTTATTTTGGTCAGAAGGTGGTGGCACACACCTTTAATCCCAGCACTTGGAAGGCAGAGGTAGACAAATCTCTAAAAATTCAAGGCCAGCCTGGTCTACAAAGAAAGTTCCAGGACAGCCAAGGCTACACAGAGAAACCCTACCTCAAAAAAACAAACTTACTTTATGTGTCTGTTTGTCTGCATGTATAGCGTGCACCGTGTGTGCGCCTGATGCCCAGGGAGGTCAGAAGAAGACTCCAGAGCCACTGGGACTGGAGTTACAAAGCCACAACGTGGGTGCTGGGGACCAAAGCTGGCCCATGTGCTCTTACCCAGTAAGCCGTTTCTCTGGCCCACAACAAGCTTTTCTTGGAAAAGGGCTCTATGAGGGCTCCTCTGCATTCAAAATACAGCTGCATCTTAGGACATATCTGCTGGAAGGCGGGGCCTCTGCTGGATTGGATGGCAAGATTCTAAACAAACTTGGATGAGCTAGGACTGGCACTACCCAGGCAAAGGACTGGAATAGTGTAACATGGTGAGAACCCACCTAGAACCTTAGGTGGCACAGCTCAGGAGACCTGGGCAAATTAATGACTCTGAGAAACACAAAACATGGAAAAGTTTGCTAAAAGGGATGCTGCCAATCAATAAAAGGGAATCTCTTACCTACTGAAGTGAGCAAGCCCAAACTGATATCTGTATTCCTTGTCTAGCAATGCAATTCTCCATTTCCACAGGGGGGGGGGGGGGGAAGAAACGCTCACTACAGGTTCTTAGAGAGTCTCAGGCTGCTAGGGACCTAAGTTCAATAAAGCCTCTTATTAAAATCTCTAGATATTCTCTTTCTGATGAAAACTGCTCAAAAGATTATTCGAAGTTAACACTGCTGCCCATGCACCACACCCTGATAAGTTTCACATGTAAGAACCCCTCTGCCCTGTATGAGGTTGGCAGGTAGGGGTGGATGTCTACACTCAGGTGGTCTGGCTGAGCTCCGTCCTCCCAACAATGTACACTGCTCATGGTACTATTTCAAGAAAGTTCAAGTGAGAGAAAGACCCCAAAAATACAAATTAAAAATAAAAGTACTACATCCCAGGAACTGATTATATGTGCAGGCCCCCTTGCTCCCTTATGATAAATGAATTAACGGCTTCCCAGCTTAAATTTTCTACATTGTATTTTTGGTATATAATTATATTGCTCTGTTGTTTTAACTACAGCAGCAACCAATCCTTCAATATGTTACTGAGATACAGAAACTCCCTTGCAATTGAAAATGTAGTGAGTGAGCCGGGCAGTGGTGGCACACACCTTTAGTCCTAGCAATTGGGGGGCAGAGGCAGGTGGATTTCTGAGTTCGAGGCCAGCCTGGTCTACAGAGTGAGTTCCAGGACAACTAGGGCTACACAGAGAAATCCTGTCTCAAAAAAAAAAAAAAATGTAGTTAGTGGAACAAACAAAAACTGTGACACCAGACTCGGTATGGAAGTGAGCACTCCCCGTTCCTCACCATCCTGCCTTCTGGGCTGACACAGACTCAGCCCACAGGTCAGAATGATGCTAAAATCCTGTACATGGGGTAGGAGTAAGACAGAGACATAATCCTCACAATTCAAGCCCCCAAACTCCAAACCCAATTTTCCTTAAACCCAGCAAAGAATAAAAGAAGAAATATGGGATCCCAGAGAGTGACCCAGCACCAGAAACTGCACGTTAAACCCAGCATCCCTGTAAGGCACCTCTATTTACAGATGGAAAAAACACCCGTAGGTTTTTTATGTGTATGAATGTTTGTTTGCATGTATGTCTATGCACCATGTATGTACCTAGTGCCCGTGGAGTCCAGAAAAGATCACTGGATGCCCTGAGCTGGCGTTAGATGACTGTGAGCCGCCATGTGGATGCTGGGAATCAAAGGTCCTGCTGAATCATCTTCCCAGGCCTGCAGAAGACTCAATAACAAATCACTGAACCCAGAGCCTGACTCAAAACCACTAATTCCAAATGCCATGCTCATCTACTGTACTGAAGCCCGGGCGTCAGATTCAAACTCAGAAAGTGCAAGCACACGCTACAGAGCTCTCTGCCTGGGTCAGCATCGTCTCTCCACTTCCTGGTACATGACAGATCTAAAAAAATAACTTTTTTTTTCTTTTTTGGTTTTTCAAAAGAGGGTTTCTTTGTGTAGCCTTGACTATCCTGCAACACACTTTATAGACCAGGCTAGCCTTGAACTCAAGAGGTCTACCTGTCTCTGCCTCTTGGATGCTAAAATTAGAGGCATAAGCCACTACTGCCTGCTAGAAGGTAGCTATTCAATGAGGGTTAAGGAGGTACAAGAATTATTTCACATCACTAATTTTTACCAAAAAAAAAAAAAAAAAAAAAAAAAAAAAGCCAGGTAGAGGTGGTGCACTTGGAGACAGAGGCAGCCAAATCTCTCCGAGTTTGAGGCGAGCCTGGTCAACAGAGCAAGTTCCAGGATAGCCAAAAACATACAGAGAAACCCTGTCTCAAAAAACCAAAATACTCAGTTAGTACTGCATTTCTTTAATCCCAGCAATCAGGAGACAGAGGCAGGCAGATCTTTGTGTTCAAGGCCAGCCTAGTCTACATACAGTAGTGTTCCAGGACAGCCAGAAGTACATAAAGGGTCTGTTCATGTTTTAAAAAAAAAAAAAAAAAAAAAAAAAAAAAATGGATACCACTGATGTTGATATCCATTATCTTCATATGGCCATGAGCACATATCAACCCAAATGTTTTAAAACAAGTTTTTAAGAAACTCCACTCACTCCAGTGACTGAGACAAAAGGATCAAGAGTTCAAGACCAACCTGAATGACGTAGTAAATGACGTAAAAAAATAGGTAAAATAACAACAATAACAACAACAACAATAAAGAAGGGAGAGAGGGAAAGAAACAGAAAAGGTAGTTCTACAAAGAAGACAGCTGTCCATATTCTAGAAGAATATGGGAGCTCGGACGGTGTCTACCGAGCTCTTCACCAGCCACTGTCTGTGGCTCACACTCTGAGCCAAGCACCATGACGGGTCCCAGGTAGGCAAAGGCTGAAACACCAGGCATGGTGATGCACTCCTGTAACCTCAGCACTGGGGGAGAAGCAGCAAAGTGATGGTGAACTCGAGTCCCCCGCCCGAGCTGACGGGGCAGGAGCACAGAATGTCCTTGTCTCCCAGCACACTGGGAGGCCCGCTGCTGCAGACTGCAGATCCAAGGAACCACATGCCTGGCACCTCACTGAACCACGCACAGACACACATACACATATATTTTTTAAATATTAGAAGAAAAAGAAAAAACCTGAACTCAACGTTATACTGCAACAGTGCCAACTCCCTTTCCTATTTTTGCTTCTTCACTAGATTTACGGTTCAACTACCGTAATTGGGGGTGGGGGTAAGACAGGGCTTCTCTGAATAGCCCTGGCTGTCCTAGAACTCTCTCTGTAGACCAGGATGATCTTCAACTCACAGAGATCCACCTGTGTGCTAGAGCTGGGATTAAAGACCTGTGCCACCACAACCTGTTTTTTTTTTTTTGGGGGGGGGGGCTTGTTTTTGTTTGGTTGGTTTTGGTTTTTTCAAGACAGGGTTTCTCTGTGTAGCCCTGGCTGTCCTGGAACTCACTCTGTAGACCAGGCTGGCCTCGAACTCAGAAATCCACCTGCCTCTACCTCCTGTTTGTTTTTTTTTTAACATACAGTTTGTGAGGATACATCTCGTGTGTCAGGGAGAACTGAGATCACAGGTAACCCTGGAGCTGAGGAATAGCTTTAATCTTCGGCAAAATCTGTGAGTCCACAGTTTCCTGATCAGCCTTTTACTGCTCTGTAACATATTTCTCCTTCTCTGTGTCGAAAATCTCACCCTCCTGATACCTGGGTTTGTGCCGCTGCTGCTTCTTGAAGCAAGTCAGTCAGGTATTTGGGGATTTTAACCTCACTGATATCAACTTTTGTAGAGGTGGCAATGACAAACTTCTGGTGTGTTCTGCACAGAGGAACTCTTGATGGAAAGCAGTCCAGTCACAGGTAGCAAGCCACTGCCCAGCTGCCTCAGGAAAACCACGCTCTTGCCCCTGTGGCGCCCAGTGAGGATGATCAGGGCCGTCCTGGAGGGACGCTGGGGCGCAGCCTTCTCACGTGCTGGCTGAAGGGCTTTAGCCATGGCTCAGCAGCTTCCAAGGCACCTCTTCAGTAGGATAACACCTAGGCAGTTTTCAAAGCTTCACCACCCAGGTGCCACCGTGGGTGCCACTGTTCTTGTCCCCATCAACTGTTTTTGTGACAGTAGCAAGGCCCTTCTTTCCCTTACTCTTTTCAACCTTGGTCTTTCTGGAATACATAACAGATCGGGATTATCTGCCAATTCCTCTAACCAGGACAGGGTTTCGGCTGCAATGGGGCTCCCCTTCCTTGGCTTTTTAACCTTAGGGTTACACTTTTTGTCTGCACCAGCGGCCCGGGGAACCGGGGGAAGCAGCATCACTGCCAGCCTTATTGGCCACAGGTTTCTTCTCCTTTGTATCAGGCTTCTCTGCCTTTTCACCCGCCATCTTGCAAGAAGGGAAAGCTTTTTTAAAGCCAGGTTTTCATCACCCAGCTCTGGTTGGCCTGCGGCTCCCTGTATAAATGAAGCTGGCCTCGGACGCAGAGACCTGCCAGCCACTCTCCCAAGTGCCCATTCTACCACACCAGGCTTTCTCAACTACTGCAACAGTTTTACATTTGTTGAAATTATAAAATCTTTCAAAATCCACTGTTTCCTGAAACAAAATTCGCCCTGCCTTGTTCCTTCCCCCTTTGGTGCTGGGACTCCACCACCACAGGTCTTCACGGGCAATAAGCCAATAGGCTGCTGCTGAGCTGCACCCCAGACCCACGCTCCTTCCGAAGGGCATCCCATGAGGAAAGGCTGCTAAGTAATAATTGGGTCTGTCCTTTTCATTACTTTCCTGAGGTAAGGGCTAAGTAGGGAAGTCTGGCAAGAATACAGGTAAGGAAGAGCTCCCCCCTGCCCCCAGCATCAATGGTCTGAGTGTTCCTAGCTGTGAAGTAATTAGTTGTGAAGACTAAGACAAAAGAAAGCTCTGAAGTAAAAGCTAGGACTTGAAGGGCTGAGATCAGCACAAAAGGGAATGTTGGGAGAATGGGTCACTATTCTGCGCACGCAAAGGCTGTATGCTGCTGTGTTGGCTCTGAAGCGTGAGAGCAGAGCCAGGGTTCCTCTTTTGATCTAGGCAGGAAGCATTTAAAATTACAAACAGAAGCTTAAGTGAAACTGTCATAAGTATGCTCTTCGAAAAGGCATAGGCTATTAGAGGTTTAAGTCTGTATGCTACGAAGTAACTATAAATGTACAGGTGTCTTCACAAAATAAGGATGTACTGTTAAACGAAAAAGTAAGATACAGAAAATGGTATGCAGACGGTATATGTGAGGGGTAAGTAAAAACTCATTTATATTTGCATAAATAAATGAGAAAATCCACAAGAAATTGAAAATGATAGAGGAGTAAGGAGCTGAGCACATGGAGGACAGTTATATACATATTATATGTACATCTTAAAGTTATAAAAATAACATGGAACAGAGACTCTGCTGTGTTGACAGCAGCAGCAGAATGTGGGGAGAGCCACAGGACTTTACAGAGTCAGCTGCCTCTTCTATCTTTACATGTGGCCCAGGGATCCAACCCAAGTCACCATGCACGCACTGCACGCACTGCACACACACTTTCCCTGCTAAGCCACTGTGCATCCCCACCTGTGTCAGGCTTTTGCATTCTACACAGGCACTAAAAATATATCCTGTAACTGAGGTGTTTTAGCAGGACGGCCTTAACCTGATTTCACAGATAATAAAACACAGCCTGTAAGAGACTGTGAGCAGTGGTGTACGCCTTTAACTCCAGTGCTCGGGAGGCAGAAGCAGGCTATCATCAAGTCTGAAGCCAGACTAGTCTATAGAGCAAGTTCCAGGATAGCCATGGCTACATAATGAAACCCTGTCTCAAACAACAAAAAGCAAAATAAACAAACAAAAACTGTGTCTTATCCTAAACTAAATATATTACATTAGGCGAATTTTCAAACTAAGTTGAGAATATACCAAACAAAATATGGCCCTTCCTAGTGGTGTCTGTTCAAAATGTTCCCATTTGTATTAATGAGTTCTCTCTCTAAATCTACACTGCTTGATTAAAACTATGTGAGTTTGTTTTGGTTTTGTTATTGTTTGTTTGTTTAGAGATAGCCTCACACTATAGCCATGGCTGTCCTGGGTCTTGCTATGTAGAGATGAACTGGCCTTGAACACACAAAGAGATTCATTCCCCTGCATCCACTACCTGAGTGCTGAGATGAAAGGAGTGTGCCACAAAAGCCCTGCCTAAAACTTGAGCATTTTCTGAATCTATATTAGGCCCACTTAGCAGAAATTATTTCCATCTTGCCAAAAGCACTGGAGTTCCAGCCTACAAGACTGTTCCATTTAAGAATAACACACAGGATACACCTCCATTCAGATTATGGCGATCTGAATGGAAATGACCTCCACAGGTTCTTATTTGAATACCTGGTCCCAGGTTGTTTAAACTGTCTGGGAAAGATTAGGACATG
Source organism: Apodemus agrarius (assembly GCA_964023405.1). NCBI lineage: Eukaryota > Metazoa > Chordata > Mammalia > Rodentia > Muridae > Apodemus > Apodemus agrarius. Next base: position 73,446,217 of record OZ030016.1, read on the forward strand.
GACCTTGTTGAAGGAAGAGGTGTGCTGCTGGGGAAGTCATACCTGAATGTCTACTGCCATGCTCCCTACCAGGAAGGCCATGATTTCTTCCCTCTCTCTTTTTTTTTTTAAGATTTATTTATTATAAGTACACTGTAGCTGTCTTCAGAAGGTCATCAGATCTCATTACGGATGGTCGTGAGCCACCAAGTGGTTGCTGGGATTTGAACTCAGGACCTTCAGAAGAGCAGTCAGTGCTCTTAACCACTGAGCCATCTCTCCAGCCCCAAGGCCATGATTTCTAACCCCCTGAAATCCCAAACTCCCAAATTAAATGTTTCTTTTATAAATTGTCTTAATTAATGGTGTTTTGTGACAGCAATTAAAAAAAAGTAGTGTGTCAAGGAGTACAAGGCAGGGTTTCAGCCAAGGTAAGGGCATTTACCACAGCGGGCCTTGAAGGTCACAGGTATGAACACAGCCCATCTTCCTGATCAGGACAGGTGGGCTACAATCACACACTCCTAAGCCTAACAGTGAGCTTGCATCATCTAGTCCATAGATGCTAAATAAAAATCATGCAATAAGGTTAAACTGAAGCATTAGCAAACAGCAGGCCAGGAGGCATGAGTGCCCTGTAACTCAGTGCTGTAAAGATCTCAGCAGACTGCTATGGTGGGTATCTTCCCAAAATTATCTACTGGAGACAGAGGCTGTGAGGTAGGGGTGGGGGGAGGGTCAGGCTCTGCTGGAGGTCAGAGACCCCTGCCCTGGGGCTCCCTTTTGCTTTTTCTTACTCATCTGCTATAAACTCTTGACTGTGGGCTCTACCTTGGGTATATAAGCACCTAGAACGCTATCACAGCAGGGATCAGGGAATTCTGGAGGAGACAGCTCCCCAACACAATCAGAATTCACATCTCCTTCAGGACTTAATCTCCTGCACCACAAAAGGATGGAGGTAGCAGTTCCTAAAGCTCTGAACCTCTGAGACCTACTTATAATTCCTCCTCTACCCACTCACTTGTTAACTCCTCCCCTTCACCCTCCAAGATCACCTCATACAACCTCCTAGCAGAGCCTGACCTTCCTCCCACCCCCACCTCACAGCCTCTTTCTGCCTTCCCTCGACCTCTCGGCCACTCTAAGTGCTGCTTGCCTTGCTGGCTCTGTTCCACCCAGCCCCGAGCTCTCCTTGCTCTTCCCCAACAACGCGTCAGCCCATCTCTATTTGTACTTCTCTGGTTCTCTATTCTGGCCATCTGTCAAATTCACCCAGAGAAGAGAAGCCAGGCATGGTTATGCATATCTGTTATCCTAGTACTCTGAAGGGTCAGGCAGGAGGATCACTGAGTTCAAGGACAGCCTGAGATTGGGATATATAGTAATTCCAAGGACTATACTGCATGAGACTATTTCAAAAAACTAAAATATCATGTTTTTAAAGAACCAGAGAGGGAGTTGGGGACATAGCTTAGTGGTTAAGAGCACTGGCTGCTCTTCCAGAGGTTCTGAGTTCAATTCCCAGTAACCATCTGTAAGGGTAATCATCTAATGCGCAGAAGAAAAGATCTGGTGTGTCTGAAGACAGCAATAGTGTTCTCACATATATAAAATAAATAAATTAAAAAACCAGAAAGATGGGTTGTGTGCTGGACAGTCTTATGTCAACTTGACCCAAACAAAAGTTATCTGAAAGGAGAAAACCTCAGTTAAGAAAAAACAACAAGGCTGGGCGTGGTGGCGCACGCCTGTAATCCCAGCACTTGGGAGGCAGAGGCAGGCGGATTTCTGAGTTCAAGGCCAGCCTGTTCTACAGAGTTTCAGGACAGCCAGGGCTACACAGAGAAACCCTGTCTCGAAAAACCATAAAAAAAAGAAAAAGAAAAAGCAACATCCATAAGACTGGATTCCAGACAAGCCTGTGGGGCATTTTCTTAGTTATGGATGGAGGAAAACCCAGCCCATTTTGAGTGGTGCCATCCTTGAGATGGTGGTCCTGGGTGTTAGCATTCTGTCCAAACTCCACCCTACGATTAACTGGCAACAGCCAGGTGGTAGGCCTGGCCCACTAAAAGGGGGCTGCTTGCCCCGTCCTCTCTCTCTTACTCTGGCTTCCCGCTTGTTTCTGTCTTGCCCTCTTGGGCTCTTCCCTTCCCCCTTTCCTTACCCCCTCTCTTCATGTGGTCATGGCCAGCCTCTATTTCTCTACTCTCTCCCTCTCTCTGCCTCTACTACCCTCTTTACACCCCTCCCCAGGCCCTGAATAAACTCTCTTCTATACTATGCCATTCTGTGGCTGGTCCCTCAGGGGGAAGAGATACCTTGGCATGGGCCTGCTGGGACACCCCCTTCCCCCACATCTCACCACACCCCCATAGAAATTATCTTTTACCTCTCTATCTTTTTGATAAACACATCATCTGGTGCCAAGACTCGATCTAGAAACTCTGCAGGTTTACATCCAGTTTAGCAGCCGCTGAACTCCTTATTCGTAAAACTAATCTTGGGGTCACCTATAACTGTCCTCTCTTCTCATAACCTGTCACAGCTCCTAACTTACAAAGGCTTACAGACTCTACCTCCCTCCAGGGGTCTTTCTCTTCAGGTAGCACTAATAGAAGACCTCACTAGCCACTGTGAGACTCAGACCTCTACCACGGGAGCTGCTGCCACCCAGCCTCTGCCATGTGGGTTATGCAGTCAGATGGGCCCAAACCAACCACTCACTTCACATTTTCTGCTACCAGACTGCGGAAGCTCACAAACACACACCAGCATATTCATTGGTAGTTTCTCCAGTCAGTGGGAAGGACCCTAAATGCCCAAATAGGGCCTGGCCAGCCTCTTTTGAGCTAGGGGGTTGGCTTTTCCCCTCCTGGCTGACCTACGAGTTAAGACTTAGACCCTTGGGTGACTCCCCTTCTCACGTGACGACTTGAATTTCTAGCTTGGCTGTACACTGACCCATTACTGAGTTCTCCTCGGGACTCCAGTAGGAACAGTTCAATAACATCCCCATCACCCAAGGGGCACTAAATTGTCTTCGAACATATATTTTAAGAGATCTTCACACATACTGCCAGCAGTCTGGTAAATGAGAAAAAGCCAAAATACTTACCTTATCCATGCCCCCACAACCCTGGCCTGGTCTCATGGCCTGTGTGCTCGGTTAGTGTCACGGACCTGAACCTGCCTGGACAAACTCCGATCTTATGCCACTGCTGCCAGCTTTCTTATTCTAGCCCTAGCCAAATGTTTCTTTGCTAATACAAAAACATACTTTTCTCTACCTACACAACCTGTCAACGTTACCTAAGATTCTCTTTCCTATCCTGTCTTTATAGATTTTTACTTTCACTATTAAATTCTATTCAGTTATAACCAATCTATATTGCCCTCAAGCCTGTCAGAATTTTGTTAATTATTAAGTCTATGACAAGCCGGGCGTGGTAGCGCACGCCTGTAATCCCAGCACTTGGGAGGCAGAGGCAGGCGGATTTCTGAGTTTGAGGCCAGCCTGGTCTACCGAGTGAGTTCCAGGACAGCCAGGGCTACACAGAGAAACCCTGTCTCGAAAAAACAAAACAAAACAAAACAAAAAAAAAAAAAAAAGCATTCCACTATACAATCCAACTTTTTGGTTTTGTTTTTTTTTTGTTTGTTTGTTTGTTTTTTGTTTTGTTTTTTTTTTTTTTTTTTGGTTTTTCGAGACAGGGTTTCTCTGTGTAGTCCTGGCTGTCCTGGAACTCACTCTGTAGACCAGGCTGACCTCGAACTCAGAAATCCGCCTGCCTCTGCCTCCCAAGTGCTGGGATTACAGGCGTGTGCCACCACACCCGGCCTACAATCCAACTTTTTAATCTTGTTCCTTCTGCTCCACAAAAGAATCATCTTAAAGACTGCTCATGTTGCTAACTCATGCTGTCTTTTTTATAAATTCATAAGCTACAGAGAAACCACTCAGCTCTACTTCTCATGAGCCAAACAGACTCCATCCAAGTAAGTACATCTGCCCAAAGTCGCCACTTACTACCTCTTCTCAAGGGTGGGATTCCTCTGGGTTTCAAATGTACATTTTAAGAAAATCTTTCCTTTCTTCCAAACGTACTTAGTTTTATTCTCTGTCTATAATAATGTGTTTCAATATCTTGCCAAGTCCAGGTGCTTAACACATCCAGGACAGCTCCAGAGAAGCAACCTTCAGATGCTCCAATCTCCTCTCAGACACAGACACTTCTACTGGACATGTTCCTTCTGACCTATCCTCAGAGGGCTCCGCAGACCCTAGAGAGCAGGAAACAGCCAGCTCTCCTGAGACTGACAAACATCCCCCATGACAAACCCATCCTCCCAGGTTCCCTAGAGACAAATCGCCCCAATGCCAGCAGGAAGCAGTCAGATATTACGACGACTCTATTCCTGCTTCGCCATCACGTCTTTCTAAATTTTTCTTTTTTAATTAAACAAAAACGGGGGAATCAGATTGAGTTCTATAAGAAAGCAAGCTGAGGGGCTGGAGAGATGGCTCAGCAGTTAAGAAGAGCACTGACTGCTCTTCTAGAGGTCCTGAGTTCAAATCCCAGCAACCACATGGTAGCTAACAACCATCTGTAATGAGATCTGTCCCTCTCTTCTGGTATGTCTGAAGACAGTTACAGTGTACTTACATATAATAAAAACATAAAAAAAAAAAAAAAGCATAGGCTGAGAAAGCCAAGAGAAGCAACCCAGTAAGCAGCACCCCTACACGGCCTCTTCATCAACTCCTGCCCAGTGATATGGAAGTGTAAGCCAAATAAACCCTTTCCTCCCCAACTGCTTGATCATAGTGTTTCATCACAGCAATAAAACCCCTAAGACAGGCTAGACAGATGGCTTAGTGGCTAGGCATGCTTGACCAATGCTCAGATCCCCATACCCTCATAGTAAGCTGTCTGCCAACAAAAGCCTGTAACTCTGGCCACGTGCGCACGCGCGCGCACGAGTGCACAGGTTATGGGGGTGGGAGTGGGGGTATTTAAAGCCAAAGAGCTTTTAAAAAAAGAAAAGAAAGAAATTAGCCCAGACCCAAGAAATACAAATCTCCGGGAACAAGGCCCAATTACCAACTTTTTGTTTGTTTGTTTGTTTGTTTTGTTTTGTTTTGTTTTGTTTTTCGAGACAGGGTTTCTCTGTGTAGCCCTGGCTGTCCTGGAACTCACTCTGTAGACCAGGCTGGCCTTGAACTCAGAAATCTGCCTGCCTCTGCCTCCCAAGTGCTGGGATTATAGGCATGTGCCACCACTGCCCAGCTAATTACCAACACTTTTAAGTATTACAAAGCCATCAAAGTGTGTTTCTGAACAAGAACAACAAAAAAAAATTTCACTGATCTATGTATGCCAATGGACTACTAAACTTTTAACCATGTTACGCACATGTGTAACAATAATAATACTTGGATGTCCCCACTCACACCTTACTTACTCAAAACAGAACTCTGTTCCTCCAATCTTGTCTCCCCACATTTTATTGTATCACGCTTATTTTATGGTATGGTACAGATCTTTTCTACTTGAGACAGGGTCTAACTGTCTCAAATAGAGTCCTAGCTGGAACTCACTATGGAAACCCAACCAGACCAGGAACTCACAAAAATCTGTTTGCCTCTCCTTTCCTAGCATTGAGATTAAAGACTTGGGCCACCAAGGCCAGTTTTTAAAAAATGTCTTTTAATAAGGTCTCTATCTGTTGTCCAGACTAACTTCAAACTCTGGATCCTATCTCAGCCTCTCCAGTACTCACAAGGATAACAGTCTGTACACCCCTGCCCTGACTGCTTCCCTTTCTATCCAGTTAGGATTGGTTTGAGATCATCTCACTCCACAACCAAGGCTTGAATCAAACTCCAGAGCCTTCTGCCACAAAGTCCTGAGTACTAGCATTAAAGGTATTTGTCACTATACCTGACCCATTTTCTTTAGATTTTATAAATTCTAGCCAGGCAGTGGTGGCATACACCTTTAATCCCAGCACTCAGGAGACAGATGGAGGAGCATCCTCTGAGTTCCAGGCCAGCCTGGTCTACATAGTGGGTTACAGGACAGTCAGGGATACACAAACACTTTCAAAACAACAACAACGACAACAACAACAACAACAACAACAAATCCATGGAGGACAGGGATACATGCACAGAACCCCAAGTACCCAGGCCAGAGGCAGTAGATCTCCTGGCCAGAGATATAGTGGTTCTCAACCTGTGGGTCCCCCTTTAGCGGTAGAACCCTAAATGATCCCCCTTTCACAGGGGTCACCTAAGACCATTGGAAAACACAAACGTTTACATTACAGTTCATAACAGTAGCAAATTACAGTTATGAAATAACAAAAATTATTTTATGATTAGGGTCACAACAGCATGAGGGACCATATTAAAGGGTTTATATAAAGCATTAGGAAGGTAGAACCCCTGAGCTACAGTGACAGATTCGTGCTCTTAACCAACGAGCTATCTTGTCTCTCCCGTTCTACACGCGCCCTATTTCCTGACTTTTCTCCTGACATAAATGTGGAGGAGAGAACGATGTCTGTTCTTTCCTCCCAGCATGGCTTCCACACACTGAACTTATCAGTCTGGCATGGCAAGCACCTTTACACACTAGGCAAGCCTGCCAGTCCACAGTAAGCATTTCTACAATAGCTGTTTGAAGCTGGGTCGTAATGGTTGAGGACTGTAATCCCATCATTTGGAAGACTGACACAGAAGGATAGAGTTTTAGATCAGCTCTAGCAACAACACAAGACATTGTCTCCAAAAAAAATTCTTTAGGCAGGGATGGGGGGGGGTGAGGATGTTAAAAGCTCACTGGTAAAGCAAAACCCTAAATTCAACCTCTAGCAGCCACCCGAGTAAGGGGGTGAGTTAACTATTAATAACGAGTCAAAAATGCACTATCTCCCTAACTAGAATGCAAGTCCCTACATGTGTGTGTCTGACCTTCCTGCCTTACTCATAGGACAATCAATAACAAGGCCTTAGTAAGTACACATTTAAAGGACGTGTACACTTCCTGGTCTAGCGTTCTGGACTGACAATGTCAAGCACATTCTGGATTCTAGGAGTGTCTGACTGAGGAAAGTCACTGTTTCGATTCTTTCAATCACAACCCGACCCATAATTCAAAAGGCACTGGAGCAAGATCGTCATACACTAACAAACAGGTTCCAAGTTTCAGTTTACCATCTAAACAGGAATTCCAGACAAGTGGACAGGTCTGTATATGAAACTAGGCTTTGTGTATCTTTGTAACGGGGTTTTATGTTTCAAAGAGTTACGCCAATCCCCAAAACAAGTATGTACAACAAAAGCAGCTTTATCTGTCTCTAGCTGACTAGATTTGGAGACAAGAGCATGTGTAACTCCCAGAGGGAAAGAAATAAGAAAAGGACACTTCTAGGCCTAACAGGTACCACAATGAAGTACACAGGGTACTACAGTGGACCCGCAAAAATTCAGAAGACCAGCTAAGTCAGAAAGCTAGGGCTGACTACACACATTAGCATAAAGTCTACACAGATTGGACAAAGGGGATCACTCTGCAGTCTTTTTCAGATACATCAAGGGAACAACAGCACTAGCCTAAAGTGAGAATATTTGTGGTGGGAGGTACAGAAGACTAAGGATAGAATTCAGTGTAACCTGCGAAACATGTGCCAAGAGCCACACACAATATAAACACAGGATATACCTGCATATTCCCATTATATACTGTGCAGTTAATAGTCAATATATTTGATTCTATATATAGAGATGGTTTGATAATTACAGAACAGGATGAAAATATTACATAATAAGTGACCTTAAACCCAAATGAGGGGGCTGGTGAGATGGCTGGGCTGGTGAGATGGCTCAGAGGTTAAGATCACTGACTGCTCTTCTGAAGGTCCTCAGTTCAAATCCCAGCAACCACATGGTGGCTCACAACCACCCATAACAAGATCTGACATCCTCTTCTGGTGCTGTCTGAAGACAGCTAGAATGTACTCACATATAATAAATAAAATAAATCTTAAAAAAAAAACAACAACCAAATGAGGTGGCATCTGGGAGGCTAAGGTAGGAAGATTCAAACAGTTCTAGGCCTGCTTAGGTTACAGACTACGATCCTACCTCAAAAATAAAATAAATCTTTAAATGACTTATTTAGGGCATAGCCAGTAACTTGTTGTTAAAATAGCATATACAAAACTGGACTACAGGGGCTAGTTAAGACAGCTCAGTCAGTAAAGTGCTTGTCATACAAGCATGAGGTCCTGAGTTTGGGTGCCCGGCACCCATTTAAAAGCCAGAGCAGGGCACATCTTGTAACAGCAGCTGTGAGTGAAAAAGGTAAAACCCTGGGACTCGATGTCTGAATTGGTGAGCTCTAGGTTGAGAGAACCTTTCTCAAAAAATAAGGCGGAAAGCAACTGAGGAAGACATTTGTCTTCGACCCTTGGCCTCCACATATGTGTGCAAATGACACACCAGCAGCAGTGCATTAGGAAGGGCAAACCTTCTGATCCTGGAAACATCTGTTACAGAAGAATGTTCCCGAACAGAAACCTGGCGGGGTTAAGTATAAGGCCACTTTCTTTCTGGCTCTCACATGCTGAGAGGGAGCAGGGAGTAGAACCCAAGTTGTCCTGCTTGAGAGACTGGCAGGATTAGCTCGCATTAGTAATGTTGAGGCTGATCTTCCCTATCGACCTGACCGGGTTTAGAATCATCTATTACACTCAGTGTATCTATGAGGGCATCAGAGGTGGTTAACTAAGGAGGGATGACCAAATGTGTATGATCTCTGTAATTTTGTAAAAAAGTTACAAGGCCCAAAGCTCAATCTTTCATTTATTTTTTTTCTATTTTTTTTAACTCTCTTGAGATCTTGATGTATTTATTCTTATAAATTAAAAAAAAAATTAGCTGAAGACACTGGGTTCAATCCCCAGCACCACCACCAACCCCCCCCAAAAAAAAAAAAAGAAAAGAAAAGAAAGGAAAGGAAAAAGAAAGAAAGAAAGAAAGAAAGAAAGAAAGAAAGAAAGAAAGATGAAGCCAGATGTGGTGGCACACATTTTTAATCCCAGGATTAAGGAGACAGAAGCAGGCATATCTCTTTAAAATCAAGAACAGCTTGATTTACAAATCAAGTCCCAGACCAGGCAGGAACACACAGTGAAACCTTGTCAAAGAAAGACAGAGATAGAGAGAAAAAGAAGTAGGTACAGAATATCTCCTTAAAAGTTCTTGGTCATGGAGGCCCCAGAGACACTGTAAAAAACAGCCCGTGGGGCTGGGCGATGATGGCGCACGCCTTTAATCCCAGCACTTGGGAGGCAGAGGCAGGCGGATTTCTGAGTTCAAGGCCAGCCTGGACTACAGAGTGAGCCCAGGACAGCCAGGACTACACAGAGAAACCCTGTCTCGAAAAACCAAAAAAAAAAAAAAAAAAAAAAGCCTGTGGTCACTGTTCTTGGTTGCCCACGAGAATCTCATGGTAAGATGGTATGGCTGAAGATATACTTTGGTTACAAGATATAAAAGAAATCAAGATGGATAGGACCTGAAACCTTCTCCCCCCATCCCCGCCCCCACAACCTTTCACGGTGCCAAAAGATAATATGCAGGCTCTTGGAGAAGACAAGACATCAATAGTATCCCTTCAACCAACCCTGCCAGCCACAATACCAACCTGCCAGTAAAATGTACCCACTGGTACAACACTGTGGCATGAACGCTATGGGGGTAACCAACGGCTCTTGGATTGGATATGAGGCCTGAACCACAGGAAGAAACTCACGCCTGGTCCTGTAAGACCGTTCACAAGCCAGGGGTTGAGAGGTCCAGGTACAAGGGAGGAACCTATTACTGGTTTTTGTTAAACGTGTTGTCAAACTGCCTCCAAATATTTATACTTATACACATACATTTAAAGCTGCACTCTGTGTTAGCCAGAAGAGCTTTTCAGCAGTGAATACAAAGACTCGCTGCTGTCCAAGAACTAAAGGTGTGTGCTGAGTGAGTGCTCAGTCCTAAGCAGGACATCCGGTCTCAACTCCACTTATGGGAACAGCCAGTGGGCTGAGGAGAGGTGCTGGGAAATGCTGCCACTGGGAGGAGGCATGGCCATGGCACGGTGAACTCACTGCAGCTGTGGTTATCTCCAGGAGATCAAGCCAACAAGATCAGTCAGCATTCTCACAGCAGGACTCCATATGTTATTTCCAAAATCTGAGAGGAAATGAAGAGAAGGGAAGTTGTGGAGGTGCCTGGGGAGAGTGGGAGGAAGGAATCTGTGGTTTCTGGAAGGAGTGGGAGAAGAAACTGGGGTGCATATGATCAAGATGTACTGTTTACTTGTATGAAATTTTAAAACCAAGGCCCAGGGTGGTGGCACATGCCTTTAACCTCAGCATGCATGAGGCCAGGGCAGGTCCGCTCTGTGAGTTCCAGGCCAGCCTGAATGCTCCATGCTACATAGTAAAGCTCTCATAAAGAAAATTTGAAAACAAAACAAACTAGGTGTGGTGGTGCATGCATTTAATCCTGACAATCTTTTGGCAGGCAGGTGCAGCACTGAGTTTGAGGCCAGCCTGGTCTACAGAGCAAGTTCCAGGATAGCCAGGGCTACAAGAGAAACTGGGCTTTGCTTGTTTAGTTTGTTTTTTGGTTGTTGTTTTTCTCTTCTTTTGGGAGGGGAGGGGGATCAACTAATACAGCCATTAGCCCAGAGTATTACCTATAATTTCACTTTTCCATTAAGTAGTTTACTATTTTGTTTATTCACATTGGCAACTATTCTTTTCGTTTGTCACAGTGGAGAAGAGCCTGCAGCCTCACGTATGTGGGACTGCGCCCACTCGGTCTTACCTTTCTGTACTGTTTTCTGAGACAGGTTCTCGACTCGCCCAGTCCACCCTAGCTTTAAATCCCCCCTCTGCAGACCAGGCAGCTTTTAAAGTTTGATCTTCCTGCCTCTGCCTCTGCCTCTGCCTCTGCCTCTGCCTCTGCCTCTGCCTCTGCCTCTGCCTCTGCCTCTGCCTCTGCCTCTGCCTCTGCCTCTGCCTCTGCCTCTGCCTCTGCCTCTGCCTCTGCCTCTGCCTCTAGAGTAGCTGAGATCACAGCCTACACCACCACACCCAACTTTTGTACACCTTTTCCACGGGGATATCTTCTACTTTTAAAAAGAACGTTGCTGGGTCAGCGAGATGACTTAACAGATGGCTCAAGCACTTGCCACAAAAGCCAAGTGACCCGAGTTTGATCCCCCAAATCCAAATCCATGTAAGATAGGAGAGAACCAACTCCACAAAGATGGCCTCTGACCCCCACAAGTACACCCACCTTCACATAATAATAGTAAGCATGTTTTTAAAAGAAAGATACTGCCAGGCAGGGTTTCTGCACATGTGTAATCCCATCATTAGGAGGCTGAAGCAGAACGGTCAGACTGAGGTTAGCCTGGGCAACCTAGTGAGTTTTGAAAACAAAACAAAACAAACTGGGTGTGGTGGTACATGCATTTAATCCTGACAATCTCTTGGCAGGCAGGTGCAGCACTGAGTTTGAGGCCAGCCTGGTCTACAGAGCAAGTTCCCAGGATAGCCAGGGCTACAAGAGAAACTGGGTTCTGAAACTGGTTTCAAGCTTATGTTAACTACACAGTAAAACACCATCAAAACAAAAAATAAAACTACCACTCCATTATAGGCACACATTAAATAAAATGTTCAAAGTTTTAAGGCATTATTTCTGATACACATTTTATCTGCCTTTTCTCTATTGCCTCCAATTTTAGACCTTCCCCTTTAATCTACAGACTTATTTTGATGA